>OX422223.1:246487035-247687035 GCA_949130495.1 Sambucus nigra
ACCATTCAGATAGAATTCCTCGTGTAGCCAAGCATCAACCCGTAAGTCATAGCCGAGCAAGTCCTCCACATAGAAAAGGCACCTAGTTGGATGGATCCCATTATGACTTATCAACGGAGCGACACACTGCTAGGAGATAAGATATCGACACACTAGATAAGAGTTAAGGGTGATCACTTTCACTTATCTCCTAAGGGAAAACTTTACATAAAGTATTTCACTGGCCCTTACCTCTAATGCGTTCACCTAGAAGATCTCAAGAAGGTTCTTAGTGAACTTCATGAAGAAATTTATGGGAGTTATGAAGGAGGAAGATTATTATCTTTCTGAGCAATCAAAGAAGGATATTGGTGGCCATACATGAAGAAGGATGCTAGAATTTACGTTCACAAGTGTGAAAAGTTCCAGGAAGCACTCCCCTATAGTCCACTATCTAGCTAGCGACTGCAAGTCATTGACCTGCCCATGTACTTTCACCCAGTGGGGTTTGGATATTATAGGGCCTTTGCCTATCGCATTTGGAAATCCTAAGTATCTGTTTGTCGGCACTGACTACTTCACTAAATGGGTAGAGGAAGAACCACTCGCAAACATCTGGGACTCTGATATGACGAGGTTCATATGGAAGAACATCATTACCCGCTTTGGGACACCAAGAACAATCATTACTGATAATAGCATGCAGTTCGAAAGTGGCTTCTTTTAAGTATTTTATGACAAGCTTGGCATTAAGAACCACTTTAGTTATGTAGAATATCCCCCAGAGCAACGGACATGCTGAAGCTTCCAATAAGACAATGATCGATGGACTATAAAAAGGCTAGAAAAAGCTAAAGGGTCCTGGGTAGACGAGGTACCCCACATTTTGTGGGCTTATCGTAGAACTCCCAGGAGAGCAATGGGGGAAACCCCCTTAGTACTCACCCACGGAATGAAGACATTCATACCATTGGAAGTAGGACTCTCTACTATGAGGAACACCTTGGTTGGTCAAGGACTCAATGATGAAGCATTACTCAATGAACTTGACTTAATTGATGAGCAATGAGAAATGGCACTAGTTAATTTGGCATCTTACCAACAGAAACTGGCCAAATAATACAACCAAAAAGTCAACAAATGATCAACAAATAATCAAGTACTTTTTGGGTTAAACACTGATGTCAAATAATCAACAAATAAGGTTAACACATGTTTAGTCAATAAATGCTCAAGAAATAAATAACCAGTTGTCTATTCATTAAGAATCATATGATTACATGTACACCAAAAGACCAGAAATACTTAAAGACCTACGATGGCCCAGGATGACGAGCAAGGTAGTTCACTACTCGAGCTCTCCAACCATCATTAGGATGAGGAACTAAGTCTTCTTTAGTGCCCTCTGGGCATGACTCCAGAAGCGGTGCAGGAATAGCATCTATTAGGATCTAACGGTCATCCCTAAAAAAGGGATTCTGCACACCAGATGAGTGAACGGTTTGACACTTATACCATAGGGCGGATTCCTTAAAAAAATTCAATTCCTTAAAAGTGCTCAACCACCCCTAGCAAAAGAACGGTCTTCGGCCTCTTTCACTTTTACTGGGGCATCTGCCCAACCTTGGTCATAACCATCAGTCCATACCTACCGAGGACCCTTAGAAATAAATGTCTCAATAAAGTGACATCCCTCTAGAGACCCGCAACAATCACATAAGATCATATAACGTCTCCTTTTAGCTCAACAATCTCCCTCATGGAAGATTGATTGTCAGTTTGAGCAACTATAACCGATGATGAAGAGGATCCTCGCAGCACCAAAGTGAGACCATATGGAGTGTTTTCTTTGTGATGATAAATTTTTATTTTCAAAGCATCATTCTCCCTCTGCAATAACTCCCCCACCTAGTTGAATTTATATGCATCCAGAAGTTTTTCTTTCAAGGTTGCCATCTCCTCATGCACAGAGGCACTAATTCCCTCCATCTCCTCGAGCCTATCCTTGAGCTTAGCGACTACCTCAGATTGATCTTTATAATCCTGGTCTCTCACCTTGAGGGATTTATAGATCTTTACAAAAGCTCGACCCGCTTGAGCACTTATGTTCGGACCAAGAACCTATCTTAGACGGGAGTTAATAGGAATATAATCATATAAATCAATGTGCTATAACAAAAAAAAAAGAATAAAGGCAACAAGAATTAGTAAGGGAAAGTAAAATTTTCTTTTCATTCAATCAAAAGGCATATGCCAGTACAAATGAATAGAAGAAGCAAAAATACAACATATGAACGAAATGAAAAAAGAGCAAAAAATCCTAACAGGACTTTAGGAGGCCTGAACCTGGTCAGACTTCGTGGGTCCTTTCCCCTTTTTAGTAACTTGAATAGCAGAGACCACACCTTCACCATGATATAAGTCATCTCCTCCAGCTGGAATGATGATCCCCACTAGATTGTTCGATGAAACTCCTACATCAGGAGTAATGGGCTCAATATCATTCTGAGAATCTGGTTGAGCATACGGAGATACTTCAACGGGATTAAGGTCTTAAAATTCTAGGAGAATAGGGGGATTCAGCAAAAACCCCAACAGTAGTTAAATCTTGATCCTAGCCTTTTTTGAAGTATGCTCGTCGAAGATAGGCAATCTGTCACTTGGCGTCGTCATACGCCACCTCACAACATTCATTATACTTGATCTCTTTAACGGTCGTTGCTTCCCCTTCCAGCTTATTCACCTGGGTGACCAACTTCTTGCTCACCTCAACCATTGCTAGCTTATTAGTGATCACAACATTGTACGCATCTCGAAGGTCGACAAGCTCCTTTATTGACTGCTCTTTCTCCCGATCGAAGGCCGCCTTTGCATCTTCCAGATCCTTCTCGAAATATTTTAGAACATCACCTAGTTCTATGTTTCTCCTCGGCAGATCATCTTGACCACGGAACAACACAGTGTAATCAGAGACGAACTGCAAAATAGAATAAACATAGGTTAAACACGAGATATTATAAGCAAACATAGAATGGAGAAGTATAAAGAGAAAAGGACTTGCCATAATAATCCCTTGATCAGATTTATGGGCTAACTGGTCTGCCCCCAAGCTCGATGAATGCTCGCGATAGGCTATGAGCACTACTTTCTCCAACAACAATAGGGATAGTTGAGGAGCAGCAGCCACTGAACCCCCTTCAACAGCAATAATAAAAAGGTACCATCGAGGCCTTTGAGGCTTGTGCCCTTTTTTCTCTCTCATTATCTCTTCCTCTTTCTCTCTCTCTCTCTCTCTCTCTCTCTCTCTCTCTCTCTCTCTCCCTCCCGCTTCTCATCCTCTTTTTTTTTCTCCACCTCATTTTTCTGAATCACCACCTTGGAACCACTAATAGAGTCTCTAGTCTTCTACTTAAGTAACTTTATCCTGTTGGACAACATATAATCATCATCATCATCATCATCATCACCCTGGATCAAGTTGCGTCTCCTCGGAGGGGCCATATCTTCCTTGATGCACTCCTCTTCGCTTGAGTCTTCCTCTCTTCCCTCACTTTCACCACTTTCTTCATCGCTACATTCCACCAGATCCTCTCACCAGTTACTTTCTTCCTCTTCCTCATCCTCTACCTCAATTGGAAGAAATACCACCAACTCCTTCTTCTGGAACGTCGAGATAAGGGATTGTCTACTAGGCGAGCAATAAATCTAGAATTAGTATTCCTATACTCCAGTAAAAATACAGCAGATAAAGGATATTCCCCCTCAGCAATAATGTCTCTTATCCTCCAAGCTTTCAAAAGTTCAGCATCTCGGATCTCTCGAGGAGCAGGCTCTTGATTCTTAGCTTTTACTATAAAATAAAAAGAAAGAAACATCAGAAGAAAGGTACACAGAGGAAGGTAGATAAACAATAAAAAAGATATGGTGATAAAAACCTATGTATTTTTTCCCAAATGTAGGGATCTGAGGTCCCTTGTACCTTAAGCCCCTTGATTGGGGAGGCTATTGCCAATTTCTGTCAATAAAACTTGTAGACCAATAGTCTCTATGGGAATTAGGTAAATTTACTACCAACACCCTATGAGGACTTTTTGCTTTCAAGTATAGAAGACCCCCACTGGTGCGAGAGAAAATATAACAATAATAGATCTTAATTAATACTAAGTTGGTACCATAAAGTTGATTTATCCTATGAACTCCATTAATAATCTTCCACACATTTGGAGAACATTAGGAAGGAACTATGTTGAAGTATTGGAAAAAATGTAAGAACAAAGGGTTAGGGGAAAATGTTAAACCCCATTGGGAAACCAACAGAACTTGAATCCAGTGACCATCTTCTAGATTGCGAACATTTCTGGGTAATGAAGTGCACTATATGTCTACCCAATCAGGAATATTGTAACATTTTATAAACTCAGGAAAAGACTTATTATCAAGCATCGCCATGATAAAAACATGAAAGCCCTAGCTAAAGTAGAAGAATGATTCACAAAAGATAAAAACTAGAAGAAGAAAGATGGAACTTACGAGACACAGATGAAGCTTGGAACGTTGATAAAGTCTTGATTTTGAAGAGCGAGAGTAAGGAATGAAGCCTGAGAACACAGTATGCACAAGAACGACCAAAGACAAGGTTAAGTTTTTTCTTAACAAGCCAGTTTCAAACACTCAAATGATGTTTTACCCTTCTCGAGAAAGATTTGTTTTTTCAAATCACTACACCAAAATGACAAAATTATCACCTTTCAGCCGGTCACCCTTGTCAAGGTCATTGACCGTGATAAAAAACACGCGTTTTGTGTCATGATCATTGACCTTGACACGACCGTGAACAAAAATTGTCACGATCAATGACCTTGACACGACCGTGACAATGTTTGCAGCAAAAACCCTTTCCCCCTTCTTTTTTCCCTCCCGCCGTTCCCTCCCTCTCTCTCTCTCGACGCTGCTCTCTCTCTCTCTCTCTCTCTCTCTCTCTCTCTCTCTCTCTCTCTCTCTCTCTCTACTTTTAGGTTTAATTCTCTCTCTCTCTCTCTCTCTCTCTCTCTCTCTCTCTCTCTCTTCCATTTATATATATGTTTGTGTGTATATATATGTGTGTATGTGTGTATATATGTGCGTGTGTGTGTGCGGGGGTAGGGGTGGGACAGGGTGGGGGTAGGGGGTGGGGTAGGGTGGGGGTAGGGTAGGGGTAGGGGTAGGGGTAGGGGTTAAAAATGTAATATTGTTTTGATACAACATTAATTTGTGTATGAGTTTCATAATTATAAATAATATCCAAAAATATTGGATAACAATTTATTTTCATTCAAAATAAATAAGTAATTTTCTACAAATTTCATAAAAAAATGAAGGTCGGCTTAATATGTGATTTAAGTGTGAAATAATCGATATATACTTATAAAAATGGAGAAAAAAAACCATATATGGCGTTTTTTGTTTTTATTAGATGCAAAATAACACATATAGGTATCCCATGACTTTATATCCATCAAATAAAATTTTACCATAAAATATCATTTTGTGGAAGGCAAGATCTATTACAATATATTTACATACCTAAATGATTTTTTTTTAAAATGACATTACAACAAAAAACTACAATAAGGGTTAAAATGGCATCCGAAATTGCTAAAAGCATGAAAAATAAAATATCATTTAGTCTATGTTGTTGAAAAATTTGATCAAATTGGTGAGCCCTTCATATTTTAAAAATGTTGTTTTTATCCTATTTAACTTTTCTTTCTATACACCCTTAATTATATTTAAAGTTTAATAAAATAGGAGTTATAGAAAGAAAAGTGGGGTTTAAATAAAAACACTTTTTTTAAATTTTAGGTTATGGTGCATAATCTTACTTTGTCACAATTAATTTATATGCCTCAAAGTTATTTTATCACTCTTAGTTTATATTTGTGATAATACTTTATGAACCACAACTTTAGGTTGATTATTTTAGAACTTAAACTTCAAGATACACAAAATAATTCTATAGAACATCTTAGATATCTTAATAAAACACATATCTAACATTGAATATGATTTATAAAAAGCACAAAACAATAGTCGAAATTAAATACATGAAATTAACATTGAGATTATTTTAAATAGACAGTCACTACTGTGTGTGTGTGGTGGGTGGGGGCTATTTTTTTTTTTTGTGTGTGTGTATGTGGTGAGTGGGGGTGGTGGTGTGTGTGTATGTGGTGAGTTGTGGGAAGAGGGTGTGCAATCATTTGACTCTTTTAGAAAAGAAGAGTTTACGCTGAAAGCTATGTTGATGTGGGCAATTCATGATTTTCCAGCTTATGGGACATTATCCGGATGTGTAGTACATGGTTATTTGGGGTGTCCTATTTGTGGAGAGGAGACTGAATCTCTTCGTCTATCCTCTAGCTTAAAAAATGTATACCATTGCAACAGGAGGTTTTTACCCCCAGCTCATAGTTTCAGATTTGAGAAAGGTTCCAATTTTTTATTGGGCAGAGTTGAACATAGGCTACCGCCGAGACAACTTTCGGGTTCAGAAATTGAAAGTAAATCTTCTGAATGTGGCCCAAATATGCCAGGTAAGAATCCCAAATTTAAGAATGTCAAGCATAAGAAGACCCCAACTGGGAATGAAACTGAGATAAGAAAGGCATGGTCTCAGAGGTCAATTTTATTTGACTTACCTTATTGGAAGAAAAACCCGGTGCGCCATGTATTGGATGTGATGCATGCAGAGAAGAACTTCGTTGAACATATTGTGGGTACTTGCCTTGGGGGGAGTCATTCGAAGGATGGAGAAAATGCACGAAAATACCTTAAAACGTTAAAACTTAAGCCACAACTATGGTTGAAAGAAGATAGTAGGGGAAGGACAATAATTACACCTAGTGCGTTTACTTTGACGAGTGGGGAAAGGAAGGTGCTTCTAGACACAATATATAATTTGAAGGGCCCATTTACTTTTGCGTCCAACTTGCAAAGGATTGTGAATTATGCTACTCATGATTTACATAAGTGTAAGTCCCACGATTGGCATGTGATCATGCAATTGGTTCCTCTATTGTTTAAGCACCGTTTCTCAAAGCACAAGGATTTGTGTAGGGCTATTATGCAAATTAGTATTACCTTCTCCCTCTTGTGTGAGAAGGTAGTGAATCGAGAACACATAGTGGCCGCAAAATTGGCTGTGAACGAAGCGATTTGTGTATTGGAGAAGTACTTTCCCCCAGCATTCTTTGACATAAGTGTTCACTTGTTGGTACACCTATGCGACGAGACACTTCTTTGTGGTCTAGTTAGATATCAGTGGATGTATCCGTTTGAAAGATTGATGAAATTTTTTAAAGATTACGTCAAGAATACGCGATATATTGCAGGATCAATTGCAGAGGAATACATCACCGTGGAGTCATCAATATATACTCGGGAATATATGCCTGACTCAACCAGCGTTGATGACACTGATGAATTCCTCAATGATGGTTGTAATGTGATGGGACAACGAGTGAAATTAACGAGTTTGCAACATGAACAAGTAGCTCATTATCTATTTGACACACATGAAGATGTCAAAGAATGGAAAAAGTAAGTTTCGAATATTATAATGTTTAACATTATTTTAGATTATTTTATACATGATTAATTTTGTAATATGCAGTAAATATGAAGCCTGTGAGAACAATAAAAGACGAAAAACAATGGTACCATCAGACAGCGAATTTAGGCTATGGTTGACACAAGAGGTAATTATAATGAAAACAGTCGTTATATAACGTTACATTACACTCAAATTTTACCACTAATATAATTAATTTATCTATATTCTCAGCTCCTAAAGATGGGTGATGCGACATCAAGGCTTGCTCGTCTGGCCACTGGACCCTTGTTCGTGGCACAAGAGTACAAAAAGTATCAATTGAACGGTTACATTTTCGGCGCTAAAGTGTACGAGGAAAGTACAAATGTATAGAACTCGGGAATTTCATACAAGGCTCTTACTTTCTTTCGAGCGAGCGCAAAAGATAAAAACCTCGTTGAAGCTGAAATGACTTACTATGGTGTAATCCAAAATATATTTGAATTGGATTATATAAGCTTCAAAGAGGTTGTATTTTACTGTGAATGGGAAGAGTTGAGGATAAAAATTCTTGTAAAGTTGATCCTGTCACCAATTTGATCATGGTTGACTTGTCCAAGTTGAAGAGCAACGACCACGTGAGCGATGAGCCGTTTGTTTGTGCATTTCAAAAGATTAAGCAAGTGTTTTACTCGGAGTATATCAACAACGAGTCGTGGTCAATTATCCAACACGCGCCAAGGCCTCTAAATAGTAGTGTGGATGACTTGGCTGCTCCTACCGAATATCAATCCATTTTTGATGATAACCCGAATTTGAAACAATTTTTCAATTTCTAATAAATATTTCAATTTGTACCGAAACATCCATTTTTAATGCTTTTAATTGATCTGCACTTTATCATTTTCACTCTTGTGTAGTGTGCGTGTGTGGAGAGGAGATTAATACATAAATATTCCAACTACATCTAAGTTTTGTTTATACTAATCCATGAATATACGCTTCTTACCTTTAATAGGTGATTAATACATAGTTATTTGGGGTGTCCTGTTTGTTGAGAGGAGACTGAACCTCTTCGTCTATCCGAACACTAAGAAATGCCATAATCCTATGGAGCGATGCTCTGCAAATTCCTCCCAACCGTTATCTAGCCAAACATCACCAGTTGAAGTTGTCAATTCCACTTTTCATACCCCACCACTTGGAACTTATAGCAAAACATGGGAGGCCATTGAAAGGTGGAATTGACAACTTCAACTGCTGATTTTTGGCTACACAACAGTTGGAAGGAATTTGCAACGCATAACTCCATAGGATTATGGTATTTTTTAGTGTTTAGATATGAAGAGAATTATATTTGACACGATTGCCCGGGGTACATTAGTTGGAAGGAAGTGCCATATGAGCTCAAGTTAGCTGTTTGAGTGACACTACAGGTAATGTATTTATATTTATATGTCAATTTCGATTTCGATTTCAATTACGATTTATATTTATCTATATTTGAGGGGTGGATACTAATTTTACTTTATTTCAATTCAGGGGACAGGGAGTGGCCCTAAGGGTAGGCCACATATACTCTATACTTATGTGGCTATTCGGACGAGAAGGGAAGGATAAGGAGGTGTCCCCGAGCGTCGCGGTACAAAATCTCTTTTCCATGCAAATAGTTTGTAGATTTGAGATAATTGATGGTGATGTTGTTTCTTCTTAAATAGTTTCTATTTTGAATATATATTTGCATTATCTTTAGTTTGTTTGGATATATGATGTTTGGAACAGGTACAACGTTGCTATAACATGTACAAATATACTGCTGGGTAGTGGCAGTGGGCATACTGCCCAACAGATTTTTTTTTAAATTCTGCCCAGAATTGTCACGGTCATTGACCGTGACACGTCCATGACAAAAAATTATCACGGACGTGTCACGGTCAATGGCCGTGACATTTGTTTTAAAAGGGTCACGTCTTTGTCACGGTTATAAACCGTGACAAACGTGTCACGGTCATTGACCGCGACACGACCGTGACACAAAACGCGAGTTTTATGTCAAGGTCAATGACTGTGACAAAAAAAAGTTGTCTCGCCTCGAAATGTCACGGTCATTGACCTTGGCAAGTTGGATTTGTCAAGGTCAATGACCTTGACAATTCGGCAGATTTGGTGTAGTGAATTATTATAGAAAGATGAGCGTTCCCCTCCTGTTTTAATAAATTATAAGTATACCACTACAGACGGTGCTGCATCCTTGGACTCATTTAAAATCCATCGGCCCATGGCCCAAATATTTTAGGGACAATTATGCGGACCTGGCCCAACAAATCTAGAAAGTTGCCCGACCCAAATCGTGGAAATAAGCTACGAGTATATGATGTCCACACCACCCCAAAACCAAGCCAATCCCCTACAATCTTGTAGAGATATTAAGGGGATTCATGGTTCATCATGGAAGTCGTGGAGTTACTTAAACAACTAAAATTCTACATCTATAAATTGTAACCCCTAGACCGGGGCATAGGTGCATGTAACCGAGCATATTAAGAGATAGTTAATAAGACCATTGATCTCTCCTTGGACGTAGGCAAGTTGCCGAACAACGTACTTAGTTGTGTTGTGTGTACGATTATATGGTTTCTTGTTTGATTGTGATTGTTCTTCGTAAATCCTTTATTGTGATATTTTTTATACCATATCGAGGTACGCGTGGACTCGTGTGTTGTGGACCCTATATAGGTGTACTTTAATGTTGAACTATGGAGGAGCAATTGAAGAGAATAAGAGGCGTAAAATCTTATGGGGATCGAGTCGCAGAGTAAGACTATAATTCTTCCTTTGTAATTTTCGTATCACACTGATTGTCTGGCCTTGGTCATCCGAAGTTTTTTCCCTTAGTCTTTTCCTCCTACATCGGAGTGTTTTGTGGTATTTCTTTACTTTATATACTTAATGTCACGTAGATGCTTGCTTAGGATTAAGAAGATAAAATTGGGATAATTAATTTGGTTCACAAAAGTGGTGAACAATAAAATTGGAAAACATTTTTTTGAACAATTATTTTTCACCAAAAGTACACACACATAAAGGGACCTCATTTTTTACACCAAGATATAAGTTTAATTGACAAACCCAACTACATTATATTTACTACGCACTGAGGGATATTTAATCCTATCCATTCCAAAGATGGGACGCTTCACATTTTTCGTGAAGTTAGGATAAGTTACGTTTTTAATCATATACATATAATAATACGTCTAAGTTGGGTATATATGGGTACTCCTTATGGATATTACTTACGTGATTAAGAAGGGGGCGACTTCTATGAGAATAATGAAAGGAAAATTATCTATAATACTCATGAAACCAAGTGGTGTTCATGGCAAAAACGAACACAAACGTGAGAACAACTGTGTTGAAAAATTATTGTGTGAATGCTGTTTTCTAGTTTTACAAAAATAGTTGACAGCTCAAGGACGTATAGTCTACTGATACTAAGTAAATATAATAGTATATCAGTAAGGAAAGTTAAAGTCCATTAGGCTACTTCTCCCGATACAATAAATTTTCAGTTCTACTCGAACCAGTGTCTGCATTATCATTAACATGTTGTGTATCTAGCGAAATTTCATTCATGTCGAGAATTGTTGGAAATGGGGTTTGGATAAAATTTTTGAGCAACTTTGAGCTTAATTTTAGATGGTAACCATACCACGATATTAGTGGGACCATATACGAACGCATTCCCCTTTGAAAGTAGTTTAACGTGGTATATTTACACGTCCAATTTCATTAAGTTATGAATGATAAATTTTCCTCCAAAGTAACCCATTAAGCAATGAAAGTTAATGAAATTGGGAGTGTAGTACTATTGTCCCACATAGGTAGAATAGTGGGAAGTTGAAGAGTTAATAAAACCTCAAATGATCACTAGGGCTTGGATGTCTTTGGGGTATCCCAACTATTTAAAGTGTTAGGAATGGGCTAAACCCCACACACGCGCGTGCGCACACCGTCTATCTGGCCAGCTAGCTTGGTTCGCCTCTATTCGGGCTTGGGCTTATAAAATTGATTTCATTTTGGAACAATTAAATTAATTTTCTAGGTCAGGCAATTGTTACAACCGTTTATAACGGTTGACTGTCTGAACAGTCAAACAACAAACCTATATATATATATAACACCTTTGTCATTATAAAAACTTGAATTTTTTTCTCCCGCATTCCAAAAATATAAAAATGTTTCTTGCATTTTAATTTTCATGTTTTCCAATTCGTGTTTTGAGAAAATGACACATAATCAAGTTCGTCGAAATCAATTTATAGTAATGCTCTTGATTTGATTTAAAAAATTTGTTCTATCTTGGGAGACAATAATTCAAACCTTAAAGTACTATGAAGGGAATTAAATTGTCTTAAGGAAACTGTTGTTACACATGGCTCAGACTTGTTTTCATTCTGTTACCTTCTAATTTCCTCAAATTTATGTAAGCCTTATTGTTTTTGTAAAAATTGTTCAGAATAATACAATATATATATATATATATATATATATATATATATATATATATACTGTGTAGTTAATTCGTCATTAAAATCTTTTTCAGTTTTTTATTTTTGTATTTACTGTTTAGTAATTATGTGTTTTTGTTTTTATTCTGTACAAATTAATTGTTATAAATTACTAGAATAAAAGGAGTAACACTAAACATAAGTCAATTCCTTATTTTTTAAATGGACACCAGGACTTAAGCTAACAAAATGACTTTTAACAATGAAGGGAAAAAATGACAAACACTGAAAAAATAATCTTAAGCACTAAATAATGAATTTAATAGAGAAAAAGTGGTTTCGAAAGTGAAAGCTGTAACTCTTAATGGATGGACAAAAAATGTCTCTTTTTAAAAAATCACAACTCAATGTAAACATGACTCTTGTCATTATCCAAATCTACTCAAAATAACACTTCTCATTAATAGTTTCGTAAACATGAGAAATTTTGCTTTATACAACAAATACAATAAAAGGGTATATATAGCTGGAAATTCAGGTCATTGTTGAATATAGAGCCAAGTACATACCCTTTATCCTCATTAAACAAAGAAAAGTAAAATAATGGATTGATGATAACTTGATTCAGTTTTCCAATTGCATAACCAACTCTTGGATTAATTAATTTGATTGTTAGGGGAATGTTATAGTCTAACATTATACATACAAAAACTACAACATTTTCCTTAACAATCTTCTTCCTAAAATCAGTTTAAACAATGTCTTAACAAGGTATGCTTTGGACTTACTATACACACATGCGGGCGCGCGCACACACACACACACACACACACACACACACACAGAGTAGGGTATGCCCGTGCCTGAAGGCACGATACTAATTTTTGAAAGTTTACGTTGTTGATTGGACCATACGTCGTATTTAGTTCGCAACATATAAACAATTTTTTAAATTACCCATGATACGAACCTATTGGTTTAAAAAAATGAAACATTTTTAAAGTTTTTTTACATACATACATAGACCATATTTATATACATACATACACCGTAGTATAAACCTATTAAGTCAAAAAGTATTTTTACAAAACATAATTGTTATCAATCTAAAATTATTCGGAAAATTTCATGTGTTTAAAAAAAATAATAATCCAACATTATTACTAATAATCCATTATGGATCTCATAATAATTATTAATTATTCTATAACACAAATTAAAAATATTAGGAAAAGTTTCTTTTTTTTATATGACGATCCATCCTATTTAAGAAAAAAAAAAATATCCAAAACAATACTAAAAGTCCGTTTCGTACCTCGCATAAACAACACCATATCCATAAAAAATATAATTTAAGTACTAAAATTTATTTACAACACCATGTAAATATTTTAAAAATTTTGGATGAAATTTTCTTTGTTTACAGGGCTATCCCTTTTTAAAAAAATAAAAAATACTTCCAACAACAACAACAATTGCAATACTCCATCTTGGATCTTGTATAAACATCATAATTTAAGACAAAAAAAAATTACAATACAAATAAGTGTAAAAAAATTACAAAATTTGGGCAGAGTTCCCTTTGTTGATAGAATCCATCCTGTTTAACATATAAAAGTTACTCAAACAACAAAAATATTAATAGTCCACCCCGGACCTCGTATCAACAACATAAATGATTATACAAAATCCTATTTGGTATATGAAATTTTTAAATATAAACATGGTGTGACACATCAAAATTTTAATTTCTTCATCACCATTTGTCTCCTTGAAATCCAATGGTCCCGCAACACCGAATAATCAAGAAAAATAAAGAATTAGTGTGTAGATATGCAATTGAATCTTATATTGACATATTCTTCCTAAAATTCGGATTCATCGTAACGTAAAAAATAAATGAATGTGCCAACAAAGTAGTGTCGTTTAAGAAGAATTCATAAAAAATAGTCATCAATTAATGTTTCAAAATAACTCAGTTAAATTGGATGGAAACATTTGTCTGGATTTTGTAATATAAGTGAGCATTGTTTGATTTCTGGTTATAGGTATGCATTGATCCATTTATGGACATAAGTATTTACTGATCAACTTAGGGATGCCAGTGTTAAGTACAAACCATGAGTCATTCCCACGTAAACTAAACTAAATATGCATGAAAGGACTTATACTTACCAAATCCAAATTAAACTCGCAACAATTAGAGTCTTGCTTATAGGAAGAAACTGGATTTTTAATGCAAGGAATAGAAAATACTAGAACAAACCTGTCAGCAACAGACATCACGTGTGACTTACATCAGCTAAAATGAATGAAGAATAAAATGTGGTTGAGGACCTAGGCTCCACCATGGTAGAAGACATCATGCGTGATTTTTATAATTGGGCAAATATATTAAACTCACAAACAACCACCGTTATGAATCGATTTGAATGTGATGACACGGAAGAGCTTATGTACTAAAAATTTAGATGCCAATTTTGATGATTCGGATCGTGATGAAGAAATTAAGGCGAAAGATCCTTTTAAGGGCCCCACTAATATAGAAGCTGGAAAAATTTATAGGAGGAACAACAACGATGTCCTGCCTGCACTTTCATCTATCAAATTTGATCAATTATATTGTGAGGAAGAACTTGAGACTGAAGAACCCACAAATCACGTTAAGTTACAACCCAACTGACCTGAACCAAAAATGCCTTAAACTCATCGTGGCCATCACAAATTTCTGGATTATGATGAACCTACTTCACATTTGCTTCCCTCGAATCACCCTCGAGTGCAAAGAGCCATGTACGCACCTGCACCCTCACACGTGCAATAATAATTTCGAAAGATGAGGGTGGTCGAATGACATTCCAGTAATATGAGACCCGTGCGGGCATGAAATAGTCATTGGGACTGTTTTTTCAAATTTTAGATTTTCCAATAAATTGTCGTGGAAAATGTGACACCCCGCCTAATTAAATACCGGGCGATCACTCCTTTATTAGATTAAAATCAAGGTGAACAGTTGGTTCATTCTTAGCATCACTGTCGTAAAAATACTTTTCCAATTTAAACACCCTAAATAATTAAGCTAAGTGTCAAAACAATTTAAAACCTTATTCTCATTTTATTAAATCCGGTTATAAAACCTTAAACCATTAACATCTAAAGAGTCACACATTAAAAATAAAAATAGAATTGAACATACACGAATTTAATCATCAATAATAAATCCCAACATTTACAACCCTAAAGGAAAACATCCCGACAGTAATAAATCCCAAAATAAAGGTACTGAAAGTAAAAAATCAATCTCTGACAATACCAACTAAATAATAGAAAGAGGGCGACACATGCCCCTGCTGAATAAAACTGAACTAGGATTAGAATCAAATGGATGAAGTCATCTAAACAACAGGCCTGCAACTCCCACCTAAGCTGCAACACGTTCCTTCCAAAGGATCCTAAGTAAGACGCCCCTGTGGCTGGGCACCTGTAATACATACATATATATACAAGAGAGAAAAGGAAATAGAAACGGGTCAGAGCCCGATAGTGTATATGATTTAAAAATTCGTTTAGCAAGTATTTAAATTTATACAGGCCAATGCAACAACATATTAGTGCGACACTCTCTTGAGAAATTCTCGCCTCTCTTCTAATGTGCACTCCTATCGCACTAACCTTCCCAATGGTTTATCTCATCATATATCACACTATCTTTCCCCAATGATTTAACTTATCTTAGGTTATTCGCAGGATTTACAATTGAACAACACAAGTATTTAAAACGTAAGATTTCAATTTGTAACCAAGGTTCTCCTTTTAACTTTATTAATCAATAAAGTTTTTCAGTGTCATATTATACTTTCTTAAAATAATTATTTATAATTTGAGTCATCAACCATGTCCTACATATCAAATCACAGTAGGTAGTTCCAGATTTCAGAATTTCATATATATATTAACTACTCGTATAATATATATATCATAGCAGCACCCCACATAAAAACTATGGTGCGGGCATACTCTGCTATCCAATCCCCGTATCAATCGTACTAAAGGGAATACAAGTTCGGAATCACTCTCGAACTGTATAATTACATACACAAACAATATTGAGTCGAAGCATAGTTTCCAAGTCCAAGAGGTCAGTACATACCCTCACGTCTCTTAGGACCGTGACTACCGATTCGATAGCCTGTACCTAGGATTCCTATCTTCTAGGGTACGAGTCAATATCCCCCATAAGGCACACCAGATAAGATCGTCCCAGCGCGGTAACCTCAGGGATAGCAAGTAGCGCGGGCAGGATTTTCACAAGTATATAATATATGCATACACAATCATATAAATATACCACTTTTATTATATCAATTTAGGTTTATCCAATAACCCACATTCACAACATTTATCCTTATTTTCCCATTATTATTTTTCAAGTATAATGGTTCGTTTCTAACTTTAATTCGAAGGGTTTTTCAAACTTACTACGTAACCCTCATGGACTCTATTCTTCCAAATGTACAATTCAGTAGATATCTATTTATGTTCCAACGTAACTCTCTCTTACGTATCTCTCCCCTTTAATATATACTTACATTATCCCTTATGCAAAATATCCCAAAAATATAGATTTTGCCTTACATTAAAGGAATTTGAATTTTATTTTCAAAGATGAGAATTTCAAACGATTTCGAAATCAGAATTACAATGGAGTTTTAATTGAATTTTTTATTATCTCTAAGAGTTCTCAAAACATAAAACTGTCTAGCCAAAAAAATATTAAAACATATTAAACGGTCCGATCGAGCTGAACTTTTTTCTGTAGCTTCCTCTCGTCTTCAACTAATTTTATGTAAAATTTCATCCAATTCCAACGGTCCGATCGTCCGAAATAATTTTTTTTAGTGTTTGTAACTGATTAGAACTCTTTTCTTATTCAAACTCTTAATCCTTTACATGACAAAGGGTTTCCATAATATCATATAAATCATCACTACATGAAAATTTCCCATCTCAAATTGGTTTTTTCTTCCATAAATCTCATCCTAATAACTCCTAAACTAATATGGATGATGCATCAACGAAATAAACAAGATAAACACTTGCCTGGGATTTTCAGAAATCTGGTTTGGTGTTGAATTTGGTGTGGTTGCGTTCCCCGTCTCGCGATCTACGCGTTGGCGGTGGCGGCGGTGTAAATAGATGAGTTTTGAGCCTTGGACTGCCTTGAGAGCTCTCTCCTCTCCTCTCCAATGTCCGTTCTAGTGTTTTGAGTTATCTAACCCTAGGAGATAGCCTAAACATCTGATATAACCCCTTTAATTTTCGTGGGTTTAATTACCCAAAAATACAAAATGACTAAAATGCCCTCCCGGGGTACTAATTAGGCCTAAAAACGCCCCGAGACCCAAATCAAACCCCCGGGTATACTTTTCTGACTATCTCGACCCTTCCGGACGCGTTTGCGCACTCAAAATGACCATACGAACAACCTATAAAATATTCACTTTTATTAATCCACATTTAGTCCCGACAGACACAGGCGCGTCCCGACTTAAATTTTCACAATTGTCATTTTATTCACACGTGACAATATTATAAAAATAAATCTCATATATTACTATACTCATCCAGTAATATGCAACAAATAATATATTCCCAATAATTACTAACTCTTGTCACGCTAGTAAATATTTAAAACAACATTTCGGATTAAAATTAAATTAATTTATCTCAATTAAATTTAATAAATCCTTAAATTTAAAAGCCATAAAAATACGGGGTATTACAGAAAATACATAAACCTTTGAATTAAATAGAAAAAGGGATGAATGGGATATATATAGAGAATATATATAGAAAAAGGATACATGAACATGTGTAATAAAAAATCCAAAAAACATGGCACCTAAATGCATGATGGCAATAAAGAATTTTACTAAAGGTATTCTTTTTTGGCGACCCAACAACAATAAAGAATTGGAAGTTTAATAAATAAAACACAAAGAAAATACATTGTTTAAGAACTAGCATAAATAAATCAAATGATATATCAATGAAAATGTTCAACAACCCATTACCTCAACAATGTAACAAACTTATAAGACATGCCCAATAATTGATGGAAAATATGGTTGACATATTAAAGCTTGATAAGGATTCTCTTAAAAGATATGAGAATTGATTACTAAGGATAATTGGAGATGAGAAATAATGGACGAACGTAGAATATGTTGAGGAATCACCACTCACATAATCAAGAAGAATTACATTCAATCCACATTATGGTTGAGTTATCTCACATATGAGCAGGATGAGTTAAATGTAATCTACACCATCTATGAGGAATCACCTCTTATATTATCAAGAAGAATTACATTCAGTCTACACTATCAAATATCAAGGTTTCTGGGAGCTAATACGATAAATAAAAATGAACAAAGAAGAAAAATGAGGTCATCGACTAGTCAGACCAAAGTTAATAGAAGATGCATTATTTATCAAATAACATACACTTAAAGGGATGAGTTAGCTACTTAAAGGAAGAAATTACAACTATTAAGGACTTTATGGAAGTCCATTAAACATGGCGGACGAAAAATCTTGGATGCTAAGTTAGTAAAAAACTACACTTCCATTCAAATCCACATATTCAACATGTGACAAATGCATAAGTAAGCCCATAAACAAATCTCCATCACGACCACTCCCTAGCACAAACTAAGTTTACTTAAGTGCCTAACATTACATATTCTTAGCCCAAGTTATCTATAAAAAAATTCAACTATTGAAATTCTTAGCATTGTTTCTTCGAATGAACTAATATTTGAAATGATTGGCATCAAACTTCTTCTGTGCAATAATATTTTTATGGAATTATCGTTCATAACTTACATATGCTCTAATACACTTGGTCAACATGAATTACCAAGAAGGGCTTAGAACTATAGTTGTTGGTTGTCTAATACGATGTCATGTATAATTAACACTTTAACAACGATATGTTAACGTGCATGTATAATATGACAAAAAAAACCATCACCAAAGATCACTCAAGCATGAATATAAGAAATTAGAATTTTATAGATGAATTGGTTTTGAATTCGATTTCGAATGCAAGATCTCCACACCCATTTTTTATTCCAATTACTCAAGTACTTAGTTGAGTTAGCCATCAACATATTTACCATGAATTACTCATTCATATTCACTCCCAACTATTCCTTCGAAGACCTAAAATGTCATAGAGAAACATATTCACAGTGCCTAATATATGTGCTAATATGTTCATAGTGGTAGAGATTGATGAAAAAAATATTGAATGAGGTGGTAAGATGGTTAGATAAAACCATACCTAGTATTAGGTTGTGCATTTGTTTATGGCGGTATTATACACCTTAATCCATTGGATCAGAACTTCTCCAGCATGATGATAGTCTAAATTACCTATTAAAATTACAAAACATAAACAAATTAAATTTTTTGTTCAAAACTGCATACATAGTATTAAACAACAATACGATTTTCTTACCTAGCATGAATAGTGTTGCTTTCGATTTCCCTGGATCTTAAAATTATAACATAGAACTGGATGATTTCAAGGTAATAAAAATAATGGGGAAGTGGTATGATAATATGGAAATCTAAAATTCTCCAAAAAAATTGTATCATATTTATTTGGAGGCCTTAAAGCATTAACACCTAAAAATTTAAGAAAAAAGTAAAAACATTAATAGAAAAAAAAACTTAAGCAAAGATGTTGAATGCAAAACCGTCATTTTAAAACTCATGAAACTATAATTTGTTAAAAGAATGAGAGATATAAATATTAAGGACTTCAAAGCCCCTAATCATGTAGCAACCATATGAGAACAACCATCTTGATATTGCGCTAATAAATTCTTGTGCTAATATATATGTCAAACGATTAAAATGTGAAATAAATGTTAATACACTACACCAAAAATAAAAAATGGCCACGGATATGGGGTCACGGCTGATGGGCACGACCAAAAGTCGTGAATGCATGAAAAATAAGCGTGACCAATTCCAAGACCCAGTGTGGTCATGGATCAATTTTTTGCTTGTCACGACCTTTAACCGTGAGTCTCATGGGTCATGGCTCACAATCCTGACCCAGTTGTGACCATTACGACGCCAAGTTTCCTACCAGGTGTGGTCATGGATAAGGTCACGACTTATGATCGTGACCAGGGGATGAAATACAAACCACTATAGTCACGACTTAGGACCGTGACCATTATGAGGATTGAGTCACGGATTTTGACCGTGACCGTGGACTTGTTTCCACACTGATGCGTTAAAAATAAAGGCGTCACATCATGGGGTCATGGCGCTAAGCCGTGACCATGGTCTTTATACTTAAAAAACCCAGAATAGGGTTTTCATTTCCCTCAAAAAAAAATTCCCCCCTCTCTTTTCGGCGATTTCCCTCCCTCTCTCTCCGGTGATTTCATTTCCAATCTCTAAAGGTAATCCAAACCCAAGTTTTTTAATTGTTATTTCTGTGTATATTTCCGTGTGTCTGTATATGTGTGTATTTCTATGTGTCCTCACATGTGTGTATTTATGTGTGTGTGTGTGTGTATGTGTGTGTGTGTGTATACGTGTGTATATAATCTCATACCCTTATTAATTATTTCATTGCATGTGTGTATTTTTAAACCCTTAGTATTTATTCCATTGTGTGTGTGTATATGTGTATGTGTGTATACGTGTGGGTATTTTTTTTTCTGTATACATGTGTGTATTATGTACATAGGTGTGTATAAATTATCATTGTGTATTGCGCCTGTATTCTAGAAAAAAATACATATATATGATTAATGTTGGTTTAAGTTTCAAGCTAAGGCAAATTTTAATTTAATGGATATTGTTGGTTTAATTTTCAAACTAGGGAAAATTTTAATTTTATGGATATTGTTGGTTTAAGTTTGGGGCTGAAATATAGAAAAATACCTCTCCATTAAAAAAATACCGGACCATTAAAAAATACCAAACATAAGGGTTAATTTTACGGATTATTGGGTTAAATGACAAAAGTAGGTATTTAAAACATAATAAATTAACGGTTGATGATTCATTAGAGCCATTATTTATAGGAATCATATCCATGCCATCGTACTCAATAACTAGTTAATGATTCATTAGAGCCATTATTTATAGGAATCATATTCACGCCCTCATTCATTATTCTCAGGAAAAATGAGTCACGGTGATAATCTATGGCAACAAGAGTATGAAAGGCTGCAATTGGTCTGTACTCATACCTGTTTATTTAATAATCCTCATAAAGTGGGTACTCCAATTTATTGGTATGGTAATAGGAAGATCAAATAATTTAACTACCTTGTAAACTGTGGAGTTTATTTCCAGCAAGAGTATTTGTTCGATCGTATTCTATTTTCCCTGCCACAATGTTGAGATAAAGATGTACAATATATATATCGCGTACATAATCTTGATAGATCACTGACCTTGCTTATTCTATTAGAGAAGGCCGAAAAAAATTCACCCATTATGGATTGCATTACGTATAAAGAGCATTGACAAAGTCTATGATGTCTCACGACATATGCACGTCAAACTCGATCTTGCCAATAGGCTAAAGAGGATGAAATTTCGAGTTCATGTCGCCAACATCTATGCACCAACTATAGATACGCTTCCTCCTATTTGGACACGTGCAAAAATCCGTAGGTTTTTAAACACAAATCCAGAATGGATGGAGATCAGACACATTGATTTTTTGTTAAACTCTTACCATGAACAGGTAGATTATAATATATGGTCAAAAAATTTATTTTGTTATTTATATTTTCATATTGAACTTAGAAATTGTGCATCTAATATTATAGATACACATTTAACTTTTATTATTTTTGTAGATAATGTCGGGCGGTAATGTAACCAATGCTCAACAACAACCAACAACAACAAGGAGAATTCTCATCACCAATTGGTGAGCAATACTCAACTCCACCAACTATTCACGGGAACCCTTCTCCACAAACTTCTCACTCCCCTACTCCGAGTTGCAGTAGTCATGGTACTCATCCCACTAATCCAACATACACGCCCAACGCTCTTGAAACTGCCGGGTCAGTTGAGAAGAATCCCATTCGGTTCTCTCTTTTGAGAAATAACCCCAGGGGGATAAGAATCACATTCAACAATTTAAAGCCCAGTGTTTGTCATTGGAAAATATGAATGTTGGAGTGGGAGGAGATGACAATTGGATCCTCGTAGATAAATCTATTAAAGATAACATCTACGAGAAACTCAGCAAACGGTTTTAATTTTCCTCCAACTCAAAAAATAAGGTGCTTTCTCGGGTTGCTGAATAATTCCGAACATATCGGAGAAACCTTAGGCAAAAGCATTTCACTAAGGGAGCATCAAGCTCCGACATTTTGGCGCTCAAAGACAAAGTCCCTTCGACCATTGAGATTCCAGTCTCTCAATGGAAAAATTGTCTGGAGAATGAGGCGAAGGACTCCAAAATGCTGCAAAGGGAGAAAAACAAGAAGAATAGGGCCAAAAAAACTGATGTCCATCGACTTTGATCAAAATCTTATGAATATTTGAAGAACGAGTGGACGACCGTTACGAAAGGTAGCCCAGATGAAGGAAAGACACTGAATAGGGCCAACTTTTACGTGCATGCCAGACGGGAAAAAGATAATAAATTCCCTCCTCACTTGGCTAAGACTCTAGAATTAATAGATTCTATCAATAGTCAGTCAGATTCAAGCCCAATCGAGGATATTGACAATGATGCCATCGTACAGACCTTTGGGAAGGACCACAGAGGGAGGATAAGAGGTTTGGGGTCGTATATGTCAAAAATAAGATTCAAACACACCGCACCTCTCATGGATAAGCTTTATTCTGTTAATAAGCATTTCGCATCCAACGATGATCATTAATCTAGGACTGAAGGGGATATAGTGGGCTGTAAAATGAATTAAGAGGTGTGAATGATAAACTTCAACAAATTGTGTCCCTTTTAATCGGTCTTATTCCCCTACAGCCCCCAATGCATCCCCGTTTTCCTCCACAGATGCCAGGGATTACTCGAAATTTTCCTCAGTCTCCATTCCCCCCACATATTTCGGTTCCTCCTTCAACATTCCCTTTCTCAGCGCCTCATCATGGCACAGGTCTTGGATCATCGTCAATAACCCACGGTGACTATGGGCAAGAAATACTATATACAGGACCTGAGCGATAAATTTGTCGTTGGGATATGCACGCTCATGTCCACTGTCGTAGGAACTTTAGTGCATAATCGACCTTTGCAGGAGGGTGAGTGTCAGATTGTGGTTGATATAATATATGACGGTTGTGAAACTATTCCAGCACACGTCAACAGTGGAGAAGGGAATTTTTTGAAAAATTATGTAGACTTTGTTACCACTTGGCTAGTTTATCGCTTGATGAAGATGTATCATCATTTTTCTTGTGTTGTAATAATATCAGTAGACAAATTTATTTAATTTGAGTTTAAGTGGTTTTGTAGTATCGTTGATTGGCTTGTTCTTGCATTTAAGTTCTTGCATAGTTTGATTGATTGGTATGTTGTTGACTATATTAGTGTTTTGCTTTGATACTATATTAGTGATTTACTATGCAACATGATATTTATTTTATCATGTTAACACAAGACTACAATTTTAATATTATTAAATGGATTTTCCATAATACAAATAGTGGATTGGGGGGGGGGGGGGGGGGACGGATCGAATAGCTAATAATTATGTTAATGGCATTCAAGAATTTATTTGATACGCTTTTAGGAACCTTAGAAGTGAGAAGATTCCGTGTCCGTGCACCCATTATACATACGAAAAATATAAATCTTTATAAGATGTTGAGTTACATTTAATAATGTGGGGAATTTATCAAGATTATAACAAGTGGACATACCATGGTGAAAAACATGTACCTTATGTTCCCGAAGAATTACCAGTAACCGACCACGTAACAGAACACCAATGAGTGGAAATGGTAAATGATTAGCCAAAACATCATCCATTGACTGACCTAATTGACAATGCTTATGGAGTCCACTACAATCTAAACCACCAATCTATGGAGATAGATAATGCGCACAATGAACAATTTGATACCGAAGTACCAGGAGATCGAGAATATATAAGGTTAAAAGACGATGCGGCTAGACCGTTGCATAAATATTGCAATGAAGATCATTCGGTATTATATGCAATGATTGGTTTGCATAAATTGAATAGTCAATTTGCCTTGTCTAGGAACAGCGTAACCAGAATTCTTAACTGGGTTAAAGAAATTCTCCCAAAAGAGAACACATTACCAGACAATTATCCTACCATGAAGAAGATCTTCAAGGGTTTGGGATTGAAATAAAAATCTATTCATGTATACAAGTATGATTGCATATTGTAACACAACGAACAAAGAGAGAAGGATGAATGTACAGTATGCGGTGAGCCTAGATATGTCGTTTGTGAGAAGATAAATGACAAACCTGCAAAATATCAAAAGTGCTCGCAAGTCCCACAAAAGGTTTTGAAGTATTTTGAACTTTGGCCACGGTTAAAATAATTTTTTAGTGTACCGTGGATAGCGAAGGCCATGACATGGCACGCTCGATGCGAGGTGGGTGGGAATGCCTTTAACTTGAGATGAAGTAAGTTAAAGAAAAAATTTGTCTCTTGAATTGATAGATTTGATAACTAAAAAGATTAAAACAATTCGTGAACAAATAAAAATAGCACAAAGTAGGAAGAAATTTTATGAGGATAAAAGAAATAATCCATTCGAATTTCAATAAAGGGAGATTTTGTATTCCTACGCATTTCACCGTGAAAAGGCATCATGAGATTTGGGAACAAGAGGAAGCTAAGTCCAAGATATATTAGTCCATTCGAAGTGTTAGAAAGAATTGGGACCTTAGCATATAGATTGGAGTTACTTCTAGTGTTGTCTCATTTACATGATGTGTTTCATGTATCAATGCTTCATAAGTATTTGGCGGATCAATCACAGGGATTCAAACCTCAACCTGTTGAATTGAAAAATACTTTCCATACATCGAGGAATCGATGGAAATTCTTGATTTTAGGGAGTAAGTATTAAAGACCAATGTTATTTCCTTAGTTAAAGTATTATGTAAGAGCCCTGGAATTGAAGAAGCAACTTGGAAAAAGGAGTATAGAATGAGAAAATAGTATCCCCATTTGTCTCCTAAGTGACATTTATATTAAATTTTTGGGACAATTTTTTATAAAGGGAGAGAGTTATGACAACCCGAATAAAACTACGATAAATTTTATTTTAATCATGCTTACCTTATGTTATATATATATATATATATATATTGAGAAGACCCCTAAGCAGTAATCTTTATGAAAAATGAAATATTTTAAAATTTTCCAAATTTTATCTTTATCACCCAAAAACTAATCTTTTGAAAATAATTTGATTTACCCAATATTATATTATTAACCATATAGCATGCATCTACACTGATTAAGCAGATAATGTAAATAAATGAAACACACCACAAAACATGTCGATGTATGAGGAAACCACTAAGGGAAAAAACCTCGAACGGCCAGGGCAGAAATCACTATGATACGAAAAATTACAAAGAGAGATGTAGTCTTACTCAATGACTATATCATCCATGAGCCTTGACGTCTCTTATTATCCTCTACTGCTCCTCCACAGTCCTTACATAGGATCCCACCCACACAAGTGTCCATAGTATATGAGTTCACGTGCACCTCGATATCCACCGATGCATCCTAGCAACCGTCTACAAATCTTAACGTGGTGTCAGTTGCTTTTTCTTCGCAATCAGCACGTACGAAGTCCACCTAAAAAAATAGATATTCAAGAAGATATAAGACTCTCTAGTGCCAACCTCAAGATCACAATAGCTATGGAATAATCAAATTTGCATCTTGAAAACTAAGGATGATGGGAAACTATTTGGAACTTTTGTAAACAGGTGCAAACATATTTTTTTAGCAAAAGTTCTTGTGTTTTCTGAGCCAAACAAGTCCTTAAACATGAAAACACAAATTTCGGGGCAGTGTGTCATTCGAACGAAAAATAAGTCTCGTTCGAACGAGAATTAACTCTCGTCTGAACGAATCTCAATCTCATTTGAATGACATGAAAACTTATTTTTATTTTAAAATCAACCTCGATTTTTTAAAACAAACTCAACTCAAATTTTTTATTAAAATTACGTTTCCAAAAATATCTTTTAAATTACCAAATATTTTAATTTAAAAAACACATCCTTAATTAGAATCCTAAATCTCACAAGTCATTTAGCATTCATACCTGTGTGATCTAAGATATACCAAGTGTGAAGAAAAATATTTGCATTAAATACGACAAAAATATCATCTTCAGATATTTTCTGTAATATCTTCAACACTACACGCCATAGGTTTTGCGGTATTACAACTCAATAATTGACCTACAACTCAAATAGTTTTATCCAGAATTATTCCAATTATAACAAATTGACTCGATTTGAAAATTTTCCTCACAAATCTCCCCCATTGGCTATTCCGGGACAAAACCAAAAAATAGAGTTATGTTAAGCTAGACCATCAAGCCAAAAACCTATTCCCATCCCATAAACCCAAAAAGGAAAAATACAGGACATGGAGAAACATCGATAAATATCTAGAGAAGCATAATCATGTCTGAATTTGATGTAGCCAATATGTCTGAATCTTTGAAAATCTCTACACGCACGTAACAAACAAAAATACCACAAGTGAAGTATTAAGGTACATGAAAATACACAAATGAATAATGTCCATACTCCCCCTACGTCACATATATCTCCCCCTTTTTGCATGGAATAGACAAACAGTGGGATATATTAACCACAAACATTTTTATCTAACAAGAGTATAATGAAGCAATAGATATCATGGCTAGATAAATATCTCAATATCACCCAATAGTGTAATTAGATGGCAATGGATAATAAGATAGAAGTGAACAGATATATGAAGCATATAATGAGAAACAATATAGACAAATAAGAATCACATGCCTCAACCAAATAATATAACTGCATCAAGTGAAAAACTAGAAATCTCCATGTCCAATAGATAAAATACGTCAATATATATCCAACAGTGGTAAAAAATATGAATGTATCATCAAGTGCATCATAACCGAATATACAATATCTAAATACATCATAAAAAACAGTGTGTCTCAGAGTACAAAAACTAAATAAATATTAACAATCTACATCAGAATCATCATCTTCGTCAAGTGTGGTGCCATCATCCCTACATCTCCATGACGTCCCAGTTCCTCGGCTCTGCTATCATCGTCTCATCTTATAAAAAAAAGGCAAAAGTTGGGACTACTGTATGGCCCCATGTTGTTACTTTGCCTCAAATCTCTCCATCATTATCGCTATTATACAACGATTCTCTACTAGCTCAACATGCAAAAGAATGCTCTCCTGTATCTCCTCCTCAAACCTACTCTCTACATCGTCTCTGCTAGATATACTCTCAGCAGAAGGATGCTCAGTGGGAGCATGACCAGATGGGGGTGAAGTGCAACCACTCCTGAAGAAGATGCAGCAGCAAAAGGGACATGACGTATTTCCTCTTTAAAGAGAATCTCTGATCGGCGAATGTCATTCACATTGATCAATGAAATCTCAAACTGCTCAACCTCATCCTAGAGTAGAGGAACCTGAGCAGCCTCATAGATGCGAGATAATAGGACCCCAAAAGGAAGGGCAGGTCCAAGCAGCTAAATATGGGACATAACATGAAGAAGGATCGTAGGAACATCGATCAACAAACCATGACTCATAGCATACATGAAGTATATTATATCATAGGAAATCTAGGTATGGTTGGTTGAAGATAGATCGATGAGGATACAAACCAATTAAGTGGTGGTACATGATAGAGGATCGAGGATGAAGATCTCTAAAATAGTGAAGGATGATGTCGTCTGGATCTGTACTCCCAGGTACATAACCCAAAAATATGGCATCAGGAACTCGAGGAATCTAAAGAATCTAGGAGATGAGATCTAGTGTGACCATAACTCCTCTAATCGAGGTCTGAAGATCGACAACTGTCCTTATGGATCTAGAGTATAACTCTCGAATAATATCTGGATGAATCACATCATACACCTTAAACATGGGGTCCCACACTCTCCTCTTAGATAGTTGAGAAACGGTATTGCTTAAAGGTTGTTATTCTAAACACTCTCTCTCGAATAACTCTGCGAATACGGTGATCGAGTACATAATACTGCTCGTACTCGGCACAACCCGCCCAACGATCAAAAAATTATTATGGACATTTGGCCGGAGTACTCCAAGCTCTAGCTGATATTGGCTGCTCATCATTGTGACCAGCATGAACTAAACGTCAGTGCTGTCCATAAGCCATCAAAAGTATGAAATTGATAGTGAAAAAATAGGTTAAAGTGTTAAAGGGAAGCGACGAATATTATACTAACAAATAAGTACTCTCTTACACCCTATATCTTTATAATCATCAAATCGAACCATCGAGATAAACCAAATCCATAACCCAAATTGGAACAAGGTAAGACAAAATCAATAATATGAATAACCAAACATGTGCAAAAAATACGCAACCAAATATGGTGTGTGCGTCTCAAATATCCAAAAAAATAATTTTTCAATAAAAACCATTTTTTCCAGATATATTGGGACTCACACACAACCAAATCAGGGGCAAATACTCACTCAAGAAAAAAAATAAAATAATAAAGAATAAAATAGTAAAAAGCCCAAAAAACAATATAGAGTTTTGATCCTAGTATCATGTGTACCAATTTTCGAACAAACAAATGTAAAAAAAATCAAGTAGCAATGGAAGAAGTATGTAAAAAAAATGGCCCACAATTTTAAATTCAAAACCTTCCAAACCCTATCAACAACATGAAATACCCGATGGAAATGTTACTAGAATGGATGAATTAGCAACAAAACCTGAAAATTCTAAATCAAAGTTTTTTCAAGCTCAAGCTACTCAACAATGGCTGTTAAGTAACACATATACGAAAAGAGAAATGCGCGAAGATAAAATGGGGTAAAATGGATGAAGAAGAGGTAAAAAATCTAAAAAGGATTTTTAATGTCGTTCGAACGGAAAGTAAGGGTTGTTCGAATGACAAATCAATCTCGTCAGAACCAAGCAAAGCGTCATTTTGATGGCAGTGACATTTTGTTATAATGAAAGAACTCTGGCTTTAAATGACATGAAACAGTGGAGGGTCGTTTGAACCTCATCTAAAGAAACCTTCCAACGACATTCTGATGACCCAACATTGTTAAAAATATAACCCTAAATCAAAGCTTGTCGTAACTATATATCAAATGACCTCTAAAAATCGTTTGAATGAGGCAGAGTTCTCTTTCAAATGAAACCTTAAAAACTTAACTCCTCTCCTTAAAACACTGATACTCAATCCAGAAAATTGTAAAATCAGAGAACATCCATCTGACACAAAATAATAATACAACACACTGAATCAAAAACAAAAGAGATACGTGGTAATATGGTATCAATGTTACTAAACATGGAATGGAATGAATGGGTGTGAAATAACACAAATGAACCATGACCCAAACATCTAGATGCGTTCAAGAAGATATAATTGGCTGCAAAATAATATCAAACTACGGTTTAGCCACATATGACAAATAAATCTTGAACTTAATGAACAAAACATACATCGTGCACACAAGCCTAGAATTTTGAAGATTCTACAAACATTGGCATCTTGACACAGTCGTTCAACCTATGACTCATTGCGCAAACCCATTGTTCTTAGACTAAACTCCCTTAAAAGATAAAGATATATTTTTTTATTATTATCTAATTCATTATAGTTTTGAGTGCTATCTTTTCTTTTAAGATATCCTAATTTCGCCCTTTTTGGAATTTTTTTCTCTTTTTGTTGCCTTAATTTTTTCTTGGGCTCTTTAAACGGAGACTTTCACACAAAATCAAACTGTCTTTTGCCATCCTTTCTCGTGTACACTCGTATTGTTTTTTCAATAATAAAAAAATATCCTCATAGGCAACGTCTCTTTCATGCAAAACTACCCCTAAGTCATAAATACTTGTAGATGGAAAGATTGAGAGGAGAACGTCTCACCAAACTCAAATGTACATGAGAAGATAGACGTTAAAAATAGCTCCTGTAGTGGAATATACACATTCAAATACAAAATGCAAGTCAAGTTCGAACTGACTCCATGAAACTGGTGGCTAAGATCTACCTAAGTATCTAAAGTCATGACGAAATGGCCTAGTCACATTGAAATTGTGAAGTGAAGGGGATTCAAGCACACTATTATGCCATACCATAAGTGTATACTTAAGACATAAAAATCAAAAATCATTTTGAGTTTTCAAAACATTTTTGACCCAAAAGGAAAATATCTTTTGTATTTTAAGAAAAATATATGAGAATAAAATATTTTATTATTTTTCTCAATACGGCTTTTGAAAGAAAAAGCTAAAAATGAAAAATATACAAGTTAAAACCCTACAAAAGAGATATCAAAACACACAACTAGAGTATGAAAAACAAGACGAACACACTCAACCATAAGATCTAACATGGGGATAACCGTATTCAAGTAAGCAAGAATAACCAAGTCTCATACCAAAGACTTTAGATCCAATTTCGTACCCATGTAGGTGTGTAATGACGAATATGGGTTTGTAAATCGAAGTGAATCTCTTCTTAGAGTTACTACCAGCCTTCTTGATATCATAGCAATGACTTCCAAGATGACCTTTCTTATAACAATGAGTGCAAGTGTAAATATGATGAGGAGTCTTACCTAAAGGTTGACATTTCCTAACATTCCTAGTCAACTCTGTCATGTGCGTGGCCTTGGCTTTGGGAATGGGGGCAACCTGATCATCGAAGCCAATTCTACACCTATTATCTTTGATTTAGACAGTGTCTTAGATCCTATCTAACTTTTTTAACCTAGCCTCAAAATCAAAGTTAACCCTACTCGAATCTCTAAACTTCTCCTAAGCTAGCTTATCCTAGACTCCAGTAAATGCCTAGACTCCTTAAAATCTAAAATATCCTTCTTCATAGCTTCCATCAAATCACAAAGTTTATCTCTCTCACCCTAAATGTATTCTAGTTTCTCTCGAAGAGTCCTCTCATGTGTTCTAAGATCCTTAATCGATGCATCATCATTATTATCTATGGCATATTATTTTAACTTACCTTTCAACTTCAAGTTATCCTTCTTCACCTTCAAAGTTTTCCCATATAATTCACCCAAGGCAACTTGAAAATCACTATCCTCATCCTCACTCACATTACCCTCAGTCACTTGGGGTTCACTCGCTATGGCCTCAAAATGACAGGAAAAGGAATATCTTCATAGAAAGATTTATCATCATCACTCACATGATTACCCATAAACGCGATGAAGTTGCGCTAATTGAGGGAATAATCTCCCTCTTCCATATCACTATTATTAAGGGAGACATTATATGCCATCAGTTTCTTTACCTTATTTTTAAGTCTAATGGGGCACTCTGCTACTCGATGGACATAACCCTCATAACCATAACACCTATCCGACTCATCCCTATTAATATTATCACTTTCATTCTTAGGGAAATGATCGGCATTGTTGTTTTTATTTTCCTCAAGCCTTTTTGCAAGTTTTGATTTCTTTCAGAACTTAAGAAACTTCTTGAACTTATTTGCCAACATGGCTATATCTTAGGACTCAATGTCAGACTCATCATCCGAAACTTTTATTTCCTCCTTCAGGGATTTAAAAGTAATGTCGTTTTCTTTCTTTTGAAGTTGCTTGGAGGTAAGCATGTCAATCTCATAAGTTTGTAGGTCACCTACAAGATCTTCAAGTTTCGTTGAGTCAAGCATACCCAAAGAGTTTAAAATAGTCACATTTGGATTAAATATGTTAGACAGTGGTCTTAAGATTTTTGTTATCACTCGGCTATAGGGTATCTCCTCACTTAAGTTAAATGACGAGTTAACTATATTGGATAATCTAGCATAGTATTCATCAAAGGTCTCACTCTCTAACATCTTAATTGTCTCAAACTGGGTGGTTAGGTTTTGGAGGTTTGAAGCGTTAACAGTGTTGTTTCCTTTATGGGTAAGTTGGAGTATATCCCAAGCCTCTTTAAACATCTCATTCGTTATAATACGAAAGAATTCCTCTGGAAATATGGAATGAAAAGTGCATTTAAACCATTAGAATTGTGTAGTTTTAATTTGTACTCGGCATCAGTCCATGACTCAATGGATTTTAATCATGTTTTCTCTCCCTCTCTCGTGACTTAGGGTTTCTGGCCTTTAATTACCGCTAACCATACTCGTTCATCTATACCCTTCAGCACCAACTTCATATGCATTTTCCAGTAAGCATAATTAATACCATCAAACATAGGTGTTCTAATAACCTCATAGACACGATAAATTAATATTCTAGCTATGATACCAATTTGGGAATGCCTCTAAGGAGTAATCTTTAGGCAAAAGTAATATTTTTAAATTTTCCATATTTTATCTTTAGTACCCAAAAACAAATCTTGTCAAAATAATTTCATTTTCCCAATTTTATCTTATTAACACTATAACATGAATCTATGGTAATTAAGAAGCTAAAGTAAATAAATCAAATGCACCACAAGACAGGCTGATATACGAGAAAACCACTACGGGAAAAAACTTTGAACGAGCAAACCAAACAATCACTATGATACGAAAAATTACAAAGAGGGATATGGTCTTACTCAATGACTCGATCACCCACAAGCCTTAACACATCCTCTTATATTCTACCACTCCTTCACAGTGCCACATAGGTTTCAACCCATGTAATTATCCACAGTGAATGAGTCCACGTGCACCTTGGTATCCACTGATTCAGCCTAACAACCGTCTATCAATTCGGATGTTGAGTCCATTTCTTCTTCGCAATAATCACATGCGGAGTCCACCACATGAAAACAGATGTTCAAGAAGATAGAAAAATCTCTGATGCCAAACTCAAATCACAATAGCTACGGAATAATCAGATTTGGATCTTGAAAACTAAGGATGTTGGGAAACTATTGGAAAGTTTTCCAAACAGGGGTGAAAACATTTTTTGACAAAAGTTCTGTAGTTTCTGAGAGAAACAAGTCCTAAAATATAAAAATAAAAATTTTGAGGCGATGTGTCATTCGAACGACAAACAAGTCTCGTTCCAATGAGAAGGAACTCTTATTTAATTGAATCCCAAACTCGTTTGAACGAGAGGAAAAAATATTTTGATTTTTAAATCAACGGTGAATTTTTTAAAAACAAATTCAACTCAGAAAATATTTTAAAATTACATTTCCATTTTTTTTTTCAAATTCCCAAATATTTTAATTTAAAAAATTCATCGTTTATTAAAACCCTAAATTTCCCAGTTCATTTAGTATTCATACATATGTGATCTGAGATATAACAAGTGTGAAGAAAAACATAGGCACTAATCACGGAACGAATATCATCTTCAAATGTTTGACACAATATATTCAACTCTACATGTCATAGGCTTTGTGGGATCACAACTCAATGACTAGCCTACGACTCAAACAGTTTTCTTCGAAATTATGCCAATTACAACAAATTGACTCGATTGAAAATTTGACCTTATATATATATAATGTTTTATTTGTATATAATTTTCGGTTATTTTATTTTAGTCTATTTTACCTTCAAGAATCCTGAAATATCAAGTTGGTTGCAAACAAGAAAATTATAATACTTTCAGTAGGAATGTTCATGTTATATACTAGTTTTAACGCATAGTATGTGATAATATAGTTAAGGTAAAAACTACATAGCTGTAAATATATGTGTTAGGTTTGTAACGGAACAAATGTTGTGTAAAACGTATGTCCAAGTAATAAGTTATACCGAATTTATGAATAGAGTGCAAAGTTATCAATCCTTTTAAATTTTATTTTGTCTTTTAGTACACTAAATATTTTAATTTGATTAGTTGAAAAGGTTAGAAGCTCTGACTGGCTTAAACCCATAAATATCACCTCTTTCTTTATCATTTTGAACCCATGGTTCAGTATGCAGAAGGTTTTGGTTAATGATACGGAGAAAAGGAGCTTAAGGAAGAAAGTGTGATAAGAAAACATAGGAAATTTAAATGAAATCATAAAAGTGCACCCAATGTATATTTATGTGTTAGTCTTATTTTATTCTTGGATTATACTCATTGAAATTTTGTAAATCATCAATTGTTGATTAAACTTTTATCCTCCATTGTATATGTATATATATGTTCATACTTAAGATAAGTGGTTTGTGTGAGTCATATTGCTTTGTAAAGAACTCCCTTGTATTCAAACTTATGTATATATTTTTATACTAAGTAGAACTGGGTAATTTATATGAGAGATAGAACTAGACTCATATATACAGAGCATATCTGAAAATTCTAATTAAATCCCTTGTGGTTAGACCTTAATGATGGTTGTAAGTTGGTACGTACTTGTTATTTGCATAATTTTTTAATATAACTTGAGTTTGATAAAACTTTTGATATAAAATATGAACTTTAAAAATTATAAAATTTTAATTTTGTATTATTCAATATGTCTATTAAAAAGTGGCTAAAAATCATAGAAACTTATTATGTATTAATTCCACTGTTCTAAAAAACCCGCCTAGGCTCCGCGTAGGCACGCCTAGGCTTGAGGCTTGAGAGAAACGCCTCGCCTTAAGATTTTGACGCCTTATGCTTGGTAAAACCCTTAAGGCGTACTTTTTCTCTAAAAACAACAATGCTTTAGTGAAACGATATTGTCTTTTAAAGATTTTTTTACAAACCGGATCATTATCTCATCCAAAATAATTAAATAGTATTTTTATTTGCAAATATTCAGACATATATTTATGATATGTACAATTTTAGTATTTTAATAGCCTTGTTATGGTTAAAAAATATTAAAATATATTAAAAAGTCCTAAACGCCTTTTCACGCCTTTTTACGCCTAGGCCCGCCTAGGCTTCTAAGGCTTAAGGCTTGGCCTCCACGCCTCGATCACGCCCCGCGTTTTTTAGAACCTTGATTAATTCCTTATGAAGTATTTTCTAGGGTTGAATGTTTATAACTTTATCAATATAGATTCCATCACATCATTTTTATTCAAGTTTTTTGGAAGTGTACTTATGTGGGATTATATTGTAGTTGTATAATCATAAAAAGTTATATAAATATATTAATATGATACTTATGATTTGAATTCAAAATTCATTGAGTTGGATTGACATGTTTAAGGTCTAATCCACCAAGTTCAGCTCCACTCGAAGGAAACGTAAATATATAGTTGAGAACCCAAGGTGCATGTGCTCACTGGAAAGGTGTATGTGTACATTGTCATGGATACGATCATAAAATTATGAATACAAAATTATTTAATTTCAATTTACTGAAATGGGAGGTTACGTCCCAAACCAGAATAGGGGAGGATTTTCTATTAAAGAAAAATGGTTACTAGCCAAACATGAATGGGGAAGAATTGTCTATTACAAAAAAGATATGTGAGTTCTTTATGAATGTACCGGATAAGTTTATACATTAGTATATGGATATAATTTATTGCTTTTAAATTTATGCAATAATGTTGTAGTGATTCATTGACTGAGCTATTTTGCTCTTGATTCCTATATTTATGTTTTCAGGTATCATGATTGCATTGCCAAATCTCGGGAGTCGGGTTGGGTTAGTAAGGAACGAATAAAGTAATTAATTTTGTTTAAATGTATATGATGTAATAAATTCAACCTCCCCTTGAAGTATGTTTGTACAAGCATAAGTATTATAATATTGTGAAAAGTTTTTTTATTTTTATGGATTTTCGTTGATGACTGTATAATAAAGACTCATGTTTATGGTTTGGTTAATTGAATTATTGTTTAACTCACTTTGACTTTGAAACTTAATTATAAGTAACTAGGTTAGGGTGTGCCATTGGACTTAATATATTACTAGTTGGAAAAAAGGTTATAAATCTGATATATATTTATATGATATTATAGGACAAATACAAGGTTATAGATGTGATACACAATTCTGTAATAGCAATGCTAGTATGACCCAGTACCTTAGTGTCGGTATGTGTGTAATTTACTTTAATCCAATTGTAAGGATTATGTATGTGTATGTTTTAGCCCGTTAGTGGGGGTAAAACATTCATATGTGTTTTATGTGCAATGCATACGATGTGTGAGTTCTCGCTCGCAGGCATAGTAAGGGGATTACATGATAGGCAATGTGCGATGCAAACCATTTTTACCCCAGGGTCACACGTCTAGGTGTCTGCAACCAAGGTGGTCTTCGGGGATATTTCTTTCATAAGTCTTGGGTATTGTAGACATTATAACTGATGGGTAGATATGGTGATTTATTCCTTTCCGTGATGAGGTATTAGGTTTGTCATGACCTAGGACTATACAAGTACGTGCCAGCGATCCTCAAAGTAATAAGAGTAGGACTTCATTATGTGTGGGCACGAGAAATGCTCATCTATTTGTACAAGACAAAGGTTATACCATTGTTTGGAAGTTAGACGTGAGTGGGCTCTTTCTCCTACAATATGAGATTATTGTGTTGCGGTAATAGAGAGAGTAGTACCGGTGTATATGTTTTACTAGAGATATATATGACTGATAGTAGGGATGCCCACATATATAATTATGTTTTGGATTTGCATATTTACAATACTAGAGATGTATATAAACTATAGTAGAATGTCTACCTATACACTTATGATTCAGGTTGGTGTATTACATATACTAAAGATGTGGATACTATAGCATGAGATAGTCAAATGAGTATGGACTTGAAATATAGGCATGTTATTGGTATATTGGTTATTTTGTGAAATGTATAATGGGTTTCATATTTACACACCACTTATGTTTTGTACTGAAAAAGATAAACCTAAAGAAGAGACTAAAGATTAAAGAATGAAGATGTAAATATTTAATCACAAGGGCGACAAATGGGTTCAAGATTTAGAACCTCTTGATATTTTAGGTTGTTGGGTTGGGTAATTACTAACTTAAAATGTGTTAAAACACAAAAGGAAGATGTGTAGTTATGATGTTATCAAAATTCAATTATAATCCTATTCTAAGTAGGCTTGTTGTTTACATTTTATTTTTAAAACTATTTGTATAGGTCTCTATTGTGGTAGTTGTGACACCCTACCTATTCTTATAACGGGTGATCACTCCTCTACTAAAATAAAACATCAATCCAATTTGGTTAATTGTAAGCATCACTATCGAAAACTTTTTATTACTAACCACCTATTATTAAAACAACTGGTGCCAATTTTTTACCTTTAATTAAATACCGAAAAGTAACCCACTCCCCACAAACCATAAAAAGTAATCAATTTAAATAACCATCACTGTAATAAATCCTAAAGGCAGAATACACTAGAATTTAAATACCAAATGCACCATGAGTTACAAAACAAACCAATACAATACACACTTGCTGAATTAAATAATAACTGAATGTAAAGGGTCTCAAAAAAATGAAAACATGCCTAGCTAACAAAAAAAATGAAACCTAATAGAATACTTAAGATATAATTGAATACTCCAAAAACTGCAAGAATCCACATAAACTATAACTCCATAAATCCTAGAATGAGTAATTATGCTTGACGTCCCTGTGGCTGGACACCTAAATTTTTTGAAATTTTTTAATGTCGGCCAGAGCCCAAAACCTTTGCAAACATTTAACAAGTGAATAAAATGAATCAATGAAAGTACAATATTTTTCTATATTTAAACCGGTAGAGCATTCCCATGAGACGAACCTCACCCCTCATCTATTATGCACACCTATCATATATATTTTAAACAACCTAGTTATGCTACCCTGCCTAACTAGTACCAACATGTATCTTAACATCATACGCTAACCTTCTGACCATAATACTTGTGAGAAATTCCATACTGGGTACAAAATCACTAGCATCCTGTCAAGTTCCATGAGTATCTACCTCCACCTAGGCAACCGGGTGAGAATCTCATCACCAAACCCAAAATGAAAACAGAACCAAGATGCAGTCATGGCCTTAAGTTCGTGGGTTATAACCATACCACATTATTCCACGAGACTCCAAACTCACATAGCGTGGTCGTGAATAGACCTGTGACCTAGGGGAAGAATACTATCTATGCTGGAATTTTCCAGAGTTACCTCCCACGACGCACAACCTCCACCAATAGCATATCCACTAGGATGGGTATGTTTCACATAAATATCATACAGACAAATATTATTATTCATATATATATATATATATACTGGTCCTATATATATATATATATATATATATATATATATATAATGTGGCTAACTTGTGACTATCACCTAAAGCACTAGCCTATTTGTCTCAAGTCTACCATTAACTCTTAAAAATACAATCAATCCCGAATATTCCCGAAATCATATTAACCCCTGCCTATCACTCGAATCACTATTCTATATGACCCGAGTCTATTCCCGACTCTCAATTATTTAATTAATCCATTAATCCCTAATATTCATGATATTTGGAAAATCTGTGCCTATCACTCGAAGCGCTAGCCTAATTGACCCGAGTTTATTCCCGACTCTCAATTATTAATTATTCCCTTACATAATAAATTTCAGCCCTATATTATTAAATATGGACACCAGGCCATTCCCGACCAACCCATATGCTAAATTAAACGAAATTACCAACCGAATTCGTTAATCCATTTTCCCGAGTGTCTTTCATCCTAAACACTCAGAATTCCATTTTTTGGGGTTTATTCCAACTATCCTAAGGTAAACCAAGGTCCCTAAATATTTTCCAGGAATCTCACCTTCATTTACAGACAACTTAAAAAACCAGAACTCTAAACCAATCGATGCATCAATTAAATAAGAAACCTAGGCTAAGTAGGGGAGCCAAAATGGTTCAGCCAGGTGGTGGACCGGTTCGCCCCTGTACATAACTCAAGTCAGGCCCTCTATGTTCTCTACGATATTTACCCAAATTTTCGACCCCAAAAGTCTCACAATCTTAATTCCAATGCATAACATCATTACTTTATCCATTGTCAACATAAGAAACACGATTGATTCTTGCAATTCATAAAAAAACAAATTTAATAATGGGATTCAATCACCCATTTTCCAGAATTAGTTCACCTTCAATTCTAATACAATTTCTAAATCCATAATTTAAGATCACATATTTTAATTGTTCAATCTCATATTTTTCAATTCAAGAACACAATATAACTTTTTCATTCTTTGGTTTCTCTATCAAAAATCTACTTTTCATATGGAATTTAATCATCAAGATGATATGGAATCATCACAATTTTCATTATTTCTCAGAAACCCATTTAACATATTAATCCTACCTCAAAATTTGTTTCAATTCAAATAATTATGATATGACATAAATAACTATACAAATAACATTAAACAAACCATTCACTAGACTTAGGTATGAATAATACTCTCAATCCTCCTTTTATACCAAGTGAGGCCAAGAAATTCTTCAAAGATCCTCTCTAATTTGGCCTCCCTTGGTTCCTCTTGTATTTCCTCCTATTTTCTCCCTAATTCCTTTCACAAAAGATGTATATTGTAAAGTGGATTCCCATAATCCTCGAATATCTTGTTTAAATACACTAATCCTAAAATTAGAATAACTTAAAAGTTCCAAACGACCCGTATACCCCTAAGTGGGTTCCGACTAGTTTAAAAAGCCCCCGACACCCAATCACTACCCTCGGCTACTTAATTCTGACTATTTTAACCCATTTCAGATCATTTGTGCACTCGAAATCGCCATTTGAGTCACGTATCATCAATTTACCATCTTACTCCCAACACAACCCCACACGCGCATCCCGAATAAGATCCTGTCGACCTGTCACTTTTACTCACTTATGAGGTACCATAAAATAATCCAATTTCTGTTACTTATCACACAAGTACCATAATAACACATAAATATTACTTAATTTCTCTCTAATTAATATATATATTTAATTCAATTTATTTTTTAATTTACATAAATTACCGCGACACGTGAAACGGAAATAATCCCAAAAATACGAGGTGTTACATACTTCCCCCCTTACAAAGGATTTTTTCCCTCAAAATTCAGATAACCCTGCTAATAAGAACATCATGTACTAATTCACACTGCATCCTCACGTTCCTAAATTTATATCTTGAAGATATTTCGATGTCCCCACTATACAACCAACAATGGTACTCTCCAGGCCGAAGGCCTATATAAAACTATTAAAAACTAGTGACCTATCTATTTTAGTCACATTTTACTGATACGCTACATTAATCTTATTAACATCTTATCTTGGCGACTATACACAACACATTACAATCCTGCCAAAAATACTCCAATATGATGAGCCTATACACCCCATGATCTATTATTTTGAAATGGAAGAAATGTCCAAACATTTCTAGATGCTAATTGTCCCTTTTTTACAATCAACATAATTCTTCCCATGTGAGTCATCTATACTTAACACTTGACTATAATTGTTAGGTTTCAAAAACTTTGGTTCGCGATGATGTAACTCTTACGATGTTCCTATTTTACATAAAATAAACCTTGATTTACTCAATCCTTTCCGATGGACTGTGAATCGCATTCGGCATGTGAACTTTGTCATTCCGCTATCTTTACCCAACCAAATGGCAGACGATAAAGTTTTTCCCACAAAGCCTAAAAATGTGCCTTGCCAATAATAGACTAGTACGAGTTACTACACGCAAGTCTACTAATGACAATTACTCCTCCCCATTACTCATAAATCCAGAATGCTCATCCCTCGCATTTTCCTGCATCTTAGTCACCTTTGTTGTCTACTCCTCAGTCTATGGGAGATATACCTTGATCACAACATAACTTCATCCCCATTGCCTCTTAAAAAACCCTATCAGAGGGGGGACCTTAAAGTCTCACTCTAATCCACAATAATGTTGGGCAAAACCAGTGCTAAATTTTTCTCTTTATTCCATGAAATGTTGGGCACACTACTCGATAGTACAACACACCCAAACTATCCATAATTGTTACATCTTGGTCAACCAATTCCAAAACCCAGAGGATATCTTGACCGTTTCGTGATGGTGGTAACCCAACACTGAACTCCATGAGTCTGTTTACCCATTCCGTCACTGGTTTACGAATATCCCCGGTCTGCCTACCCATTCTGTCACTAGGATCACCAAGTATTACCAAATTTCTTGTTAATCATCTCAGACCAACCTTTTCCCCTTTAATGAGTGATGCAGTCGGAGATAACTTCGTTATTTCTCGCTCCACATTGGTCCACATGTTTTGTATACCATATTATGTGGTAAATCTTACTCCCCTTATTGGGTAGCCAAAAATCGTGTCCCATACGTTCGCTCCAGAACTGATCACTTTACGGGTCTTCTGCGTCTAGTAAAATCAACATCCTATTTATGCGTAAGACATCCTCATAACTTGACTGAGTATGACTCCGCTATAATCCCCAAAGTTGTTTGATACTCCCTTGTCTAGAGAGATACCTCACCTATGTCTCCCAGTCTTTCAACCCATTTCGAGTGTAATAGCTCTCATTCTTATATATAACAAGACTATCTTCTTGCTTGAATGAAGTTTAGTCCATCTTAATTTTCCAATTTTTCTTCGAACTTCCCAACAAGCATATTTTTCAACACATGCATTACCAAGTCCCCTTATCCCGAACGATTCTAAAATCAGCCTAACTAGGGCACCTATACATCCTATATCCCGTGCATATCCGCACAATTATATAAGCCATATTATTCATATGACCAACTTAACTCCGCACACTCATCATGGCTATACAGTATAATCGATTACTCTACTAATCATGACTTAATTCTTCTCGATATTTCCCCAGTTATCAACTTGTGGTGCAAAAGTTCCTCAGTACTTCTTATATAGCATTATCCGGCTCCACTGGCCTTATGACAGCTGGGGGAAACCGCGATGCGAGTGTATAAAGATGTGTGTCGATCTTTGTTATCGGTCCCTCTGCTTTGCAAAAATCTAAACTCTAACTACACTTGTTTTATAAGTATAATAGTAAGTTTGGGTATCGAATCCACAGGGAATGTTCGACAATTCGTAATGGATTTATCACTTCAGGAATAAAATTGCAAAAGATAATGGGTTGTTTTAAACAAAAGAAAAAAAGCATCGCGTACCCGCCATGCGCGAAACATGCAAAAATAGAATTTCGACTCGAAAACATTTAATCGAGCATTTTTAGATAAACATAAACATCACACATGAAGGGATTTTATCCTACGATGCGATATTAAATAATTAATCAAAAATGGTCACACGCGTCTTAAAATCTTATTATCTCTGTAAATATTAAAGTTTCATGACAAAGAAAGTTAAACGAATAATAATCCCATTTTAATACGCGGGGTTTCGATTAAACGTGATTTTACACGAAACCTAAATTTCGGAGCTCGATGCCCATCAATGGCGGACACACGACCCAAGCCCTATTTAACTACTCACACAACATGATAAATTAATTAAAAATACTAATTAATAATTAAAATAAGACATAAATAAACTAAAATAATTTAACTAGGCAAGAAATAAATAAGCATTGTAATTAAATACACAAAGCAAGAAAGGAAGTAAATACAACTAGATTAATGGTGGGGGTAATGGAAGGTACAACTTAAAACACCTAAAGGTGCCACACCCAAAGAGATATGAAGAAGAGCTCTCAAAAACCATAACCCTAAACTAAACTAAGCAAAAAATTAATCCCACTACAAAATAAACAAAGCTCTCTTTTTTATACAATGATGAAAAAATATAGAAAAGAAAAGAGAAAAGAAAAGATAAAGGGGATAAGTTCTAATTTAAGATAAAAACAAAAGGAGAAAATAAAATAAAAAAGGAAAAATTGGAAGTAGTAGCAAGTCTTGGCAAAGAGGAAACAAACTACCGGTCGACCACGGCTTGGGCCGGTCGACCACCTAAATAGTAAGGGAGAACCCTAGTCTAGGCACAAGGCAAAAATTGATTTCCCGAAAGATCACGACGGCTAGGCCGGTCGATCGCGTCCGCCGGAACAACCCACCAATTCAGAGATCATGCTGAGACCTACTTTTGTGGTCGTCATGCTATTCCCAACAAAAACCCAAGACTGCTACATTGCATAACCACGAGACCCAAGACCTCCATGTGGTATAAACAAAAATCCACCATTTGCGTGTTGGACAAAACCCAAATCAAGAGTGTTCCAAGCTCGTGTGTGTGTGTGGCCCACTCTCGAACCATGATAATTGCCAAAACCCATGCCCAAATTGAAGTCTCAAATGGCTCAATCCAAAACCCACCAAAAATGATCAAAGCCATGGAAATGGCCAAAATTGGTATTCCACGTTTGTGAGAATTTGAGCTAACTAACCCGCAACTATATTCGCACACAACCCAAGCTCTAATATCGTACGAAAGGCTTCAATTTCAGATGAATTAAGAACCTGAGCACAAACCCGAGCCAAATCAAAATCGCCTATGGAATCTTGCTGTAATTGAAAGCGAAAGGGTCATAGATGGAACTATTTAGATTGTAAGTTAATAAATAAAATAATAATAAATAAATTCTTATAATTCTTCCCCGATTAAAGATCCGTGTTTAATTCATTTGGTCTCCGATTCGAGCACCATTTGCAGCCATGAAAATCTTGGCCCGAGGGATAAAACTTCTGAGAATACTTGGTCAAAAATCCCAAAGTGTGAAATGACGAAAATTCCCCTGAACGTGCAAATCACGATAGAGCTTTATCGAAACGCGTTCAAACTTCATGCTAAGAACAATAACACCTATAAAAGCTCAATAATACCTCAAATAATCTGTTAGCGTATAAAGCGGAGGTTGTCTGATTAATGACGTAATTATAGCAATTACGATACCCGAGGGGGCTAAAATGCTTAAGTTCGAGGGTAATGAGTGATATGATTCGGCACAAATCACACCCTCTAACTTAAACATTGCAAGTCCCTAGTAATGAAATTCAATGCGAGAAGAAATACAAGAAAATCACAAAACAAGAGATATATACAAAAGCGACAAAATAGATAAAATCCACTTTCGCAAGCGAGCGACTGCATTTAGCGTATGCAATAAATCGTTAAACCCATAGGTTACCCTAGTGGACGGGTGTCGTCTTATGAGGGTTTTCAGGGATGAAACCCACAAACATCATATAGTTACCTCAAAATATGCCCTACCTAACATGAGACAAACTCAACAACAAAGAACAAGATTTCAACATGTTATTAGCAATGCAAAAGAGTTGACATGAAAAGTCCGTAGTTATTAACAGGTTGAATGCACCTCATATAATTGAAACTTTAAAAGTGGGAGGGGAGTGAGAACTTGCGAAGTGTGATTTGGCAAAAACTTAAGTAAACCGGATAAAAGTTAAAGCAAGCATATATTCAATCCTCACGGGCATTACAGTCAACAAATGAAATCACTCATAAATGGGAGGTAATACACGGGACATGCGGGCATAAAGAGTAAATGTAAATGCAAACCAAGCCGTACACATGTCACCAATGAAGAACTCTATATAGAAAATGAAAATTTGTAATCTCAATGAAAGATACCGCTCATTAAAGGAGGTGAAATTCATTTTCAAAGATTATCAAAACTATTATGAATTTTAAATTAAATTCACCCTAAGATCACATAAAACTTTATAGGGGTGTATTGTATGTTTGGGGTTAAAGGTACAAAATGAAGGAATTATGTATGGATTGAAAGTGTTCGGAGATGAAAACTCGCGATAATGAAAAAATGCGAGCAATTTCAAAATTGAAAAACAAGTTCCAAACAAGCATTAAATATAACATTTGGATAGCAATCAAAACTTATTGAACTATATGTACAACATATACACAATTCCTCTTTTTCTTTTCTTTTCTTTTCTACTTTCTCTTTTTCACTCTTCTTCTTTTCTTTACTTTTCACACTCTCACATGCCTAAACTGCAACCACATAACGCTAACATCATTCAATCCCAAGTAACATTCCAAACAAAGGTATGAAAGGTAATATGTATGGTTTATAACTCCAATGTGGAGTTGGTTATGGGATTTTAGGTCATGAAAGGAAAGGCTAATATTTAGGCTCAAAGGGGTGGACGAGGAGAAACATATAAGGTGAGGTCAAGGCTAATATGGGTGATATAACAAAGATGACCTATGATCATTTCTTAAAGTTTACGCAATTCTCGTGTCAAAATAAACTTTGAAAATCATGCTCAAGTAATACATTTCAAGATATAAATTCAATTAATGAACGATAAATGAAAGAAAAGAGAGATTATCGACGAATTCAATGTTTTCAAAGAGGAAAGAATAGTATATTAACACTCACAAATGAAGTAAGCCCAAATCTCACTCGGTGTAAGTATTTACAATGCAACAAAAGATTAGCGAGTTATAAAAATATTAAACCAAATCAATAAAGCAAGAAAAGTTCATGTGCTTAAAGTTTAATTAATGAAGTTGTTCATAATATCAATAGTATGAGGAAAAAAGTCTAATAACTTCTAAAATCAAGAACATGCATCGTTGAACTGTCTATTGGATCGGGAAATTATTAAAATTTATCATCAAAAACAAAGGAAAAATTTCCAACAAAGGAGAAGAAAGAAAAAAGAAAGAATATCTTTTCGAAATTTTTAATTTTTTACAAGAAAATCATGCTTGGAACTAACATATAATCAAATCAAAGAACTACAAATGAATGGATAGAATATTCCACACCCCTAACTTAAAACCTGACATTGTCCTCCATGTTAATTAAGAACCAAGATAATGATATGAAAAGAGTGATATTACCCAAAAAAAGGATTGATCTCGTGAAAATAAAAGTCCAATGATTCTACAAAACATGTAGTACCTAAGCATACCAAAAAGAAAAAATAAAACTTTAACTCACTACACTAGACTATAAGTAAAAAGAAAAATAAACTAACTCTGTACGACCTACCATTTAGACTCCTACATAATTATACACTAGTAGTCTAAATGTTTGAGGGTCCACCCCAAAAAAAATTTGACTTTGAGGGACAACAGGTGTACCTTCACTCTCATGCATACCTTTCGGAAAATAGGAATTCCGTTTGAACAATGGAAGGCATGTGTAAGGCGGAAGAAGTGAACCATACCCAATTAAAAGTTTTTGAGGGAAGATGTGTCATTTGGATAATAAGGGGGAAAGGTACACATGAGTTTAAAAAAAAATGAATTTCCTCCCAAATATTTTTCAATGGGAATAGGAGGTGGTGCACATGGAGGCAAAGATGCCTTTATGGAAGGAAACTCAAGAAAGTACTCCTCATCGGTGAAAAGGTTAAACATTTTAAGGTTTTGGCCCAATTCATTGGGTACTTGTGATGGCTCGACAATATAGAATAAAGATGGGGATAAAAGAAATCCAATCTCAAGAGATAAGTTATCATCGCATGAAGATTGAATTTTGAAAGAAATAGGATCATTTTCAATGAAACTTTCTTCTTTGCGAATCAAGGAAGAAACCATTTCATTGAAAAGGGATAATATGTCCATTTATTCCTTATTTTCATTCACTATTGTACCATGGGCCAAGTGAGGGATGGTTTGTTCCAAAGTAGGCAAAAATTCCTCGTTTGGTTCAAACCATTCCTTGACTTCAAAAGTCTCAAAAGAAAAATCGTCGTCAGATTCAAATAATAAATCCTACTCATGCTCCCAACAATGATTTTCTTCCCCATAACGGTTTTCAAGTTTCTCATTCTCAAGCATGCGCAAGCCCTCACCGAAAGTCGTGGGGTGAGGAGCGAATTCCTACAAACGAGAACTTTGAAAGTTATCATCAGAACAACCATAAAAATCATTAACATAAGAATTTTCAAAGCTATTGCAATCTGTTTCAAAATTCTTATCATAAGGATCTTGTGACCCAAAATCGAAATGATCATTCCCAAAATTTCCGTAATCCATACTTTGACTTTCGTAATACTCATCCAAAGTCATTTAATATGTTAATTTTTTTTGGTTTTCTAAGTATTGACCAAAAGTCATAGGTTTATGGGGATTTTGAAAATTATGATTAGGATTACCGAAAAAATTGGAATAAGACATGCCTACCCCAAAGAAGGCTCGAAGTGGCTATTTCCAAAAAGATGATGTGCGGCCAAAAAAATTCATGCATTTCTTAGAGCTCAAATATGAAAATCCTGCATGAAAGGTTAAAATAAAAAAGAAAAATACTACGAAATATTAAGACAATAACAATCTATAACAAAACACTCCCTGGTAACGACACCATTTTCACAACCGGGGAAACCACAACCCGAGTGTATAATGATGTGTGTCGGTCGTTGTTGTCGGTCCCTCCGCTTTGCAAAAACCTAAATTCTAACTACACTTGTTTTATAAGTATAGCAGTAAGTTCGGGTATCGATTCCACCGGGAATGTTCAACATATCATAATGGATTTATCACTTCAGGAATAAAATTGCAAAAGATGATGGGTTGTTTTAAAGAAAAGGAAAAAGAATAGGAATTTAAGTCTAAACAAGAATTGATAAAACGAGAGTCGCGATCGCGTACCCGCCATGTGTTAAACACGCGAAAATAGAATTTCGGCTCGAAAACATTTAATCGAGCATTTTTAGTTAAACATAAACATCACACATGAAGGGATTTTATCCAACGATGCGATATTAAATAATTAATAAAAAATGGTCACATGCGTCTTAAAATCTTATTATCTCTGTAAATATTAAAGTTGCATGACAAAGAAAGTTAAACGAATAATAATCCCATTTTAATACGTGGGGTTTCGATTAAACATGATTTTACACAAAACCTAAATTCCAAAGCTCGACGCCCATCAATGGTGGGCACATGACCCAAACCCTATTTAACTACTCACAAGGCATGATAAATTAATTAAAATAACTAATTAATAATTAAAACAAGAAATAAATAAACTAAACTAATTTGACTAGGCAAGAAATAAATAAGCATGGTAATTAAATACACAAAACAAAAAAGGAATTAAATACAACTAGATTAATGGTGGGGTTAATGGAAAGTAAAACTTACAATACCCAGAGGTTCGACACCCAAAGAGAGATAAGAAGAGCTCTAAAAAACTCTAACCCTAAACTAAATTAAGGGAAAAATGAACCCCTCCACAAAATAAACAAAGTTCTCTTTTTTATACTAAGTTGCAAATATATAGAAAAGAAAAGATAAAGGGGATAAGTTATAATTTAAGACAAAAATAAAAGGAGAAAATTAAATTAAAAAGGAAAAATAGGAAGTAGCAGCAAGTCATGGCAAAGAGGAAACAGAGTACCAATCGACCGTGGCTTGGGTCGGTCGACCGGTTGAAAAGTAAGGGATCACCCTGGTCTTGGCGCAAGGCAAAAATTGATTTCTCGGTTGACCGCGGCGGCTGGGTCGGTCGACCACGTCTGCTAGGACATCCCACCAATTCACAACTCATGTTGAGACCTACTGCAATGGCCATCACGCTATGCCCAATAAAAGCCCAAGACTTCTGCACTGCATAACCACGAGACCCAAGACCTCCATGTGGTAGAAACCAAAATCCACCATTTGCATGTTGGACAAAACCAAAATTAAGAACGATACAAGCTCGTGTGTGTGTGTGTCCCACTCTCAGACCATGATAATTTTCAAAACCCATGACCAAAATAAAGTCTCAAATGGATCAATCCAAAGCCCACTAAAAATGGCCAAAGCCATGGAAATAGACAAAATGGGTATTCCACGTTTGCGAGAATCCGAGCCAACTGACCCGTAACTATATCCACACACGGCCGAAGCTCCAATCTTGGACGAAAAGCTCCAATTTTGAATGAAAGCAAAACCCGAGCAAAACCCAATCCAAATCAAAATCGCATATGGAAGCTTGCTGTAATTGAAAGAGAAACGGACATAGATGGAATTATTTAGATTATTAGTTAATAAATAAAATAGTAATAAATAAATTCTTATAATTCTTTCCCGTTTAAAGGTCCGTGTTTAATTCATTCGGGCTCCAATTTGTGCATCATTCGCAGCCACACGAATCTTGGACAGAGGGATAAAACTTCCATGAATACTTCAGGAAAAATTCCCGAAGTGTGAAATGACAAAAATCCCCCTAAGCATATGAATCACGACGAAACTTTATCAAAACACGCTCAAACTTCATACTAAGCACCATAACACCTATAAAACTCAATAATACCTCAAATAACATGCTATCATATAAAACAAAGGTTGTCTGATTAATGGGCATAATTATAGCAATTACGGTACTCGAGGGGGCTAAAATGCATAAGTTCGAGGGCAATGTGTTCTATGATTCATAATGAATCACCTTACATCACATAATAGTCCTCAGCTCCAAGTGTTTTCTCCACACATAAAGTTATTAACATTCAAAATCAACACCCTAATGCCCAACAACATCTATGAACTCCTGACGTACGTAATCGGGAACCCAAAATCCTATTCCCGGATGTATAATCTAATTGTCCACTCCCACATCACCGAAGGAGTCATACAATACAGCGCCCACATTATCACTAAGTCCCTATCACTAAATCAATGACGAGCTAAAGCTCTTCCCTCGACGGTAAACCTGATATATCCTAAATCACATGAGTAAATTCCCTACATACTGGGATAAAATCTAATAAGACAAATATACTCTCTGAAGTCTCCACTATAATATAGTATATATACGGGCTCAATGCTCTTTGAGGTGAAATTTCACAAAAACAACACATCTTACTCTGGAATAGTGAACACGATAACTTTACTATAACAATTCACCATCTCTCAAGCAATCGCTAACCAGTCTATATCCAGGATAACATCATACTCGCATAGCACATTTCGCTAAAATGAGTAGATATACAAAAACAATTATCCTCTCAGTGTCCACACTCACTCCCCCATAGATGGAACTATAAATCCTCTCTAACTAGCGATAATATATATATATATATATATATATATATACAAGCAATAGTGATACTAAAGACAAACCACTAAACCCATCTCACACGTGAATATAGTGCTACCCAAAATACAATGATGAACATGTGCCACGTAAAACTTACCCCATTAACCTAAGGATAAAAATTGTACCTTAAATCACCAATGGCATTGGCTACTCAACTGGTTCCTGGAAGTAATACTCTTCGTAGAAACTGACCCAAAAACTAATTTAATGGTTATCCTTGTTGGACACCCTACTTTTGCTCCCTGCCTCACTATGGGCAATCTCTCTTTCGGTGACCTATTTCCCCACAAATAAAATAACGAGAAGAAAAATCCCCCTGCCTCTTGCCTTGATGTATGAATCGATATTGTCCCCTAGCTCACTATGGACAAGTTCAATGCATGTGATCTTGTTCTCCACATATAAAATACCTCCCTATGTAACCTCTTTGTTTCTGGCCCTATTGGACACGTCAGGGTTGCCCTGGTCACTGGCCCTGCTAGCCACATCCATTATTCCTTTGGCCTTAATAGCCCTAGGGAACATCCTGATGTTAATGATGAAGGCCCTAATGGCCCTGCTTAAATCCAGCGTCAATAGACCTAAATCCCCTTGAACAGAGTATCTTAGTAAAATTCCCCAGCTGGGAATCCTACTCCCACTGATGATCAGTTTACTCGTGCGGTGCTCCACTAGCACAATTATCTTCTATCCTGTCTGATTGGCTAAATTCCCCTATTCTTTTTATCCCCACCAGCTAGAAATAATGATCTTGGTAGTGCAATAATGTGGTAATGATTGGCTGTGCAACAATGTTAGCCACCTCTGCGGTTGTCGTCCTCCCATGTGGTACCTAAAGTGCCTACTGAGCATGTCCAACATTATCTCCTCCAGCGGTTCTAGCCCATCGTTCTCTCCTAAGAAGAATCTAAAAACATACTAAATTTGTATAAGATTCATATCAAGTATACATAATACCGTAATTACGTAAATGTGTAATTACAAACCAATAGTCCTAAGCATAGGGCTCTACATATAAAAAACAACGGTGAAAATGTAGTAAGCCGCATTGATCCTAAAGACTCTAGAATATGATGATTTGATACCGTTTGTGATACCCTTCCTATTTGAATAATGGGTGATCAGTCCTCTACTAAAATAAAGCATGAATCTCATCTGGTTCATGCTTAGCATCACTATTGAAAACATTTTAGTTGCTACCCAACTATTATTAAAACAAGCTAGTGCCAAATTTTACCTTTAATGAAATATCGAAAAGTAACCCATTCGGCACAAAAAATACGAAGTAACCAATTTAAATAACCATCACTGTAATAAAATCTAAGGGAAGAATAAATTAAAATCCAAATAATGAGTACACCGTCACTTACAAATTGATGCAAAGGGTCTGACAAAAGGGGATACATGTATAACTATAATATCAAAGATATAATTGACTACTCTAAAACCTGCAAGCCTTTACATCAGTGGCAACTTTGTAAATCCTGGAATGAGTAATCATGCTTGGCGTCTCTATGACTGGATAGCTAAAAGTTTTGAAAATATTTGATGCGGGTCAGATTCCAAAACCTTTAAAAGCACTTATCAAGTAAATAAAATGAATTAATGAAAATGTACAACATTTTTCCATATTTAAACTAGTAACGTACTCCCATGAGATGACCCACATCCTTAATCTATTATGCGCACCTATCGTATACATTTTAAACATCCTAGTTATACTACCTTACCTAACTAGTACCAACACGTATTTTAGCCACATACGCTAACCTTATACCCAAACTGTGTCACATACATTATCTTAATTAATTCAGATAACTTCACCCCAATTATTTATTCCATACCCACATATTAATTTTATTCACTAGTACATAATTGTCACACTTATATACATATATATTCATATCACATATTATTCACATACGCATATATTTCTCATTATATACATATAATCTCAATCCCTATGAGCATTTACTCTTTGTGAGAAAAATCACTGGCATGCTATCAAGATCTAGGAGTATTTACCTCAACCTGGGCAATCGGGTTGAAATCTCACCACCAAACTCGAAATGAAAACGAAACATGGATGCAGTCCTGGACTTAAGTTTATGGGTTATAACCCTACCACATTATTTCACTGGAATCTAAACTCACATAGGGTGGTCTTGCAGAGACCTGTGACCCAGGAAAACAATGCTACCTCAACTGGAATTTTCCAAAGTGACCTCCCGTGACGTGGAACCTCCACCGATAGCATATCCTCTAGGATGGTCGTGTTTCACATAAATATCATACACAAAAATATTATTATTATTATTATTATTATTATTATTATTATTATTATTATTATTATTATTATTATTTAATATTATTCATATATATAATTTCTCTATACCCATATATATATATTCACATAATCTGTCTATTCCATACGTATCACCCAAAGCACTAGCCTAATTACACCGAGTCTATCACTAACTTTTAAATATTTAATTAATCCTTAATATTAATGAATCTTGATAATTCATTCCTATCACTCGAACCACTACCCTAAATGACATAAGTTCATTCCCAACTCTGGATTATTTAATTGATCCATTAATAACTAATATTCGCGAAATCCGATTAATGTGTGTTTATCACTTGAAGCACTAGCCTCAATGACCCGAGTTTGTTCCTTACTCCAAATTATTTAATTAATCCCGTACTTAATAAAATTCACACCTATATTAATAAATTTGGACACTAGGCCATTCTCGACTAGCCTAGATCCCAAATTTCCAACCGAATTCATTAAGCCATTTTCCCGAGTAATATTCATCCTAAAAACTCCAAATTCCTACTGGTTTTATTCCAACTATCCTAAGGTAAATCAAGGTCCTTAAATATTCTCCATAAATTTTACTATCATCTACATACATCCCAAAATAACTCTGACCTTGAACCAATCGATGCATCAATTAAATAAGCAAGTTGGGATAAGCAGGGGAGCCAAGCCTATTCGGCCAGGGGCAAACCGGTTTGACCCTGTACGTAACTCAAGTCAGGCCTGCTATGTTCTTTACGAGATTTACCCATATTTTTACCCCCCAAAGTGTCCCAATCTTTATCCAAATGCATAACATCATTACTCTATCAATTCTCAACATAAAGAGACATGTTTAATTATTCCAATCCATAAAAAAAACTTTATAATGGGATTCAATAAACCTTTTTCCAGAATTAGTTCACCCTTAATTCTAATACAATTTCTAAATCCTTAATTCAAGCTCACATCTTTTAATTGTTCAATCTCAGATTTTTTAATTCAAGAAAATAAGATAACATTCTCATTATTAGGTTTATTTATCATGAACATACTTTTCATATGGGACTTGATCATCAAGACCATATGGAGTCATCATAATTTTCTTCTTTCTCAAAAACACATTTAACATATTAATACCACGCCAAGATTGGATTCAATTTTAGTAATTATGATATGACATAAATAACTGCATAAATAATTTTAAGAAAGTCATTAATTTGCCTTAAGTATGAAGAACACTATTAATCCTCCTTGTATATTGGGTGAGGCCTATAAATTATTCAAAGATCCTCTCTAATTTGACCTCCCATGGTTCCTCTTGAGTTTCTTCCTCTTTTCTCCCCAATTACTTTCACAAAAGATGTATAATGTAAATTGGTTGCCGATAAACCTCTAATGTCTTATTTAAATACCTTAATCGCGAAATTAGGTTAACATGTAAGTGCCAAATGATTGGTATACCCCTACATGGATCCCAACTAATCTAAAAAGCCCCTGACATCCTATCACTACCCTCATATACTTAATTTTCACCATTTAGACCCATCCCGAATCATTAGTGCACTTGTAATTAACATCAGAGTCACCTATAATCAATTTACCATCTTATTCCCAGCACAAACCCACACGCACATTTCGAATAAAATCCTGTTGGCCGGTCGCCTTTAGCCACTTACAACACACCTTAAAATAATCCAATTTCATTTACGTATCACATAAGTAAACATAATAACACATATACATTACTTCATTTCTCACTAATTAATATATATTCAACTCAATTTATTTTTTAATTTGATTAAATTACTGCGACACGTGTAATTTAAATATTCCCAAAAATGCGGGGTGTTACATTAGTTCCTGACAATGAGGAGTCATTAGAGGAGATTCTCTAGCGATATCCCATTTATTACTCCCAAGACTATAGGAGTCGAGCCAATATAGCTCATCCTTTTATTGTACTCCTTTATTTTCAGTTTGATTGTACATATACATTTATTTTTAGAGATGGCTTATGTTATTTTTTGGTGATTGGTTTCAAAGTTGGTTTTTATGTGGATCCACTATTTCATGGTATTGTCACTATTCTTTCTATTTATGTTTACAAAAAAAATTTATTCCCCTGATTTTTATGGTAGATCTTACCAATCTTTTTATGGAATTCTTGGGGCATCACATTTGGTATCAAAGCGTTCCAGGTACTAGTGTTCTTGGGATCTTGAGAGAGTCCATAACTTTTTCGTGTTGAATTATGTGGCTACTTTAAAGATTTATCATTTGGGGTTTATATTTCCTATAAAAACGACTGTTTAAGATGTTTTTTCCCACTATTTCCTGACGATTGACTCTATTAGATCAATTATATTGGGAGGGTTCCTTGTTTAGAATTATCTTTCAAGACTTTACATACATAAAGTTGATAAGAGTGAGCTTGTGTTCAAATAAGGAAGTTATTTAATTAAAGTCAATTTTTATCAATTAAGTCCTAAACATGCATCTAGGTGTGATTGATGATGATAAAAATCAAGCAAGAACATTCAAACACACACAAATGAGAAAAAATCCCCCAAAGGGGTAAAACCTTTTATTTTCACTATAATTTTGCAAGAAAACGGCTTACACGGATTACAATGAAAATATGTGACACAGAAATACCCTCGGGTGTCGGTTCTGATGTCGTCGACTGGAACTATCCCTTTTAAGTAGGGCAGCAATGAAGAAGAGAATGACTTCCTCACAAATTACTCCAGACGAGTAAATGATCCTATTGAAGGTTTAAAGATTCACACACATATATGGGAATGGTTTTGTGAATAAAAAATGTTTAGAAAACCTTAAAAAGATGAAGTCTTATTCTGGACTATTTTCGCAGAATTTTGAGATTGCAAAAGGACTTAAAAATCGTGTAGAAGGTGAACAAGTATTTATACGAAAATCGAGGCAGTGGCTCATTCGAATGAGATAGCCATGCCGCTCGAACGAAGGACATATGTCGTTCGAATGAGAACGCGCGACATGCCAATCTCGCGCGAACGACAGTCAAAGTCGTTTGAGCGAGCTCGTCGTTCAAGGCACTTTGCTACTACACTTAGAAAAAATTCTGCTTTTGATAAAAAATTAATCCAGACTTCAAAAATAATTTTCAATAAATTTCCCAAATATTTATGCAAATATTAAAGCTCCAATAAAACATTTTACGGATAAAGTGTATTGGAGTAGTGGGAATGAGCTGAGCAGCACGTCGCATGTAGCATGATGCACATGAAGATAATGGATGCATTGAATTCGGATAAAGGCCGTCGAGGTTGATCGTGGTGACATGCCGAATGTAGCGGTATCAGACATACAAACTGTGATCTAGGAGAAAATAAAAAATTCCTAGATTCTACCCCGGACATTTATAAAATTATATCCTTACAAATATCCCCTATGTCTATGCCGGTACACACATAAAAAATCCGAATTATGCAATCAAATGAGATACAAGATAATATCCCCATTAAACCCTCAAACTGAGGATACTAAATGACATGTCTTTTAAATCTTCAGCTCTTCAAAAACTTCCAAAACTTTTCTGATCAGGGTGTGTAATAAAATAATGAGAAATGTTGTATTTACACACATGAGATAAAGCAAATACCCGTTACAAACACCAAAAGAATTCTCCCCCATAATTCATCTCGCCCTTTTTATGATGTCCCCAAATAGACAGATATGAGAAGCATAGATAAATGCACATGGAGAATGACACACGAGAATAAACTGTTATTTTTGTATTTTTCAAAAATTTTCACACATTATACAATAAAGAATCAAACCATGAAAGAACACGAAAACAACCAAGTGGATGATTGCGTAAATGTAGGGGTGTGATCAAATTCGATAGGAAAATCAATACATACAAACATGTCATATATGCACGATGAATATCGGATACTCATAATGAATGAACTCAAAATCTTCCTTTGGTGTAAAAAAAAATGGTAATATGAGACATTGACTCAATCAAATCAACAAATCAAAGCTCAAAGTGATTTCCACACCAATAACGTCCAAAACTATTTCATGTTTTTTCAGGACTTTCAAGGAAGTGCAAACCCATTTATATTCTCCAACCAAACTCCCTCAGATTTATATTTTGAATAGAGGTGTTCTAAATTCTCAAACTTTGGAGAATTGATGGTCAAACTTAATGTCCCATAGATGGCATATATTTCTTTTTATTGCCTTTAATTTTTTTCCGGCTCTTTTAACCTCTTTGTACCCCAGATAATAAAATTCCTCAATTTTTTAGGTCCTTTGTAACGGTGGCTTAGAATCACAAAGGCTAAATGAACCTTTCGCAGCCCTTCCCCATTTTCACATAAACACACAGTCACACCAAAACGGTTTTATCGCATATGGTTAGTTGTATAGACAGAATTGAGATGGAAACACTCAAGCCAATATGTGATAGACAAGTACAATAATCAAATAAAGACGTACATGTGTGTAATAAAGGAGATAGGAGTCAAACATGTAGAAAGATATCACTAATCACATCTCAAAGACTCCAATCAATGCAAAGCACATGGATAAAATGATGTAGCATCTCAAATCTCTATCAAACAGTCACATGGACACTACACCAAAGCTGGCGATTGGTCACGGACAAAATACCTGACCAAAACTTTAGGTTGCGGAATTGGGCCGTGACCATTTCGGGCATGACCATTGTCGTGGGTTGCAGCCCAAGTCCGTGACCAATAAATGGTCACGACTGAAAGGGGTCACGGCAGATGGTCGCGGACTTTGGCCGTGGCCCATGTTGTGACGGGTCGTGACCCTCATTCGTGACCCACAATCGTGACAAAAAAATAAAATAAAAATTGGTCTCGGCCCTCATCCGTGACCCACAACCGTGACAAATTGGTCGCGGCCAAAGTCCACGACCCACAACTGTGACCAAAAAAATAAAAAAAATGGTAATGGCCCAAGTTCGTGACCCACAACCATGACGAAATAAAGGAAAAAAAATGGTCACGGACTTTGGCCCCGACCATTTTTATGCGCGACGAAAAAAAATAAAAATGGTCATGGACAAAGTTCATAACCATATTTAACTATAATTTTAAAAAAATGTATTTTTTGGTCCATTCCCAAAATTGGGGGTCCTGTGAGTGCACCGTCGGTTGGTAAGTGTAACGTTGGACGCGTACGAGGTGTTACAAATATTTATTATTGGCAAAACAATAAAAAAAATCACAAATTGCGAATCGAGAACGCTGTTAATAAACAAATATATATACAAACTTAAAAATATTACACGTCTTAATAATTCACAGACCAAAAAAAAATTGGGCAGAATTTCCTCTATTTTCTTGAAATTCCAAACCTTGTAAACGTAAAACCTGCTTATTATAAATCCTGCACGGCCATAAACTTCAACAATCAAATTATAAAAGCAAGCACGCCCATAAAACTAAACAATAAAAACCAGCAGGGCTGTAACACAAAAAAAGCAAAATCCTGAATGTCCACAACATATAAACAATCTTCATGTTGTAAAACATTGCCTCCTTCATTTGTTCCGCGTGCAAAAATCCTACAAATGATAAGATACAAAAAAAAAATTTCAGCAACCAAGTAGTTTTATAAAAAATTTAATCAAGCTGAAAAATTGCATATATGAGTTAAAATTATCAACATATCAATATTTTTATGCCTAAGTCCAGAAATATGCAAATTATCGTCGTATTCTCAAACCAAGAGTCTCGCGACTGCGCCGTCAGTTCCTATGAGTTACATTGGTCCCGTTGTAGGTGTTGGTGCCCCCCACGGGGCCGTTCGGGGCTTGTTTTGGGTTTTCACCCTCTAACGCCATGTTTATAAGCCTAAGTCTAGAAATATGCAAATTATCATCGTATTCTCAAACCGTGAGTACCGCGGCTACGTGGCCAGTTCCTACGAGTTACATTGGTCCCGTGGAAGGTGTTGGTGCCACCCACGGGGCCGTTCGGGGGCTATTTTGGGTTTTCATCCTCTAACGTCATGTTTTTAAGCCTAAGTCTAGAAATATGCAAATTATCGTCGTATTCTCAAATCGGGAGATCCGCGGCTATGGGGTCAGTTCCTACGAGCTACATTGGTCCCGTGGGAGGTATTGGTGCCACCCACGGGGACGTTCGAGGGTTGTTTTGGGTTTTCACCCTCTAACGCCATGTTTTTAAGCCTAAGTCTAGAAATATGCAAATTATCGTCATATTCTCAAACCGAGAGTCCCGCGACTGTGTGGCCAGTTCCTACGAGTTACATTGGTCCCGTGGGAGGTGTTGGTGCCACCCACGGGGCCGTTCGGGGGTTGTTTCGATTTTTCACCCACTAATGGCATGTTTTGCTTAAGTTTAGAAATATGCAAATTATTGTCATATTCTAAAAGCGGGAGTCTCGCGGCTGCGCGATCAGTTCTTATGAGTTACATTGGTCCCGTGGGAGGTGTTGATGCCACCCACGGGGCCGTTCTGGGGCTGTTTCTAACGCCATGTTTTCAAGCCTAAGTCTAGAAATATTCAAATTATCATCGTATTCTCAAACCGGGAGTCCCGCGGCTACGCAGTCAGTTCCTACGAGTCACATTGGTCCCGTGGGAAGTGTTGGTGCCACCCACGGGGCTGTTTCGGGATTTCACCCACTAACGCCATGTTTTTAAGCCTAAGTCTTGAATTATGCAGATTACCATCGTATTCTCAAACCGGGAGTCCCGCGGCAACGTGTTCAGTTCCTACGAGTTTCATTGGTCCCGTAGGAGGTGTTGGTGACACCCACGGGGCCGTTCGGGGGTTGTTTCAGGTTTTCCCCCTAATGCGTGTTTTTAAGCCTAAGTTTAGAAATATTCAAATTACCGTCGTATTCTCAAACCGGGAGTCCCGGGGCTACGCGGAGTGTTCCAACGAGTCACGTTGGTCATGTGAGAGGTATTGGTGCCACCCACGGGGCCGTACGGGGCCTACTTTGGGTTTTCACCCTCTAACGCCATGTTTTTAAGCCTAAGTCTAGAAATATGAAAATTATCATCGTATTCTCAAATCGGGAGTCCCGCGGCTGCGCGGTCAGTTCCTACGAGTCACATTTGTCCCGTGGTAGGTGTTGGTGCCACCCACGGGGCCGTTCGGGGGCTGTTTCGGGTTTTCACCCTCTAAAGCCATGTTTTTAAGCCTAAGTCTTGAATTATGCATATTATCATCGTATTCTGAAAATGGGAGTCCCGCGGCTGCGTGGTCAGTTCCTACGAGTTACATTGGTCCCGTGGGAGGTGTTGGTCCCACCCACGGGGCTGTTTCGGGATTTCACCCACTAACGCCATGTTTTTAATCCTAAGTCTTGAATTATGCAAATTACCATTGTATTGTCAAACCGAGAGTCTCGTGGCTGTGTGATCAGTTCCTACGAGTTTCATTGGTCCCGTGGGAGGTGTTGGTGACACCCACGGGGTCATTTGGGGGTTATTTCGAGTTTTCCCCCACTTACGCCATGTTTTTAAGCCTAAGTCTAGAAATATTCAAATTACTATCGTATTCTCAAATCGGGAGTCCCAGGGCTGCGCGATCAGTTCCAACGAGTCACATTGGTCCCGTGAGAGGTGTTGGTGCCACCCACGGGGCCGTACGGGGGATGTTTGGAGTTTTCACCCACTAATGCCATGTTTTTAAGCCTAAGTCTAGAAATATTCAAATTACCGTCGTATTCTCAAACCGGGAGTCCCAGGGCTGCGCGATCAGTTCTTACGAGTCACATTGATCCCGTGGGAGGTATTGGTACCACCTACGGGGCCGTTCAGGGGTTCTTTCGGGTTTTCTCCCACTCACGCTATGTTTTGCCTAAGTCTAAAAATATTCAAATTACCGTTTTATTCTCAAACCGAAAGTCTCGGGGCTGCGCAGACAGTTCCAATGAGTCACATTGGTCCCGTGGAGGTGTTGGTACCACCCATGGGGCCGTACGGGGGTTGTTTCGGGTTTTCACCCTCTAACGCCATGTCTTTAAGTCTGTGCAGAAATATTCAAATTACCGTCGTATTCTCAAACCGGGAGTCCCAGGGCTGCGCGGTCAGTTCCTACGAGTCACATTGGTCCTGAGGGAAGTGTTGGTGCCACTCACGGCGTTGTTTTGGGGCTGTTTCGGGTTTTCACCCAGTAACGCCATATTTTTAAACCTAAGTCTAGAAATATGCAAATTATCATCGTATTCTCAAACTGGAAGTCCCATGATCGCTCGGTAAGTTCCTACGAGTTACATTGGTCCTGTGCGAGGTGTTGGTGCCACTCACGGGGCCGTTTGGGGGTTATTTCGGGTTTTCACCCACTAACGCCATGTTTTTAAGCCTAAGACTAGAAATATGTAAATTATTGTCGTATTCTCAAACTGGAAGTCTCATGATCCGGAGGTAAGTTCCTACGAGTTACATTGGTCCCGTGCGAGAGTGAAAACGTAATAAGTAATCGTATTCTCAATGATCATCCAAATGTTTAAATCCACCATTCAATAACAACTCAAAGAAAGTGTTATGTAACAAGTAACGAGAGTGAAAATTATCCAAGAAAATTACCTCAAGAACCTTGTACATACACACTTTTGGGCCACGAGAAAAAGATGCAAAGACAAATGGGCATAGTCTAAACTTTAGCTCATTTTTATACAAATGAAAGAAAAGTTATTAGTAACCTTGAAAATCATCCAAACTTTTGCCCACAATCTACTTTAGTTTCAACAAATAAAAAAACGAAATAGGATTGTCAAAATCATTTCAGATATTGCATTATTGTGTACCTATTACTAAAAAAATTTATACCAAAGCTTCTCTGGTAGGGAGGGAGCAAAAATACGTGATGAAAACCTAAACAGCAAACTTGAAATCATTTTCAACTCTCTATTTCTTTGTGACTTTTCAGAATTTCAAATGGAAGACTGTTAAAAGGGGAGCCACCCCAATGCATCTAGTGAAGTGTTATAAAACTAACCTTAATAAGCTCATTGATAATTTCTGAAGCCAATTATTCTGCTTTATCTGGAAATAATCTACGAAAATGGAAAATCCCCCCAAATTGCCGAAATCGCAACACAAATCAGCCAACAAAGTCATATACCAAAATCACTTGCCAAAAACACCAATCAATTAGTCAAAAGAACCAAAATCCAAAAAAGTCAAAGAATTTATATGAAAATAATTAAAAAAAATAGATCGAACTTAAATACAACATCGACACTACTTCCCAACAATGAAAAATCAAAGCAGAGATCTGTAAAAATCAAAATCCGAACTGAGAAGTGAGAATTGTAAAAATCAAAATATACAACTGGTTTTATATTTAAACAATTACAAAATTGATTTTGTTAAAAAAAAGGACAAGAAAAAACCGTATGAGTTAGAGTATGAGGAAACTAACATGAGTTCCTCAGATTTATTATTCGACCTAGATCCGTGAATCAAATCTTCACACAAACTTATGAAACTGAACTCAACATTACGCCTAAAAAAATTGGTGTGAAGAACCCGAAACTAGTCATTTGAGATTGAGGAGAATCCAAAAAAAAACTAACCTGCGGTGACCCATTCGTCTGAGATATGGAGAGGAAAGATCTGGAAATACCACACCCCACCATAGTGGCGGATCCAGAATTTTAGTGCAATTGGAGCCAAATCCAATTAAAAAAATCAACAACACTAATAAATAATCAAGCATAGAAACCAACAAGCGATAAAACATAAATATTTAATTAGGGTTTAATTTAAGTTGTACTGGGATTTATGCTTAGACTAACGATGGTCATGAATGAAAAATGATGTCGTGCTTTTCGTGGCCAAGTGTATCACTTGTCATCAAGTGAAGGTCGAGCACCCGAAACTAGTAGGGTTGTTGCAACCCCTACATGAACCTGACACAACTCGAACTCTGATACAACATGACATGGATATGAACTAATTGGGTATTGGTTAAGTAAATATTAACACTAACCCGATAGAACATCACATGAAAACCCAGTATGACATGGCACACCCTAAAATTGAATAAATATTGGTTGAATAACTATATTTTCCCACAGTTTTTGATATAAAATAAAAATTCAACTGTTTTTCAATTTTCCTAACTTTGTTATCCAAACACACCCAAAAATTAATTGCTAATACGAAACAATAAAAAATAACAACAGCGGAGGCTAAAGCAAACTTACATTGGTGGTGCTCTTTGGACATGAACAGCTATAGCCCCGCAACCGCAGAAAAAACTAGAAAAAAAATTCAAGAAATTGCCATTAATTAACATCCCAAATTTCCACTTTCATAACCCCAAAAAACAAAAATTGCACAAACCACCTCATGTACCTGAAATTGCAGGGGTAAGGCCACCTGTGGTTCGTGGAGTAGGAGAAGGGCCGCTCATTGATATTAAATTATTACACTGTTTTCGCAATGGCATTAATTATAGACTTGACAAATAGATAAACCTACATAACTGCCTACCAGAACACCTAGATGAATAAGGATTGTAATTAAAAGTATAAAACAAAACTAATTAGTTAGAGATAGACTAATAGACAATAATAATAAAATAAACTTTAAAAAAATCTTGTTTATACAGATTAGTTGCATCCTTGTCAAATCAACAATTATCTACCTAGTAATTGTCAAACTGTAATTAAAATAGCATTTTGCATAGTTATTATGGTAGTAGTAGCACACAAATTATTCCAATTAAAGGAACCTCATTTCTATACAACACAAAACTTAAAAATCACGCAAGCAAATTGATGAAATGAGACACTTTTCAAGTCCCCGAGATAAAAATTTTATAATTAAGCACTAAGACCGATATGTCAAAATCTTCATCCAATTTATAACATAAGGGATATGTTGCAATGTGCATAAAAAGCTGAGATCGAAAAAATCAAATTGGGTTGGTGAAATATGAGTACAAAACCCCAAGATCATGAAAGCAAGGCACTTTTGAATAGAATACTTGTAAAATTACTAAAAGGGTATGTCAATGTGCGGAGATAAATGACATATAAATGGAATTGTGGAGGCTTTTTCATTCCAAACAACCAAAAATCCTAGGCCTGCAAAACAACTTAGACCTCCACACAACCAAGCCAAAGCTTCATACTGCATTAACACACCCAATTCAATGTAATGAAATAATGAAATGTTGAAATTTTGAATATAAGAAACACCAAATTGGGTTTAGACCTTACCAATAGTATCTGCAATACGGTCAATATAAAGCTCGGGAAATGCAGTCCCATCATCCCACGCCAGCTCATCATTTACAGGAAGCTGAAACAAACCAAAAAATGAAAATAAATAGAGTTAGGGCTTTGTTTGTTTGTGATTTTGTGAGTAAAAAATGTTAAGATTGGATTGTGGGGGGATTACGGGTTTTTCGGGGACGATGTGTTTGCCGACGGGGAGGCCCATGCCGAAGCGTAGGCGTAGAGAGGAGGAGATAGAGTGAGAAATGACGCCATTTTTGCCCATGATCTGGGAAGCAAAGTGGAACACCGTGCAATCGTGGGTGGATGTTTCAGAGAGAGGGAGAACAACTTGAGGTGGGAAGCCGCCGCTGCTCATCCCCATGTTCGTCCTCCCCTACACCTTACACCGCACCACCTAAACCACCGCTCCTTGCTCCATAACCAATATCGCACCTGCTACCCACGAAACCTCTATCGCTCCTTACTCCATACCAGCGTTTGGGGAAGAAAGAAATAAGATATGAGAGGGGAAATGAAAATATCAAGCGCATGTTTTTTTTAGAATTGACACTCGTCACGGCCAAGAGCCGTGACCCATCAACTGCGACCCATCAATGAAGCTAAGTTGTGTGGTCACCACCTATTGGTCATGACCCATAGCCGTAACCCATGCCAATAAATGGTCATGGCCTCTAGCCGTGACCCAATATGTGTGTGTTTTGTGCTTCTTCGCGCCTATGGTCACGGACAAAGTCTGTGACCCATCCGTGACCAAGCATAGAGGGAATTTTGGCACGAAGATGGTCACGAGCTGATCACAGCCCAAGTCCGTGACCCATAGTGGTCAGGGATTTGGGCCGTGACCACTTCCAGAGCATCCATGGATCAATGTGGTAATGCATATGGTCACGCCAAAAAATGAGATGGTCACGGCTCAAGTCCGCGACCAGCTGGTCGCGGACTTGGATCGTGACCAACTGGGCGTGACCATTCACAGAATTTGGTGTAGTGGGATAAATGGAATGAAATTATGACTCGGCTATCTTAAATGCTCATCCATAAAAGGTGTAGATAAAATACAAAAATCTTTTTGTGATTTTCTAAAATTTTTATAAAATGAAAATCTTTTTGGATTTTTCAAAAACAAAAAAAAATTAATGATACATATAAAACAAACTAGCAATAGGAAGCATATGATATGAACATGAAAAAGAATCTTATCCTAGACACGGACCAACCCCTCAGTCAACTGTGCAAATCCCCAAAGACTTCCTAAGACTCTCAAATCTAAGGGCATCTAAAGGCTTCATAAAGATATCGGCTAACTGATGGTCGGTGGGTACGAAACTCAGGGATACGACTTTCTCCTCAACTAACTGACGTGTAAAGTGCTCGCGTATCCTGATGTGCTTTGTACACGAATGTTGGACTGGATTGCAGGATATGTGTATTGCACTCGTGTTATCACAAGAAATAGTCATGGTGTCCTGTGAAATCCCATAATCCTCCAATATTTGCTTCATCCACAAGAGTTGGGTGCAACAACTCCCGTCAGCGATGTACTCAGCCTTTGCGATGGACAAAGCGATGGAATTTTTCTTCTTTATCAACCAAGAGACAAGAGCATAACCAAAATAGAAACACCCACCAGAAGTGCTCCTACAACCATCTACATCCCCGGCCCAATCGGCATCTGAATAAGCGGACAAACGGTCATTGGTATCAAAGGAATACCAAATAACGTATGAGAGAGTCCCACTCACTTATTTGATAATATGTTTGGATCAAGTAAGTGTGACTCTTTCGGGGATGCCTAATATCGCTCACAAACTCCAACACTAAAGGCTATGTCGGGATGATTGGCAGTCAAGTAGAGAAGACTACCTATTATACTTCGATACAAGGTTTGCTCTACGTCCTTGCCTGAAGTGTCCTTACTAAGCTTGGCAGTGGTACTCATAGGTGTACGTGCATGCTTAGCGGAGTCTAAAACCAATTTCTTCACTAGGTCTCTAGCATACTGAGATTGGGAGATGAACATCCCATCCTCTAGCCGACGAACCTGGAGACCAAGGAAGAAAGTAAGCTCACCAACCATGCTCATCTCAAACTCACTTTTCATCTCCTCCTCCAAGTGATGAGCATGTTGGGAGAACGTGTATCCGAATACTATGTCGTCCACATAGACCTGGGCAACCAAAATAGCACCGTCATCTCTCCTGACGAATAACGTCATATCAAATCCCCCTCTCTTGAAGCCACGGGCTAAGAGATAGGAAGTAAAACTCTAGTACCAAGCATGGGGTCCTTGCTTAAAATCATATAAGTCTTTCCTCAGATGGTAGATGTGCTCCGGGTGCTTAGGGTCTTCAAACCCTTTCGGTTGTTCCATGTAAACCTCCTCCTATAGAATTCCATTTAGAAAGGCACTCTTGAGATCCATCTGATATAACTTGAAGCGCATATGACATGCGATGGAGAGTAGTAAGAGGACGTACTCAAGACTCGCAACAAGAGCAAATGTCTCCACAAAGTCTACACCTTTAATCTGTGTGTAGCCTTGAGCGACCAACCTAGCCTTGTTTCTGATTATGGTACCATTTTCATCCATTTTATTCTTGAAAATCCATCTGGTACCTATCACATTAGTCTCACTAGGTCGGGGTACAAGTTCCCAGACATTATTATTTTTAAACAGAAGAAACTCATCCTGAATAGCAGATATCCAGTGTTCATCCTTGAGCGATTCTTTGTGATTCTTGGGCTCGACTTTGGTCGTGTAGCAAAAATGGCTAACAATATTCTCGAGCTGAGCACGAGTCTTGACCCCTAGAGTGGGATCACCAACAGTGGAAGAAGGGTCATGACTCTTACGAACCCAAGCAGGTGTGTACCTTAAGAAAGGAGTAGGGTCCACAGAATGTGGGTGAGGTACATGTAAATTACTTCCAAAAACATCCTCATCCTCACACTAAAGGCTAGAATTAATAAACACCGAAGGTTCATCATCTTGCACGGTGACATTTATTAACTCCATAACCTTAGAGCTCTTCAAGTTAAAAACATGGTACACTATACTATTCGATGAATAGCCTAACAGTATTCCCCCGTTGCTTCGGGAGTCAAACTTTCCTAATTTCTCTCTATTTTGTAGGATGTATCATTTACTCCCCAAAACACGGAAATATGCAAGGTTGGGTTTGTTTCCAGTCCATAATTCATAAGGCGTCTTAAGTGTGTGTGGATGCCGATAAACCCTATTCACCATGTGGCATGAAGTAGACACTGCCTCTTCCCAAAATCTCCTAGAAACCTTACGAACTAGAAGCATAGATCTAGCCATTTACTGGATCATTTTATTTTTTCTCTCAACAATCCCATTTTTTCGAGGGGTCTTCACAGCATAAAACTCATGTTTGATCCCAATGCTATCACAGTAAAGATCTACCTTTGCTTCCTTAAATTCAGTGCCGTTGTCACTCCGTATCCTATTAATAGTGACTCCGTATTGATTTCGCAAGACACGACACTTGGTAGTTAAAAACTCCACAGCATCAAATTTTTACCTCAAAACCTATAATCGAGTATCTGGAGAAATCATCCACCATCACGAGGATATACCTCTTACAACCCAGACTTTCAGTACGAGTGGGACCCATAAGATCCATGTTAATAAGCTCAAGTACACGATAGGTGGTAATGGAATGCAACTTCCTATGGGTGATACGAATTTGTTTTCCCAACTGACATGGTCCATAAACTGTTAAAGTTGGATTTCCAAGTGATGGTAAGCCACGTACTAGGTCCTTTTCAGCTAAACGAGTTAGATCTCTAACGTTCACGTGACCTAGACGTTGGTGACATAGATCCATAGGGGTGATCGTGGTGCTGTTGAAGACAAGTTGGGATGTGGGCTCAGTCCCATAGCAATTATCCTTTGCCCTCGCTCCTCGTACTAAAAGTTTACCGGCATGATTATAGACATTACATGAGTCCCGATCAAACTTTACGATAAAGTCAGCATCGCACAACTCGCTAATTCTGAGAAGGTTTTCTTTCAAACCTCTAACGTACAAAACATTCTCTAGCTTAGGAAATCCTTGTAACACTACTGTACCACGTCCTACAATGCTAGACTTGCTCCCATCTCCAAAGGTGACTCTACCATCCTTATAATCCCCAAGAGAAGTAAAAAGTGAGGCATCAACTGTCATATGTCTAGAGCACCCACTATCAAAATACCACTGTGAGGTATTATGTACTTTGAGAGCGACATGAACAACAAAGGCCATTTTATCTTTCTTAGGTAACCAAGAAGTGGTGACCTTTTGTTTACCTTTGTTGTTGTTGATTTTAGCCGAAATGTGTGAAGCATTCACTAACGACAAAGACATCCGTTGGAATTCCTCCATCAAACTCTGTGATATGGCCGCTAAAAACTCAACTCGCTCTCTCAGACTGGTAAAATCATCAGTATGTTGTGGTGGAGCAGTAGTACATCGTGTCCGACCCATACTATAGCAAAACTCCTTGAGGTGGCCTTTTCTTTTGCAATATGTACAAAAGAACAGAGTCTTAGGTGGACCTTGGTTTACTTTTCTTGGTCGAACTCTCCTTCGAGGTTTTTGACGATGGCCATAAGGAGTTATAGTAAACTCAAGAACTGGTCCAGATGCAATTTGGGACGTGGAGGCACCATCATAACCTATTCCCTACCTATCACCAAAACCTAAAGCGGGGCCGAGGAGCATCTTTCCCATCTTTCCAGATCGGTCCTCGATTTGTACCTTGACTTCCCCTGCTTTCTCCAGATCATGAGCAAGCTGGGCTATAAGGGCTTCAAGCTTCTTCCGAGTCTCCACGGAGGAATGGAGCTCACTCGTAAGACTAGCCACTTGTTTAGTCATGTCCCCTCTCTCTTTCTCAAAACAACTCTCTCTCTCTCTCTCTCTCTAAACAAACTCTCTTTCTCAACACAGGCATATTCTCTCTCTCTTAAGGTAGCGCAGGTGGAGGACTCTCTCTCTCTCTCTCTCACTTTTCTTAAATCTTCCTCTAAAGCGGTGATTCTAAGAAATAATTCTTTGTTACGCTTTTTAGTTTTAAATGACTCAAAATATAGCTCGGCATAGGCACGTTGAATATCACTCTCACTCTCACTGGAGTCATCCCCCCCTCACTCACATCGATCTCACTGTCGAGGTGTCCGTGTGAAGCAGCATCCTCATCGTCGTGAGGAGCACTAGAAGTACTCATATGACTAGCCATGAATGCGGTGAAGTTACACTCATGCGGTGACTCATCTCCAGAATCCACCGACTCGACTTCACTATCATCACTAAGGGTAGCATTAAGGACAACTTTGCCCTTTTCTCCGTTCAGCCTAGTAGCACACTCAAAAGCTCTATGACCCCTACCGTCGCACTCAAAGCATCTCTCACTTTCTTTCTTAGGAGGATCTTTATAATCTTTTTCATATTTCTTTTCAAACTTATTTTTCTCAAACTTCTTTTTATCTTTAAAATTACCATTTTTCTTGAATTTGAGAATTCTCTTGAAATTTTTAGTAAATAGGGTCAAATCATCTAAGGCGAAATCACACTCAGAATCAGACGTCTCTGTCTCTCTTTTTGTAGATGACTCTCCCCTCTTTCTTACTGACCCTCACTCTTTCTCTCCTGGGCATTAAGTGCAATTCCCTTATCTTTAGACTTAACAGATTTAGGAAACATATCAATTTCATACTTTGGCAAGTCTCTTAAAAGTTCTTCCAATTTAAGCATGTTTAAATTACCCATAGAATTTAACACAGTGACTTTAGTGATAAAATGTTTAGGCAATGATCTAAGAATCTTTTTAACAACTCTAGCATTAGGAATGTGTTCACCAAGATTAAAGCTAGTGTTAACAATATCAGACAATCTAGCATAAAATTCATCAAAAAATTCAGATTCAATCATGGTGATTGTTTCAAATTGAGTTGTTAAATTTTGTAGTTTAGACTCTTTCACAGCATTAGTTCCTTTATAGGTAAGTTGCAAAACATCCTATGCCTATTTTGATGTGGTGCACATCATTATGCATTTGAACTCATCAGGTGTGACAGACCCATAAATAGTACTTAAACCCTCATAATTAAAAGAGGACCATTTAAATTCTTCTTCAGTCCATGTAGTAATAGGTTTTAAATTGGTTACATTTTCAAGAGTGACGGAAGGAGGTGTCCACCCACTTTCAACCAAAATCCAGACACGTTCATCAGTGGCTTTTAATGCAGACCTCATGCGTGCTTTCCAGTATGCATAGTTTGTCCCGTCAAAAACTGGCATTTTATTATATAACTTCTCCATTATGAACACACTCGTTTTCAAAAATCAATTTTTCAGAAAATCGATATCTTAGAAAAAAAATTCGAAAAATTACACGATAAAATTGTGTAATTGGCTCTGATTCCAATTTGAGAAGAGTGCGCTTGCGTTCAAATAAGGAAGTTATTTAATTAAACTCAGTTTTTATCAATTAAGTCCTAAACATGCATCTAGGTGTGATTGATGATGATAAAAATCAAGCAAGAACATTCAAACACACACAAATAAGAAAAAATCCCCCAAAGGGGAAAAACCTTTTATTTTCACTATAATTTTGTAAGAAAACATCTTATACGGATTACAATGAAAATATGTGACACAGAAATACCCTTGGGTGTCGATTCTGATGTCGTCGGCTGGAACTATCCCTTTCAAGTAGGGCAGCAATGAATAAGAGAACGACTTCCTCACAAATTACTCCAGATGAGTAAATGGTCCTCTTGAAGGTTTAAAGATTTACACGCATATATGGGAATGGTTTTGTGAATCAAAAAGGTTTAGAAAACCTTAAAAAGGTGAAGTCTTATTATGGACTGTTTTCGCCGAATTTTGAGATTGCAGAAAGACTTGAAAATCGTGTAGAAGGTGAACAAGTATTCATACGAAAATCGAGATGGTGGCTCATTCGAATGAGATAGCCATGTCGCTCTAATGAAGGACAGATGTCATTCGAATGAGATCGCACGACATGCCTATCTCGCGTGAACGACAATCAAAGTTGTGTGAGCGAGCTCATCGTTCAAGGAACTTTGCTTCTACACTTCGAAAAAATTATGCTTTTGATAAAAAAATTAATCCAGTCTTCAAAAACAATTTGCTAAAAAATTTCCAAATATTTATGCAAATATTAAAGCTCCAATAAACCATTTTATCGATAAAGTGTAGTGGAGTAGTGGGAATAAGCTGAGCAACACATCACATGTAGCATGATGTACGTGAAGATAATGGATGCATTGAATTCAAATAAAGGCCGTCGAGGTTGATCGTGTTGACGTGCCGAATGTAGCGGTATCAGACATACAAATTGTGATCTAGGAGAAAACAAAAAATTCCTAGATTCTACCCCGGACATTTAAAAAATTTTGTCCTTACAGAAGTCGACTTCGGTCAGGAGTTAAGGGCTTTTGAATAAGAGAACTTCAAAAAGTTCTTATTGTATCTTTCAAGGGGAAATATTTTAACTCAACATCCGTAACAGAATTGAAAGTGAGTTTTCGAACACCTCGTCTATGTAATCATATGGTGGTTAGTATAATGAGTTTATCTATCTTTCTCTTTTTGTATTGGGAGAGATTGATACATGGGCGAAGGAGGATGTTTGCATTATCAGCTAGTATGAGAAATAGTTTTTGAGTTGGCAGACACCTTATAGGAAGGGTTTTACACTTGCACTCGGGAAGTTGAAGTTAGTCTTCTATATCAGTAAGAACGTTGTATCTATTATAGGGATAGAGTCCCTAAGATTGGGAAAGACGAGGACAAAGTAGGCCCAATAACTAGAGATGGTGTGACATGGACCCAAGTAGGGAGACCTTGCTAGGAGAAGGAACCGAATAATGGGAGATGACCCAATGGGGTTTCCAAGACAAGACGATGTGATTTTGTGTAGACAAGAAGGTCGAAGGGAATTGTCTCCAGTAGAGCCATGACCTATTAGAAAAGGGTAAAGGAGGATTTTTTTTTAATTTATGACTAAAGAAGTAAGTTTAGAAAGGACGCTAGTGGGGCCTCCATTTTGCTTGTTCCCTTAGAATAATGTGTTATGCTTATGGAAGGTGAGGCCATCTAGTTATTAGATTCCTTAATGCCAACTAACTTTTTGGTGTACCTCCGGGGAATGGCAGTGGTATTCTATGGCTCACACATATGAGTATGGATTAGACATCGTGGACTTGTAATTTTTTATTTGTAGTGTGTGTGTGTACTAAAATTCAGGGGTAGATAGATTTCATTTTTGATCTATGTATCTATGGTTACCCCCAACTAGGAGAGAAATACTTTACGTTGTGATTACAAAGATGTGGCAGTTTGTCTAGTCGGCTTAGTTTTAGCCACCTTAGTAATTTTTAGATGAGACATCATAGTATTACTACTGAGATTCTATGCATTTCTATGTTTTACTCTTATATAGACTAACATTTTTAGGCTTTTTATGTCATTTTTATGTTAAGATTATTTTGGGTGGTTATGCTTAGGCTCAAGAGAAAGGACTAGCACGCTTGTATATTGATGTGAGTATATTATGAAGGATTACGGTCACGTGGAGGTGTCAATGACAGTTAGATATTCTTCTAGTTTTACTTATATAGGTGTTCACTTATCACATACGTAAGAGATTTATTTATTCCTTTGAAATGACAATATCCGAAAATCCTATGCAAGGGCATTTCATGGAATTGACTTAGCATTGAGAGTAAACATGTCATGGGAGTAGACAACATAATTTTTTTTATTTTGCTAATTATTTTGGGACGACGTTACTTTGAAGGTGTTCCAAAGGAGTGATGGTCCACTAAGAACATGTTTGGCCTTCCAGGAGCAAGTTAGGGTCAAGATATGGGATGAGTGTTGGATATTACGTATCAATAATCGATTAGACCAGTTGAGGAAAGTGTCCTCTTTTGATAATTAAAAATTGACAAGTAATCTTCATTGATGAAATCATGTGGAGAATAACTTGAAGGAAATTTTTTATCACATATGTAATGAACACGTCATTAGTGAGTTTTTTTACCTCGAAAATGGATATTTCGCTGTGAATTGCTACGATACCTTGTTGAAGAGGGTAGTGGCATCCAATACACCTAAATCTATGACTAAGGGTGGTTCATGCGCCAAGATTAAAATTTACCAAGAATAAGTATATATATAGTGTTGTAAATAGATCATTTATCTAATTGTAGATTGGAAAGGGTTACATTTTTTGAGAATTTTTTGTCAAGGGGGTCCTTAAACTAAAGTGGTGGTTTTTACCAATGTGCATATTTGGTGATTTACTATACGTTCCATATCTGAGCAAACAAGTTGGAGTATTGAGGTAAAAGAGTATACCCATTTCATTGTGATACAGTTCACGGATTTCAAAGGGGACAAGGGACTATTTGGGGTTATGAGAGATGGATTGACCAAGTTGGTTAGAGTTACGAGTGATGAAATCCATTTATGTCAGGCTATGATTAATAAACCTTACAGGATAGTGTGTTCAAAATTGAGAGTGGGAAGTTTTTCTAGAACATGAAAGGGAAATAAATAACGAGTAAAGTCTTGATTCTTCAGTTCAGGAGGGAGGTCATATGTTATTAATGACCTCTGATATAGGAATTATGGTGTCTAGGTTCCTATGGGGGTAGGTAACTAGATTAATTTCCTCTTAGGAGGTTTAAGTAGGGTGAGGCCAATGCCGTTTAGCCTTACCTTACCACCATCAGTGTGCACAGTGCGTTTCTTCAGGGGATGACAAAAAGAGACCTTGATTATCAAGTTGGTGTTTTAACGATTAGATTAGTCTGGTTGAGAATATAGCCGAACGTGAATTACGGTAAGAGGCCGTAATGTATGCTATGTAATAGACTTAGTAAATTATTTTTATTTCATATGAGAACACTATGGGTGAGATATTCTTATATTTCCAACTAGGAATATAATGGATTTGAATTTTGAGGATGAAATTCCTGGTTTGACGGGGAAGATTGTAATACCCCTTATTTTTATGCATATTATGTCATTAATTAAATTGTGAAAATTAATTATGCGTGCTTGTTGTGACTACATATGTCACCATTTATATTATTATGTTTTATTTAAGTGGATTGGAATTTGGACTTAAGACACGGTGATTAATTAACAAAAATAATTAATATTCGGACTCTTATCGAAAAATTATTAAATAAGTGAGTTGTTAGTTATTTGTTTTGACGCTACTTGGTGATTGTCTTTTGGGATGCGTAGAATGACTGTGTATAGTTTAAATAATGCTTTAAAGGCCTAGGCACGAACATGGTTTTAAGTCATTTAGAGTTATTTTTGTGCTATATTGAGTGAGGTCCATTTGGCGTCCAAGCACAATTTCAGGATTGAAGGGTTGAAAGAGGTTAGTAAATTTCTTATTCGATCACAAACACAATGGGAAAGCACTAGAGGGGCTAGAAAGAGAAATCACCAAGAGGAAATGAAGATTTAGGGGAATTATGGATTAATTTCTGAATCAATCCATATGGAAATTTCTATATAGATTATGATTATGATTTTATGTTTACAAATATTGTATCTATTTATTGCAAATATAAAACAAATTATGTTGTGAATCTGAGTATAGATAATTAATTAACTATTTTTTTAATTAACCTAATTTAGATGTTAATTAGGTTGATTTCCCCACTATAATTATTGATTTATTCCTGAAATTGGATCAAAACTAATGAATGATGATCTAAATCTATTTTATATTTTTAATCTTACAACAAAGCTAGTTTTAAATAAATCAATCCATGAGAATTTGTAAACATTAGACAATCTAGAGTTCTTAATTAGTAAATTGGATTTTCATTTCAATCTTTGTGTAGATTTGGGATATGATGATAGAATTAGGTTCCAGTTGTTGTTTAGATGCATTTTTATCACTTGAATGTTAATCGGGTTTATAAAGTAAGATTTTCCATTCATTAATGTAGTTTAGAGAGAGAAAAATGGGGTTGAAGATAAATAAATCCGTAACACTACAATAAAAATGACTTTTCTCACCTTTAACCCGTAAGGACTTGTCGCGTTTAAAAACCTTGATAATAAAACATGGAGGATTTGTCATGGTCTTTGACCCTAACACGGTCGTGACAACCTATTATCATGGAAGTGTTATCACAGTCTTTAACCCTGACACGAGCATGCCAATAGGTGGTCATGGCCGTGTTAGGGTCAAAGACCATTTTTTAAAAATAAAATAAAATTTATTGAGATAATTGAGAATAGCCTTCTCAAGTGGAAGTACAAAAATTGCAAACCTATCTAGAAAAAAGAAACCTTAGATCATCTAGACTAATAGCCTTCTTTAAGAGTGAAGGAGTGTCCTCAAGATGATGAAATGTATAGATGTCTTTATGACTGATAGCAAAGGAAAATAAGACCACAACTGATTTGTTCAATTCTCTAGGGAAAAACTTGATTGATGTTTGGAGATGATGTGATAAGACTTCAATTTCTTTGAAAGCTTGCTTATATTACCAAGGAATACATCTGAGATATGAAGAGAGGCCATTGAATATAATATTGGAATCAGTTTCAATTTCAACTTGAGGGATATTAGTATCTTAGCAATACTTTAGACATTTCTTAATCACCTGAAGTTGAACTTCTATAAGAGAACCTTGATATTCATACATGGATGTAGCCCTTAAGAGTCTACCTTGATCATCTCTCATTATAGAAACTGCTCCATAACTGTTACTAGCCTCCTCTATACCATCACAATTGATTTTAATACAATCTAAAAAAGGAGGGATCTATCTTTTGAAAACTTTATTTATATCTAGATGCCACTTTAGAGTAATATTAAAAATACTCAAAGTATCCTGATCAAAATTTAAGATAAAATAAACCATGACAATAAATCTAAGATAAAATAAAACCTCATTCACTTTTCCCCATCCCTCTTCTCTTTTTATTTTCATAGAACCGCCACTCTCGTCTCTTTTTTCACAAAACTCGTCACTCTCCTCTCTCTCTCTCTCTCTCTCTATCTATCTATCTCTCTCTCTCTCTCTCTCTCTCTCTCCCCACCTTAGCCACCATTTTTGTTTCCACTCCTCTGCCACCACCCTAAGCAAATCCAACACCGCGCCTATCTATATCAGAAGCCACCGAAGTAATCACATACTACCAGAATTTTTTTATCTCTCTGTCACCAGTATTCTCTCTCTCCAACTCTCTTTTCCAAAGATTATATGTAGTTATTTAGTTATTTAAGTATTTACTTTTGACATACAAAACTCTAGTATACCCAAAACCAAAAAAAAAAAGAATTTATTAGGGCTTGTGTTAGGTCAAATAGTTTGGATGTTGTGTTTATTAGTACAAAACTCTGGTTATAATTATTTTTAGGTCTTGTACTGGTTCCTCGTGCCCTTTGCTTTGTATGTTGTGTTTTTGTTGAATTTATTAGCTTTTTGTATTGCAACCCATCGGCAAGATCTGGTATGCCCCTATATTTTATTTGCGTAAGGTTGCTTTTAGTTATTATGACAAATTTAATTTTTTGTGTATGTTAAGTTTTTATTAAATGAGTTAATTCATGTGTGTTTTGGTGTTTGTTCAAATTTGGGTACTCCTTGATTGTTGTTAATCTTATGGCATTATCTTTAGTTTTGTGTAAAATATTTTAGTTTTTAGGGTAGTTTGGTTATATGGATTTGTGTGTTTAGTTGATACTAAAATGGGGATTGTGCTTAGTAGGAGTTTAATGTGTGTAATTGCTGAAGTTGGGGTGATTTGATTAATTAGAATATTTTTTTGATGATTTTTGGGGGTGTTGAAACTATGTGTTTTTCTTATATGATTTTTGGTATTATTGTTCTATCTTTGTATGTTTTTTTAATGATGTTTTAAATTGGGGATGTAGAAGTCATTGAGTATGGTTATCAATCCTAATATACTTGAACATATTAAACTTCATTATTGGTGATTGATTTGGGATAAAAGAGTATAATTCATTATTTCATCATGCATAAAATGCTATATATGATTAGACCTTTGATTTTCTTGAAATCATTTGGATTTTGGGGGTTCAAATATTTTTTCCATTATGTACATTTACAAATTTTCTTGTCATTTACCTTTGGCATTAATGTTGCTCTAACAATTGAAAAGTATGGGGTTGTACCGTCATTTGGGTAAAACCATGTGGGTCCACAAAGCCATGTTCACTCTATTTCTCGTATAGATTGAGCGTAGAAACCCAACTTGGTATTGTAATATCGACTTAATCACTGTGTAAGATTGATCTTGGTGTTTGATATGACAATGACTAAATCGAATTGGGATTAACCGCTACATAATTTTATTTTATTTTTTTGTTCAAACTCACAACTTAATTCAAAATTTGAAATATTGAAACCAAGCATGAGTAATTGGTCATTTGTAACCTCTAACCTAGGGACTTGTAGGTTTTTTAGTATCTAACATAGGTATTGTTGTATCAAACATAGGGTTCTTGAATTCTTCACACTTTTTTTTATATTAATCCATGAATATGTTCTTCTTACCCATGATGGGTGAATATTCGTAATAACTATAATTGAATATCCTCTATACAAAAACTAGATGGGTGAGACAAATAGACTAGGGGATGAGTATCGTAGAGGTGCTAATGAGTTTGTAAAATTCTCAACGAGATGTCTTAATGATGAATAGCTCCCATGTCTATATGCACATTATAGGAATGGTAGAATGTTTGAATGAAAAAGAATTCGACTATGTATGCTTAGATGGGGTATGAAATATATTTATCGATCGTGGGTTTTTCATGGGGGAATTCATGTTCTCTTTATCCCCAAGAAACCTTTACAATAATCATCACGTAGGACAAATGTACAAGGTCAAGAAGATAATGTAGATATGATATGTTAGAGAATTTAGTTGACAATGCATATGAAGTTCAGGAAGTGGAGAAAAATGAGGTCACTAACAATGTGGAAGGTTATGGTGCTCATGATGGCATTATGACAAACCTTGACAATGACTATAAAAGTTTTAAATTTAAGGCGACCCAACCATTATAGCCTAGCTGTGGAAAAGGTCAAATAACTTTGCATGCAGTGGTTAGTTTTTATAGTTTGGGGACCATATATGGTTTGTTTGGTAATAGCATGACAGGAATTGTAAATTGAGTGAAGGGCTTCCCACCTAAGAAGAGTATGCTTCCAAATAGCTATACTAGTATGAAGAAAAGTTTGAAAGGTTTGGGAATGAAGTATCATTCTTGTAGGAATAACGACATATTGTACCAAAAGGATCATGAAAATCTCGAACGGTGTCCAGTATATCGGGAACCAAGATATGTGTAATCTACTATCAACGAAGGAATGCTTTCAAAAATGCCTCAACAAGTATTGAAATATCATCTCGTTCGGCCTAGATTATAGTGTTTTTTCACAGTGCCATAGATAGTGGAGGCCATGACATGGGATGCTAGGGATAAAGTGGGGGATAATCTCTTGAGTCATCCTATTGATTCTAAAGTTTGGAAGAGGATAAATTATAAATATCTTGATTTTTCTCAATAATAGCATAACACTTGTTTGGTAATAACAACAGATGGTTTCAATCCACTTGGAAACCTAAGAACTAATCAGAATGTATAACCCTTGATCCTATTACCACTCAACCTCCCTCTTCAAACTGTATGAGACGTGAATTTTCAATGTTTTCTTTTTTATACTAGGGACACAAGCACCAAGTGAAGATATTTATATCTATATAGATCCTTTGGTAGAAGAATTAAATTGTGAAAGTGTTTGACTCTTGTAAAAAATAAGAGTTTACATTGAAAGCTATGTTGAATTAGGCAATTTATGATTTTTCAACGTATGGGACATTATCTAGTTGTGTAGTTTAGGGTTATTTGGGGTGTCCTACTGTGTGGAGGGGAGACTGAATCTCAACATCTCAGGGCTAGTGGAAAAATTATATACTTTTCCCATAGGAGGTATTTACAGCTGATAATATTTTTATATTTGACAAAGGTCCCAATTTCCCCCCCCCCCCCCCTAGGGTTGAACATATGCTACGTTCAAGAAAAACTTTAGGTTCAGAAAATGAGAGTAAATCTTCAAATTATGGACCAAATTTTTCGGGTAAGAATGCCAAATTAAAGATTGCCAAGCATAAGAAGGCCCTAATTAAGAATGATGCTGATAAAAGAAAGTTGTGGTCTAGGAGTTCAATTTTATTTGACTTTTCGTATTGGAAGGGTAACTCGGTGCTTGATGTATTAGATCTAATGCATGAAGATAAGAACATCACTGAATATCTTGCGGGCACATTCCTTGGGGGCAGTCATTCGAAGGTTGGGGAAAATGCACGACATGACCTTAAATTGCTAAAACTTAATCCATAGTTATGGTTAAAATAAGATAGTAGAGTATGGAAATAATTCCCCTGTGCATTTACTTTGACGAGTGGGTAAAGAAAAGTTCTTTTGGACACAATATATAATTTTAAAGTTCCCTTAAATTTTTCATCCAACTTGCAAAGGATTGTTAATTTTGCCACCCACTATTTGCATAAGTTCAAGTATCATGACTAGCATGTGATAATGCAATTGGTTCCTTTATTTTTTAAGAACTATTTCTCCAGGCATAAGGATTTGCGAAGAGCCATTATGAAAATCAACATTTGCTTCACACTTTTATATGAAAAAGTTATCAACCAAAATCACAACGTGGCAACAAAAGTAACTATAACTAAAGCATGTGGTGTAATCGAGAAGTAATTTTCTCCATCATTTTATGACATAAGTATTCAATTCTTGGGACACTTATGCGTACTTATTTTCGGCCCAGTTAGATAACGATGGATGTACCTATTTGAAAGGTTGATGAAAATTTTCAAAGATTATGACAAGAATACACAATACATTAAAGGATCAATTGTAGAGGAATAAATCACCACAAAGTCATCAATATTCTCTCGGGAATATATTCCTGACCCAAGCATTGTAGATAACAGTGATGAGTTCCTCGAAGAGGGTGGTCATATAATGGGCATACGAGTGAAATTAACAAGTTTACAGTATGAACAAGTATCTCGTTAACAATTTGAAACTCATGAAGATGTCAAAGAATGGAACATTATTTAACTTTTGTACTTAATGAACTTCATGATATGTTCGTCACAGTTAATGTAGGAAATATGATGCGTGCGGGAATAAATTAGACGAAGAATGATGGCACAATTAGAGAGTGAATTTAGGCTATGGGTGTCACATGAGGTAATTATTATGAGAATGTATCTTACTAAATGAAAAATTATAAGAAAGCTTTAAAGCTGACCTAATTAATTTATCTATATTGTCAACTGTTAAAGATGGGTGATGCAATATCGAGGCTTGCTCGTCTAGCTACTGGACCCAATTTCAGGGCACATGAGTACAAAGAGTATCAGTTGAACTGTGATGTATTCGGTACAAAGGTGTATGACAAAAATACCAATGTACATAACTCAAGCATTTCATACAAGGCTCTTAAATATTTTCAAGAAAATGCCAAAGATAAGAACCTCATTGAAGGTGAAATGACTTACTATGGTGTCATTCGAAATATATTTTATTTAGACTATATAAGCTTAAAAGAGGTGTTAATTACTGTGATTAGGTAAGAGATAAAGAAAAAAATACATGTAAAGTTGATTCAAGTACCAATTTGATCATGGCTGACTTATTCAGGATAAAGAGCAATGAGAATATGAGAGATGATCCATTTGTTTGTGCTTTTCAAAAGGCCAAACAGCTATTCTCCTCAGGGTATATCAACAATGGTATTTTATCAATCGTCTTACATATGCCAAATCATCTAACCAGTGGCTTGGATGACTTGGAAGCTCCATTAGAATATCAATCCATTTTAGATGGTAACCCAAATTTGTAATAATTCTTTGATTTGTAATAAGGATTCCAATTATTTGAAAGCATTGTTAGTGAGGCTTATGATATAGATTTGTATTCTTTTAATGCAGTTGTTAATTTGTATTCTTCTAAAGTCGTTCTTGATTTATCATAGTGTTATTCTTTGTTCATTTAGATTTGGTAAATTTTTTAGGATTAGAGTCAATCATTGTTGGTCAGTTAGTGAATATGTTAATTTGTATTTTAATCAGTTTAAGCATTGTATGAAAATTTTCTTAGCTTGGTTTATGATATGAATTTGTATTCTTCTAATGTCGTTGTGAATATATCATGAATATTATCTAACTGTGTCAAACAAATTCATTATTTATAATTCTAAATCATCTTCTTATATATATGTTTCTACTACTAATAATTTTTGCTAGATATGTCTTCATCATGGCGTGATCAGAGAAAGCGGTGGCAAGGAAGGATCATCTAGAACTAGGCCCCTAAAATGGGGTAAGTTGGGCGGCATAGTGGAGAACGATATGGCCTTCCAAGCTAGGGCCTTGTAATTGTCCAAAATAATTATTTTCCCCGGGTACATTGATTGGAGGAGGTTCCCATTGATCTTAAGATGACCGTTTAGGGGGCATTATAAGTATATGCTTGATTCAGTAATTTATAGATTTTATTTTATAATTTAAATACTACTAACTCACTTTCTTTTTTTGTATTTATTGGACAAGAACAATTCAACTTGCCCCCAGAATCACGTGACACCATGTTGGAACAACTAAGGGATAAATGGAAAACATGGAAGAAAACATGCATGCATAGGGACACGGTACTCGATAAGGAGACAATATCATTGTAAAACTCGCAATAGTTTATCGATAATGAGATATCAGATATGCAGTTGTCCTCTCGTGAATTAAGGCAGCCAAATCGGTACAAGAAGGTTGACATGCGCTACTCTGAGCGCATGTCTTGTGTTGACGTGGATCATTAGATTTGAAGTTTTGAATGTTATTTCATTTACTTTTATTTATTCTATTTAGCGGTAACTATATACTCATTCACTAATTTTGCATTATTTTATTTCAGAAGAAGGGGAGTGGTCCTATGGGTAAGCTACATAGGCTAGATGCTTATGTGGTGAATTGAATAATGAAATGGAAGGACAAAGAGGTAAATACATTCGTGGCCATCACTATTGTAAGTTATAATTGTATTAATATTATTAATTCATTATTTGTAATCAGATACTTTTTTGTTATTTCATCTAATTATGTACTTTTTTTGTTATTTCAGGAAAAGCTTAAAGAAGTCCACAACTCATAGAGTGATGCCGACAACTCATCTATGAGTACCAAAATAATTAGCCAAGTTCTCTAGAAGGATCATAAAGGTCGTACTCAGGGTGTTAGATCTTGGGTGGGATTGTCGAAGCTCATCGGGATTTCGTTGAGCAATAGTGGATTATCACGCAAAGTCAACGAGTTAAAGACCAACTCGGCCAACAGTTTAACAGCATTGAAAAAACATTGAGTAAAATGTCTTCGATGGTTAATAAATCTATTCAAGGTCAAGCGGGAGTAGAGCAAGGAAGGGTGAGGAGAAAGTAATGGATTAGGGGACTAGTACTTTGTCTTTCTCACCCTAATTGATATATTACTTATTCGCCTGCACCTCCCCCCGTCCCAACTGTCCAGACTCCATTTATAATTGGTTGGGAGATATTCCATTTAATAACTTATAGGGAGGCGATAGAATTTTGAGGGGGTGTGGATCCAAGTATATAGCCAGGTTTTGTGGTGCATAATCATCCATTGTAGCCTGACGAGGCTTAAGTCTACATCACTGACGTTATAGTGGGGAACAAAAATAAAACCCTATAGTTGAATGCACAATGTGGGGTGGGACATATTAAGGGTTGTGTTGGTTCTTATATTGTATGTCCTACCTTTCAGTTATAATCTGAGAATAAATGAACATTTACTTTTTATGTAGCAATTTGTATTTAGCATTAAAATTGAGGTTAATATATTGTGTTTCTTATCTATATTTAGTTATTTATTTATTATTATTACTATTGGTGTATATTTTTATTAGATATTATCAAAATATATATTTAATTGCTTATACAAGTTAAATAATATACCCATGTGCAGTGGCAGTGGCCATACGGTACAATATTTTTTTTTTTGTTGCCCAATTTTGTTATGGATTTTGATCATGACAAGTCCTTGACAAGAACTACTTGTGAAGGATTTGTCATGATCAAAGTCCATGACAAGTTTCCTTTGTCAAGGATTTATCATGATCAAAGTCCATTACAAAGAAAAACGTGTACCGAACTTTGATTATGACAAGTTCGTGACAAATGAAACTTGTCACGAATTTAGACCGTGACAAGTCCTTGACAAAACCAGTTGTCACCTCTATTCCTGTCATGATCTTTAACCATGACAAGTTTGACTTTTCATGGTCTATGACTGTGACAATTAGGTTATTTTGGTGTAGTGGTAATATGGGAAAATTGAGAAGTCACTGTGTTAACCGATCGATCGGTTCGAGGGCCCCGATTGACCGGTGGTCTTACATATTGCCTAGGTGTGGTATTTTGTGATATTGGTTGGAATTTAAGGTATCCTAGGTCTAGGGTTTCTTGGCCTATAGTTTTAGTCGTAGGTCTTTCAATATTTAGGAAAATCGTTGAATTAAAAAAGGGTTAAATGAACGATTTGACATTCGAGGGTAGACTCCAGTGTAGAATGGGTTTGTTGATTGGAAATTGGTAAGCTAGAAGATTAAGATTGTTGGCCAGGATTGAATTGAATCGTTGTTATGTACTAGTGGGTGAATATCCTTTTAGTGAGATTAGGTTTGGGACATAATGTCCACCGAGTGAGGTAGTTATTATGTATCATGGGTTCATTTAAATTAGATGTGTGATTATACCTACATGTGATGCCTTGGGAGAATAGACTAGGTCTAATTGCTATTGAATATAGTTGATGTATGATTTTAATGTACAATAGCGTGAGACTTCACCTAGAATTTGGAACTCAAAAGCTTTTAGGGTTAATGTATTACATGATGAATACAAGTTTATAGATGTGATATCACTTCTAAGATATTAGGGATAAATATAAGGTTATAAATATGATATACTTTCTTTGATCATGATGCTAGTATGACCGAGTAGCCAAGGGTCGGTGTTAATGCTTAAATTTGGATTGTTGATCTTATCCCTTAGTTACCAAATTTATCACCATAGATAATAGATAAAATGGAAATATGAAGAAAGAAACAAAAGATTTTTATGTGGTTCATCTTAGGAATGTAGCCTACGTCCGTGACCCACTAGTATTTAGGGTATTATTCTAAGATTATGGCTACAATCGAGGGTTTAGCATAAATCTATTATGTTAATGCATGTCCCCCTCAACTGGGGGAAGTGGTGTATTTGTAGTAAGTGGAAACTTAAGATGTGAAATGTTTTTATAGCTTCAACAATTTACACCTTTACACAATAAGATGTAGATTGACGTCTTTCACATGCATGTGTATGGTGACTATTGAATATTTCACGTATGTCTAATGGTTCATCTTCTTGAATTTGGTCAGCCGAACACCCGACCAAAGGGTCGATGAACCGACTAGTTCTCATTCATCGTAGAAAACATTGGGATAATGTTAGAAGGTGTAATCGTTATATTGGTCAAGGTGGCTTAATATTTTTAGGATATAACTGAAACCCCCAATACTACATACTCGAAGGATGAATGAAATAATGAATTATTCATTTCTAGACTTGCTCGACACTTCTTAAAGGTTATGTTCAGAAATTGACCTTGAGGACTTTTAAAATTTCTCTCTTCTTGTATTAAAGAGGTAATAATTTTGTAAATAACTTGAAAAATAGCAAGCTGTCGAAGGTTATGTTGATCTTTTTGTCTTTTTGGGATCTGCAATGTCATCAACAGTCTAAATGTTGGTTTATATTTTACCTATACAAGGATGATTTACCCTTCGATTTTCCTCACTTCAGCAATCTCTAATTCTCTTTCATTCACTATTGCTTCCACCTCACTTATTTAAGGGTTTTGTTACTGAGCTTTCCACTATAATAACCTCCCTCCTCTATTTTTTTTCTTTCTGAGCTATTAAAATGGTTTATATTGTTGATGAAAATTCTTTGGAGGAGTTTAAAAAGAAGAGAAAAATCCAAGATTAGGTGGTTATGGTGATGGTTTCACGACCTTGCGATTTGGGTGCCTTAGATGAGGGTTATTAGTTGCCCACCATATTTATAGCTTAATGTGGTGTTATCTTCCCTCCTAAAAAATTATTTTTGAAATTCTGCTAATATTTCAATGTGGTCCATGCCAAAGTAGCCCCCAATAGTTAGAGAATAGTGAATAGGGTTAACCATCTTAATGAATTATATAGAACCCACATAGGGATAAAGGAGTTGATGTATTGTTACAGTTTGTGGACCACTAGGGATAATACATACTATTTAAAGACATGTTAGGATAACAAGTCCTTGGTGGTAAATTTGCCTAATACCAATAAGGGTTATTAGGATTATGGAGTTGTGGTAAAGAATTTTCAATATGCCCATTTCTTAAGGGAGTAAGATACAATGGTCCCAAATACCCCCATGAAGGGCCTAACATAGGTCGCCCCCTTATAGCACGTGCATTTATTTTATGTTTACTAGCTATTTGTTAATATGTCGACTAATATATTATTCATGTTTTTCTCCATAGTGAAGGAAAAAAAATTTCCCTCTAATTCTAAAGTCAATTTTATGGATTTGAAGTCTATTTGATCCATCTAGTAGAGAATTGGTGAAGCCCATCTCCGGTCATCTTCCATCTTATTAGAATACCAGAGTCCCATAACATCTTTTATAGCTCAGCCTATTAAGGATATTCCTCAGCCCCATCCACCTAGAAGACTTTTTCTTATCCTCATCTCTTGCTGCCTAAGAATCTCCTTTCAAAGAGGAAGAAGAAGAAGAAGAAGAAGAAGAAGAAGAAGAAGAAGAAGAAGAAGAAGAAGAAGAAGAAGAAGAAGAAGAAATATAGGATAATTCATTCAGAGGAACTTCCTCCTACTTTGAGTCCTTATAATTGACTACTATTCCGAACACTCTTTCCTCTTCAAGAAAAATGGTGAAGAGAAAAATTACCATCTTAATTCTCGGTCAGCTTCTGTCTTGTCAGAATATCAGAGTTCCATAACATCTTTTGTAACTCGACCTACAGAGGATATTCCTTTAGCCCCATCAACCTAGAAGACTTTATCTTATCCCTATTTATTGCTTACTCTGAATCTCCTTTACACTAAGAAGAAAAAGAGGATACTACATTTAGAGACACTTCTTCCTCCTTTGAGTCCTTAGACTTCACTATTATTTCGACCACTCTTTCCTCTTCGAGAAAAATGGTGAATAGGAGAATTCCCAACTTGATTATCGAATCCATGTCTCCTCTCCCAACCGAGAAGAAGAAACATATTGGTGAAGGTTATAAGAGACCATTCGTGGTTGTTACTAAATAAATAAAGAGTGTTGAACCTCAGTTCAAGAGGTTAAGAAAATGTCCTACTTTTTAGCAGGAATTGGTTTAGAAAACTCAGGATGATCAGGACTCTACAGAGTCTGCATTGTTGACAGTGAACCCTAGTTTAGCTAGGGTTTAATTTGTGTTAGAGACTTTCCCACAAATAGGTCACCGACTAGTCTTCTATCTAGAGAAAAGTTGTTGGAAAGAGCTAATCATAACTTGGCTATAGTAACTATTTACATAAATTTACCTTCTCTAATTTTATCATTCTTTATCATTCTTGCTAATTTATTTTTTTCTTTATATTTGCAGTTCTTGGTTGATTATGACCATCTTTTAATAAGGAATGACTACCTGAGGGCATCGTCCACTAATATTTAAGAGGCCTTTAAGGAGTTGAAGGGATATTTAGATGCAACCAAGGAGGCAAATAAGAAAGATCAAGAAAAATAGTAGGGCTTATATAATACAACCAAGCTATAAAGGAAGGGTACAGAGAATATTGTGTTTGATGCTGCCAATGCTACCATTGAAGCAGATAAAAAAATACCAAAACTTTAAGGCTGCCTTGAAAAAGGTTAAGGAAAATGCATATACCCGTGGTTGGGATAAGCCTTTTTCCAATGCTGCTCTGCAAATCCACTATCTGAAGAATACCTCCTTTAAGGAAGGGTGGATTCGTCACTGAAATAGGTTGACAGTACTTTCGACTCATACCGTTTCCAGCAGTTTAACCTGAGTAACCCTCCTGCGATTGATGAAGAAATGGAAGATAAGGAGGGTACTGGTGAATCTTCAATGGTGCCTAAGGCTTAAATGGTGGTTGCTTAGTTAGCAGATGAAATACACCAAGATAAGGAAAAACTGTAAAATCCTAAGGATTGTCTTTCCTTTCCAGTTTTGTTTATTTGTAATGCATGGTTTCTTTATAACCTCACATAGTTGTACTTTAGATGTATTCCCTCACAATTTTAATAAAATTGTTTGATATGTTTGTTTCACATTGTTGATGTCGCTAAAATTACTTCATAAATTTTGAACTTATATATTGTTCTTCAGTTTAAATCCATGACATTTGTTATAGCAGTAGCAGAGAGTGAACTTTATCGAAGAAGTGTTCAGCTTTTGGGGCTGGTCATGATGACCTGAATGAAGATGAATTGGAAAAGTTTCTCATCTTGGACACTTCTAAATAGGTTAATGAAACATATATTCATCTACGCAGGTTATTTTACCAAACTGTAGAGGCCATTTCTACATATTATGAGATGATTTTTAAAATATAAGAGGACCATAAAGTATCTCATCATAGTCTGCACTCTGTGAAGTAAAATATGCTCGACCTAGCAGTGAGGTAGGTTTTGATAAGAAATTGTAGGATATATTTTGGCTTTCATCAAGAAAGAATTTGTAATAAAATGTGAATTGAACAGTGCCCTTAGAGCTCACCGATTTGTTTGAATAATAAAATAACTTGTTGAAGGATGAACTGGAAGGCCTAAAGAAGTTGATAGTGGGAGCCAACCATAATGAAGATGTAACTTTTTTAGAACAAGAAAATGATTGACTATTAGAGGATATTGAAACCTAAAGAAGTCAAAAGGTGCTCAGTTATCCAGCCAAGTGGTAATTGCTCGGCCCATCATTGAGAAGGAAAATATGAAGAAGTCTTTAGCCGATGAGACCACTCTAATCAAGAATTAATCTACCAACATTTAAAATTTAAATGAGAAATTTTATCGTCTTACCTTTCACTTTCATAAACAACTGCGAACCATTTGGCAAATTGTTATGACGAAGCCTTAGCACATATGGGCAATGAACTGGAGTAAGCTAAGAGAGAAAGGTATAAATGGGTTTAGCTGAATACTCTGACTGTGTTGAAGGTACCATGAAAATATACTATGTGGTATTTGTATGACATTGGTTATTTGTATCAACCTAATCGTCTTTTTAAATTGGAAACTGAGTGGATTCCTACTGATGTTATACCAATATGTTTGGTTAGGAAATATCAAGGAAACTATGGCCTTCATGGAGAAGACACACTTGTTCGACCTCTTCATTTATTAGATTAACCTAGATAAATAGGCAAGAAAGACTTAGGGAGTTGGAATCCACCATTCGTCTTTCTGCTCTCGATATTCCCCCCAAGGGAATGGAGAAAGCCCTGGGAAAGCATCCGGCTTAATTAATGTGTGTATCTTCTTTTTACCTTTCTAACTCTGAAGAGTATTTTGTACTGAAGTTAACTTCTCCTTTGAATATAAGACAATGTATGTTCAATACATGTTATATTTTATATTAGCCAACTAGTAGTAAAGCATTATGACTATATGGTCAGCCTTTGGCCGACTAATCTGCTTTACTAATTACCACTTTGGACAAGCATGAGTTGTCCAACCTTAGGTTCTACTAATACACTTAGGGTTGTTCAAATAGATCTTTTCCATTATAGGATAAGTTTTGAGTTAGTTACCATAGGAGACCAAATTTTATAGGCTTTTTACTTAACTTGGTCTGGTAAAACTTCTTGTTTATAACTTTTAATCATACATGAAGTTTTGAAAAGTTATGGACTTCTTGGTCGTGACTTGTCAAAGACGAAGTCATATATGAAGTTTTTGTATTTTTTTAAATTTTTATTATTTGATAATTGTCCCGAGATAGTTATATCTCCTATTCTAAAAAAACATAAAAAGGAAGTGTACTGATGACAATCCAATGAATTCTCATTAAAGGTGAAAAAGTTACTACATATATAATTGAAACTTTGATTCAGAATTTTTTATAATACTTCCGAAGATGCTTGGTATTCCATGGTCTTTTAAATTCTTCTCTTTCAAGTATTTTTAGATGGTAGGTACCTAGTCGGATAACCACGGAGAGGCGATATGGACCATGATAATTAGTCTCCAACTTGTTTGCTTTTCGAATCACCTTCATCAAAATAGAATCCCCATCTTTTATATTTCTCATCTTAGACCTTATGTTGTAGAACTTGGTAGTAGGCTAATGGTAGGTGGATACTCATAATGTAGTATGCTCTTTTACTTCTTCCTCCAGTCTAGATCAAGCCTCATTATCATATCACTTTTGGGGGAGTAATAATTGAGTACTTTATGACTTTACATACCTATTTCAGTGGGGACTATGTTTTTCGTTATGAATGCCAACATGTAAGGAGTTTCACTAATCGTTGTCCTCGATATGGTTTTATAGGTGCATAAACGATTGATATCTCATTAATCCAGTTTCCTTTTGCATTGTCAATTATTTTCTTCAATCAATCGAGTAGAGTTTTGTTTGTTACTTGTATTTTTCCATTGCGCTGGGAATATCCTGGAGCAGAATGCTAGTTCTGGATTTTGGATATCACACAATAATCCTCAAATTCTTAATTATAGAACTAAGTTCCATCATCTATGATGAAAGCATATGACATGCCTTATCGTCCTATGATATTTTTCCATATAAACTGATAAACCCTCTCATAAGGCATTTCGATTAGTGGTTCAACTTCCACCCACTTTGTGAAATAGTCAACTGCTATAACCAAGTGTTTAAATCATTCTTTCATCCTTGGCAATAGGTCGACCAAATTAATTCTCCATAGAGTAAATGGTCAAGGGGATGTGATTGGCGTTAAAGTAGACCCTAGTCATCTGTATCTGGAAACAAACTTCTTGCAGTTGCCATATTTCTTGATATATGAGGAATAACTTGCCTTAATAATAGGCCAACAATATCCCGTTATAGCTGCCCATCGTACCAAAGATCGTCCAGCCGAGTGGGATTCGTATGATCCTTCATAAACTTCTTTGATCAAGTTATTCAATACAATGGGATGAACACACCTAAGTAAAGAAATAGTGAATCGTCTTTTATAAAAGACGCCTCCTTCTAGTAGGTAGTTGGTTGCTTTGTATCTCAACTTCCTTTCTTTCTTAGGATCTCCAGGTAGTGATCCTTTGTCAATATACTCCTTGATTGGGTCCATCTATAAGGGCCCCAAACCAGCTGCTGTTACGATGACTTCTTGTTAATCTATGCTCTTATTTTATAGGATTTCTATTAGATTGGTCATCTTCAATTATATCCTTCTGAAGCGAGCTGAGCAAGTGCGCCTGCTCGAGCATTATTTATTCTTAGAATTCTAACCATTCTAATTGCCAGAAACTTAGTTATAGTTCTTGGTGTTTTGGTCAGGTACCTTGTCATCAGTTCCCCTATCACTTTATTAATAATAAGCTGAGATTCACTATGATATATTATTTGATCGACACCCAATTACAAAGTGAGTTCCAACCTTGTAATTAATGTTTCATACTCTACCTCATTTTTGGAAGCTCAAAATTGAAAACTAAGAGCATAATCCACATCTATATCATCAAGGGTATTTATAAATAGTCCTACTCCACTGCAGAGGCATAGGAGGTCGGTCAACATATAACTTCGAGATAAGAATCTATTCGCCAAAGCTCCCATTACTCAAGGATCCTCGATTCAACTACTAATTTCTTTGCTCTACATACTTTTGGTAACATCTTGAGTAGTGGATGGTTCTAATTTTTCCATTTTAAAACTATCTTTCGAAAAAGTCTGTTTGGCTTTGAGCTCTCTTCCAAGGAAGTCTTCTCGGCCTGTTTCCCCTCATGATCGACTATGTTTTCTTCCTATGTAAATTATGCTATGAAATCCTTTACGTGTTTCCCTTTAAGTTCTATTTAGTCTCATATAGTATATAATTCACCTAATTCCACTACCCAAGCCTTCTATCTCCCCGATTTCTGGTTTATGGATACTTTGACGCAATGGTAAATCTGTGTAAAGCATGATGGAATGTGCCTAGATGTAAGGCTTCATTCTTCTATATGCTTCAATAAGTGCAAAAGAAATTTTTTCCAGGATAAGATATCTAATCTCTACTACCCTAAAAGCCTTGTTGGTATAGTACATTGGTTTCGAAATTCCATTCTCTAATCGAATGAGGGCCGATCTGACAGCTCACTCAGTTACAACAAGGTATAGTTGCAATTTTTCTTTCTTAACTGCTAAGGAGAGCAGTAATGGGGATCTTAAATATTTCTTCAATTCTTGAAAAGCGTTTTCAAATTCTTCATTCCATTCAAAGTTTTTCCTAAGTACCTTGAAAAATGGTAAGAATTTATCAGTTGCTCGAGAGGAAAATTAGTTGAGTGCACTTACTCTTCCTGTCAACTTCTGCACATCTTTCTTGCATGAGGGAGATTGTATTTCAACCAATGCCTTGATTTTATCTGGATTGTCTTCAATTCCTCATTGATTTATAATTAATCCTAAGAACATCCCTTCCTTCACGTCGAACACACATTTAGTTGGATTAAGTTTCATTTGATGCTTATCCAACTAGTCAAAGGCCTAGCTTAAGTCTTTAATGTGGTTGGCAGCTTTATTCTAAGCAAAGGGAAATGATCCTACGGATAAGCTTTATTGAGATCCATGAAATTAACACACATGCACAATTTTTTATTCTTCTTCTTCACCATCACTACGTTAGGCATCCAGTCTTGGTACTTTACATCTTCAATGAATTTTTCCTTTTATAGTTTGTCCACCTATTCTTGGATTGTTATGGTCTTCCCAGGACTGAATAGAAGTTAGTTTTTTTAGATTGACTTTGAATCAAGAAAATATTCGTCTCATGAGAGATAAATATTGGATCAATTCCTGGCATATCTCTATGGCTCCATGCGAACAAGCTCTTACTCTCTTTAAGGAAATTTATCAATTATTTTTTATGAGATGGTTATAGAGTTGAACTAATCTTCTTGGATCATTCTAGTCTTTAATCATCCAGTATTATTATTTCGCTGGCCTCCACAACCTATCCTTTAACTAAATCCTCCTCCTCGTGGGAGTTTGAGGTTTCAATCTGGTAGGTTACAGTAAATTTCTTTACTTCTTCTTGGGAGGTTAGAGTATAGTAGCATTCTTTAGCTTTAATTTGATTTCTTGTAACAATGCTGACCCCATAACGAGTGGGTAACTTCATACACTAGTGGACTATAAATGATACTACTTTGAACTTTTTCAGGCCAACCCTCCTAAGGATCATATTATAGGATGATCGAATATTCTTGTCTGAGAAAAATAAATGGATCCTTTCAATCCTACTAGTTGGCCATGTGACGATCAAAAATTCGAACTTGACATTCCCCAAAGGATATACTTTTTCACCCGATAAGCCTATTAAGGGCCTATGATAAGGTTCCAATTTATGGTGACATAATTCCGAATTGTGGAAATAGTTATAAAACATGATGTTGGTTGAACTGCCATTGTCAATCAGGATTAAATCCACTCTTGCCTCATGTACTCTCATAGTGATGACCAAAGGATCACCATATGGATAGATCACTCGTGGCAGGTCATTCTTAGAGAATCTGATCATAAATTTATCTTCATTTATTTTTCCTGGTCAACCATCAACATGGTCATCTATATTAATCTGCCAAATCTAGGAGCATGCTTCATCTTCGTTTAAATGGGATTTTCTTCCAGCTACGTCATCACAACCACCGACATCTCCTATGGTAATTAAATGACAGACGAAAGATATCATTTTTTCTTTAATTTTGGTCTCTCGAGGATTCTTTAGTAGATATCGATCTTCTTCTAAATCATTATATTAGCTTCTTTTCCTGTCATCAATTTTGTTACAAGGATATTTTAATCACCTCCCAGAATCTCATTCTTCTGACCTGTAAACGAACTTGGACAACTTGGCACCCTGAATTAGACCTTCAAAGTAATATAGTTGTCACTAGTGTTCCCATGGTCCTTGTGAAACTCACAGTACGTGGATTTATTTCTCTAGTTAGGAGAGGATTTTAGCTTTTTGGGCCATTTGAGGTATCTTCCCCCTCTGATTTCGTCCAAGATGTGATGCACGTCGATAGTGAGATGAGCATATTCCTTATACTTCTTAGGTTTCTCGATTTTTTTATCCTTTTTCTTCTTTCTTATCAGAATTTTTATGATGGTCAACCTTGTCACTTGGAGATTGCTTGGATGCCAGAGCTTCCTTAACATTCGTGATTTTTTTAGCTTTAGCCATTATCTCAATCATTATTTTAGGGGGATATTTGGCCAATTCATAGAATAACTTCTGAGGGAGCAATCCACTCATCAAAGAAGTAATAGAGGTCTTTTCTTCATAATCTACCATTTCTAACTTTTCACTATTAAGACGAGTTATATACTCGCGTGTGGTCTCCCATGGTCACTGACGTGCACTTAGTAAGTGAGATACAATCTTAATACTTTTATCCCTAAAGAAAAAGTTGCTAATGAATAGCTCGGCGAGCTAGATATTTGTCCTCGGGGAAGATTTATATGCCAAGTCTGTGCAATAATGGTGCTTGAGAATGCTCGACAATGCATCTCACCTGGAACAGAATAAATATCAACTGCTACTTTGTACTGTTCAATATGGAGGATGGGGCCAATTTTATTGTCATATTTGGGAGTGACCACAAATGGTTTGAATTTGGACTGTGTGGGGAAATCCATAATGGTTGGAATAAAAGGAGATCCCTTCACAAAGATCCTTTGAAAGGTATTATTAGTCTTGGATATTTCTCCCTAATGATCTTCAAATCATTGTATTGATCCTTTTCAAGGGTTATCTTTCGAATTAGTTTTGGCTTGGGTATCCCTGGCAGGTCTACCATGAGTTTGTGCTGAGCTCTCTTCCTAGAAAGTCAGCTTGGCATGTGTGAAACCTGGTATACTCCTGGATCTAGTATACCCTTCTCGATGATCTCTAGACCTAGAAAGTTCCTTTTAAAAAGCTATAGGTCCCAAGAGATTAAAAGTATAGGATTTTTTGAGACTTTCCAAGACGCTCGGACGTTCTGGAGTGAGACATCGACCATCATAGTAATTAGGGGATCTGAGGTTACCCTTAGATGGTAGAAATAGTCTTGTGACGATATGGAATATCTTGACTGACTTCTATCACTCCTGGGAGGTGGAGGCAGCATTTCCCTCCTATAGATGGGGTAGCTGTGGATCTAGCTTGAAGAGTTTGAGTAAGTTTTAGCATAGTTTCTTGCATCACTTCCTACGATTTGGAAAAGTTGAGTAGAATTCCTTGTAAATCTCCTATACCAGGAGGGGAAGGACAAAAAGCATTAACTCAAATAATACTGCCTTTTAAAATGTTTGTCATACATCAAGGGTATAAAAAATATGTTGTGAGTGAATCAGGTAAGAAACAACAATAACTTGTCATTTCCCACAGACGAAGACAATATGTTGATGCTTAAATTGGGATTATTGATCTTAGTCCTTAGTTACCAAATTTATCCCCAACGATAATAAAGAAAATGAAAATATAAATGAAGACACGAGATTTTTTATGTGTTTTAGCTCAGGAATGGAGACCACGTCCACATGGCACTAGTATTTAAGGTTTTATTCTAAGATTCTAGTTACAATCAAGGGTTTAGAATAAAGATAGTATCTTCATGTGTGTTCCCCTTAACTGGGGAAATGGTGAATTTATAGTAAGTGGAAACTCAAAAGGTGGAATGCTTGTACAGCTTCAAGAATTTATACCTTTACACAATAATATGTAGTTAGATGTTTTTCACGTGCATATGCATGATGATTGTTGAATATCTCACGTGTGTCTGATGGCTCGTCTTCTTGGCTTTGGCCAGCTGGGCAGCCAACCTGAGGAAACCTGATCCGACTAGTTCTTATCCATCGTGGAAAACATTATGATCTTGACGGGTCACGATTATATTGGTCCAAGTGGCCTAATATTTTTAGGCTACAACAGTCAGTATGTGTATGATTTACTTTAACCCGTTTATGAGTATGTGTATGCTTTATCCCATTAGTGAGGGTGGAATTTTTTTGTATGTTTTATGTGTAATGCATACCATGTGTGAGTTCTATTTGAAATGTGTAGTAGGGGGATTCCATGATTGGGCACGTGCGATACGAATCGTGCCGGTACCCTGATGAGTATACGGCCTCTTCCTTAGTCATATTTTATGACTGGGTCACATATCTAGGTACCCATGATTGAGATTATCTTTGTGGATATTTCTTTCATATATCATTGATATGGAAGGCTTTATGGCTGATGGGTAATGATGAGGTCCTACATTTGGGAGGACCTAAGACTATACTAGTACGAGTGATAGATCCCTAATGGTAATAAGAGTAGGCCTTCATTATATGTGGGCACATGAGATGCTGATATATAAGTATAAACTCAAGGTTGTACCTTGTATGGACATTAGACGTCAGTAGATTATTTCTCCTACAACATTTGATTATTTTGTGTCAGTACCATAGATAGTAGTACCGGTTTATATCATATACCAAATATGTATATGATTAATGGTAGGGATGCCCACCAACATATTTATTTTTCGAACATGCATATTTCTTATACTAGAGTAATTTATGACCTATAGTAGCGATGTCTACCTATATACTTATAATTCAGAATGGTGTTTTACATATATTGGAGATTTATATATTATATTATTGGCATGTGATAGTCAAATGTGTAAAGACTTGAGATATAAGATTGTTATTAATATATTGCTTAATTAGGGACACATACTATGGGTTTGAGATTTTGACACAACTTATGTTTTATAATGAAGGAGAAACTAAAGATTAAAGAATGAAAATGTAAAGATCTAATCACAAGGGCAACATATGGGTTTGGGATTTAGAACTGCATGATATTTTAGGTTGTTATGTTGGTTAATTAATAACTTAAAATGTGTTAAAAAATAAGACGAAGATATGTAGTTATGATGTGGTCTAGATTCAATTATAATCATATTCTACATAGACTTATTGTTTACGTTCTCTTTTAAAAGTTGTTTTTACAGGTCCCTGTTGTGGTAGTTCTTGTAGATGCGGGATCGTTAGTGGAGAGTCTCTAGTGACATCCCATTTTTTGACTCCCAGAATTTTAGAAGTCGAGCCAGTGTAGCTCATCCTTTTATTGTGTTCCTTTGTTTCCAATTTGGTTGTACATGTATATTTATATTTAGAGACGGCTTATGTTATTTTGTTGGCGATGGGTATCGAATTTGGTTTTTGTGCGCATATAGTATTTCATTATGTTTTCCTTAGTTTTTATATTTTGTTTATTCCATATGCTAAGAACGTTACTAAAAGTTTTTATTCTCAAGATTTATATAGTGGACCTGATCAATCTGTTTATGGATTTTTTGGGGTATCGCATTATCAAATAAGGGTTAACTAAATAATAATAAAATAATTTTCAAAAACTCAATTTTTGTCTAAATCATTTAAAAGATTGTTCAAATTAAGGTTGTCATCAAGAGCACACTGGAACTATTTAGGGGCCTTTATTGCGTCTTTTTCTTTAGTCAAACCCTTTGGTGCATGCATAATAACATATCAATTATCGTTGTTTATGCACTTTTAGTAGAATACCTTCTTCAATTTTTAAAAGGCACAAATAAAAGGCTTGTTGATTGTTGATACCAAAATTAGTATGCTAATATGGACGAATAATAAAAAGACACGTGTCAATCTACGTGGCACAATAGCAACGAGGAAGATCATTCCCCCGACCTAGTCATACTCACTCCGAGCAACAGGTGTCTTCCGAGGAACACCAGTCCTCCGAGGAACTCTTGTCCTCCGAGGAACTCCAGTGCTCCGAGGAACTCTTAGACGAGAGCAACTAAGGCGGTTCGAGCTGCATCTCGACCACAGCATTGATTGCCAGATAATCAACAGTTCAACTATTCATTGAATGCTTATCATCTTAATGCACACGCTTGAAGAGCATTAAATGAGTTACCCTTTCATATGTATATCATTTAATGTATTACCCTTTCATGTACATCCTAAGGGCTATAAATACCTTGTATGACCCTCAGTCATGGGGATCGGAATTTCTTGATAGAACTTGTAATCAAGAATTCCCAAACACTCAGCAATAACATAACAGTGGACGTAGGCCATTCATATAAGGCTGAACCACTTTAAAATTCTTTGTCTCATTTATTTATCTGTGATTGAATAATTAGAGTAATCTAGTTTTTTACATCAACAGATTGGCGTCGTCTGTGGGAACGATTGTTATTATCGTTTTTCACCAAAAATCATTCATCATTAATGGCAGATAATCCGGAATCCAGCAATCGAAACACTGGAAATGCTGGAAATCCTCCAAATCCCTCTGCACCTCCAGATCTGGCTGGGATTATGACGAATCTGGCTCAAGGACAAACCGCCATGCAAGAAACAATGCGGCAACTCATACAGACCCTTCATGGTGGTGCACCTGCACGTTCGGGACAGCGAAGTGGTCAGAGGCAAACCTATTTACTTTCTTCACGATCCAGGCGTACTGAGTCATATCGTAATGAAGAATCTGATGATTTCTCTTATCAACCTGGGCGAACTTCGTCAATAAGGGTTACAGATACTGATCAACGTATCACTCTCTCTCCAGAAAGACCCAGTGCCTTAGAAAGACTGAGTGGGGTGTCTCCTTTCAGTCGATTAGGCCCTAGGAGGAATAAGAGTCCACCTAAGACCATGTCGAGGAGTTTTCGACAACCATCAGATCTCAGAGAAGGATCAGCATAATCACGACCAGTTGCTCATCAAGATAGATCTCAGGATCCCACTTCAGAGCAATCAATTGCTCGAACTAACAAGCCCGAGGAGAGAAATGATGCGTGGAATGGTTCCATTCAGCGGTTGGAGGATAGATTGGGAGAAATGGCTAAGGCGAAGAATCCCTTAAAATGAACTTTTGTTCAAGGGACACCTTTTGTCCAAGCCATTGTGGGTTTTCCTACCCCGTCAAAGTTTAAAGCACCAGTGGTGACCCCCAAATATGATGGAAAGACAGATCATGTTCTACACATAGAGCAATATCAAGCTGCTGCCGACATCTATGCCATCCCCGACGAGATGAGATGCAGAGCGTTCTCGGGAACTCTTACTGGATCTTCCCAGATATGGTACAACAATCTTCCTCGGGGTAAGATTTCAACTTTCTTTCAGTTGGCCGAATTGTTCATCGGCAATTTCTGTTTTGGGGTAAAACCAGTAAAAAGAGAGCACATGTGTTAAGTGTTAGATAAAAATCTGGTGAGAGTACTAGAGATTACATAACTCGTTTCAATAACGAGAAACTGGAAGTTATAGATTATGAAGAAAAGACAGCAATGACCGCCTTGATGAGTGGGTTGTTGCCTAACAAGTTGTATTACACTTTGGCCAAAGATCCACCTACAACTATGTCAGAGTTGATGGCAAAAGCGGATAAAATCATGAATGCTGAGGAGGCTATGGCCGCGAAGAAGAATATGAATAAAGAAACCAAGGTGGAAGACGACAAATCCAAGAAGAAAGAGCATAAGGGCAATGGCGGTGACAAGCATTCCAAGAATAATAAATCGTCATGGGAAGTCCTGAAGAAATTCGATAATTATACTCCTTTGAAAATGGGTATTAATCATGTCTTGGAAGAAATCAAGAATAACGAGGAAGTAAAGTGACCAAAGAAACTGAGGTTAGACCCTAACATGAGGAATAGGGAGAAATATTGTGAGTTCCATAAGGATCACGGCCATATGAACAAAAATTTCATAGCTCTTTAGAACGAGATTGAAACACTCATCCGAAAAGGGAAGCTTGCGAAGTATGTTGATCGGGGAGGCGAAAGAAGGAATAATGACCGAACTAGAGAAAGGTCTAGATCTCCTCATCGAGCAGAGGAGAAAAAGAAAAGGGATCATGAAGATGATACAGAGGATGACCCCGATCTTCCCAAGAAACCAAGGCAGCCAGAACGAGAGGTATTTTCAATACGCTTTGGGTCATTTGATTGTAATGTCATTACAGGAGGAGATGCAGGAGGAGGAGAGCTTACTGCAGAAAGAAAAGATTACCTCGGTGAGGCTCAGGCTTGCTCATACATTCAACGAATAAATTTGGCTGAAGAGGATCGCCCGAGGAAGGTAAATAAAGAGAAGCTGGTCATCGGTTTTTCAAAAAATGACCTTGCAGGTGTTCTTTACCCTCACGACGACCCTTTGGTGATCAAAATGAGGATGAAAGAAGTAGTGATTTCAAGGGTTCTGGTAGATAATGGTAGTTCGGCAGACATCATGTTCTATTCATGCTTTGACATTTTGAATTTGAAATTATCTCAATTGGAACCTTATCACAGACCTCTATTGGGTTTTGCTGGCGAGAAAGTCTTTCCACTTGGGACGATCAAGTTGGATATATTCATCGGAACTTGGCCTTCTTGTAGAACAAAAAGAATACGCTTATTTGTGATGGATAAGAATGTGCAGTCATCTTACAACATCATCACGGGAAGAGTTGGTTTGAAGAAGTTCGAAGTAGTTCCATCTACAGTACATCAGTGTTTGAAATTCCCTACAAATTTTGGAGTAGGAGTTGTGAAAGGTGATCAGAAAGTAGCTCGGGAATGCTATTATTCGTTTGCCGAGCAAGAGGAGCTTGAAAATCAAGGAAAAAGACTACTACCTACCAGGTGGATGAAGGTACATAAATTGAAACACTGGATCCCAGAGATGAATCCCAACTTGTAAAAGGACAGTTGGTGGAATCTACAGAAAATGTTATTCTGGACGACGAGCACCCTGAATGAATAACCCAGATAGGTTCAACGTTGGATGCTTCAATAAAACGGGAGTTGATAGCTTTCTTGAGAGATAGCAAGAAAACTTTTGCATGGAGTCATGAAGACATGCCAGGAATAGATCCAAACTTCTTATGTCATGAACTCAATGCGAATAAGGAGATCAAGCCTGTAAAGCAGAGAAGAAGAGTGTTTAGTCCCGAGAAGAATCAAGCCATACAAGAGGAGGTCGAGAAACTCCAGAAAGCCCAATTCATTGAAGATGTGAAATATCCAGACTGGTTAGCAAATGTGGTGATGGTGAAGAAGAAAAACAATAAATGGAGAATGTGTGTTGATTTCACTGATCTCAACAAGGCCTGGCCAAAGGATAACTTTCCATTTCCCAGAATTGACCAACTAGTAGATGCTACCTCGGTACACGAGCTGCTCAGTTTCATGGATGCTTACTCTGGTTACAACCAGATCAAAATGAAACCTGAAAACAGGGAAAGCACTTCTTTTATTACCCCTAGGGGAACTTATTGTTATAATGTTATGCCTTTTGGTTTGAAAAATGCAGGTGCGACATACCAGCGGCTGATGAGCAAGGTTTTTGCCAAACAAATCAGTTGCAATATGGAGGTCTATGTCGACGATATGCTGACAAAGAGCAAGAAAGCTGCTGATCATCTAGTTGACTTAGGTCAGACCTTCGATCAACTGGATAAATACCAAATGAAGCTCAACCCGACGAAGTGCACCTTTGGAGTACGATAAGGAATGTTCCTCGGGTTCATCGTCAACCAGCGAGGCATTGAGGCAAATCTAGCAAAGATCAAAGCTCTTTTAGGGTTGCGATCTCCAACGACGAAGAAAGAGGTGCAGGGTCTTATAGGACGAGTTGCAGCGCTCAACAGATTTGTATCCCGAGCAACTGATAGATGCCTCCCATTCTTAAACACACTTCGGAAAACTTTCGAGTGGAATGATGAATGTGAAAAATCCTTTCAAGACTTGAAGAAATATTTGGGAGCACCTCCACTGTTGTCCAGACCAGTAATGGGATAAAAGTTGTACTTGTACCTGGCAGTCTCAGAGAATGCAGTCAGCTCGACATTGATCAGATTGGAGAAGGGAGTCCAGAAGCCAATTTATTACACAAGTAAGGCTTTCCGAGGTGCAGAGATCAGGTACCCAAAGCTGGAAAAATTGGCATTGGCATTAATTGAAGCAAGTAGAAGAATGAGGCCTTATTTCCAGGCCCATACCATCGTCGTGTATACCGACATGCCATTGAGACAAGCCCTTCATAAGCCAAAAAAATCAGGGAGACTGATGTATTGGGCAATAGAGCTCGGTGAATATGATATTGTGTATGAACCCAGATCATCACTAAAAGGGCAAGTTGTAGCAGACTTTATAGCAGAATTTACATATCCTGATACCCCCGAGGAACAAAAGTTTCTCGCTGATCAACCTGTGGATGTTACAGGATCAACAAACATAAGTCTAGATCAACTCCGGTTGGTAAAAGGGATTGTGGATGTAGACAGATCATCAAATTCAAACCCAGACCAACTCCGGTTGGTAAAAGGGCGAGAAGAGATGGTCGACGAAGAGAGAAAAATACCAGGGGAGGATGAAAGGAAACAAAAGATATTTCACCGAGGAACTCTGTCAGATAAGAAATTTGAAGACGAGTTACCTACATGGAGATTATATGTAGATGGATCATCTTGCACTACGGGTTGTGGAGCAGGGATTGTTTTGAACACCCCAGACGAGATTGACGTGGAATATGCCTTACGATTCCAATTCAAAGCTTCCAATAATGAGGCTGAGTATGAAGCCTTGATAGCAGGTCTTAATTTAGCAAAAATTATGGAAGCGCAACAAGTGATGGTATTCAGTGATTCTCAATTAATTGTGAATCAGATGATGGGAACATATGCAGTTAAAGGAGAATTAATGGTCAAGTATCATGCAAAGGCGATGGAGTTGTTGGCAGAATTTGATGCCATTCAGTTGATCAGAATACCAAGAATGGAGAATGCACAAGCAGACGCACTGGCCCGACTAGCATCAGCTACTCGTACCGAGCTGCGAAGAACGATACCAATTGAGGTGTTAGAAAGTCGAAGCATAGATGAAGACCTGACGATGAATATTATTGCTCTTGATTTAGGACCATCTTGGATGGATCCCATCAGGGCATATGTCGAGGAAGGAGAATTACCGGAGGATAAGATCGCTGCCAAGAAATTGAAGTTTAAAGATGCTCGGTATGTACTAACCAATGGTGTTTTGTATAGACGAGGAATTATGGAAGGTTTGCAAAGATGTATGCATCCGTTCGAGGTGAAGGAATTGATTGAAGAGATCCATGAAGGGTACTGTGGAGCCCATGTAGCAGGTCGGACCCTTTTGCAATGGGTGATGACACAAGGATACTACTGGCCAACGATGAGGGCTGATTGTATAGCCTATGCTAAGAGATGTGATAAATGCCAACGTTTTTCCTCCATCCGACGAACTCCACAAGCATTGTTAACACCCATAACTTCCCCTTGTCCTTTCGCCATGTGGGGAATGGATTTGGTTGGACCACTGCCAACGACCCGAGGAAGATTCAGGTACCTCGTCGTCGTAGTGGATTATTTTACTAAGTGGGTAGAAGCTGAGCCTCTGATTGATATGACATACGAGAAGGTGTACCAATTCATTTGGAAGAACATCATCTACTGATATGGTCTCCCTCATGCCTTCATCACAGACCATGGAACACAATTTGATAACGAGGAGTTTGCCGCCTATTGTCATCAGTCAAACATTTTGAAGGTTCATTCAGCACCAGGCCATCCTCAAAGCAATGGGCAGACTGAAGTGACGAACAGAACAATACTAAATGGTTTGAATAAGAGGCTAAGTGAGGCTAAAGCTAATTGGATTAATGAGCTACAGTCAGTATTATGGGCTTACCGAACAACTCCCCGAGCAGCAACTAGAGAATCACCATATATGCTGGCATTTGGAAGTGAGGCTGTAATACCTGCCGAGTTGGGTCTTCCAACACACAGAGTGCTGAATTTCAATTCCCTAGTCAGTGACTTGATGAGGAGATTAGATTTGGACATGCTCGAGGAAGTTAGAGAAGAGGCGGCCATTAGGAATGCTGCTTATCAACAGCGAACAACCCTGTTCTACAACAAGAGGGTGAAAAAATGTGACTTAAAAGAAGGAGATTACGTGCTAAAGAAGGTCATTCAGAAGCACAATAAGTTGGAAGCAAACTGGCACGGACCTTACCGAGTTACTGCAGTTGTCCGACCAGGAACTTACCGAATAGCAACTCTAGAAGGAGAGGAATTTAAGAATGCATGGAATGTTGAACACCTACGCAAGTATTATCAGTGATGTAAATTGTCAAGCAGTTCCATCAATATGAATAAAACGATGATATTTCATAATCTTCTCTCCTTTTATTGAAAGTTTTTCGGGGAATACTAGTGTGTTTAACACTACGCTGCTCGGTACGCAACGCTGCTCGGTAGTAAAAAGAAGACGATAGTTCAAACCCACGACCAACTCCGGTTGGTAAAAGGGCGAGAACAACTTATACTCCTTTGGTTAGGAGGCGTACACTAGCGTGACTAACTCAGGTTGGTAAAAGAACTAGTGGACATGATAGTTCAAACCCACGACCAACTCCGGTTGGTAAAAGGGCGAGAACAAATTATACTCCTTTGGTTAGGAGGCATACACTAGCGTGACTAACTCAGGTTGGTAAAAGAACGAGTGGACATGATAGTTCAAACCCACGACCAACTCCGGTTGGTAAAAGGGCGAGAAGAAACTATACTCCTTTGGTTAGGAGGCGTACACTAGCGTGAACAACTCAGGTTGGTAAAAGAGCAAGTGGACACGATAGTTCAAACCCACGACCAACTCCGGTTGGTAAAAGGGCGAGAAAAAACTATACTCCTTTGGTTAGGAGGCGTACATTAGCGTGACCAACTTAGGTTGGTAAAAGAGCTAGTGGACATGATAGTTCGAACTCAGACCAACTCCGGTTGGTAAAAGAGCGAGAACATAAGATGATCGACGAAAGGCCAATCTCGGTTGGTTAGGAAACAAAATATGCTCTCAAATGCCAACTTATGTTGGTCGAGAAGTAAGATATTATCTCAAATGCCAACTTATGTTGGTCGGGAAGTAAGTTTATTACATAAAAGTTCCTCGAAGAATAAATATTCCAAACTGAACCAAGTATAGTTGGTCGGGGATAAAAACCCACTAACTGTAGTTGGTCGACGAGGAAAAATAATCGATCTTGGTTGGTTGGGCACATTTTATGAAAAAGACAAAAATTTACCAAGTATAGCTGGTCGGGGATAAAAACTCTCACTAACTATAATTGGTCGACGAGCACAATTTAACAACCTTGGTTGGTTGGAAAAAGTTTAAACATTTTTATACTCATTACTTTATTATTAAGTGATCGAGCAACATTACTAATACTTATAACTTTTTACTAAGTTGGTCGATGAACCACACAATATTGTTATGCAAGCACAAATATAAAGTGTTTGACAAATACAAGAGCAATGCAAATTTGCAAACAAAAATGAAATTCTTTCATTAAATTGAAAATGAATTACACAAGTTTATTACATTAATATTAAATTGTGTACAAATTATTACATCAGAATTTCCTATTCTACTGGTCTTTTCCCTTTTGCTTTTGAAATAGGCTCCTCACCAGCAGGAGGATCTTCCAGGCAAAGGGGAGAATTAATGAAATTAATATCTCGGAGCATTCTGACGTTCATTATTGAAGGAGTGTCCAGTAGATGCTCGGGACGAGATACCTCGATCTGAGAATGAACACTACACCAAAATGGGCAAATTGTCACCTTTCAGCCGGCCAGCCTTGTCAAGGTCATTGACCGTGACAAAAAAAACACGCGTTTTATGTCACGGTCATTGACCTTGGCACGACCGTGACAAATAATTATCACGGTCATTGACCGTGACAAGTCCGTGATAAATTTAATTGTCACGATCTTGTCACGATCTTATCACCATTCCCTTATTGTCACAATTCTTGTCACGGTCAATGACCTTGACACGTCCGTGACAAATTTTTCAGCAAAAACCCTTTCCCCCTTATTTTTTCCCTCCCACCATTCCCTCTCTCTCTCTCTCTCTCTCTCTCTCTCTCTCTCTCTCTACTTTCAGGTCCAATTTCTCTCTCTCTCTCTCTCTCTCTTCCATTTATATATATATATGTGTGTATATTTATGTGTGTATGTGTATATATATATATGTGTGTATGTATGTGCGTGTGTGGGGGATGGGGCGGGGTGGGGCAGGGTGGGGTAGGGGGTGGTGGAGGGGGCAGGGAGTGGGGTGGGGTGCGGTGTGTGTGTGTGTGGTGTGTGTTTTGGGGGAGAGGGTGGTGGAGGGGGGAGGGGGTGGTGGAGGGAGGCAGGGGGTGGGGTGGGGGTGTGTGTGTGTGTGGTGGTGTGTGGTGGGGGAGGGGGTGGTGTAGGGGGCAGGGGGTGGGGTGGGGTGGGGTGCGGTGTGTGTGTGTGTGTGTGGTGGTGGTGTGTTTTGAGGGAGGGGGTGGTGGAGGGGGGCAGGGGGTGGGGTATTTGTGTGTGTGTGGTGGTGTGTGGTGGGGGAGGGGGTGGTGGAGGGAGTCAGGGGGTGGGGTGGGGTGGGGTGTGTGTGTGTGTGGTGGGGTGTGGTGGGGGAGGGGGTGGGGGAAGAGGGCAGGGGGTGGAGTGGGGTGGTGGAGGGGTGCAGGGGCTGGGGTGGGGTGGGGTGGGGTGTGTGTGTGTGTGTGTAGTGGGGGAGGGATAATTCACGGGATTTTGCTAAACTAGGGTTTTATAGAGTTTCGCTCCTACTACTTGGGCAATGACTATATTAGGGACCCAAGATAAATAAATAAACTGGATTCAAAGTAAATACTTGGAAATCCCAATTTATAACCGTCTAATTTATAACCCTAGGGATTAAGAATCTATGAACTTTTTGCAAACGATATGAGATTTCCCATGTTTAATCAAGAACATCCTTAGACTTGTAGGTGGTGGGGTGGGATGGGGTGTGTGTGTGTGTGTGGTGGTGTGTGGTGGGGGAGGGGGGCAGGGGGTGGGGTGGGGTCGGGTGTGTGTGTGTGTGTGATGTTCAATTTAGTTGGTGCACAAACTAACGGTCAAAGTAATAGTATATAATTCCAACATTTCAAACTACTTAAACATCACAAATGGATACGAACTTAAAATATAAATTGAGATAACCTTAGAATCTAATTAGGGTAAAAATATAATGGCATCAACTAACATATATGTAGGGGTGGGGTGGGTAGGGGTGGGGGTGGGGTGTGTGTGTGTGTGTGTGTGTGTGGCGGTGGGTGGGGGTGGGGGTGGGGAACCCATTTAATAACTCTTTAAATATTTGGAAAAAACATAATATTACAAAATTGAAACGAAATGGTATTGACGGAACTTACACATACGTTGTAATATAGATGGAACATTTTTTTATCTGTACTATTAATTCAATTAGGTAAAACGAAATGTGTACTATTAACATTTTTTTTATCTGTACTAATAACATTTTTTTTACAGCAAAAATGTCTCCTTCAGATGTTAAGGCGAAGATGATGATGCTGTTTATGATGATGTCGTTTGGGTTCGGTGGTAGCGGTGGCGACGAGGGCTCCTCCGCCGCTAGGCTCCCCAAATATGGAAAATTTGGGATTACCATCGAAAACAAGTCGGAGCTTTTAGCGAGATCCCTCGAGCTTCTAAAGAGGGTCATCGACCCGGGGTTTATGAGTTGGAAGGAGGTGCTGTATGAGCTCAAGTTAGCTGTTTGGGCAGCACTACAGGTAATATTTATATGAATATTTCAATTTCAATTTATATTTATATTTATTCACAACTGACATTGTATTTGTTGGACAGGAACAATTCAACTTGGATCCAAACCTACGCGATTCCTTCTTGGAGCAGTTGAGGGAGCAACACAAGACGTGGAAGAAAAATATGCGGACACGGTACTTTGGAAAAACACGAGAGTCCATTTTACAATGGCGCGGATCCGTCCCACCCAAGGAGCCGATCTCATTGGCACAATGGCAAAAGTTCATTGACAATGAGATCGAGGATCGACAATTGGCATCTCGCCAATCGGGGAGGGAAAATCGAGCTAAAAAGACGGACGTGCACTACTCCGGCCGGACCTCTTACGCTGAGGTGGAGCATAGGATGCAGGTAAGATTTAATTTATCTATAACTACAGAAATATATTATTGGATATTATTTTACTTTACGGGGCCGATACTAATTTTACTTTACTCTATTTTATTTCAGGGGGTAGGGAGTGGGCCAGGGGGTAAGCGTCATAGGCTCGATATTTATGTGGCTCTTCGGACGAAGAAGGGGAAGGACAAGGAGGTGTCCCCGAGCATCGCGGCCACGATTGTAAGTAATCCGATAGTTTAATTATTGTTAATTACGTTATAATTTTTTAGTTTACTTATTTTACTAATCATGTGCTTTTTGTCGTTTCAGGCAAAGCTTAAAGAAGTGCATGAGTCGCAGTCTGATGCCGACAAGGCATCTTTGTCCACAGACGCACTCAGCCAAGTGCTTGGCTCTTATCGCAAAGGGAGGACAAGTGGAGTGAGCTCGCGGGTGGCCAAATCTAGGATCATCGGATTGGAGACGAGCGACACCGGGTTGTCTCGAACGGTGGATTCACACGACGCGAAGCTGTCCCGTTTGGAGGCGACGGTCCAAGATATGTATGCATTCATGAAGCGTATGTTGGGTGGAGACCGTAAAGGGAAAGGGAAAGGGAAGGAGAAGGCGGTGGAGGAGGAGGAGGAGGTGCGGGAGGACAAGGCGCAGGATGACGAGGATGTGGACTTCGCTGCTTCATCACCGACACGTTCGTACTTCGACGATCCACTTCCCTATTTGACTCCCTCCAACAGACCATTGTCGATAATTGGTTGGTCGAGCGTGATCATATTGGACGTATTTGATGATAATTGGTTGGTCAATGACCGTGACACGACCGTGACAAAAAAAGTTGTCTCGCCTCGAAATGTCACGGTCATTGACCTTGACAACGTGAATTTGTCAAGGTCAATGACCTTGACAAATGGGTAGATTTGGTGTAGTGGAAGATTGTAGTCACCGAGGTATTTTGTAATTATGTTCCGAGGAATGGCACGAGCTGGGATCCATTCCATGTCCAATTTATAAGGTTGCACGGGCAAGTCTAGTACCCCAGGATCATGATAGTCCCACAGGTAGTGCTCTTGTTCGAGCTTCAACACGCCCAAGGCATTCAGCCAACCTTGCTTGTAGCCCTCATTATTGGCATTCTGGATACGATCATCTAAATGGAATAAAGCTTCGTTGTATCCAGCCATCCAAAATTCCCTGGGCTGTTTATTAAATTGAAATGTCAACCTTGCAATCTTCTCGTTAAGACTTTGGATGAAAAGTTCATTAGTCTTCAATACCGAGTCCTTTGAAGAAAGCTATTGTTCCAGTTCTCTAACCTTCTTGGACAGATCAGACAAAGCTTGGTTCTTAGCCATTAATTGGAATGCTTGGTTTTCCAACGTTGATCGAGTACGAGCCTCTTCAACATTACGACTAAGAGCTCTTGATCCTCCCCGAGCAGGTCGAGAACTTGGTTCCTCGATAACATTCTGATCAGCTCTTCCTCGACCACGAGAACCTCTTCCTCGTCCCCGAGTAGCAGTAGAAGTACCAGATCTTCTCAAGGTATCCAACTCTTGCCTTAATTTGGCATTCTCAACCTCTAGAAAGGAAAATCCCTCGTCAGTCACTGGGATTACAGCTATTGAAGAAGATGCTGCAGACTTATACTGTGCCAGTTATTTCTGCAAATTGTTATTTTCTTGCTCTAGAAGCTCGGCAATCTGTCTACAAGTTTCAACTTCACCCCTTAGGGTTCTCTCCCTGACATCGTACCCAGCAAGGATCTTTTTGTGGCCTGTCTCGACAGAAAGCTGTTGATACCTCTTTTCATACCCCTCGTGCAAAAGGGCAGTTGATTCTTTGTACTGAGTCTGAAGATCTTCTAAAGTATATTGAAACTCCTCGATCATGTCATAGTAAGCCACGTTATTGGCCACAGCTCGATCAAGTAAGTCCTTCAGGTATTGATAAGCTTCTACTTCCTGCTCTGAAGTATCATGACCGAGGATGTCAGCAACTTCTGATACACTCAATTCTGTGTGACCAGCCTTATAATATCCATGGCATTACTGCATCAACTTTGTATCATTGGCAGATAATAATTCCATTCTAGCCACAAACTAGTAAAGAAGAGAAGGCAAGAGTTAATAAAAGAAGAAAACAGAACATCAACAACGCAGAGGAACAAAAAAAAAGGTAATTTTATTACATCATCAAAACGAGTACAACGTTCAGAATACAGAGTACAAGTAAAAGAAAAATAGAAAGAGAATACCGAACAACCTCACACCTTTTCCTTGTCTCCCAATACTTTCTCGGGAGGCTGGGACGAGGAGCTTGGTTGCTCGGTGGGAACAATGAGTTGATTGGAAGAAGTTGAAACTTGTTCAGGAGGAGCAGGCAAAGACGAGATCTCCTCGGTGGCTGTCTGATTGGGTTGTGGAGCAAGGACTTGATCACCTACTATCATTGAAGACTCCTCGGAAGCATCTTCGTCTTCTTCCTCATCTTCAATAACAAGAGGGGGGACAGGAAGATGTTGCTAGAATAGTTCATTGTCCTCGCTAACCTTCAGTTCCTTCAGGGCAACAACCCAACCATCTCGGAAGTATTTCAAACTCCCATACTTGACCTGGGTCATCATTGCCGCTACCCCCTATCCCATCCTTTATCCCAATCGGTGCGGAAAGATTTTTTCACAGCCACCTTTCTTTTCATTTTCTCCAAGGAGAGCTTCTCGGATAGAAGATCCTCGGAGGCTTTCAACTTGGCCTCCACCTCCTCCTTCTGGCGATTTACTTCTCGCAGAAGGGTTAGCTCTTCCTCAACCGACTTCAACTTGTTTTCAAGCTCCCCAAAGTTTGTGAGCTTCTCAGTATATTTCTTATTCTCTCTCTCCAAGTCTTTTATTTTGTTTCCCAACTTCACCTTCTCTGCCTCAGATGCAGCCATCTTCTTCTCCCATTCACCCCTATCCTCGTCATACGTTTGACGAGAATCCTTCAAAGATTGGGACAAACCCAGAAAAGCATCCTCCACTCCAGACGAGGAGCTAAAAGACTTGAGTGCTTCATCTTTCTTCACTATGGTGTTAAAGCAACTCACCAGCTGTAAAAAGAAGAAAATAATGATAAGTCAGTGCCGAGATACATATATTGACTAAAAGAAAGAAAAAATCAGGATAAGAGAAACTTGCTGAAGCAATGTGACGAGTAGCTAGGGATGTCAGCATATCCCTAGACATGTTTTCTTCAATTCCTTGGACTTTAGGAATAGTCCAAGTCTTTACCGTGCTCATTGCAGAACTTGGGGGAATAATGGTTGGGACACCAGCTCCACTAGCTTGGAGCTGGGGAATGGTTTCAGTTAAAGTGACCGAGGAGGATTTCTTCAATCTCCTCAGTGGCACTTCAGCAGTTTCAACCAAAGAACTTTTGGTTGGGACCACTTCCAAAGGTGCATTTTTCTTGCTCGGAGCCACTGGGGGCTTCTCGGAAGCCTTCTGAGGAGCAACAGAAGGGACACCATCTACTTTCTTTGTACCCTTTGGAACATCAGCCTTGTTTCTTTTTCCATCTCCAGCAGAGGAAGTCTCCTCGAAGATAGCAGGAACTCTTCTTTTTCCCATCTTCTGACTTAAAGGAATGTGAGATTCTGGTGAAGATTCCTCAGAAGCTGGCAATTGATCACTAATGTTGACCACAGGACGAGTAGTAAAGGATGATGTGTAGCTCCTGTACTGAAACAAATATGAAGCAGACCTGATGTGCTCGTCTGTAACTCTTCGATGCAAATTCCAGATATGTTTCAAATGTTTAATATTTACTTCTGATTCTTTTGGAGTTTTTCTCTTACTGTCAACTGCAAACAAATACATAATGAAATATCAGTCATACATTTTATCAAACATAATGAAATCATAATTTCAGAAATAAAATAAGATGAAAATAACCTATCCCATTGCCATATGGAGGGCATTTGGGACCTTCATATACTTCATCTCCAACCAAAGGGGTATGTTGCCAATTTTTGATAACTACCCCGTGTTCAAAATAATCCCTATTTGCATCAGGGAGGTGGACTACTAAGGCCCTATTCAAAAATCTAGTTTTTAAATAAAAAACATTGTCTAAAACAACCCATCTGTAACAGTACATAATCTCAGGAATTCCTATACGAGTTCCATGAGTTTGATTTAACCTATACACCCCATTAACTATTCTTCATGTGTTGGTGGCTATTTTTGCAGGGAAAACATCGAAATACTGACAGAACTCTAAACACAAAGGGTTTGGTGGAAAAGAAAATCCACATTCAGCAATAAAGAGGCTAGGTAACCAATGTCCCTCAGCCAAATTAAAATAATTTGAAGGCTCAGAAAGACTCTCCAAAGTTAGCCAAGAAGGAATAGAAAAGTCAGAACGGAATTTCTCAAGAGATTCGATAATATAAAACATGGTGAATAAAAAGAAATGAAGAAGAAGGAAGAAAATATTACAAGAAAAAGGAGATCTATTGACAAACAAACGAAGAAAGGGATGAACGCACAGGAGAGAGTAAAGCTATAGAAAACTCGAAAGAAGAAATTGAAAAAGGTAGAAGACGATGGGATTGCCTCTGAAGCTTAAATACTTTGCCTTGGGAAACGGCGAAAGAAATGATTACAAAAAGGAAACTATTACGCTACCGGCGGCTAAAAGGACAAAAAGTGCATGAAGATCGAAGCGCTTATAAAAATGCAAAAAGGCGGATTATGTGAATTTGGAAGGAAATTCAAATACGAAGAAAAGGCTCCTAAAACCCAGGAAGGTCATTTAATATTGCCATATACCGAGAAAGAATGTTCCATACTCCTCAAAGTTCAAAATATGAAATATTGGGGGCTTCTGTTGATACCAAAATTAGTACGCTGATGTGGACGAATAATAAAAAGACACGTGTCAATTTAAGTGGCACAATAGCAATGAGGAAGATCATTCCCCCGACCTAGTCATACTCACTCCGAGCAACAGGTGTCTTTCGAGGAACACCAGTCCTCCGAGGAACTCTTGTCCTCCGAGGAACTCCAGTGCTCCGAGGAACTCTTGGACGACGAGCAACTAAGGCGGTTCGAGCTGCATCTCGACCACATCATTGATTGCCAGATAATCAACAGTTCAACTATTCATTGAATGCTTATCATCTTAACGCACATGCTTGAACAGCATTAAATGAGTTACCCTTTCATATGTATATCATTTAATGTATTACCCTTTCATGTACAGCCTAAGGGCTATAAATACCTTGTATGACCCTCAGTCATGGGGTTCGGAATTTCTTGATAGAACTTGTAATCGAGAATTCCCAAACACTCAGCAATAACATAACAGTGGACGTAGGCCATTCATATAAGTCTGAACCACTTTAAAATTCTTTATCTCATTTATTTATCTGTGATTGAATAATTAGAGTAATCTAGTTTTTTACATCAACATTGACCATATAATGTTTACTCTTCATATTTGATAAATTTACTATGAGAGGTTTTGCGGCAGGATAAACTTTACAACCATTCGTAGTGTTTTCTGGCTTCACCCAGTCATAATAAAAGGCGACTTATTTTAAATCTAAGTAATCTAATTACTAGATTTATTGGATAATGTCATAATAGGCCAAAACCGTATCCTTTTGATTTTTTTCCTTTTTCTATTCACCCAAGAACTCAAGGAAGAAATTGAAATTTCGCTATTTTGCGTCAACATTTTTTCCTCGCATGGGTATGAGAGGAAATCAAAACCATTAACGCAGAATTTTCTAAACTCCTTTGCATGGAATTTGGACCTTTGGCTAGGCCTGCAAGCCTTGAAGAGACATCACCTATTTTTAAAAGTTGAATTTATAAACTCAATAAAAGAGGTGAAAATTGCATGTTTTGATACTCATGCCCGAAAATCATTCATAGTGTAATTTCTCTTCTAATTTCTAGCAATTTTTCTCTCAAACCTTCGAAACGTATTCATGAAATTGTATAGTTGAGATGGTAATATAAATAATACAGGTAATCAAACAAAAATAAGTTATGCATGTTGCTATATACTCTCTCTATTCTTCAACTTCATCTTACCATTCAAAGACATAGCGAGTTACTTTCTCGTATTGCAGATTGGTGAGTCTCACCTATTTAGGGTTCCTGAAAAGAAAATCATCTTCAAACTCGTCAGGTTCCTTGATCACTCGTTATCCAAGAGGATTAAACCTCCTACATCATTGTTCCATCATATGTTCCCGAGCATATAATGATGATAATATAGTTATGTATTCTTTCGAAATTGACCCTCCAATATATAATGTATTCTTATCGTAACCTTTGAAGGTTTTCAAGAGGCGCTCAAAAGGATACATCTAGAGATACCTAATGGGTCCACACAATAAAGCCACATTGCATAGATGTATAAGCAGGTGTATGCTAATGCCTAAACAAATGAGGGATTAATTGGATGATGACATTTCAAACGTGAGACTTACACTATTTTAGTTCATTTTATTGGGTAGCTTACAACCCTATGCAAATTACCGGAATCACTAGTCGGCATCTTCAAGTTGAACAACGTGTCTACGAGGATATTTTTATCACTTCAAGTCAAATTGAAAGCACATGCGAGAATATAATTTCTTCGTTTTGTAGGATCAGTTGTTAACCACAACTTTTTTTTATCTCCTTCAGATCGCGAGGCACACTTTATCCATCTTTCAAGTTAGAACCACCCATACATTTTCCTACCAAATGTTCCACAAAATTCTTCTCCATGTGCATCAAATTAATTACATACCTTGCATGTGATCTTTTCAATACAACAAGTCAAATAAGGTTGATCGTCTATACCATACTAGGATCGTTTGGATACTCCCTAACTTTACTAGGATCATTCTGAAATGCAAATTAAGGGTGTTTGACTACAAACTTATTCACTGAAGTCATAACATTCTCGTTCTCCTTGACTAGATAAGTAAAAATCCGAGTAGGTTATGTCCTACCCTCGTCACTGATAGGTAAAATGTTAGACTTTTTGTTCTTAAAATGGTAGCTGTTCGGAAGAAATCTACGTTAGCTGACATAACTCATCTTACCATTATGATGTAGTGAAGTGGATTCAATTTCCTCCTCACAGATGGGACATCCTTAATACCCATGACCATTGTAACCTGATAAGGTCCCACAGTGAAGGGTCAATCCATGATATAATTGTCCTCCCCCTTTTGTCCCTTCCAAGTACATTGGATAGGGAATTTGCACTAATGTCTAGGGGTTCCACAAGGATTGACTGCTCGACATGACTTCTATAATTTCTTGTAACATAATATTATATTTAGGACTATGATTTTGATATTATTTCATTGTAGCGTGCATATATGTGATAACAAAATTCAAACTCACCCGAGTCAGTTTTAATCTGTCTCGAAATTTATGGGAAATTTTCATCATCGAGAATGAAAGTACATGTTGAACCAATTAGCGTATCAACCTTCTTTCGGCGTCTCTTTAGTCCTTTCCATCCATTCACCCTTCAGATCATCATATGATTTTACCCCATGTATTTGGACATGCATTCACCATTCATTGACCTATTTAGTTTCTTTTTCTCCCCCTTGGTTATTTTTTCCTCCCTGGCCTCATTCTCCAAGAAGTAGTCCCATTGGTCAGTATGAATTTGACTATTTGGGGGAACTCTACCTTTTAACACTAAAACATCAGAACTTGATGCCTTTAGGGAAAAAAATTCTTTCGAAGTGCTTTTGAACCAGATGGAAATGTAAAAAAAGTCTTACAAAGTTATTCCCACACGCAATATTTTATGGGAGGATGAACCATCTTCTAGTTCTCTGATCCCCGGATGCCCACAATTATCTTTTTGAGAGGCCGACAACAGGCTTTAAAAAGTTGGATGTGACGTTTTTTACGGATATGACTATTCCCTATGACAGAGAACCCAATGGAAATCCTATCATTAGCTTGCAATTCCTCATTAGTGGGAGGTGGGGTGTTGGATTAATAGAGGTTTCATGATTTTGATGACTCTGAGATGGAGTAGAGTTTTGACAGCCCCCAGGTAATGAGAATTGAGGTTGGGTGTGAAGGAGAGCTCCGAGTTAGTGGGGTTCCATTATTTGGTTGATCATTTTTGTTCTTGTTTAACATTACATAAAATTAAAAAAATTAGCGAAAAATGTACAACAGTCATGTTTATGACTATATGCATGTTTATACATTTTCAACAACTTTAAAAATATGCTCGATGTACCAGATTTCCATTAAAGTAGTATTAGTCTTAAAACTTTATGAAATTTTACACTCATCCATCTGGGAGTTAGCATGTCTATGATTGACGTATAATGGTCCGTGATCGGAACTCATAATCCTTTATTCTTTAACTTATTTTCAAGCCCATTTTTAATGTGTATATGTTGTGAGACGTCACTATCTACATAAATGCTCTCTCAACAAAGTCGTATTCATTTCAGGTGAGTATTACCACAAGAGTTAACCAGCCAAATATATGCATCACAATATTAATAAGTCCAAATTAATTTCATTTTAATAAAATTAAATAGAAAATTACTACGTGTCCACCAAATGTGCAAGCCCTTCCACCAATATATACTCACACACATGGAGTTGGGCTCTCGAACATACCTCACTTAACATACCTTTGAACATTCCCATTTAAAAAAATAGTAAAAAAATATTTTCCAACCAAATTTACTATACGTGATCTACATAGTAAGGAGACCATCAACAAAAAAATCATTAAAAAATTCAATATGGAAGTAGGTGAGATGATGAAAAAAAATCAAGGGGCGAAAATACACATATATACCCACTTTCATTTCACCACTTCCGGGTTGAATTTTCTGATTTTTTTTAGATGTTCTCCTTACTATGTAAATCATATATACCAATTTTTGCTGAAAAATACATTTTTTACTATATTTTTTAAATTTTTATGGTCATATGCATGTTAAGTGAGATATGTGGGAATGCCAGACAGTATATATATATATATATATATATATATATATATATATATCCACTTTTCATTTCACCCACTTTCGGGTTGAATTTTCTGATTTTTTTAGATGTTCTCCTTACTATGTAGATCATGTTTACCAATTTTTGTTGAAAAATACATTTTTTACTATATTTTTAAAATTGGTATGGTCATAGGCATGTCAAGTGAGATATGTGGGAGTGCCAGACTATATATATATATATATTGTGACATCCCTCTTATTAAAATAACAGGTGGCCAACCCTCTACTAAAATAAAATATAAATCTTACCTGACTCATTCTTAGCATCACTATTGAAAAATTTAGTTTACTAATAACCTATTAAGCCCGGTGTCAATTTTTAAAATTTAGTAAATTGCTATTAATAAAATTCCACTCATTCCAAATCATTCCAATTAAATAAATACATTCACAACGAGTAATAACTAAATAAAGAAATAACAACAATAATCCAACTGACTGAATAAACACCTGGTAATAATCCAATACAATTATCCATATTACGAATAAATCAAAATTACCTAAATAATTGTCTGATAATGGGCGACATGCACGAATAACAATTGAATGGAATCCTATGTAGAACTCAAGATATATACGACTAATAAAATCCTTACAGGCATCCACAGCTGTTGCAACACTACCTAACTAGAAGGGGGAATCATGTTTGGCGACCACGTGTCTCGGTACCTAAAAGTTTTAAAAATATTTTGATGCGGTTCAGAGCCCAAAACCCTTTGAAATTTTTTTGGAAGTGTTTAAAATGTAATAATAATTATGCAAAACAGTCTTACATGATTAAGCTGGTGTCACACTCCTATGAGATAATCCTCACCCATCATCTATAGTGCTCCCGTAATGAATGTACTTTAAATACCCTAATAAAGCTATTCTCCCTTAATGCAAACATTCAGCTTAGCCCATACGCTAACCTATTGGCCAAACAGTGTCATATGTATTTAGTTTTTACTTTAATTCTTATTTATCAACACATGATGAATCCTTTTAGTTCTCATCATTATCCAATGCAAATAACTTCATGCCATTTATTACTTTAATATTGACAAATTTATTTTATTCACCCGTATATATTTATCACGCTTATATATGTATATTTATATCACATCCAGTACCCATAAATATATATCGCTCGCTATATACGTATGACCGCAATCCTTGAAGCATTACCTCGTGGATGCAATCTCTTGTCTATTATCAAGCTACAGGGATATCATATACCTCAACCTGAGCCATCGGTTCAGAATCTCACCACCAAGCCCAAATCATAAGTAAAATCGGAGGAGGTCATCGTCATACATATGTGGGTCATAACCATACCACATTACCCCACTAGACTCAAAACTCACATACAGTGGTCGTGCGACAAACCTATGACATGGGGAATCAATCCTACACATGTTGGTCAGCGCCAGGGTGGACCGCCCACTTTGCGCAACCTCCATTGATAGCATTCCTAGAGTAGGTGTGTTCCAGATATATGAATCACACAAATATATTACTAATTATATATATAATATCTCTATACCCATGTATATATTTGAAATAGAAATCGGCTAACCATGCCTATGTCACTCATAACACTAGTCCATGACCCCTGAGTCTAATCCTGAATCATGATCCCCGAGTCTAATCCCGAATCCCGAATATATAAGTAATCCCTTACTTAAAAAAAATTCTCATGTATAATAATTAATCAGGACAATAACCCATTCCCAATAATCCTCTATCCCAAATCTAATTGAATTTCCAACCGAATTCTTCAATTTATTTTTCTACTGTCATTCATCCTCAAAACCCAGAATTCCATACGCCGAATTTATCCCGACTATCCAACGATAAAATAAAGTTTCTAAATATTTTCTAAAATCCCTACTCTCAACTACGGACACACTAAATTCACCCGAACCCCAAACCGATTAACGCAGTACTTGAACAATAAGCTTGGGCCATACAGGACAACCAAAGCAGTTTGGCTAGGGGGCGAACCGGTTCCCCGTAGGCACTTGCCGAGGCGGTGTTACTATGTCTGTTACGAGTTTTTCACCCAATTTTCACCCCATATGAGTCCCACTCTTCATACAAATACAAATTAATATTACCCTATCCATCTCAAACATAAGGATACAAGTTTTATTACCTCAATTCATCCAAACGTCATTCTTATTCATGGGATTTAATATCAATTTTTCGAGAATTAATTCACACCTTCATTCTAATATTAAATTATACAGTTTCCAAATGCATAATTCAAGATCACATATTTTCATGATTCAATCGCGGATTTCTTTATCAAAATTTTATCTTTCATATAGGATTCATTTCTCAGATTTCATATGGTATATTCATCAATCAATTTTGATAAAATCATTTCCCCAAAACCCATTGTAACATGTGAATCCCACCCAAAATTTTGTTAGTATCACCAACTAAGATATGAATTTAAATGCATACATATAGTAATAAGCAAGTTTAAACACTTGCCTTATATTTATGATAGAGTCTGAATTCCCCTTTGTACCACGATGATCCTAGATCAAAAATTTCTCCTAAATCCTTCTTGAATTTCCTTTTCTTGATATCCCTTTGTTTCTCCCTTCTATTTTCTCTTCTCTCTCACTTTTAAATTTGTAGAATGGTACTGTGGCTGACCACTTCCATCCCCATTCGTGCTTGTAATCTCAATCCTGAAATTAGGTTATCACCCAAGTGTAAAATGACCCTTATACACCTATGCGGATATCAACTAGTCTAAAAAGCATCTGAAACCTGATTACTACCCCCGAGTACTTAATTTTGACTATTCAGACCCATTTCGGATCATCCATGCACTCAAAATCATCATCGGATTCACCCAACATAAATTTCTCATATCATTCCTAACACGACCCAACACGCGCTTCCTGAATGAGATACCATCAAATCCCTTCTAATTTTAATCACTTACGACGTATACCATTTGACATAATTTTATTTACTTATCTCAGTAGTAAAGACATTTTCATATAAATGTTAATCTATTCTCACTAATTAATATTTATTAAATTCCAGTTAATGTCCATTTTATTTAAATTATACATACACGTGTGATTTAAATGCAAAAAATAAATATTCAAAAATATGGGGGTATTACATACTCCCCCTACAAAGGAATTTCGTGCCCAAAATTTGGGCATACTTAGAATAAAGAGCTCGGAATATTTCTCTCGCATATCATCCTCTCACGCCCGCGTTGTCTAGTTAGAATTATGATGCATCCACTGAACATGAACCAAGGGAACCATTTTGGAGCTCAACTTACGCACACTATGATTTAAAATAACAATCCGTCTCTCCTTATATGATAATTGAGGATGAAAATAAATTTTCAAGGGAGAAACGTGCCAATATTCCATCTCACATTTCTGATACTTCTTCAATGACTACAAATAAAACACGTTGTGAATCCATTGTAGATGCTCTAGTAATGCAAGCCTATATGCAACTAGACCCATTATCTTGATGATTGGGAAATGACCCACATACCCCGGTGATAGCTTCCATTCTTTCCCATATATCATAACTGCTTTCATACAAGATACCTGTAATAATACCTAATCACCCAGATCCAGCTCAATGTGCCTCCTATTAGTATCTTCATAACTCTTCTACCGGTCCTGAGCTACCCGTATAAGATCCCCAATGAGATGAATTTTGGCGAAATCATCCTAAATAATCTCACATACCAGAAAAATGTTTTCCTCCAGCTCTAACCAACAATCGAGAAAATGACAAGGTCGTCCATACAATGTCTCAAAAGGTGTCATGCCTATGGTGAATTTGTAAGAATTATTATACGCAAACTCCACCAGTGGAAGGTACTGCTCCCAACCTCCCCTAAAATCAAGTATACACATCCTGAGCATATCCTCAGACATCTGATTAACCCACTCAGTATGCCCATCAATTTTCAGATGATAAGTCGTACTCAACCGTAACTCAGTCCCCATCTCCTCCTTGAAACTCTACCAAAAATAGGACAAAAAAAATCTTGTCCCGATCGGACACAATATTAATCGATATCCCATGTATCCTCGCTATATTATTTATAAAGATCTTGGTGTACTATCTCATCGTATAGTCCCTCCGAAATAGTAAAAAGTGGGCCATTTTTGTCAATGATCCATATGGAATCGTAACCCTATATTATATCAGTAGTCCTATAATGAAGTCCATTGATATACTGTCCTACTTCCAAATTGAAACCTCCAATGGCTACAACATCTTGATTGGACTTTGATGATCTACCTTCATTAACTCACAAGTGGCACACTTCGAGACAAATTCATATATGTCCTGCTTCTTGCCAGCCCATCATTACTGTCATGCATGTTCTGGTACATCTTATCCCCAATGGTATGTACTACACATATCAACCCATGAGACACTATAATATCACCATGTTGAGAATACCCACCCTCTAGGACTATGAGTCTCCCATTAAAGTTTAAGCCTTCCTCTAAACTGATCTAATAAGACTCTGAATTCTCTGCTAATAATTATTGTACCCTATCTTGACAGAACTGATCCTCAACCTCCACCTTCACAACTCGCATAACGATCTCGGGTGTAATAGTCAACACTACCATATATGCCCTGGAAACTGCATCATCTTACCGAATCTCCTTACACTTCACCTTTAAGACCATCGTTAATTCCCCCGTTGGCCGTCACCTCAATGCGTCTGCCATCACGTTACCTTTCTTTGAGTAGTACTCAATGTCAAACTGGTAGTCCATCATAAATTCCAACCATCTATGTTGTCACATATATACATCCTTCTAAGTGAACATAAATCGTAGCGACTTATGTTCCATGAATAGACTAAATTTCTCCCCTAAGAGATAGTGCCTCTAAATCCACAAAAAAAAAAACTATCGCAACTAGCTCTAAATCATTCATGGGGTAGTTCTTCGTATGGGGTTTAAGCTTAAGAGAATCATAAGCTATAGCTTGGTCCTCCTGCTGAAGAACACCCACATGTCCCTATAAGGACGCATCAGTAAATACAATATACTCCACTCCTCCTATAGGCAGTGCAAGCATGGGTGTTGAAGTCAACTTGTCCTTTATATTAACTAAAGCTATCTCACGGTAATCATCCCAAACAATCTTCACCCCTTTGTGAAAGGACATATTTTATGTAGTCTTGATTTTACATTGAGTATGTCGTATACCGCTACAACCATCGAGAGAAGCTCAGGATCATTTACTTAATAAGACCAATCTAAATATCAAGTTTCTTCAACAATGGACATCTTCAAAATTGATTTTGGTAAGGATTGTGTTTAAATTTCGAATTTGGTATACGATAGTATTGGGATATTATTTGAAACTATTTTTTTATCAAAGTAAAGCATTTTTCTAAGACAAAATAATTTTTAGAAGAATTGTAGGCAAGCTATTTAAAATAATAATTTTTTTCTTTCGTCATTCAAATGAAAAAGAAATGTTGTTAAAAAAACATTGACAATTCGTTCAAACGACTTCTTCGAACGACATCGCATGTCGTTTGATAGGTCGCGAGATAGGTAATTTCTTTTGTGCTTTAAACGACCACATATTATTTTGCATTTTTAGGATAATTTTTAGAGTCATTCAAATGACATCTAATGTCATTCAAACGGCATCAAGAAGTCGTTTGAATGACCTCCGTCGCCTCAAGTGTTTTATTTAGATATAAATACCTGTTTTGTGAGACTTATTCATTAAAACTTTTTCCAAACGAAAACTAAAAATTTGCAAAATTTTAGTCTTCACTTTTAGGGCCTAAAATTTTGTTATTTATTCACAAAATCATCCCATATACTTTTATGAATCATTTTGGAACCCAAAGCACATATTTGTTTATGTTTATCTTATAGAGAAGATTTCTCTACTGCTAGATTGATAGTTCTTACGGGAGCTATTTGTCGATGACTACGGTTATTAGGGATACTCGAGGGTATTCACTGCTGAAGAGGAGTTGCGATTCTTGAGGTTCTTGAGGAAATATTTACTGATGCTAGGTTGCGGTCTATGTGGATTTTCTGTGAGAAATTCATTATAGATTTCTCTATGTAATTTGTAACTTGCGATTTACATTATATAGTGAAATAAAAAGTTTTATCCGAAAGTGGAGTTTTACTGAAATTTATTTGTCCCTTAATTTTTGACTACATGTTTTATTTACCCATATAGATGCATGATTAGGGTTTAATTAATTAAATAAATTTCAAGATGAAAATTTGGGAATCCCATAAATAATTGATATGACGCATTCTCAAATTTGTATCAGAGAAGGTTGCTCCAAGTTATCGAGTGATACTGATTTTTTTATTTTTTTATTGATACCTTTTGACTACTCACGTTGTCAAATTGGTATCAGAGCCCGTTACTCTAAATTATCGAGGGATTCCTTTTTTGCAAATTTTTTTTGTTATCGATTTAAAAAAAAATGATTTTGAAAATTTTTGCAATTTTTTCGTTGGATAACTTATATAATCGGATACACGTCTTTGATGCCACAAATTATGCCTATTGCAAAGCCCTCATGAGATCTTATTTAAAGTCTATCAATGAACGCGTAAGAAGATGAAAAGATGCTCCTTGGTCCCTCTTTGGATAATGTTGAGAGATTAGGAATAGGTTATGACGATGCGTCTACTTCCTATGTTGCAGCCGAGCCAGTTCTCAAGTTTGTGATAGATCCATATAGCTCTCGACCTAACCCACCTAGGCGTCAGTATCCTCATAAAAGAGTGCATCCTAGTCGTTTTGAGAGGTGTTCCTAAACCCATTTATGTTTCTTCCCATTACAAGAAGAGAGGACACCTTAGGGAATTTTCCTTTAAGTTAGGTGGTGTGTCTGATAAGTTTTTACCTCTTTATGCTACTACACGTGTTTCAACATGCACACCCATACGTGATACTTTGCATGCTCCTGCACATCACATGAATGATTTTGATCACTTTAGAGAGCAGTTTTAGTATTTATTCAAAACTTCAAATGATTTGTTGGATGTTTTCCATACGATTTCACCACCTTTGGAAAACACCCCTGGACCTAATGGTTGAGGTTTAGACTTGTTTGCTGGCATATGATGATATTTTATACCTATTGCTTGTGTGTACAACTTTTGTATTTATTTTTTTCATTTTGATATATTTTTCAAAAAACCCAAAAAGATTTTTTTTAAATACAAAAAGATTTTATTTTTTTTTGAGAAAAAAATTAAAAAAAGCCAAAAAGATTTTATTTTGATAATTTTTTTTTTGAAAAAGAAACAAATATTTTTTTATTTTTGTTTACAGATGATCAAGTCACAACATCATTCCATACCCATGTGACTATTTGATAGTGTTTTGAGACGATGCATCATTTTATCCAGTGCTTTATAATGTTTGGAGTCATTAAAATGACATTTGAGATTACTTTCTACATGTTTGTCTCATGATTTCCTTTAACGCAAATGTGTAAGGATTTTTTTGATTATTATACTTGTCTATCACATATTGGTCGAAGTGTTTTCATCTCAATTATGTCTTTAAAATGAGTCAAATGCAATAAAACTTGACAATGAAAGTAGTACATGTATGAACCGTTGCCCATGAGGAATTTGTTTTAAATGAAAAAATAACAAGTGTACATGGGAAAGGGCTATAAAAGTAGCAAATGACCTTTGCTTGAAAGCCACTGATTAAAAGGAGACAAAAAGTGTGGCATTATAAAAATTAGCCAAGGCCAAAATAGTTGAGTTTGATACGATCATTCAAAAGAAAAGAATTGAACAGAAAAATATTTTCACTATTATACATGAGGGAATTGGGTTGACAATAAATCGACGGGTTCGTCCTGACAAATTTTTGAAAAAGCATTACATAGTTTTAGACGTTATTGATGTAGAAATCATTTTATGAATTTGATGTGTTGATTAGATTGAGTCGTTGTCATTTAAATTAAACATTTTTACACCTAAGGATGACATTAAGTTCATTCGTGTAAATTCATTGTGTGCGTTGTTTTTGTGAATTATCTTTGCTTGCAAATTTTGAAAAATCAAACAGATTTTGTGGATCCTTTTGAGTATATCCTTGCATTAGCATAATTGATATATATTTTCTATGCTTGTCGTGACAGTCTGTGTTTATTTTTGTTTATTCATTCCCTTATCTATTTAGAACAAATAAAAGGGGGGAGAACGAATTATGAATTATGGGGGAGTGAGAATTCTCTTTATGGGGGAGATTTGATTTATGCTTAATGTCATTTCCAACTCGATACATCAGGAGGGCATTTTTTTATTTATTGTGTGTAGGACTTTGATGATCATTTGGAAACCACACAAAAGAAGCGCAATGAAAGCAAAGATATTTTATTTGAAGAGATTTAAAAGTTTAAGATTATTTAAAGACTTGTATTTTTAGTATATTTCTACTTTTGGGTTCATGGGAGGGTATTAGATTTGTGTAGGCATTTTATTAATAATTTAGATGTTTTTATTTTGTATTGGCATAGACATAAGGGGAGATTTGTAAGGACATATTTTCTGTAGTCCTAATTTTACATTGAGTATGTTATATACTGCTACAACCGTCGAGAGAAGCTCGCGGTCATTATTCAATACGACGGATCCAAATATCAAGTTTCTTCAATAATGGATATATACAAGATTGATTTTGGTAAGGATTATGTTTATGTTTCGAATTTGGTTTACGATAGTTTTGGGATATTTTTCAAAACTTTTTTTTATAAAAATGACATGTTTTTCTAAGTCAAAATAATTTTTGGAAGCCTGTAGGTAAGCTTTTCAAAGTAATAATTTCTCACTTCTGTCGTTCAAGCGACAAAGAAATTTCATCCAAACGACATTGACAAGTCATTCAAATGACCCCTTCGAATGAAATCACATGTCATTTGATAGGTCGTGAGATAGGTCTTTTCTTTTGTGCTTAAAACGACCACATACTGTTTTGTATTTTTTAAGTTCGTTTTTAGAGCCGTTCAAACGACATATAACGTCATTCAAACGACATCACGAAACCGTTTGAACGATTTTTGCCGCCTTAATTATTTTATTTAGCTATATATGCATGTGTTGTGAGACTTTTTCATTAATACTTTTGCCAAACGAAACTGGAAATCTGAAGAATTTTATCTTGACTTTTAGGGCACAAAACTTTGTTTTTATTCATAAAATCATCCCATATACTTTTGTGAATAATTTTGGAATCCAAAGCACATCTTTGTTGAAGTTTATCTTGTAGAGAAGATTTCTCTACTACTGGATTGGTAGTTCTCATGAGAGCTATTTTCTACTGAAGAGGAGTTTTGTTTCTAAATATTATTGACGAAATCTATGTTGGTGCTAGGCTACAGTATATATGGATTTTCTGCGAAAAATTCATTATAAATTTCTTTATGTAATTTGAAAGTTGCGATTTACGTTATATAGTGAATTAATAGGTTTTATCCGAAAGGAGTTTTTTCTTGAAATTTGTGTGTCCCTTAATTTGTGACTGCATGTTTGATTTATCCACATAGATGCATGCTTAGGGTTTAATCAATTTGGATTGAAGGTTGACTCTAATTAAATAAGTTTAAAATTGTAAATTTTGGAATCCCATAAATAATTGATATCACACATTCTCACTGTGCGAGTTAGATTCGTCAATGGACGAGCAATCTTTAAAAATTTCTTTATAAAATGGTGATAGTACCCTGTAAATGCCAAGAAATTGCGTATATTTGTTGGTATCATGGGTTGGACCCATTCCCTCACTACTACAACCTTACTAAGATCTCAGACAAAATATGACCCAAGAACTACACCTCACACAACTAGAACTCACACTTCTCTAACTTGGCATACAACTAACAATCTTGTAATGTGTGTAGAACCATACACAAATGCTCTCAGTGCACGCCCTCAGTCCAAGAATTAACCAGAATGTTGTCTATGAAAGCAATCACGAACTAGTCCAAAAGATCTATAAACACCCTATTCATGAGATCCATGAAGACTTCTGGAGCAATGGTTATCCCAAACAGCATAACCCTAAACTCATACGATCCATACTATGTGAGGATGGTGGTCTTAGGGACATCCTACTCCCTAATGTGCAACTATTGATACCCCGATTTCAAGTCGATCATTGAGAGATTCTCCCCTCAATTGGTTAAATAATTCATCGATTCGAGGCAACGAGTATTTATTCTAAATTGTGACATTGTTCAACTCTCAGTAATTAATGAACAGTATAAACGACCAATCCTTTTTCTTCACAAATAACACTAGAGCACTCCACAGTGATGTACTCCATCTAACGAATCTCTTCCCCAATAGCTACTGAATCTTGTTCCTCAAATCCCACATCTCTGATTAGCCCATATGATACGATGCATGTGCAATCGTCTTAGTACCAAGTGCTAAATTGATAATAGACTTTATCTCCTAACTCAATGGCAAACTCGATATTTCCTAAAATACGTTCGTGAGGTCCCTCACCACTAGGATCGAGTTTAATGATATAACCACCTCCTGGGAGGTATCCTCCTTGATATAATATAGATGCCTTCTCGATCCTCCCTAAAAAAGAGTCCTAGCCACCAATAACATCTCCTGCCCTGTAATGGAAAACACAATAGTCCTACCAAAATAATCCATCATCGCGCTATACTCCACCAACTAGTACATATCCTGAATGAAGTCATACCCGGTCACGTCTGATACAAGTATGTCTAACGTTAAACACAATCTCCCGATGTCTATCCCCACCAATATACAAATGGAATGAATAATGGCCCCACTACCCAAAGATGAATCGACACACATAATAATATTGTTAACTGTCTCAAATAAATCAGTCGTGAGTGGAAATATAATGGCTATGAAAGAATGTGATTCTCCCGTATCAAATAACACCCAACCCATATGTCCATGGATTGGAAATTTACCCATAATTATTGGTGGCCCTTGAGGTTCCTATGGTATCATCCTATTCTGGACATTATAGACATGCTCATACTGTATCTGTCCATGTTCTTGTGGGACTACTGGAGGTGGTGATGCTGCAGGTGGTAACTGTGCCTATTTCCCCTGTTGGGTCCCGTGCTACTGCCCCCTAGCTCTCTGTGAGAAGGTTATCTTCATGTGACTTGATTCACCACAAAAAAAGCAATGTCTCATGAAATTCCTCTTGCCTTTAGCCCTATTAGTCATGTCGAGATTGTCCTTGTCGCTGGCCCTGCTAGTGAACCCCATTTTTTCCTTGGCCTTACTGGCCCTGAGGAACATGTTGCTGCTAGTGGCCCTGCTTAAAACCGCTATCACCTAGTTTGAATCTCCCTGAGCGAAATCTCCTAGTTGTATTCCCCTATTGGGAATCCCGCTCGTGTTATCTATAATTTTGTTACTGCGGTGCCCTATTTGCACTATTGCCTCTCGTCTTGCCTAGCTAGATCGATTCCCCTAAACTATTTCTTCCCTTCATATGAGCGATGATGATCCTGAAAGTATAGTAATGAATCATTGGTGACCTCTATATACGTATTTAATGTCAAGTTACCCAAAAAGTGTCCTCATCATCGATCCCAAATCGGAGGCGATCATAGTCATACATCGTTTTGTCATAACCGTATGACATTACCCCACTAGATGCAAAACTCACATTCAGTGGTCATGTGACACACTATAACCTGAGGAATCGGTCCTACACCTTCTAGTCAATGCCATGGCGCTCCATTTATATATTCCTAATTATATATGTTATCTATATACTCGATATATATATATCCAATAAAAATTGGATAACCGTTCCTACGTCACTCGTTGCAGTAGCCCCTAACCCCTGAGTCTATTACCGACTCCCGAATATATAAGTAATACCTTACTTAAATAAATTCGCACGTGTAATATTTAATCTGGACACTAAGAGATTCCCAATTACTACGTATCCCAATTATAACCGAATTTGCAACTGAATCCATTAATATATTTTACGAGTGTCGTTCATCCTCAATATTCATAATTCCCTTCCCCGGATTTATCCCGACTTTCCCAAGGTAAAATAGTGTTTCTAAATATTTTCCAGAATTCTTACTCTCAATTACGACCATCCAAAAATAATTCGGTCCCCAAACCGATTAACGCAATAATTAAACAAAAAGCATGCGCCAGATAGGGAAGTTGAATCGGTTCTTCTAGAGGGGCGAACCGATTCTCCTCTGGGCACCGGTCGAGGCGGGGCTGCTATGTCTGTTATGAGTTTTCACCCAATTTTTACCCCATATGAGTCCCACTCTTCATCATAACACAAATTAACATTACCTTATTAATCTCAAATATATGGATACATGTTTTATTGCCTCAAATTATCCAAACATCATTCCTAATCACTGGGTAACATCAATTTTACCAGAATTAATTCACACCTTAATTCTAATGTTAAATATAATTCAAGATCACATCTTTTCATGATTCAATCTCATATTTCTATATCAAGATTATATCTTTCATATAGGATTCAATTCTCCTATTTCATATGGTATTATTTGTAATACCCCAAAATTTTAATGACTTCTAATATGGGATTAATTAAAAGTAAAATGGGGATTAATTGGAAATAATTATGAATAATAATTAGAATTAATCGAGATTGAATATTACTAGAGAATGAAGTATTATGTGATTGATACTGAATATTAATTTTAATGACTTTTAATATGGGATTAATTAAAAGTAAAATGGGGATTAATTGGAATTAATTATGAATAATAATTAGAATTAATACGGGTTGAATATTATTAGAGAATAAAGTAATATGTGATTGATATTGAATATTACTTAGTGATTAAAAGTAATACATGATTATATGGTCGCGAGTAAATAATACACGAATTATTGAAATTAAGTCGGGACGCGCAAGTGAGTCATGTAGGGACTAAATTAAAAGGCCAAAAAGGAAATTATTTTTAAGTCATCCATACGGTCATTTTGACCACACCGTTGAGTCCAAACGGTTTAAATAGGTAGAAAAATAAATCTGAGGGTTTGATTTGGTTCTAGTGTCAATTGGGAACTAAAAGGACACCCTGGAGGGGTATTTTGGTCATTATTTGGAGGAGGTGAATATTACTTGCGAGATTGGAGTTTTATTATTTAATATTTGAGTGTGTTAAACAAAGATATCATTTACCCAAAAACTAAGGAGAGGAAGGGAGATAATTCTAGGAAGAGGATGGGTTTTGAGAGAAAGCCAAGGGTTGCACCAACTTGCACTTCCACCGAAAAAGTGATTGGAAAGGAGGATGAAGTATTCTACATACATCTTCACCAAACGATCAAACCTACACCTTAAGACAAGTGTAATTATTATTCCAATTAGTGAGTATAATATCGATGTTAAATTAAAAGGGATAAACATCCATGAAAACTATATATCAAAGATGAAAATTTTATGATTTTGATGTAATTCTTGAAATGAAAATTATTTAAGATTATTCCTTTGATGAAATTAGAGCTAAAATGATTATTCCTTTCATGAAATTAGAACTAACAGCATGAAATTTTGGGTTTAATTGATGAGGAAATTTGGGGTTTATATGTGTTCTTGAGAAATAATTCTATCATGTAGATTTTCTTGAATTTAAAATCAGATTACTAAGATTCATCGAAATTCCATGATGATTTTGATATGATTTGATGTTATAAATCATGTACATACTTGGGTATATCATTTGGGGTGAATTATAAGGAGTTTGGGATCATTTGGTGGAGGTTTTGAGGATGAAGTATGTTACAAACCGTAGGTAGAAATATGTAGAACAAGGATCAACATTGTAAGATAATTGTAGGACTATTTTAAGTGGAATTTGGTAGTGTGCATGCAGGTTTTTATATAAAATCACGTTTTGCACAAATTTGTAGTTTTAAGTTTTTTGAAAATCGGAGCAGAAAAGCCTCAAAATTATAATTTTTGTTTCTCGACAGATTGTAACTTTATCGAAAAAAAGATTATTGGGAATTAAAATACAATTCGGGCTTGTTATAATGAGTCTGTGTTTTGGACCAATAAGTATGAGTCGAAGGTAGGTACTAGAATAATTAATTAAATTCTTTCACTTAATAAGAGATGTTAGGAGTAATGGGAAATGTGATAAAAATGTGAATCATTAGTTTATGGGATAAACTTGAAATATACTGCATGTGGGATTTGTATATGTGTGGGATTATGCCCATTTGTTGATATATATATATATATATATATATATATATATATATATATATATATATATAGGTTGAGTGTATACCTATTGTCTCGTGATTTATGTGTACGATATACCTAGACTACTTGCTATCGACGGGAGGTTTGCGCGTAGAGGGCAGTCAAATCCTAATAAGCCTTATGGGGGAATTTTGACTTGTTCCTCAGAACATAGGGCTTATGTGAGGTCGACGTTAGTGAAAACAATGGTACTCAGCAGTCTTTTGGGTGCGTAGGTATGTGCGTAGTCCAAAAGATCTAGGACTATGTTCACCTCTAATACTTGTGTTTTAATATTTGTTGTTCATGGGATACCCCGAACCAACAGTCCTTTATATAGTGACGAGATGTACTGGGTCTAGATAGCAGAGTAGTGCGTTCACCGCAGCTATGTCTCGGGGTGAAATATTGTATATAAATAATAGAGTGAATAAGTATATATAAATGTCATATTATCTACTATGTGATTTACGTAGACATGAAAGATAAAGAAATCTGAAATTAATTAAGTATGAGAACACCTAATTATATTGGGAATTGAATTAATATATTTAATTATTACATGTATTGTGAAGGAAATATGTGGGGAAAGATGAGGGTTATGGTTAGTTGATACAATGACATAATCTACTGAAAGTGGGAATAGTAACTATAATAATTTAGGTATATGTGAGGCATGCGCACTAGTTGAGAGGTGAGAATCTCAAGTGAGAGTTCGAGGATATAACATGTAATAAATAATTGCAAATCGTAGCATTTATTCATGTGTCATTTTTAAAATCTTTTAGTATCGGGATCGGATCTTACTCGTTTTTCTCTTTCATATTCCGTTCTCTATTGTATAAATTTTATATCAAGTGTCCATCCACAGGGACACCCAACTTAGAGGATCACATATTTATTCGCCATGGATTCTTTGGAGGGTGGACCTTGCATTAGACGCATCATTTTATTTGTTCTTGTACTCTGTAGTCATTTTCTTCTATGGCGTGTTGGCAATGGATCGTGTCATTTTCATTATATCTCAGTCATTAATTTTACTTATGTTGGTTTTGGATTCATTTGGTTTGACTTGGGTTATTGTATTGAGGTGTTTTAAACTGGGAATTTTATTCAAGTTATATTAAATAAGTTGTGATGGTTATTATTTATTATTCATTGTTGTGGATTGGGTTATATGATAAATGATTGCTATTTTTAAAAAGGAATTTTATTTAAAATTACAAGTTTTAACATGAAGATGTGGCCCAATATGTGTGTTTTAAACAAAACCAATTTTACTCTGATAATTATCCAACTTCTAATTTTTCACCAAACCATGTTGTGAAAACCCAATTCTTACTTTAAACCAGTTTTATCTTGATTAATCCTAAACCCGCATCTATTGATTAAAGCAAGTAAAATAAAGTAAAGAATACTCACAATGACAGATGTATGAGGAAAAAACTCAAAACGAAAAAATAACTTCGGACGGCCCAAGCGAGACAATCACTATGAACAATGGTTTTACAAAGACAGATTAGCCTTACACTAAGACTCGATCCCCACTGGCCTTGACGCTCCTTCTGGTCTTCTACCGTTCTTCAATAGTTCCCACGCAGAAGTTCCGTCTTCCATGATACATGTCCACAACACACACGACAACGTATGTCTCGGTGTCCACCGATTGTCTTGAATTCATCTACGATGTCGAACAAGATGTCGTTCTCTTTTCTTCACCGCAAAACCCTTTGATGTTCAATGTGTAGAACAAACAACTTTGGTGCTGCAAGATCACTTAAACATATAAGAATGATATTTCGGATCTTTGCAAACTCTAAGGATATGTTTATGCTTTGTAAACCTTAGAAAACATGTGCAAACAACGTACTGGAATGTATTCAGTTTTTTTTCCAGTTGCACATTTATGAAACTCTGATAGAAACATGCTTTAAATAAAAATTTAGTGCCGCCTCGAAAAATATCCATATATCATTCCCGTGATTTAGGCATCTCATTCGAGCGATATCCATATATCGTTTGAAGGAGATGACATGGCAGTTTGACTTTTTAACTTTTTTGTTCAAAACGTCTCTTTTGAAGGAGATCCAAATTAGTCAAACTCTATTTCGAGTATATCAGAATAAAACGCAGTGTAAACCATTAAAACACTTTTTAAAACATTTTAAAATATTTTTCATTCTAAAAATACATCCCTATCTTTTATAAAAATAATTCCGAGCACCATTAATGATACGCATTCATACCTGAGTGATTTTGAAATGCAATTAACTTTTGAAGACGATTAAACTTTCAACAATTAAACATCGGCATGATTAATTCTTTGAAGCTTTGCCGCAACGACTTCAATTTTCTTCAATACTTCATAGACCAAGTGGGATCATGATAAAATAAAAATCTCCCTATGACATATTACAAACACAATTTTGTTCATGGAATTAAGTCAAAATAATACAAGGACTCAAGTGAAAATGTATGTCCTTACATAACACTAGCTTAATTGATTACTATGTGGTTAATAACGAAAGAAAAACTATTTTCCAACAGTGATGCTAAGAATGAACCAACTGAATAATTCGAATTAATGGGATAAATGATTGACCATCCGATATTGAATTAAGCAGGTTATTACAGGTGGTATCAGAGCATCAGGTTCTAGTTTCCTTAGGATCTGTACGACTTTCAACCTTTTAGCATAGTGTTCTTTGATTTAGATCCCTATTATTAGGATGTTTTCCTTTGCGTGTTACGACTTATGTGCTCCTGTCAGGAAATATAAGTGGTGTAATTCTTATACGATCTTGGTCAGGCATCGATGACTAGAGAGGGTCGTTAGAAGAACAATAGGAGGAGGACTCAATCAAAGATTTAGAAGATTTTGGAAATGGTGATTAGATATAACCCACCAAAATTATTGTTCAGGCTTAGGACGATAAAGAAGTCGCTCGGAGCTGTAACTTCCTAAGCACTGCCATAAATGATGTTTGTGCGATTTCAAACTCATACAACACTGTCAGTGAAGTTAGAGGAAGTCAGAAGGACTCTCATGAAGGAATAAATCCAAAGGAAATTATGTAGGGTGAAGTGTAATTACATCTAAGATCTAAAAATATTGGGCGAAGATTTTTTGCTCATGAGAAGTTATGAGAGTTAGACATCACATACAAAGAAGCATGTGGGAAGCTAAAATGAGACATTATTATCGTCCATTTGATGTTTAACCGAGATATGAATAGAATTTAAAATTTTATCTCATCTGGGCAAGAAAGAAAAAAAATCAACGCGAGAGAGTAGTCAACTTGCTTAACATATTCCTTACCCAACGAAGAATGGGGTAAACCAAAAATAAGACAAGTTCATTGTGTAAAAAAACTAGAGAATTAAATATTCAAGTGCAAATGAGAATTTTGACAAAGACGACGTGAAATTAGAATTAACTCCCCCATTGGACTAATTTTGACAAAAACCTTGAGTACATTAAATGATATACTAAGGTAAAATAATTCCTAAAATGTCTTATACAAAAGAGTGTCTAACTACCCACCCATCCTAAAAATGAAAAGACACAACTCAAGACGACCGACAAGATACCTGCAAAATATAAATACACTTTCTGTCGAGAAATCAAGTTAGTAGCATTTCCTCTACCAAAATATTAAAATGATATAATTAAATGTGCAGAAAATTATAAGACAGGACATCTATAAATAATAACAACACAAGAATAGAATATGTACTCAACTCTCTCCCATTTTGAGTAAATTAGACAATGGTAAGAAGAAGAAAGCAATAAGTGTTTATAATCTTCAAAATAAGTGTCTCCTACATCAAACATGGCTTTAAGAGATACCGATTATTAGTAGATACGTTTATCCTAAAACCTCGGAGATCTAGTAATCAAAATGAAGAATAAACATAAGCATAATATTCAAGTACAATCTCTCCAATCAAATGTTGAAATTACTTCTAAACAAGAGTCATCATAAGGCATAGAAAGCATATTAACAAGCTGAAAATCACAAGCAATAGAAGGAACTACCCAAATTTGTTTATGAGTTTTTGGAGCATTAAACTGGTACAATATCCATTATCCTCACAATACTTAGTAACTCCACTTTGTTTAAACTCACCTCCCCCATCATTGAATAAATCTAAGGGTGTGGTGGTGTTTAAGTCCTTAACCTTTTCGTGAGGAGACTTAATGATTTTCTCACTCTCTCACGCATCACATACATTAGTTGGGCATTTCTTTGACTTTAAAAAATCCATTTGAGATCTCAATTCACAAGTCATAATCCAAAGAGGCAATGTTTTCAAAGGTTTTTGTGCCTTTTGAAATTTAGGATAAAATTTACTTTTCGAAAATGTGTTCTTGTTAACATGAGGCCTAGACTTATTGTAGAAATGATTCCAATTATTATTAGTGCACTCCCTACGAAAATTTGTAAATCGCTTCACATTTCGATTATGAGTTTTAAAATGAGTACCTTTCTTGCGATTACCAAGGCATTCCCAATTTTGGTGTCCAAAAACATCACATCTAGTACATAATTTACAAGAAGTAGGTGGTCTGAATGGTAGTATCTTTGCTCTACATGCTTGATAGATTCATTACGAATAAATGTTTTAGGAGGTCTACAGAGTCTCTTCGCTGGAGGGCAATATTTCGATGTAGACGGTTCTACAAAGTTCTCTATGAAATTTTTAATGTCACTTTCATAATCACTTTCAATTAAAACTTGTTTCCCTTTATCCTTTTCAGACAACTTACTGTCCAATGGAAGAGCCATTCTTCTTGGGTTTTTACAAATAAGATTGGTCTACTTGGATTAACTTTTTCAAGAGGACCCTTAAATCCAAATCCTCTAGTATCACCCGTATATCGTTGTTCAGCAAGCAATTCTTCAAGGTCAAAACATTTTATATCACGACTACGACACATTTTGAAAGATGTTTCACAAACTTATTTGGACTTTTTAACTTGTAAAAGTGATTAAGTATAGTTTTCTTCAAAAGAAGATAAATTTTCATTTAAAGTCGTAATCTGACATTTAAAATCCAGTTACTATTTTTCAAACTCAGTTTTGACATTATTCATTTCAATGGAATTTTGTTGAATAATCTTATATTGATTCTCTAAGGTCTCACTAAGAATTTTTACCAAATCCGATAATTCTTGCCTATTTTGCAAAGTCCTGACATACAATTCTGAGTAATCATCATAGCCAACAAAATTTTCATGCTCATTAGTGTCCGTGTGTGAATTGTTGCTATCATCAGATTTAGTATCACATAAGGCACATTTAGCATCAAACGGAGCAGTTATTTCAAGCATAGAAGGTTGACTAGCTAATAAAGATTTAGCAGCATCAATTAAATCAAGCACTTCATTAAAATCAGAATCAAAATCAGAATGAGAATCATCTTCGAAATCAGTCATTCCTGCTAAGTACACATATCCATAACAATCATAAACTTCTCCTAAAAAAGCAAGGCAATTTGATTCAGAATTTTCAAACCTAAGTAATTGACTTGAATCATCCATTGAAAACAAGGTAAAACGAGTTTGACAAAAGTTTTTGAAAAAAATGATCTTTTTAAACTCTAGCTCTGATACCACTTGTTAGCCACCTAGCGATGCGCAAAAGACTTTATGTGCAGAAGTAAACTGTTTGCCGAAATAAACTCCAGTTACCTATGAGTTATCTATGTTAATCAAGAGGGGACCAATTCAAACATTTATTGAATTGCTAACTTAGCTAAAACAAATTTTAGTTTTCCAAGTCAATTAATAGTCATATTTATTATCTTGAGCTAACTAGGTGTCAAAACAGATAATATATAATTCAATTAATTAGGTGTGTTTCTAGTATTAAACCTACGTTTTCGTATGAGTTGAGAAATTGCATGTTTGTAAAGTAAAGCACAAGGTATTTATTTTACGTCGCAAAAACCCTACCTCGGGAAAAATGACAAACTCCTCTAGGAGTTACCTAATCTACTTCCATTAAAACAATAAAATCAGCACGAACGAGTTACAATCAACAAACTTGACACCTAAAAAAGATAGATGTAGTTATTACCCCACATGATCAAGACTCCTCCCTGGTTCCTTATTTTCCTCTCTCTTTAAGTCTGTCCTTGCTTGTTATTGCGTTCTACACTTCTCAGCTTCTCCCTTTTGCTCTTCTAGGTCAATATTAGCTCAGCGTCTATTGTGTCATTTTCTAGTGAAGTAATAGTGTGTGGTGTACTATCCTTGATGACACACCCACACTTAATGAATACACACCAGATGCTGTACAACAGATTATATCTCCTATATATCTTCGCAAGTCTTATGTCACTCAAATCAAGTCTTCTTGACTTTCAATACAGTTTTGAAAAACTTTCTTTTCTTTCGAAATCTTGAACACTAGACTTGTTCAAATATTTACACAAATAAATGTGTCTACATGAATACAACGTAAGTGAATATGTGAGTGATATGAGATGAAATCAGATCCTGAAAATCACTTACACAATCAAGAAATCATGTTCACAGAATAATGACTTCAAATATATTGAATAAAAACATACAATCAAATATTCACACTCTATTTTTCAGAAAACAAATATTAGATTAAATCAGGTTTTAATCTAAAACCTTATCAAGAGTATTTTCACAAATATTTCAAATTAAATCAAAACAATCTTTAAACACTCAAGAAAATAATATTCAGTCCAGTTTGTAAATCTTTACAAATCATATTAGAAAAGTCTTAGGTTTAACTTTGTAAACCACCAAAAATATAAATCTGAATATTACCAAATATTTTCTGAAAAATTTGTTTTAAAACAAAATGTTTAAAAACATTCAAGATCTCACAAACAAGATACAAACAGAATATTCACCCAAAAATTAATTTTGTGAATAGTGTGTGTTGTGCACAAATATTAGATCTAAAGACTGATCTAAATAATACACACAAAAATGAGAGAACTCACTTAAAAAATTATATACTCTTGAAAAATCGTAAGTGCAGATTTAGAATGAGAGATGTCCAATCTTCATTTTCGTTTTGACAGAAATCAACACTTGAAGATGGCATAAAAATATAATCTGGTTTAATCTCTCTCTCTCTCTCTCTCTCTAAAAATTTTGACAGAGTTTAACTACAAAAATTATTTTCTCAGCTCTGCAAAAATGATACCCAAAGGAGTCAATTTATAGAGTGCACGAGTGTGTGCAGATTGGTGTAAAACAGGGTCACATGGATCACCAAAGAAATAAACACATCTATAGATAAAAATAGACCTGAGGTCTCACAAAGAAACACAAAAGTATGTGGTAAAAATGTGACACGTGTAGTGCAAGTTGTTACACACTAACTTAACAAGGAACAAAACGTTTTATAAAACACAGTCGTTTTGAAAAAGCATCTTGAAGAAATCTGGTATCCACCAAAAAAATTACCGTTTAAAGATTTTTTATACGACATCGTTTTAGAGAAAACCGAAAACCATACTAGTTTTAGTTTTAAAATCGTGGGCTGAAGATAGGCAGCGATGTCGCTTAGAGAACATCATAGGGCCAGCTGTAACGCATAAGAAAAAATTATGTTGTCAATGAGGCGAAGCGACGTCGTTTAATAAAAAAAAATCATTTTAAAACTAAACTAACCACGATGTCGTTTTGAAATAAAAGATCTTGATTTAAATGAAAACCGTGGGCATAAAACATCCTACGTCGTCGTTTAAAAAATGGAAGCCAGTTTTGATAAAATGAAAAACCGTGACAGCTGTGACACCCCGACTAATTAAATACAGGGTAGCTACTCCTTTATTCAAATTAATACAAAATGTCAAGTTGGTTCAGTTCGTAGCATCACTGTCAAAAAATATTTTAACGATTACAAGCCACTTAATATTTAAAAAGTGAGTTGTCAATTTTAACTGAATTAAATTAACATACAACTAAATTAAATTATGAAATATTAGTGCCACAACTACAATATAGTCACAATATAAAACAATATAATAAACTGAATCTGGAAGTATACTCCTGACAACAAACCGAATACTCACATAAACCAAATACAAAGTCTGAATCATTAATTATTTACATCCAAAACTGAAATAAAACTGCATAAGTAAATTTGTCTCTAAGAAAAGGGGCGACATGCCCTACAGAGAAGCAAGTCTGAACTGGAATCAAGATAGAAGGTGGAGGTGTCTATAATCGAGGTCTTGTAACTTCCACGGCAACTACAGCACGTCACTGGAATGGAACTCCTAAGCCTGGTGTCCTTGTGGCTGGGAACCTAAAAGGTTTTTACAATAAAATAGATTTGAAAGAAAACGAGTCAGAGCCCGAGTAAGAAAATAGTTTAAAATATAGCAAGTGTTTAACATCATTAAACAGTGAATATAAATTACATGATAGTGCGTGCTCTCACATGAGTTCCTCACCTCTCAACTAATAGTGCACGTCTAACGTCCCCGTACCCGTTCTAGTCATTACCTATCTAACTAGTCCAATTCAACACCCAATTTTGGTAAACTATTGAGGTTCAATTCTCTACATCTTAATATAAATAGAAAGTTTTACTTTTTATTTCTCAGAATTTATCATAATACTTACTAAAATGTCCCATCTTTAACTCTACTAAAAATGTTATGATCATTCACACATACATTTATAACAACATTTCATTACAATTATAAGTATATTAATCCCATCATAAATATATAATACTGGCACCCCGAGACTAAGCTCCGGTGCACACATACTCTGCTATAAAATTCCGGTACATCACGTACATTAGGATCATGTATTCCAAATCACTCAGGAACCGTCTCGATAAGTAACAATCACACACAATGGCGACGAACATAGCTCACATCACATGGGTCACGCACATACCTACGCTCCCATGATCAGCTGACTTATTAACTCTCCAATAAGCCATTCTCGGTTCTATGTTCTCGAGGTACCAATCTAAATCCCCCCGTAGGCACACAAAGATTAGATGGTCCTGATCGAATGCCGACCTCCCGTGATAGCAAGTATGGTAGGTATGTTATACACAAATAACCACATATACTAAGCATTCACACATCTTAGATACCTTATAATATCAATATAGGTATATTTTACATTCCTATACCGTCATTCAATGTTACACGATTACAAATCCCCGAATAATATACATTAAAAGTTGTCAACCCTTCTCACGTCATAATTTTAGGTACTTATTTCCTAACCCATAAATGTCATCCGATTTACTACAAAATTCTAATTTTTAATCCTCAACATACTCCAATCTCACATCTATACCCACTAGTCAACAAGGGAGGTTAACACTCAATTAAATAAGTCTGCTGGAAGTTCGAAATAAAATCAGGCCTAAAAAGGCCATTTTGTCAACTCGTTAGAAATCTCGTTCGAACGAGTGTCGTTCAAATGAAGTCTTCAAATGAACTCGTTAGAAAGGATATTATCATCTCGTTAGAAGCTCGTTCGAACGAGGTCGTTCGAACGACCTGGGCAGGTCTTCTAACGAGATGGCAGAATACGCCCAGAAATTTTTCAACTCGTTTTTCTTCATTTTTCTCTTCTCTAATTCCATTATAAAATCATCCCAATAAAGTTTTAATGTTTTTAAACTACTCTAAGTACTCCTAGGTCGCTTCTTAACATATTTTTGGGGTCAAATCCTCGTAATCAACATGCTATTATCATAAATCCCCAAATTTTACCCCAAACCCTATGAACATGAACACATAATTTTCTTGTACATAAATACTCATCATAAATCCGTTTTTAAATCATCCAAGTTAAGTTTTAGGGTACCAATTTTGTCCAACTTCATTCTACATGCAATTCCTAACCAAAATTAAGAGTTTCTACAACAATCCCATTGGGTTTTCACCAAAACTTTCAAAGCATAAGGTTTCTACACTAAACATGGAGGAGATATTCATTGCAAATAATGACATCAAATCACTTGCCTTAAATCCGATGTTCTGATTCGTTGTTGATGATCAAGGTTGGCTCTCTCTCTTCTTTCCTGTCACAATCTCCTTTCAAAATGCTGGTGAAGGAAGATGGTTTGGTGGAACCTCTTTTAACTTATCTCTAACTCCTCTCAAAACTCCCGTAGCCCACTCTTTTCCCTTTCGCTAGTAATGTCCTTAGTGGCCTCTTTAAAAATATAAAAATAAACTCTAAAATTCGTGGGTTTTAATTCTTCAATTTTTAAAATTACCAAAATACCCTTCTAGGTTGCCGGTTTGGCCTAAAAATGCCCCGGGACCCAAACTAATCCCCCGGCTAGTGTTTCCTGACTATTTCGACCCTTCCGGGCAAATTGGTGCACTCAAAACGACCATTCGGTTGATAAAAATATAATTTCCTTTTTAATTTAAATAAATTCAATCCTGACGCGATCGACACGCGCGTCCCAAATAAATTTCTCTAATTGTCATATTTCTGCCTCGCGATAATTTTTATATTTTCAATACTCATATATTACTATATATTCTCAGTAATATTCAATTTTGACATCATACTCAAATACTAACACACATCTTGCTAGTATTTACATTCGGATTAATTTCAAATAAATTCTCATTTAATTCAATTAATCCTTTAAATAAAAATCAATAAAATTACAGGGGAATTACATACTTCCCCCCAATAACATAACTTCATCCCAAAATTTGGAACTAAAGAATACCTGGTAAAAATAGCTCTAGATAACGTTCACGCATCTCATCCTCGCGCTCCCATGTGGACTCCTCGGCATTATGATGCCACCATTGCACGCGTACTAATGGTACTATCTTCGACCTCAGTTTCCTCTCGCTCTTGTCTAGAATAGCAATCGGCCCCTCCTCATAGGAATTATTGGGCTGAAGATCGATGTCCTCTAAAGCAATGTGAGTATGGGCCAAATCGTCCCTAAGATATTTCCTTAGCGAGGTAATATGGAACACATCATGATACCTATGCAAGTGCTCCGGTAACCGAAGTCTATACGCAACTGGTCCAATCCGATCGATGATAGGAAATGGCCCCACATATCTTGGTGCTAGTTTCCCCTTCTTTCCAAAATGCATAATCTCCTTCATAGGGGATACTCTGAGTGGCACCTGGTCCCCTACCTGGGATTCTCTGAAGAATCTCTTGGCATCAGCATATCTCTTCTGTCGGTCCTGAACTACCCGATTACGACTCCGTATCATCTCTATTTCTTTCCAAAGTATCCTGAATCCCTTTTGACCCAGGGAGTTTGTTATCCCCCACCTCTAACCAATATGGTGGGGAACGACAAGGTCTACCATACAATGCCTCGAATGGAGCCATGCCAATGGTGAACTGGTAGGCATTATTATAAGTAAACTCCACCAGTGGAAGGTACTGCTCCCAACAACCTCCAAAGTCTAGGATGCACATATGCAACATGTCCTCCAACATTTGATTTGTCCGTTCTGTTTGCCCATCAGTCTACCGGTGATACGCCATATCAGTCGCAACTCCGTACCCATTGCCTCCTAGAAACTCTCCCAAAATCGTGAAACAAATATCTTCTCTCGGTCAGACACGATATTTAGAGGCACCCCGTGAAGTCTCACTATCTCCGTAATGAAAATCTGGGCATACTGTCCCGTAGTGTAGTTTATCTTCACTGGCAGAAAATGAGCAACTTTGGTAAACCTATCCATAATTACCCACATGGTGTCGTGACCCCTCTGTGACATAGGTAACCTCGAGATAAAGTTCATGGATATGCTCTCCCATTTCCACATCGGAACCTCTAATGGTTGTAGAAGTCCTGTCGGTCTCTGATGGTCCACCTTTACTAGCTGACAAGTGGAGCATTTAGAAACGAACACGGCAATATCTCTCTTCATCCCGCTCCACCAGTACTGTCGTCTCATGTTTTGGTACATCTTATCCCCACCAGGGTGTACCGCGAATCGCAAGCCGTGCAACTCTATCATTACCTCGTGTCGCAAGTCTTACCCTTCCGGAACGACCAGTCTCCCATTGAATCGTAATCAGCCGTCTGAACTAACCGTATAGGAATCGGCTCCCTCTGCTAGTAATCGAACTATCTACTCCTAACAGAACGAGTCTTTTTCCTGGGCGTTTATCACCCTCATAACAATCTGAGGGGTAACAGTCATCACAGACATGAATGATCGCGCCACTGCATCCTGGTGTCCCAAATCCTTAAACTTTGCTCTCCACACTTTGGCCACCTCACCTAGTGGCCTACGACTCAACGCGTCTGCTACCACGTTGGCCTTCCCTGGGTGATATTGGATATCGAACTGATAATCCTTCACAAACTCAAGCCACCGTCGTTGACCCATATTCAGTTCCTTCTGCGTGAAGAGGTATTGTAGAGACTTGTGGTCTGTGAACAATCGAAATTTTTCCCCCAGGAGATAGTGTCTCCAAATTCGAAGAGAAAATACGACTGCCGTTAACTCCAAATCGTGGGTGGGGTAATTCTTCTCGTGAGTCTTAAGCTTACGGGAAGCATACACTATAGCCTGACTCTCTTGTTGTAATACACCTCCAAGTCCTTGTAAGGACGCATCGGTGTAGACAAGATACTCAACTCCCGATCTAGGAAATGCTAACACAGGTGCTTAAGTCAACTTGTCCTTCAACTCATCAAATGCCAACTGATAGGCATCACTCCAAATGAATGGAACACCTTTGCGAGTCAGATGTGTCAAAGGACCCGCTATCTTAGAGAAACCCCAAATAAATCTCCTGTAGTTTCCTGCCAAGCCCAAAAAACTACAAATCTCAGTCGGTGTCATGGGCTGTCCCCACTCCCTCACCACCGATACCTTTCCCGGATCAACTGATATCCTTTGTCTGAAATAATATGCCCCAAAAACTATAACCCCTTTAGCCAAAACCCACACTTCTCATACTTCGCATATAGCTCGTTCTGATGCAGTGTCTGCAAAACTTGTCTCAAATGCTCGACATGCTCCTCCTCTGTCTAGGAGTAAACTAGGATGTCATCGATAAAGAAGATGACGAATTGGTCTAAGAACTCTCTGAACACTCTATTCATCAAGTCCATAAACACGGCTGGAGCGTTGGTTAGGCCAAAAGGCATAACCTGGAACTCATGGGAACCATATCTCGTCAAGAAAGCAGTCTTCGAGACGTCATGTTACCTGATACGCAACTGATGGTATCCCGATCGCAAGTCAATATTAGAGAAGAGGGAAGCTCCTCTCAACTGGTTGAATAAGTCATCGATTCGGGGCAACGGATACTTATTATGTATCGTGACTTTATTTAACTCCCGGTAATCTACACATAACCTCAATGATCCATCCCTCTTCTTTATGAACAACACAAGGGCACCCCACGGCGAAGTGCTCCTACGGATAAACCCCTGACCCAACAACTGCTCTATCTATTCCCTTAGCTCTCTCATCTCCACTGGATCCATACGGTACGGTGCGCGGGTAATTGGTCGAGTGCCCGACGTCAAATCGATAACAAAATATATCTCTCTACTAGGAGGTAATCCAGGTATATCCTGAAATACATCAGCGAACTCACTAACAACGGGAATCTAATCAAGTGGTATTACCACTTCCTTAGAGGTCTCCTCCTCTATGTAATTCAAGTGTGTGGACGATCCTCCCTCAGGGCGAGGCATCTCTATTAAAAACATCTCATGCCCGAGTATGGAAAAAATGATACTCCTATTGAAACAATCAATCATGGCTCGGTACGCAACTAGCCAATCCATACCAACAATCGTATTGTACTCGATCATCTCTAATACTAACATATCAGCAGGTAAAGTAAATCTACCGATCTCTATACCCACACCTCTACAAATAAGAGAAATCACAGAACCCCTACTCAACGGTGAATCTATGTAAGTAATCGTGCTCTCTGTAGTGCCTAACAACCCCAAAGTGCGTGAAAATCTCGTGGCAATGAAACAGTGTGTGTCCCCCGTATCAAATAAAATACGCCCCATAGTTCCCTGAATAGATAACATACCCTCAATAGCAGGTGGATCCTGTGGGATTACGGCCTGCTAGAGTTGATAGACTCGCCCGTACTGAAGCTGTCCCTGCTGGACTAGGACTGCTGGGACAGGTGGCCACGCTGACATCTGTGGTGGTGCTGGGAGGGCAGCGGGAAACATAGGTCTCTGGGGCTCGTGCTGCTGCTGTTGGGTCCTGCCCCTATCAGGACACTCCTGGCGCTTGTGGACAATTTTACCACAAGTGAAACATTTCCCCGGAAAGTTTCCCCCTCTCTGACCCTGCTGTCCACGGCCCTGGTGACGTTGCCATTCCTCCCCTGGCCATGCTGGCCCGACTGAAACTGCTGTTGTTGGCCCTGTTAGCCGTGTTTTCCCTGATGAAAACCTCCCTGACCATTTATAAAACCCCCAGATCTAAACCTCTTAAAATCCCCCTGCTGGGAACCCTGATCGCCCTGCATGTGCTGACCCTGAGCTGATTGTGCCCCGCCAGCACCATTTCCCCATGTCCTTCCCTAATGGTTGGACTCTCCTGATCTCTTACCCTCTGACAAGTGAAAACGGTGGTCCTAGCAGTGAAGCAGTGATGCATTAACCACATTAGAATAAGTAGCCAACGAGAGATTACCCAACAAGTGCTGATGGATCCTCCAAGTCAACCCATCCATGAACTTCTGTATCTTTTTCTCCTCTGTCGGAATCTCATCGGGAACGATGTTCAAGAGATTAGTGAACTCAGCCTCATACTCTGCCACGATCTCCCCCTCCTGCTTAAGTTTCATTAGCTTCATCCTTATTTCGGTGTGAACCGCTTATGGAAAATATTTGCGGTCGAATCGCACCCAGAACTCCTGAATAGAAAGGATGTCTCTCTCCTCCGTGGTGGTAATGGAATCCAACCAATGCAATGCTGATCCTACTAACTTAAAAGTATCCAGTATCTGTTCCGTACATCCGTGCACTCATACATCCTCAAGTTCCTTTGGATGTCCTTCTTCCACTAAATGGACACAACGACATCGGATCTACCTGTACACTCCGGAGGGTGTGCTTTCTGAAAAGCATCATGAACACGTTCCTAAGCAGACGGGAATGCATGAGCCTGTACTGGCACTACTACCGGCGCCTGAGGCTGTGTCTGCTGCACGACTGCTAGAGCGGAATTTACCGCTTGGGCTACAATAGTGGCAACCTCTGCGGCATTCATGGAGCCCTGAACTGGTGCAGGTTGTGGCTCGGGCTGAGCATCCCTGGGAACACGTTGTGCATGTCGTGGAGGCATCTGAAATGAGAGTAAAGTATTATAAGTTTGCAGTTATTATCTCAAAATAACTGCAGAACGAAACATACACATTAGAGTACAACAATCCTATAATATAGGGCTCTACATCAAAGAGTGCTTAGCGGAAACATAACAAGACGTATAGATCCTAAGGACACTAGAACCTGATGCTCTGATACCACCTGTGACACCCCGACTAATTAAATATCGGGTAGCTACTCCTTTATTCAAATTAATAAAAAATGTCAAGTTGGTTCAGTTCGTAGCATCACCAACGAAAAATATTTTAACAATTACTAGTCACTTAATATTTAAAAAGTGAGTTGTCAATTTCAACTGAATTAAATTAACATACAACCAAATTAAATTATGAAATATTAGTACCACAGCTACAATACAGTCGCAATATAAAACAATATAATAAACTGAATCTGGAGGAATACTCCTCATAACAAACCGAATACTGACATAAACCAAATACAAAGTCTGAATCATTAATTAATTACATCCAAAACTGAAATAAAACTGCATAAGTAAATTTGTCTCTAAGAAAAGGGGCGACATGCCCTAAAGATAAACAAGTCTGAACTGGAATCAAGATAGAAGGTGGAGGCGTCTATAATCGAGGTCCCGTAACTTCCACAGCAACACGTCACTGGAATGGAACTCCTAAGCCTAGTGTCCTTGTGGCTGGGCACCTAAAAGGCTTTTACAAGAAAATAGATTTGAAAGCAAACGGGTCAGAGCCCGAGTGTGAAAACAGTTTAAAATATAGCAAGTGTTTAATATCATTAAACAGTGAATATAAAATACATGATAGTGTGTGCGTGACGCGACTGAAAATGTGTCTCAGAAATGCGTTCACTCTAGGCTCAAGTGTAAGCTTGTCGCTCAAGTAATAATCCGACAAGTCGGGTATCGATCCTCGGGGAAAAAGGACAACGAAGTTGTGACGACGGGAAAAGACGGAGGAATCCTAACTTTGACTCTAAAAATAAAGGAAAAATGATTTGATTTTGGGAATGATTATAACTAAATGCAAATATGAAATTATAAAAAGATGCAATTACACTAAACTACCTAAAATATGATTGAAAATGATTGGAAACCTTTAACCTAAGTGATGGGAAAAATAGGACGGGAATACAATCCCCCAACCCTAGTGAATTGCCGTTATAATATTAATCGTAAATTTAAATGATTAAATTTAACCCGGAATTTAGTACTCCCAAGCATTATGTATATGAGGTTCAAGACCGCGTCATACTTAATCTGAGGATGAGTAAATCGGTATCACGATAGTAACACTCGAATTGCATTCTAAATCATCACGGTTACCCTGAGGCAAACGAGATATAAAGACCTACAATTGTTGTGTTGCTACGCAATACGGTCATAATCAATCACTAAATTCAGAGGATTAATGTTAGACACGTGCAATTAAAACATCAGGCTGAGTTCATGTATCCCGGCCTTGGGAAATCTAGCCTAGCATGCTGAAAGTAATGAAAACAGTGTTTGATGTGCAGAAATTCATGATTAATCTAAACCAAACTTGTAAATTGATGTAGAATAGAATTGACAAGAGAGAATTACTCACTAATTTTTACCAAAGCAGTAACAACAGTACTGAATAAAACTGGTAATCAAATAAAATCTGAACAAAGCTTCAATCTTGGAATTAAATATGGAATTTGTATCTAAACTAGGGTTTCTGGAAAAAAAAAATAGAAAACTATCTAAAATCTACTCTAATCTCCGTGCTAAGAATGATAATAAAATGGGTTTATAAACCCTACAAGACTCCAAGAGTTTTAGCATCACTAAGACTCTCTATTAGAGAAAAATTAGAAAATTAAAACTGCGACAGCCGGACCGGTCCCCCTCCTCCCCCGGACCGGTCCCAGGGTGGACCGGTTCTTTTAATTTCTTGGCGGACCGGTCCTAGGGCGGACCGGTTCTTTTTATTTTTTCCTTCTTCGATTTGCTTGTGATCCGGGGTCTTCTGGAGTTTGGCAAAGAGGACCGGTCCGGGGTAGGGGCGGACCGGTTCTTTTAACTTTTGGGCGGACCGGTTCTTTTAATTTCTGGGCGGACCGGTCCCAGGGTTTGACAGCTTTTTTATTGGATTTTTTTCTCAACTTCAAATTGGCATAACTTCTTCACCGTAGCTCGGATTGAGGTGCCATTTTTTTCCAGTGTTCTTGTAATTGAAAGATCTTCAACTTTCCAGTTGGCCCCACCTCCGGACTAAGGCTGCAAAATTATAAAAATGCCATTCAACTCCTCGATTCTTGGTTTCTTTCACAATTTTGAGTTCTCTTTTCCATCTTTCTTGCATGAAATACCTATAAAACACATAAGATATACACAAAATACGAAATACTTGCCAAAAAGGGTTAGTATCATAAATATGAGACAAATCCAAGTTATTTATACCGCACGGGATCATAAAAATACCGAAATTGAGGGGATAAATATTAAGAATTTATGCCGAATCAAACCCACCCAACTTAGAACTTTGCGCGTCCCGAGCAATGTAAAAGAATCCTAGCAAGGCTTAACTCTTGAAAATCACATTTTATTGGATAAGAATACCTTTTTCACGGGCAAGAGATTGCATTTAGCGTATGCAACAAGCCTTTAAACCCCTAGGTCACCCTAGTAGGACGAGTTGTATCTCGTGAGGGTTTGCAGTGAATATACCCACAAAATACGTTATTGACACAAAGAAAATTCAAAATATGCAAAAATTGTGCAATTCAAACTTTTTCAAAAAATAGTCATCATCAAGTCATATGTACAAGTCTCAAATCATAGTGCGTGTGTGCGAAGTCGGAAATATAACCGCCAATTTCCACCGATTGATCATTACGTTACTTATCCGAAAATTCGTTTTGATTTCAATTTCTCACGGAATGCTCTCACAAACGAATCTCTCGAATTATGGCTATTCTCTAGGTATACGTGATATAAAGAATAAATATAATGGATGCAAAGTCACGCATACAAGTAGAATGACGGAAATTTCATAATGATAGGATCTCATCAATGGGTTACGGTTTTAAAAACGGGAACATTGCCTCTTTTTCACGCATTCAATCTCTTATATTATCTTTTGGTGTATTAGCTCTCCACGCGGTAACCAATTTCGCAATTTAGACTCGGTTATGACTTTTTCGGGGTTTAAGGTATATGGGGTAAAATGACAATTGTCGGGAAGGTTGGAATTGGAAAAGTCATTAATGATGTCCATTTGTGCTTTTTCCGGGCTATTGCTCTTTTTTTTTTCTTCTATTTTTTTTCTTTTCATTTCTTTTCTTTTCTTGCTATTTTTGTTGAGCATATTTATTTTTTTCTTGCCCCTTTTATGCACTTTTCGGATTTAAATCTTGAATTTTCTCATTTTTCACAATTTCGGCTATTTGGGTTTTTCGGGTTATCAAACGAAAGGGACAATTTGTTTGGCTCAAATTGGGTTACAAAAGGGGTAATTTTTTGCTACTTTTTCTGGCCAATATTTTTGGGTGACAAACGAGGGCCTACTTCATTGCCCAAAATGCCAATTTCGTTACCATATACGCTTCGAGATGAATTTAAGTTTAGAGATCAATTTGGCACATTTTTTCAAAGCAATATTACACACATTTTTCAAAACCGATCAAAATGAAAGGATTGAGATCCTTGTCAACTTTTTAGGTGCTAAAAAGAACATTGAGTTAACAATTAACTCGGATTGATTTAAAAACTCGCAAAAAGTGATAGGCTCGAATCTCACCAGGTTTGTTAATCTCCACACGTATTCGTTAAGTCGTCAATTTTCGCTCAATTTCCATCTTTAGTCAATTTTGGCTTTGTGTACATTGAATTTTACAACTTGAGACTTCAATTCTACTTTTAATGATATTTTTGAAAAATTTGAATTCCAAATTTTATTTATTTTGAACAAAAATATTTTTGGGTTTTTTAAAATTTTATGATTTTTTTGGAAATTTCTGGGCATTTTGGCAAATTTGTGAAGTTTTAGAAATATGCACTTGTGACCCCCCCTAACTTAGACTTTTGCATTGTCCTCAAGCAAAAATGACTAAAATCTAAATAAGGCAAAATAATAAGTGCGATAAATAAAACAAACAAATGGGAAAAATGCAGCAAGACACTATATGACACTCATGTATGACTCAAAAATACACTAACAATCACCCCATACGCGTCGGGGGTGCGACGACCTCTCATCTCTCCACGAACTCACCCGACCCCACTCGCGGGGTTCGATGCTCTCCTCGTTTCTCTCGTCCTAGGATTATAATCCAACAATCGGAACAAATTGGGACCTCTCCCATAGATAAAGGATAGACCGGGAGACTCATCGTGACTAATTGGAAAGGGATCCTTGTGATGCTGGCTCAAAGTGTGGTTTGTGTGCGCTGACTCGGAGGGAACACCTATGTTTCATTCAATTTTTAAGATGCATGGGTCGGGCTCTAAGTCAGATGAACCACAACTTTTCTCCTCACTTGCCTTCGGGGCCTCTAGTGTTGTGGGTGGATTGTCACAACGAAGGAATTCATCAATTTTTGCTTTCAATTCACTTTCGTCTAAGTGACTACAGGAATCCAATACGGATTGGCCTTCAATAGTAATACTTTCATCCACCTGCCCGAATTCTCTTTTAAATTCTTCCATGCTCATGTCTCCTAGTTCTCTCTCTCGAGTAGTGCATACATCCTCTCTTACTTGCTCGATCTCCAACTCCACCAGTTTTCTCTCTTCTAACCCCTCTCTCTCTCTTTCAATTTCGGTCACTACACACCTCTCCCCCACTTTTCTCTCATTGTCATAACTACCACTATTACTTGATGAAATAGGGCACACCCCTAACGTCTCTCTCTTGTGGGACCCTTCATTCTCATGATTTGACATTAAAGAGGATCCTAAGGTGTCTCCACTATAATTCTCCTCAAAGTATTCCTCTACGATCTCATCTATAAAACTTACCACGTGAAGATCATCTTCTTCCCATGTCTGTTGGGTGATATGGAAGATGTTGGACTCTAAAGTCATGTTCCCAGAAGTGAGTTGCATTTGCCCATTCCGAGTATTGATGATTGCGTTAGCCTTAGCTAAGAACAGGCGCCTAAGGATGATAGGAACATGGTTGGTTGAGGTAAAGGAGGGCTCCATGTTCCAAATGACAAAATCTATCGGGAAGTAGAAGGTGTCAACTTGGACGATCACGTCCTCAATTATGCCTCTTGGAATCTTCACGGTTCGATCCGCTAATTGGAGAGTGGCCTTTGTGGGCTTGAGGTCGCCCAAGTCAAGTTGACTATAAATGGAGTAAGGGGCGATATTTACACTTTCTCCCAAATCTAGTAAGGCCTTTTCGATTTTATTTACTCCAATGATGCAGGAAATGGTGGGTGCACCGGGATCTTTGAATTTAGGCAGGAGATCGTTAAGTAGAATGGAGCTCACATTCTGTGCTAGAAAGACGTTTTTCTTTACCTTTATCTTTCTCTTTACCGTCAACAAGTCTTTGATGACCTTTGCATAAGCTGGAATTTGCTTAATGGCATCGAGGAATGGTAAATTCAGCTTTACTTGCTTTAGCACGTCTAGCACTTCATCGCGTGGGTTTCCTTTATGTGAAGGAATCAACCTTTGAGGAAATGGTGCCGCGGTGGGTGGTTTCACTACTACCTCAGGCTCACTACTGTCGTCTTTATCACTCTCATTCAAGGGGACATCTTCGGCCTCTTTCGTTCCATGATGGAATCGAGCTTGGATTTGAGCCTTTATGGAAATTGTTCGATGTAGTGGGAAGAATTTCTTGAGAAATCTAGATTGCAACTCGTTCCATGATGGAATCGATCTCGGAGGTAAAGACCATAGCCAGGTCTTAGCTTTATCTTTAAGCGAGAAAGGGAAGAGTTTGAGGTGGATCACCTCTTGTATGCAGGTTTGATCATTGAGTGTATCGCACACATCCTCGAATTACCTAATGTGGAGATATGGCTTTTCAGAATCCATACCATGATAATGGGGTAACATCTGGATCATCCCATTTTTGAAACAAAATTGCACGGCATTATACGGGAGTATAATGCATCCCGGAGTAACAGTGCGCTCGGGATATAAGAATTCTCTCATTGGGCGGTATGGGGCCTCTTCCTCACCGGCTGCTGCACTACCGTGTTGAGACATATCTCTCTCTATTAACGACTCAGTGCTCTCACTTGGTGTGCTCGGAGGTGTATCCTAAGAAGGAAAATAGAGTGTTGTTTGAGATTGAGTGTGACGGTATGGGAGGTGGAATCCAGAACTATGGAGCGTTAGGAGTGTGAGGGCTATCGGGGTTGTACTCAGTAATTGGATTTTCGGGAATGCTGGTTGGAGTATTATGGGGTGTGGGAGTGAGTTTAGAATTTTGCATTAATGTCTTATAAGAGATGATGGTGGATCATTTTTGCGCTTTTTAAATTTTTTATGTTTTTGGATTTTTGGAATTTTTAGTCAAAGCTTTGGATTGACTCAATCTAATCCTAAGTCTACCTAATTCCCCGGCAACGGCGCTAAAAACTTGACGCGACTGAAAATGTGTCTCAGAAATGCGTTCACTCTAGGCTCAAGTGTAAGCCTGTCGCTCAAGTAATAATCCGACAAGTCGGGTATCGATCCTCAGGGAAAAAGGACAACAAAGTTGTGACGACGTGAAAAGACGGAGGAATCCCAACTCTGACTCTAAAAATAAAGGAAAAGTGATTTGATTTTGGGAATGATTATAACTAAATGCAAATATGAAATTATAAAAAGATGCAATTACACTAAACTACTTAAAATATGATTGAAAACTTTTAACCTAAGTGATGGAAAAAATAGGACGGGAATAAAATCCCCCAACCCTAGTGAATTGCCGTTATAATATTAATCGTAAATTTAACTGATTAAATTTAACCCGGAATTTAGTACTCCCAAGCATTACGTATACGAGGTTCAAGCCCGCGTCATACTTAATCTGAGGATGAGTAAATCGGTATCACGATAGTAACACTCGAATTGCATTCTAAATCATCACGGTTACCCAGAGGCAAACGAGATATAATGACCTACAATTGTTGTGTTTCTACGCAATACGGTCATAATCAATCACTAAATCCAGAGGATTAATGTTAGACACGTCCAATTAACACATCAGGCTGAGTTCAAGTATCCTAGTCTTGGGAAATCTAGCCTAGCATGCTGAAAGTAATGAAAACAGTGTTTGATGTGCAGAAATTCATGATTAATCTAAAGAAAACTTGTAAATTGATGTAGAATAGAATTGACAAGAGAGAATTACTCACTAATTTTTACCAAAGCAGTAACAACAGTACTGAATAAAACTGGTAATCAAATAAAATCTGAACAAAGCTTCAATCTTGGAATTAAATCTGGAATTTGTATCTAAACTAGGGTTTCTGGAAAAAAAAATAGAAAACTATCTAAAATCTCCTCTAATCTCCGTGCTAAGAATGATAATAAAATGGGTTTATATACCCTACAAGACTCCAAGAGTTTTAGCAGCACTAGGACTCTCTATTAGAGGAAAATTAGAAAATTAAAACTGCGACAGCCGAACCGGTCCCCTTCCTCCCCCGGACCGGTCCCAGGGCTGACCGGTTCTTTTAATTTTTGGGCGGACCGATCCCAGGGCGGACCGGTTCTTTTAATTTCTGGGCGGACCGGTCCCAGGGTTTGACAGCTTTTTTTTGGATTTTTTTCTCAACTTCAAATTGGCATAACTTCTTCACCGTAGCTCGGATTGAGGTGCCGTTTTTTCCAGTGTTCTTGTAATTGAAAGATCTTCAACTTTACAGTTGGCCCCACCACAGGACTAAGGCTGAAAAATTACAAAAATTCCCTTCAACTCCCCGATTCTTGGTTTCTTTCACAATATTGAGTTCTCTTTTCCATCTTTCTTGCATGAAATACCTGTAAAGCACATAAGAGATACACAAAATACGAAATACATGCCAAAAAGGGTTAGTAGCATAAATATGAGACAAATACAAGTTATTTATACCGCACAGGATCATTAAAATACCGAAATTAAAGGGATAAATATGAAGAATTCATGCCAAATATGAGTTCCTCACCTCTAAACTAATAGTGCACGTTTAACGTACCCGTACCCGTTCTAGTCATTTCCCTATCTAACTAGTCCAATTCACAACCCAATTTCGGTAAACTATTGAGGTCCAATTCTCGACATCTATATATAAATAGAAAGTTTTACTTTTTATTTCTCAGAATTTATCATAATACTTACTAAAATGTCCCATCTTTAACTCTACTAAAAACGTTACAATCATTCACACTTACATTTATAATAACATTTCATTACAATTATCAGTATATTAATCCCATCATAAATCTACAATACTGGCACCCCAAGACTAAGCTGCGGTGCACACATACTCTGCTATCAAATCCCGGTACATCACGTACATTTGGATCACGTATTCCAAATCACTCAGGAACCGCCTCGATAAGTAATAATTACACACAATGGAGGCGAACATAGCTCACATCACATGGGTCACGCACATACCTATGCACCCATGATCAGCTGATTTATTAACTCTCCAATAAGACATTTTCTTACCTATGTTCTCGAGGTACCAATCTAAATCCCTCCGTAGGCACACAAAGATTAGATGGTCCTGATTTAACGCCGACCTCCCGTGATAGCAAGTATGGTAGGTATATTATACACAGATAACCACATATACTAAGCATTCACACGTCTTATATACCTTATAATATCAATATAGGTATATTTTACATTCCTATACCGTCATTAAATGTTACACGATTACAAATCCCTGAATAATATACATTAAAAGTTGTCAACCCTTCTCACGTCATAATTTTAGGTACTTATTTCCTAACCCATAAATGTCATCCGATTTACTAAAAAATTCTAATTTTTAATCCTCAAAGTACTCCAATCTCACATCTATACCCACTAGTCAACAAGGGAGGTTAACACTCAATTAAATAAGTCTGCTGGAAGTTCGAAATAAAATCAGGCCTAAAAAGGCCATTCTGTCAACTCGTTAGAAATCTCGTTCGAACGAGGTTGTTCGAACGAGTGTCGTTCGAACGAAGTCTTCGAATGAACTCGTTAGAAAGGATATTATCATCTCGTTAGAAGCTCGTTCGAATGAGGTCGTTCGAACGACTTGGGCAGGTCTTCTAACGAGATGGCAGAATACGCCCAGAAATTTTTCAACTCGTTTTTCTTCATTTTTCTCTTCTCTAATTCCATTCTAAAATCATCCCAATAAAGTTTTAATGTTTTTAAACTACTCTAAGTACTCCTAGGTCGCTTCTTAACATATTTTTGGGGTCAAATCCTCCTAATCAACATGCAATTATCATAAATCCCCAAATTTTACCCCAAACCCTATGAATATGAACACATAATTTTCTTGTACCTAAATACTCATCATAAATCCATTTTTAAATCATCCAAGTTAAGTTTTAGGGTACCAATTTTGTACAACATCATTCTACATGCAATTCCTAACCAAAATTAAGAGTTTCTACAACAATCCCATTGGGTTTTCACCAAAACTTTCAAAGCATAAGGTTTCTACACTAAACATGGAGGAAATATTCATTGCAATTAATGACATCAAATCACTTGCCTTAAATCCGATGTTCTGATTCGTTGTTGATGATCAAGGTTGGCTCTCTCTCTTCTTTCCAGTCACAATTTCCTTTCAAAATGTTGGTGAAGGAAGATGGTTTGGTGGAACCTCTTTTAACTTCTCTATAACTCCTCTCAAAACTCCCGTAGCCCACTATTTTGCCTTTTGCTGGTAATGGACTTAGTGGCCTCTTTAAAAATATAAAAATAAACTCTAAAATTCGTGGGTTTTAATTTTTTAATTTTTAAAATTACCAAAATACCCTTATAGGTTGTCGGTTTGGCCTAAAAATGCCCCGGGACCCAACCTAAACCCCCCGGCTAGTGTTTTCTGACTATTTCGACCCTTCCGGAAACCTAGGTGCACTCAAAACGACCATTCGGTTGATAAAAATATAATTTAATTTTTAATTTAAATAAATTCAATCCTGACGCGACCGACATGCGCGTCCCAACTAAATTTTCCAAATTGTCGTATTTCTGCCTCGCGACAATTTTAATATTTTCAGTACGTATATATTACTATATATTCTCAGTAATATTCAATTTTAACATCATACTCAAATACTAACACACGTCTCGCTAGTATTTACATCTGGATTAATTTTCAATAAATTCTCATTTAATTCAATTAATCCTTTAAATAAAAATCAATAAAATTACGGGGTATTACAACAGCTGCAAGTCCTTATCAGGTGACATCGACCATCAGCGAAGGGGGTATGGACAAGTCCAATCGGACGCTATAAACATCAACAACTAAGAACAATAAGGGACATGCTATAATATATATAATAAAAATACTATGCAAGTAACATGACCTGCAATGGCTATTATTAAACAAAAACAAGAACAATTATTATAAGTTGCAACTAAAACACAAATGCATATATAACATACTACATATATATTAAACTATACATATAATATCATATATATATAAAAACACACGCATGGCTCACTTCGAATGCAGTACAAGCATACATAAAACCATATATATATATATATACAGAGAGAGGCAGGCTCCTGTGCACACTAAGTTTGTACACTAAGTTTGCACATTACCTTTTAAAAGTGTGCAAACTTTGTGCTGGCGCACACCAATTTTTTTATGTGATATTTAAACATTTCAACGGACTCACATAAAAAAATCAGCTCAAAAAAACTTTTTTTGCTATTTTTAAAAAATCAGTCAAACTTTCGCAGTTTTTAAAGCGCTTAAAAACTGCGAAAGTTTGACCGATTTTTTAAAAATAGCAAAAAAAGTTTTTTTTAGCTGATTTTTTTTATATGGGTTCCTTGAAATGTTTAAATATCACACAAAAAAAATCAACTCAAAAATATTGTTTTTACTATATATAAAAGGTAATGTGCAAACTTAGTGTGCAAACTTAGTGTGCACAGGAGCCTGCCTCTATATATATATATATATTCCTGCCTATATATATATATAGAGAGAGAGAGAGAGGCAGGCTCCTGTGCACACTAAGTTTGCACACTAACTTTGCACATTACCTTTTAAAAGTGGTAAAAAAAATATTTTTGAGTTGATTTTTTTTGTGTGATATTTAAACATTTCAAGGAACCCATATAAAAAAAATCAGCTCAAAAAAACTTTTTTTGCTATTTTTAAAAAATTGGTCAAACTTTCGCAGTTTTTAAGCCCTTTAAAAACTGCGAAAGTTTGACCGATTTTTTAAAAATAGCAAAAAAAGTTTTTTTGAGCTGATGTTTTTTATGTGAGTCCGTTGAAATGTTAAAATATCACATAAAAAAATTCGTGTGCGCCAGCACTAAGTTTGCACACTTTTAAAAGGTAATGTGCAATGTTAGTGTGCAAACTTAGTGTGCACAGGAGCCTGTCTCTCTCTCTCTCTCTCTCTCTCTCTATATATATATATATATATATATATATATATATTAACATACACGCGCAAATACATATGATAACATACAGTTACAAAAAAAAACATACACATATATGAGTTACATAATATATCACGTAATATATAGTATACATAAAAACATACATTCGAATTAAAGTGCCAAGCACATACAAATTACAACTATACTATAACATGTTATGTCCTAGCAGCTATAAGGATATAGCTTATGGGGACAACCTACAAGACCTGTTATGGTCAAATCTTGGGCAAGCCTAAGGTCATTATGACATGCCAACAGTTAACATGTAAACACAAGGCGCATATATATATATATATATATGAATACACGCAAGTTGATTACATATTACATATAATATATATGACACGCATTCACGCATATAACAACATAACAAAATTTTATTTTTAACTTCAAAAAAAAATTATTCTGCAACTTTTATTAAAAAAAATATTTAGTGTCAAAACTTATTTTCCAAGAAATATTCTTCTTATAAAAATTTCAAATAAAGTTTTTGAACTCAAAAATAATTTATTATGACAAAACTCAACACTATCACAAGGTATGATAAACTATATGCACATGCAATGTGGTGTTGTGTCCTACATGACAAAAAAATTCCTATGAGCCATAAAAATTGAAAATTACCTTTTTCTGAGAGGACGGACTTAATCGAGTGCTCATTTGATGTAGATGAACAAGGAGAGCTTGGCTTCGATAGTGGGGACACAATCCTCAGTTACAAAAATATTTTGATAAAATTCACGTCCAACTAGATGAAGTCCTATTTAGCTAAAGCACGAAAAGAAAACCCTAGGTGTGCTATATATAGGGACCTTCAGGCCACCAGTACCCCTGAGTAATAATTCTCTTAACTAGAGGCCTCCCTCCTATGTGACTTGAACAAGATCCCTCGTGTACATCTTTCAAGACGTGAGGAACCTCTGAAGGGTGCACACATATAAGGGGAGGGAGTAGGAACCCCTTCTTATATAAGACATCTCCTATAATTGAGAACTTGGAGGCCCTGAACCTCAGCTTTCTCCTTTCCAATTTTTATTCTGGCAACTCTCCCTCTTTGATGTATCTCATGAGTGGGTCCATCCATGAGGCTCCCATATTCAGATTGAGGCAAGTTAAGGAACCTCTTCGATGGTTGGCTTGAGAAATATTTCGACTAGTACCATTCTTTTAATATTTATCCTCGTTGTTGAGGCCAACCAAACGAGTGCATCGACTCGACTGTTGTCTTGCCGAGGTATCCTCTTCATCTTTACCTCGTTGAATCCTTCTAGCGTCGTTCTCACCCTCTTCAGGTATTTGGCCATCATTTCATCTTTGGCCTCATATACCCCCAGAATTTGGTTAACAACTAACCTTAGTCACTTTGGACCAGGAGTCGGCCAACACTGAGGGATTTTCCCAAGGAGAGACCTGCTATCAATGCCTCATACTCAGACTCATTATTCAAAGCCTTGAAGTTGAACCTCAGTGCATATACAATATCGATGTCGTTTGGTGTTGACATTATCAACCCTGCTCTGCTCCTGCGTTCACAAGATGACCCATCAACAAAGAGGTTCCAAACATCTTCATTTGAAGAGAAGTTCCCCTATGATAGGGTCCCCTATTTGAAGAGGTACCTATCTTCTACATTCTTAACTACACTTTTTTCGGGCCTTCTTTCCCCGACCTCGTTCGGATCTCGAAAAACATTTTTGTTTGGTTCCTCAGCAGCTTTTTGACTAATTTCAATCTCAACCTCTTCCCAGGTGAACTCCGCTATAATGTCTGGAAGTGCTTGCCCTTTGATGGAAAATATGAGTTGATAAACAATGTCATACTCCCCCAACTCAATGGCTCAGGTCATTAGCCTGCTTGACTTTTTAGGCTTATGGAGGACCTGTCTTTGTGGGGAATCAGTGAGGACAACCATAGAGTGGGCTTGAAAGTATGGATTTATCTTTCTGGAAGTGTGTATCAGAGAATAAGTTAACTTTTCCATTCGAGGGTACTTTTGTTCAGACCCTTGAAGATCTTTACTATTGAAGTATACTGACCTCTACATTCCATCATTTTCTCTTAATATGGCTTCACTGATGGCTGATTCTGAAACAACTATATATACGTACAACCTTTCCCCCAGAACGGGTAACGATAGGAGCAGAGGGTATCCTAGGTAGGACTTAAGCTCCTTGAAAGCCTTGTCGCATTCCTCATCCCATTCGAAAGCCTTTCTAAGCACTTTGAAAAAAAGAAGACACTTGTCCATAGGTCTGGAGATGAACCTGTTCAGCGCAGCAACTCTTCCGATTAACCTCTGAACGTCTTTGATGGTTGTGGGTGTCTTCATTTCCAGCAGGACCATGATCTTCTCAGGGTTATCCTCTATCCCCCTATGATTGAAGATTAATCCTAAAAACTTTCCAGCTCCTACCCCAAAGACACACTTGGTCGGGTTGAGCTTCATCCTGTATCTGTCCATGGTGTCGAAAGTTTTTTCAAGGTTGGCCACGTGACTGTTGGCCTTTAGGCTCTTCGTCAGCATGTCATCCACATACACTTCCATGTACTTGCCTATTTGATCTTCAAACATCTTATTTACAAGATGTTGGTAAGTAGACCCTGCATTCTTCAATTCGAAGGGCATTACCTTATAATAATAGGTCCCCTTGTCTGTGATGAACGATGTCTTCTTTGAGTCTTTCGGGTTCATGAAGATCTGATTATACTCGGAATAGGCATTCATGAAGCTCATAAGTTCATGTCCGACTGTGGCATCCACCAATTGATCAATACGAGTCAGGGGAAACTATCTTTTGGGCAAGACTTGTTCAAATTAGTGAAGTCTATGCACATCCTCCATTTCCCATTTGCCTTTGGTACTATAACTACGTTGGACAACCACTCGGGGTATATAACCTCCTTGATGAACTTATCTTCTTCAAGATTTTTGACATATTCTCTGATAACGTCATATTTCTCTCTTAAATATACTCTCCTCCTTTATTTGATGGGCTTTGCGTCTTCCATGACATTGATCTTGTGGCACATGACCTTAGTATCAATATCTGGCATGTCTGCGTGGCTTCAGGAAAAAATGTTTTGTCTCTTCCTCAAAAACCTCACCAGCTCTTCGTTGATCTTAGGTCTTAGGGTTTTACCAATTTGGACGGTTTTTTCTGGCTCGTCCTCACTGAGGATGATGGATTCTACCTCTTCTGTGTCCTCTCGCTTTTTGCGCTTCGTCTCATCTCTAGGGTCAAGGGTGTCGATGTTATAAGTGGTTGTTGCCTTCTTATGGGCCTCTTTCTCTTCCGCGGAGTTGAAGTAGCATTCACGTGCGGATGTTTGGTCACCTTGCACTTCCCCTACCCCATAGGGGGTCGGGAATTTTAGCATTTAGTGAACTATTGAAGGCACGAGCTTAAATTATTTAAAGGCTACTCTTCCTATGATGAGGTTGTAGGCTGAGAAGACGTTCTCATCCATCACAAAGTAGTTGATTTTTTTGGTCAACCTCTTAGGACACTCATCTCTTGTTTTTACATCCATCCAATACATGCCCAACAAATGAACCTTTTATCCACTAAAATCGATAAAAGGATGATGATAAGGGACAATCCTAGGTCTTCTAAGGCCTAGGCTCTTGAAACAGGGCCAGAACATTACGTCTTCCTAACTTCCCCCATCAATGAGAATTCTCTATACCTCACATCCATGCACCCTAGTGGTGATTACCAAAGGGTCATCGTGTGGAGCTAGGATACCTTTGAAATCAAGTCGGGAGAATCCAATAATGAGAGTATCCATATCTACCTTCTTCTTATTCTCATGTTTAACCTCTAAAGATGCCAAATTCACAACCTCTACTTGGTCACTGACTTAGCCTCTACCACATGGGCCTTGCGGTCAACTACCTCTGAGCCACCCCCTGCTAGTCCTCCACAGATGGTGTTAACACTAAAGGAGATCATACCAACCCTCTTCACTGGGACATTATTATCTTTTAGTGGGAGGTCAGGGTCATCATCATCATCATCATCTGAGTCCCAAACTCTTCTAGTTGGGGCATCTTCCCAACACCTATCATTTCTCTTCTTTTTAGGGTCGTCTCTTCCTCCCTTAGATTCCCTACCATCCAGATACTTATTAAGATTTCCAGACTTCAATATCTTCTCAATCTCATCCTTCAAGGCAAAGTACTTATCAGTCAGATGACTGTGGTCTTGGTAGAACTCGTACCATAGATTCTTGTTCCTCTTATACGAAGGAGCCTTCATCTTTTCCAGACATCTCAGGGACTAGTAATTTTTTATTTCATTTAGGATGTGTTTGGAGCTCATAATTAGAGGAGTTTAGTGTGAAAACTTATCGTCTGCAACCCTCTTCGTTCCATCCTTCTTTCTTTAGAATTTTCCACTACTACTTATGTTCTCATCCTTATACTTTACAACCATTGCCTCTTCAGCATTCATAACCCTACCAGCTATTACTAATAGCTCGTCTATGGATTTTGGAGGGTCTTCAGCAAGCTTCCAAAGTAACTTCCCTTTCTGTAATCCTCATATGAGGGTTGTCATAGCTATATTCTCTTCGTAGTCTTCAACCTCCAATTTTTCCTTATTGAACCTTGCAATGTAGTCTCTGAGGCTCTCATTCTTGCCTTTTTTAAGTAGAGTAGATGGTTTGTCTTTTTCTGAGGTCTTACCCCAAAACAGAAGTTGTGTATGAATCGTTCAGCTAAACCTTTAAAGTTTTCAGGAAGGGAAGTGAACCAAATGTGCGCAGCTCTCGTCAAAGTGATTGAAAAATCTCGTCACCTCATCTCATTATGGATTGAATAAATGTCTGCTACAGATTGATACATCTCAATATAATGTACGAGTTTTCTACTTTCATCATACTTGGGAGACACCATAGGTGGTTTGAATTTGTTAGGGGTTTGGAAGTTCACTATCCTTGCCACAAATGGGGAGCCCTCTAAGAACCCCCTTTGTAGTGGGTCTCGGATTTCGATGAGGTTACATATCTTCTCTTCCAGATATTGGATGGAGTCATTCCATGGTTTATTAATGTCATCCTGGTCGAGGTTATCCTCCGCCACCTCCAAGGGGTGGACTAAGGGTTCCCTAGCTATGTCGGCTATTGACCTCTTGGCCATAGTCTCGGCCATGTAGGGGTCATCCATGGCAAGGCCGATGTTCACCATCTCCCCACTGAGATCCCGCTACACTTCTCGACCTGGATAACCTCTGCCTCAAATCATTAACTGGGCTGAGCCTTTCAAAGGCCGACCCTCTACTCAAGCGATCAAAAGCTGATCCTCTTGGCTGGGCATCACCAACCTCGGCCCTTCTAGCTCCATAACATCGGCTCTACTATATAGGTCATATCGTGTTTTCTAAAACCTCATATGGCTCCTATAAGTCTATTGGAAAATCATTTTCTTCTATATCATCGTACCTATCCTCAGAGAAAGGGTTTCCTTACCTCCCCATATGCAAACACCTAGGGTCAGCAACATCCCTCCTTTGATGAGGTGTAGGTTGGTCCTTTAGTGGTGCCTGGGGTGGTTCCCTGGCCTCTAGATGTGGTTGAACAACTATAGGAGTAATCTTTTCGATCAGATCCTAGGTGGCCTAATCATATTTTGGCTTAGCCAAGCAAACTGCTCCGACATTGCTTGCTGAATTACAACCAACGACCTTAAGGTTGCAGCCACCTCAGCTATCTCGGACTGGGGTGGTGCTTGGCTGGAACTGGGTCCTCCAATGCCAGATAGTGGAGGAGGTGGTAAATCGAGTTCCATGTGTTAGGTCTAAAGAGCTTGTGATGAAAATATAAGAGAGATTAAATACCTTAAAGGACCTCTTTCAATGGTGAAACAGTTTCAAGCGAATGGTGAGGCATGGTTCACCATCGGAGTCTCCGGTGAGGTTAAGCTAGGAAAGGAAGAGATAAATATTCTCGTTCCCATAGACGGTGCCAAAAATGATGATGCTGGAAACAACACAACCAGATAAGGTGTTAACAATATCAAACAAGAGATAATAATGGCACCACAAGAGTATATATATATAGTAAGAGATGTGGAGAAGGGGATGAACACAACAATATAAGTGGTTCGATAATTGCCTACGTCCACTATGCAAGTGAGTGTAAATATCACTATCAAATGAGGCTCTAATGGCCATAGTAATACAATCACTCCTCTTTCTCTCTCTACTGTAAGTGCAACAGAGTTTTATCTAGGGTTTATATTTTTTTATCCTTTATAAGGTAGAAGATGACCTCTATATATAGGGGGTGTAATGTACCATCTAAGCATGCAATGAGCATGTGCATGAAGATCCAACCAGTATAAGGATGACACCTGGATGATCTTAAGCAAACAATAATGACATTAGTATTCCCTCATGTGGAAGGAATGGTTTAATAATAATAGATTTGTTCACGTGTACCAAACCATGCATGTTCTTGTACATGCTCAGAGATCTTTGATTGGTGCAACCTCGGCCTGACAGAGTACGAGGTTTGTGAGGTCCGGTCGTTCCTTTATCTGAGGCTATATTTGATTACCATGGTCATGTAGCTAGCCGAGGTTAGGTCTGAGTAGGTGTAACGTCATCTTGGACCAATGATTATGTTGCCAGATTAATGGTCCCTTGTCACTACTGATCTCAGATGATGGCTGTAATGTTGGATGGGGCTGATCATGGTGTGGAAGGAGGGTTGAACCCATTAGTCCTCGCCGACCTCAGTTGATGTCTAGTCGAGGTTGATGTATGTTGTAGAATCAATGTCGGTTGTGGCTAACCTTCTAAGATCCGATGTTACTGATGGTTATCTTAGGCATCTAGTCACCTCGGCTACAACACTGGCCGAGGTTAATGACTCTGAGCAAGAGGGTACACTTTGGGCATATCATGGATCCTTGTCATTTTCATTCTATCTCTGTCATTAGTTTTACTTATGTTGGTTTTGGATACATTTGGTTTGACTTGGTTTATTGTATTGAGATGTTTTAAACTGGAAAATTTATTCGAGTTATATTAAATAAGTCGTGATGGATATTATTTACTATTCATTGTTGTGGATTGGGTTATATGATAAATGATTGCTATTGTTACAAAGGAATTTTATTTAAAATTAAAAGTTTTGACATTAGCTTAATTGATTACTAGGCGGTTAATAATAAAAGAAAAAATATTTTCAGACAATGATGCTAAGAAGGAGCCAACTGAATAATTCAAAATAATTGGATAAAGGATTGGACACTTGGTATTTAATTAAGCGAGTTGTTTACATTAACATCAATTAAATTTTTATGATATCATTTCTCAAAAACCCATTTCAACATGTGAATCCAACCCAAAATTATGTTTGTATCACAAACTATGATATGAATTAAAACAAATACATAGTATTAAGTTAGTTTAAACACTTGACTTAAAATTATGGTAGAGTTGGAATTCCCCTTTATACCATGATGATCCTAGCCCAGAAATTTCACCTAAATCCTTCCAGAATTGCCTTTTCTTGATCTCCCTTTGTTTCTCCCTTCTCTATTCTCTTATCTCTCCCTTTTAGACTCTTATAATGGTAGTGTGGTTGTATCTCAAGCCCGAAAATAGGTTATCACCTAATTGTTAAATGACCATATACCCCTATGAGGGGCCAAACTAGTCGAAAAAGCCCCAGAAACCCGAATACCACCCCGCGTACTTAATTTTTACTATTTCGACCCATTTTGGATGATCCGTGTACTCAAAATCACCATCCGATTCCACTAATGTAAATTTCTCATCTCATTGCAAACTAGACCCCACACGCGCGTCTCGAATGAAATACTGTCAAATTTTATCGATTTTTAATCACTTATGATGGAAAAGCATTTGACATAATTTTATTTACTCATCTCACTAGTAAATATATTTTCACATAAATATTATTCTTTTCTCAAAAATTTATATTTTTTAAATTCTCGTTGTTTTTCATTTTATTTAAATTATGTGCACATGTACAATTTAAATGCTAAAAATAAATATTCAAAAATACGGGTGTATTTTATATATATATACTGAAAGTCTTCTGTAAGTAAAAAAATGATTTTCTTAATGAAACTTCATGGATATGATGTCCATGATTAGAAGATCATATCCAAAAAATTTCATCAAAAAATTCAATAAAAAATCGTTGAGATGAAGTGATATGTAAAGAAATGGTATAAATATTAATTTTCAACCGTTGAAATGTTGGGTTGGCGCCAGCCACTTTATTGATTGAATTTTTTAATGAAACTTTATGGATATTGTCTTCTCACTTTCAAGATCATATCCATCAAGTTTCATAAAAAAAATTCAATCAAAAGTGGGTGAGATGATCGTCAACATTTCAACGGTAAAAAATCCATATTTATACCATTTTTTTTAATTATCACCTCATCTAAACGATTATTTTATTGAATTTTTTAATGAAAAAATTGGAGATGGTCTTTTCATCGTGGAGATCATATGCATGAAGTTTCATCAAAAAGAAAATTTCTTTACTATTTTAAAAAATTGTATGTATCGGGATCTATGTCATAAGAAGTCCTTCCATGAGGATCTCTCTCTCTCTCTCTCTCTCTCTATACACACACACACACACACACACACACACACACACACATATATATATATATATATATATATATATATATATATATATATAGAGAGAGAGAGGCTGGATCGTATACGGACCAAGTTTACGGACCGCTACCGTCCAAGAATTATCTAGGGACCGTTTTGTCTTTTTAGGACCACCTTTTGGGACCGCGATGTCTTTTAACTTCTTCTAAGTTTTGGGGAATATCAATTTTTACCCCAATGATTTCTAAGGTCTTTTAAGCTTATTTTAACGCTTAATTAATAAGGAAGTCTAAGTATGGAAGTTTCAGGGCTACTGCTACTTCTCAAGCTTCTTCCGTCACTATTGTACTGAAGTTCTGAATAGCGAGGATTATCTATATAAATAATTTCTTCAGGAAGTCTAGAATTTGGAAAAGGTTTTGATGGAAAATATTCTAGTCTTAAATACCTTATACGGTATCGTGGGTTTATTTGTCTAGTTTCTTTATATATTTGATTAATAATATCAATTATATCGTTATCTATAAATTCGTCTAAATTATTATCACCATAAGATGACAAAAATCTTCGGTATGTTCTAGGGGCAGCTGTCTCTAAGTTTTTAAGGAGAGGGCTGAATCCTACGGCTCTAATTAAAGTAGCCTTTGTTTCAGCTAACCTTTTACGTCTAATAAATTTTAATACGTCTATACTGTCTTCAAGTATCCTAGTGTATTCTTGATATTTTTTAGGTCTTGATAGTTCTTCTGTAAAATCTTCAGTTCTTAATTTTTGTCTAAAGAGATCTCGAATCCCTGTTCTAATTATTTCTATTCTAGTTACTTCTCTTCCTAACCACTCAATGATCTGGTCTATGTATTTAAAAGTACCACCTGCATATACTAAAGTAATTTCTATAAGTTATTTATCTTTAGGGTTTGTAAGAGTCCAGTCTTGAATTTCTCTAGTTAAGTCTAAGCTTTTTTGATTAACTAATTCTAAAAAGTCTTTAGTGATTTGTAAGCTCATATAAAAATCTTGAAAGAAATAATATGTAAAAATAGTTAAGGGTTTGGTTCGAGTTGTACCTTCCTTCTGGTCTGCAATATCTTTATCTTCTTCCCTTTATCTCTTCATCCTTGCTACTATTCTTCTCCGGTCTCGATCTCCTACAACTCTCTCTTTATGGGTTGCACCTCAATCCACTACATTGGCGGTTGACACGTTTCCTGCCTGTACGCCTTCACGCCTAATGCCCACCTGGTTAACGGCTCACGGCTAATCGGCACCTGACGGCGGTTCACCAGTATAACACCTTGTGTGCTACACCAGAGGTTCCACACAATAGTCCTTTATGAACAGAAAGTTGGAGACAGTTTGGGAATAATAACAACTTAGCATAAGAGATTTTTGGAAAAGAAAACACTTTTATTGCATTGCATAAGTAAATAAAACTCTCCCCTCTCCCCTAACTATGAGAGGAATACTCACTCATATACATATTACTCTCTACAAGCATACTCTCTCTAAAATCCCAACAATCTCTCACTCTCTAACTCCTTCAACTGCTGTCTAAAACATAAATGGACGCTCCCTTTTATAGATCAAGGGCACTAAAAAATGACTGGTAATCGGTTGTCAAAAGTAATTCGGTTGAAAGCATCAATTATTAAAGCAACATTGTCTTCAGAATCTTAATAGTTGGGTCTACAAGCTTTTATCGTCTTTTGATAATTTGGGGGGACCTCTTTCTTTATGAAAAGAATGGCGTGCCAATTCTTTATCATGAGTCTTATCGTTTTGTAATAATGCAAGAGCATCAAACAAAGTCTTCGTCTTTTTCATTAGTCTGGTGGCCCATGTAGGGTAGGCTGAAGCACCTTATACCTTTGACTTACTTAAGTCTATATTGTATAAGTGCTCAACTAATTTGGAAATAGTGACAAAATTGGTTGTCTAACCTAGAATCAAAAGAACCTCAGAATTATTCTCTCTAATCCTCTTCAATGATCCAAACAAGGTATAATTGAATCACACTACACACATTAGAAGTGCATACATGTGTATAAATTGCTTAAAATTGATTGTGTGTTAAATTCCCCTTAAAATGTTGTTTTAATAATTTTTGGGAATTTTTAAAATAATGATTTCTTAAATAAAAAGCGTTTTTATAAACTTTGTGGGGTTAAAATGCTATTTTGAAAAATATGTTTTTCATTAGAATGTTTGATTGGGTAGAATATCAAAGCGCTAGAGACTTCAGGGTGCTACCTGTAATTACTTTTGACGCGTGTTTGCCAGCCAATAGAATGCCAACACTTGCCACGTTCCTGATATCTCATTTTGTGTTTGTTTTGTGAGAGAACTGCCTGGTGTATTGTGGATCGTTAGATCAAACCTTATCTATGGCCTGCATACGTTTTAAGTCTATCCATGTGCTATTACTTTGGACCAATCACCTTCGTTTTAACCACCGCTGTTTTACCACCCTTGGATCAAGTCAACATAAGGAAGACTGGATCTCAACCGTTGATTTTGATCAGCAATCTAGAACCTTCCTTGGCTCCTATATAAACCCTCCTATTATCAACCTTTGGGAACTTTTGGCAGTCGTCCAAATTGAGAGAAAAAAGAGAGAAGAGAGAAGTGAGAGAGAAGAGAGAAAAGAAAAGAGAGAAGTGAGAGAAAGGGAAATGTGTTAGAGAAACCCTAACCCTAACCCTAAACAAACTTCAAATCATGTTCAAACCTTCGTAGATACAAAACCCCAAACACAACCTTGAGTGTTTGAGAGAGAGTGGTGTTACTGGTTACCTCTTGATCTGTGATCTTATTACCAACTTAAACATTTTTGTGAAGATCTGTATTTCTTTATCATAGAAATCTTAGATCTACACTTTGCATGTTATATTTCACTAGATCTGCATATTTCTTTCTTGTTTTAAGAAAATCTTTGCTGATTTAGATCTGTAAATATTTTATGGTTTATGTTCTTATGAAACTTAACCTTGACCTAGTTGGATTCTCACTTGGAGAATTTCAATCTCAAAAATATTTTTAAAACTAAGATTGATTAAGGTCTTGACCGATTTTGAAGCAAGATTTCTGTGGAATCTGGGATAGATTAAAAGGTCATAAAGGTTTTAAGTTCTATAAGAAAGAAAGAAAAGAAAATCACAGCATATAGTCTTTATATGTAATTTTCTAGGACTGTCTGTAAAAACTAAGCGTGTGTGTGAGTTCATGCATGTTGATAGGAATCACATCACAAACACTTGACACACTACCACACTGAAAGTGTTGGGTATAAGATCAAAGATTATTGAGTCGACGCAAGGAAAGCTAAAGCAAAGGGGAAGTTATCAAACTGGAAGAACATCATCAACAATCAGATCTATGAGAAGTTAGAAGGACACCAAGTGGGGTATATTCCTAAACTTAGAATAGGCTGAGTTGTGAGCATGTATGTTGTATTGTTTGTAACTGCTGTTTGTTTTTAGTGGATTTTTACTTTCGTGACTTAGAAGTCACCGTGGATGTTTCCTCTATTGGGAGAGGTTTTACCACGTTAAAAATTGTGTGTTCTGATTATCTTCATCTACTCATCTCATTCTATAGTGTGCTGAATTTTTGAAACTATCTTAGTTTTAAAACTGATTACAAAGTCTTGGTTATTCTCGTACATAAGTTTTTGTAAACACATCTTGTTGTTTATCATTTTTATTTTCAAAAGAAAAGGGTTTCTTCAACAAACATCTCGGAGTTCCTTATACAGTTTAATCTTGTATTAAACGACATTAGCATCGTTTTTCATAGGCATCCTTTTGCTTTATGGAAAGCATGGTCTAGGCAAAACGATTCTTCTGTCTTTAATAATTCATCCACCACTGAGGGGACCATCTTCGTCTCATCTGTGTCTTCTTATTCCTTGTCTTGGTCTGGTAGTTCATTGTTGAAAAATTCATCAATAAGGCCTACAGTTCTAATGCTAGCTGGCAAAGCTATTTCTACCATTTCTTTGGATTCTTTCTTGAGCCTTCCATTGAATGGGTCATCGTCTAGAATTATCAGGTCTTCTTTGTGGTAGGCAGTCTACCACATGTCTTCTCCTGTTAATAACTCCATAATTTCTATGGTGTCCATGGCTTGAGCAATCTGGAGCTTGGACTTATCAACAATTAATTCTTTGGCCTCATCATCTGATAGAATCTCAACGTCTTCGAATATATAACTGGAAAATCTAATAAGTCTAAATCCTTCAACTCTCATTCCTCTACAGGAACTTGGAGCAATTTGGTAGATTCTGGAAAATAGAGGAAGGAAGTCTTCTACCTTATTAATATACTCATGGACTATTTTTCCAAGAGCAACAGAGTCTTCAATGTCTTTTATCTGGACGAGTCCAATGAACCCGTGGTCTGCAAGAGTTATATGAGCCATTTCTGATTTTCCAACAAGATATATTTTTGGGATGTCTTTGAAGAAACCTTTAATTATTAAGGCATCTCCATTTATTTCTGATAATAACATATTAAAATGATCAATAATATTATTAGTTTCTTTTTTAAAGTCATCTGTTAATGGAAGATTATTATGACCAAATGGTATAACAATCTTAGTCTTAAAAGTCTTTTTCTGATAACAGAAATCAGTAGGTCTAGTTTTGGAGGTCTCTCCAAGAGTCTGAGCATAAGTCTGAGTCTGAGGTCTAGGTGCAACAGTACCACTGAGCTGGTTAACTGCAAGTCCTTGAGTCCTCATGAATCTGGCAATGGCTACAAAATTTTGTTTGAACTCGATCCATAGTCTATTCTTCACATTCCACCATATAGCGTCTATAAGAGTATTTTTGTCTTCTGAAAATTCTCGTCTAAATTTGATCAAGTCTGAGTATCTTTGATCGGGTCTATATTGGGGAAAGTACATCTTCCCAATGAGTCTATTTTGAGAAATTATCTCTTGTCTATATTTTCCAGGAGGAACTAAGATATCATCAAAGTTCTCTAGGATAGGTCTTTCTTGAATATGCATTGGTCTTCGCGTTATACCAGCATTTGGTCTCACGTGTCTAAGATAGTCTGCGACGTCTTTCCTGTTTAGTCTATTTGTTCCAGAGGAACTCATGTATTCTAGGTCTTCTGTTTGCAACATAAAACATGAAATAATATTAGTTTTAGCAAACATTGGCTCTCTTGATATAATGTCTGGAATGGTATTTTTACTTCCCTTAATATGAATAACAGAGAAGTCATAACCATTAAGAAATTGTTGCCATCTAATTAGTCTATTAGTTCTTGATTGGGACAAGTCTAAATCTCTAAATTTTACTGCATAAGAAGAGTCATTATAAACAGTGAAATGTTTAGGTCTAAGAAACAACATATATTTTTCTATTCCCCTTACTATGGCTAAAACTTCTTTTTCATGGGCAGTGTATCTTGTTTTTGGGTCTGTAAAGGTTCCAGAACTATGTCTACAACGTTTCTTCTTTTTTGTCTGATGATCAATGGAAAAGTATACTGCTCCCCATTGTTTATCAGAGGCATCTGTTTCTACTATAAACTGGTCTTCTGCATTAGGCAGTTCAAGTAAAGGAATGTTCTTGACTGCATCTTTAATTTGTCTTATTACTTCAAAATCATCTTTAGTCCAATAAAAGGGATTGGTTTTGTCTGTTCCTTTTAATTTGGATGTTAAGCTTTGTCTTTTTGAACAAGGTCTTTAATAAAGTCTGCAACATAATTAAGCAATCCTAAAAATGATAGTAATTATTTTCTATCTTTGAGTTGGTCTGGGAACTCAAGAATCTTCTTGGTTATGTGTTCTTCCAAGGATAATTTTCCTTTATTAATATGCATTCCCACAAAGTCTATCTCAGTCTGAAATAATTGCATTTTCCTTTGGGAGATAAAAATACCATGTTTGTCTAATTCTAAAATAATCTTTTTAAGATGGTCTACATGCTCTGTCTCAGTCTTACTTGCTACAAGAATATCATCTATGTAAACAAGGCAAAATTCTGAATAAGGTCTAAATATATTATCCATTCTTCTTTGGAAAACTTGAGGAGCATTCAAGTATCCAAATGGCATTACTAACCATTCTTATTTTTCTTGGGGCACACTAAAGGCTGTCCAAGTAATACTGTTTGGATGCATCTTAATTTTTCCAGAAGCCTGATTTGCAATCAAACTTACTGAATATAATTCTATCTTCAATTAAATCAATCAAATTATTTTTGTCTGGTATCTTATAAGAATCAAATTCACAATTCTTATTTAATTGTCTATAATCTATAACCATACGTCTTTTTCCTCTTTTACGTTCTGATTCATTTTGAACATAGAAGGCTAAACTATTATGTCTACTTTTACTTTCTCTAATAATGCCTAACTTAAGAATTTCGTCTATGTCTTTCTTGAATTCTTCCCTATCTTCTTGTGAGTATCCTTTCTTATAAGTTCCACCATTAATAGTGACGTCTGGGTTAATAGAAATGATTTCACAATAGCTTTGGTCTTTGTCCCACTTAGCGATGGGATTTTCTCCTAAAGTAGGTTCTGCTAATTGCCTAATCTTTTCTTTCTCTGCTTCTATATCCATATTCTTCTATTTGTATATGGCTTGAACTTGTAATAAGGTCTGCTGGGCTTTATCTAAAATGTCTTGTTGTATAAGTGTTATTTGCTTATAACACTTTAGGTCTGGACACTTACACTCTTTTTGTAAGGGTTTAGTGATATCTAAGGCTTCTTGTTGGGTTGTAGGTCTAGGTCCATCATGCTCAGATGAAGAACTCTGATGTTTAAGGGGTCTATAATTTGGCTTGACATGCATAAGGTCAAAGGCAGTCTTATGATCAATTAGAGGGGCTTTAATATTAAATTCCTCTTGATCACTAATTAATATCTTATCATTATACTGAGTATAAGGATGATATTTACTAATAAAGTCTTGTCCTAAAATAATGTTTCCTGTGAAACTAGGACGAGGGTCCATTATCCAAAATCGATGATTGACGGTTTTGTTGGTCTGATTTCCTAATTTAAAATAAATAGGAATAGTCTGGAAATATAAGGTAAATGGATATCCATTATCCACTTTACCATAAATTTCTTGAGTACTTTCTAAAAAATAGTCTTCAGGGAAGGCATTAGCCTTGCAAATACTCTGAGAGCACCCTGTATCTATAAAAGCTGAAAGTCTTTTAGGATAGTCTTTATGTTGAACAAATAATTCTACAAAAAAAGCATGTGGTTTAGTAGAAATTCCTAAATTGTTCTTTTCTAAAATAGATATTCCTTTCTGAGGTTTATTTATAAATTCTAAGGGTATTTGGTCTTCTGAACTACTATCAGAATGATATTCTTCTAAATCATAGGAAATTCCCTTTCCTTTTAAGTCTTCATTTTATTGCAATCTTTTGGATATATTTTTATCAATGTCTTGATAATATGTTTTAATATCGAGCGTCACACTGGCTAGTATAAATTGCTCTAAATCTAATTCTCCAACAATCTTCATGGTAGTGTAATTGACAAATAACACAAACCATAAATAACTCTGTTTGTATAATCTCAAAGAATTCTACGCATATAAAGTCTTTTTTGCTACATTTCATTCAAATGTACAATAATGTCTTTCATCAAAATAGCATCTAGGTATATAGGTTAGTAATTCAGGATTACTAACTGTCCATCTTTTCTTTTAAAAGGGGCTTAATATACACTTATACCAAGCGTCTTCCAAGTCTACATATTCATCATCTAAATTATCTTGATTTGTCTGCATCATATACAAGTATAGAGTATCCTGAGAGTCTTCATAATCATCAGTATCACCATAGTCTTCCGAATCACTGTCTGTGTATACACTATAGATACTAGTGTTGTCATCATCTTCTATGTCTGATATTTCTATAGCATATAAGATATCTAATTCTTCTTGATCTGCATAGTCTAATATTGTATTAATAATCTTAATACTTTCTTTATCTTTTTTATAAGGGCAGTCTTTAGCAAAGTGTCCTTCCTTGCCGCAAGTCCAACATTCTTTGGTGGCAATCTTAGATTGAGCTACGTATTTCTCCTTTCTATAATTCGGAACCTTTTTATGCTTACTAGTATTTTTCTTAAAATATCTTCTTTTATTAAATCTATTTTTCTTAGTCTTAGGATTCCTTTCTCTAAAGGTAGTAGATTGTCTAAATTTATACTTCTTTGGAAATCCTAAAGGTCTAGTCTTAAACTTCCTATGTGTCCATTCTAATTTCTTTTTGAATTTCTTAGATTCACTTCCACATCCCCATTGAATTGGAGCGATGTCTCTTTCGTCTTTGATTGGAGGGATCTGCTTGAAAGTTTCTTCTATCAACTTTCCTTGGGTTATATCACGTCTCTTAGATATGATATAGTCTTTGGCGAAATTGATTATTTAACCAAGGGAGTTATTCTTAACTCCGGCTACTCCTGGTCAATTCCTATATTCATTAATTAGGATTTGTCCTATGGCTGGTATCTTTCTAAAGTATTCATCTTTTAATGTCTCCCCAAATTCTTTAATTTGGTAATATAGTTGTTCATAATTATAGCTATATTCATTTATCTTATCTAATTTGCAAATGCTAAGGAGGGCTAACTTAGTTTTTACTAGGTCTTGTTCATTGATCTGAGCTAGATGTCCAGCTCCAATGAATTCTGAAGTGAACAATTGAATATATTCTTCAATTGAACTTTCTTCTAGGTTTTCTTTCATCTTCTCAACCTCAGCTAAGGAGTCTTCATCTGTAGCCTTTCTTAAACTATCTAAGTAATCTTTTGCAATACCTCTAATGGATTGCTCAGCGTACTGATTACATGAACTTGCATCCCATTGTTCATTAGATGCAAAACACATGTTCATCTGGTTACGCCATTCATCTAAGGCTTTCTTCCTATCGTGAACATTGTCTAAGTTAAGGTATATACCTACTGGATTTATGGCTTGGCTTGCCATAGTCTTAACAGGAGTGAAACTCTTGTCACTAGCTGGAAAGTCTTTTATATAATCAGGTTTAGTCTTAACTACGGTGGTTGAGTATATAGGAATATTTATTCCTATTGGTTTACTAAAAAGTCTAGGAGCATCTTCTAGCCTACTACTACTTCCTATCTCTTGTTTACTAGGTTCAACTTGTGTAGCTGGCATTAATCTTTGTTCTCCTTCTTCTATTAGTCTTAAGTTTCTAAGAAGTTCCTTTGTATTCTTAGATTCTTTTAATTTTAATATGCGGTCTTGGGATATCATAGTAAATCTTTCTCTTTCTTGAAACCTAACAGAATGAATTTTCTTAAGGTTATCTTTAAATGTCTTCATATCCAATTCTAAGGGTTCATGTCCAAAGTTTTGGATCCTAACTTTTTCTTTAACTAAGTCTTTTTGTTCAAATGATCTTCTAGGTCTAATTATCGGGCTTGTCTTAGTAAACTAGCACTAGTCTTACTACTACATTCTCCTTCTGTAGGATCATTGATTATGGCTTCTCCCATATTTCTAAATCTAATTTCTTCGGTCTGGATATTCTTATTAACAATATTAGGAGGACCAAACTGGATGGTAACATTTCCAGTGACGTCGTCTTGATTAATAAACAAAGGTTTATTTTGTATAGTCTTAGTTTCTTGAAATTCTGGCAATTGCCAAAGGGTCTTGGCTTTTTCTCTCATAGGTCCAGTATTCCTAATACTGTAAGTATGATTATAGTCTGACACATTGGTTCTAACTAAGATTTCTTCATTAAGCCTACCGCAAGGAATTCCCGATTGCATTCCTTCATAAGGAAATTGGGAGAACTTCACATAGCTTTGAAATTCTATATTTATATTAGCGTCTGGGATTATATAGTCTTCATAGCCACTAGCATATAAGATTAACTTAAAATATTTGGTTGTGTCTACAGTTACTGTAAATGCTGGAATGACATTAAAGTATCCAATGTTGTCTGACATTTCTAATTGGGCTATCCCAATAAGTCTTTTCTCAAAGTCTTTCCATATTTTGTCTACTAAACAACATAATATGTTAATATTATTCTGAGGTCTATGTAATCCTTGGATTCTTTCTTGAAAGAGTCCAAAGGTTAGGAATTGGAACTTCCTATCAGTTCCTCTAGATCTAAGCCATTCTGAGTCAAATACTTGGAGCTTAGTGTAGGATTTATCTAACACATGATTTCTACAATGGTAAGTCATGTTATAATTGGGGGTCTTAGGAGTGGAACCTTCTTTGAACAAGTCTATGTATCTAACGGCTGGAAGTTGTCCATTATGAATGGAATCTTCAACAATCTTCCAGTCCACTTCACCCCATTCTTTCCATTGGAGGGGGTTGGTGAAATTTCTTTCTTTCCACCATGTCCTAACATTGGAGGATGAATCCTTAAGTCTTTGGAGCATATGGTTACTCTGTCCTATATTTGGGATAGAGCTAACTATCTTACTAGTCTTATTTAATCCGTCATTTATGACTCGTCTACCTAAGGTCTTTCCTTCTCTAGTTTCTATAGAAGGTGATTCTCTAAACTTACAAGTGGTTACCTATTTTTGTTCAAGTATTTTTTCAATTCTTTCTAAGAAGTTTGAATAATCTTTTTGTCTTTTTATCTGATTAAGCATTTCTTCTTTAAAATTCTTATTCTCTTTTCTAGTCTTTTCAGAAGTTTCTTCACTATGTCTAGCTAGAGAATTAACGATGGTTTTACCAACATTAGTGATATAGTCTTTTACCTCATTATCTTTTTCTAGTTGTTGCATAGTTCTAACTTCTATGGCTTCTACAGTCTTTTCAATTTTATCTAACCTAGTTAGAATAAAAGGAGAGTCTATTTCTGCTTGGGATGGTTTATTATAAACGGCCTTAATTCCGTTTATAATTTCTCCATATTTTTCTTCTACTTGGTCCATGTCTAGTCTAAGTTCCTTAATAATACTATCCATTTTGGATAGGTTATGGCTTTCCATATTATTAAGATAATTTGCTAAATTTTGTTGGAATTTAACAAAGTCTGTGTAGAAGGTGGTTAATCCTTCTGTCTTAGCCTTTAAGTCTAAATGCAAGTCTTTAACAAAGCTACTGTTATAGTCTTGGGTAGCTGCTATGGATGTAGAAATTAAATTCAATATTTCTAATATGAGTCTAGTTGCTTTAGCCGCGTTGGCAATCTCATTTTCATTTATCTTATAATAAAATTTATCATCATTTATCTTTCCTAAAATTCTTTGATAAAATTTTGATAAGGTCTGAATGGAGAGGTCTCTTGGTACCTCATTCCAGTTTGATCTAACTATCTCCATTAGGAAGATAACTATCTAGTCTAGGGATAAGCTTGGCTTGTTCTTTAGTAAGTTTAATTAACTCACTGTCTTGATTTTTAATTAAAGTTTTAATTTCTAAAATGTCTTTGTTAAGGACTTATATATGATTAGTCTTAATATTTATTTCTTGTAACACGTGTACTAAGTCTATTGGGATTTGATTATCTATGTCTAATAATCTTTTAGAGATATTTTTTATCTATGTTTCTAAGGTATGAGTGTCTTTTATTAATTGTCTTAATATAAGCAGTATAACTTATTTTGGTATATTATGCTATTAATAGCACTAGCAGTAACTTGTCTACTGTCTGCGTGTTTGGCTGGGATATGTTCAATGTGTGAACAACCGTCTATGTGTGTGGTTAAACAACCTTCTGAGTCTAAATCAGTTATGGGTATAGGTTGGTAGTCTGGGTTGGATCCAAAAATATCTTGGTAAATGCGAGGGATAAATCCCAAGGGTATTAAAGTCTTTTTACTTTTAGTCTAAAAGGAACGTCTTATGGCTCTGATACCAAAATTAGGGTTTGGTCGGAATTTGGTGAGGTTCTAAAATCTTTATGGTCTTGATACCAATTTTGGGTCTAAATTATAAATCTTTTCATTATATAGTCTTAAACTAAGGTTTTAGTATAAGACAAGAGGGGGGCCATCTAGAGTAAATAACAAAAGTCTTTGGGACCATGAGGGGACCACTTTCGGGATAAGGACAAAGTCCGCACGAAAAGTCTGCATGGGAAGCCCGCACCTGAGCCTATCTGTATATATATATATATATATATATATATATATATATAGAGAGAGAGAGAGAGAGAGAGAGAGAGAGGGAGAGAAAGAGATACAGACAGACTCTAGTACTGTTGATACTAAATTTAGTCTGTTGACGAGGACCATTCACTTGAAGACACGTGTCAACCTACGTGGCAATTAGAAACACTTTCAACGAACAACATACTATTACCGAGCTACTCAAGCGCCCCGAGCAACTCAATCATACCGAGCAGCTTAGGCGCCCCGAGGAGCTTAAGGCTCCGAGCAACTTAAGCGTACCGAGTAACTCAGGCAGTCCGAGCAACTCAACGTACAGAGCATCCAAATCAGGAGAATCAAAAAGACGACTGCGCATTAAATGCTCATTATTATCGTATAGATGTATATGTCTACTAGATAACAGCGCATTGTTCTTTCACATGCATAGCCTCAAGGCTATAAATACATTGTAACCTCCTCATTTAGAAGGGGACTCTGGATCTCTTGGTAAACCACTTATCGAGAATTCTAGTCAAACAATAACCAATACAAAAATAGTGGACATAGGCTATTCTTATAAGGTTGAACCACTTTAAAAATCTTTTGTCTTATTTATTTTATCTGTGATTGATTAATTAGAGATAATCTAATTTTTTACATCAACAGATTGGCGTCGTCTATGGGAAACGACTATAATTAGCGTTTTTCACAAAAACAATTCATTATCAATGGCCGATGAGCCAGAATCCAGTAATCGAAACATTAGGGTCCCTCCGAACCTTTCTACTCCCCCAAATGTTAAAGATATGGCTGGTATAATCGCTAATCTGGCCAAAGGCCAGACGGCCATGCAAGAAATCATGCGACAACTTATACAAACTATTCAAGGCGGAGTGCCAGCTCAATCAGGACAACGAACTGTTCAGAGAAATACCCATTTACCCTCTTCGCAAACAAGGGGAATGCTATTTTTATAGGAATCTCGATCTAGACTCACCGACTCATATCGCACTGAAAGATCTAATGATCTTATGATCATCCTGGTCGGACTTCCTCAATACGAGCTACAGTCTCTCAACAAAACGTCACTTTATCTTCATAAAGGACCACCGCTCTTGAAAGGTTTAGTAGAGTCTCTCCTTTTGATCATTTGGGCCCTAGGAGGAATAGAACTCCCGCTAGGATTGTGTCAAGCAACTATCAATGACCATCCGATCTAAGGGAACGCTCTTCCCAATCACGACCAACTGCTCGTAATGAAAGCTCCAAAGAGGAAAATTCAACACGATCAGTTGCTCGAACCAATAGGCTCAAGGAGGGAAATAATGCATGGAAGGGTTCCATTCAGAGGTTGGAAGATAGATTAGAGGAAATGGCTAAGGCTAAGAATACTCTACAAAGAACTTTTGTCCAAGGGACACCATTTATATAGGCAATTGTGGATTTTCCCACACCATCAAAATTCAAAGCTCCTATGGTGACGCCTAAATATGATGGAAAAACTGACCATGTCCTTCATATAAAATAATACCAAGCTTCTGCCGATATCTATGCAATTCCAGACGAGATGAGATGCAGGGCTTTTTTTGGAACTCTTACCGAATCTGCTCAAATACGATACAATAACCTTCCTCGGGGGGAAATTGCGACTTTCTTTCAACTAGCAGAACTCTTTATCGGGAACTTCTGTTTTGGAGCGAAACCAATCAAACGAGTAGCACACTTACTGAGTGTTAGACAAAAGACAGGTGAAAGCACCAGGGACTATATTACTCGTTTTAATATCGAGAAACTTGAGGTAATTGATTACGAGGAGAAAACAACAATTACTGCTCTGATGAGTGGACTATTGCCAGATAAATTGTACTACACTTTAGCCAAAGATCCGCCTAGGACTATGGTTGAACTGATGGTAAAAGCAGCCAAAATCATGAATGTCGAGGAGGCCATGGCTGCGAAGAAGAATGCAGATACTAAGGAAACCAAGGTCGAGGCTGACAAGACTGAGAAGAAGGATCAGAAGAATAATGGTGGCAACAGACAGTCGAAAGCAAAGCAAGCACTGGAACAGTTGAAGAAATTTGGAAATTATACTCCTTTGAAGGTAGATATAAACCACATTCTGTAAGAGATCAAGAACAACGAGGAGCTAAACTGGCTAGAGAAAATGAAGGTAGATCCTAACAAGAGGAATAAGTCCAAATATTATGAGTTCCATAAAGACCATCGTCACACTACCAAGCATTGCATAGATCTCCAGAATGAAATTGAAGCACTCATCAGGCGGGGAAAATTGACCAAGTATGTTGATCGCCGAAATGGTGAAAAGACCAACGATCGAAGAAGGCAAAGATCTAAATCTCCTCATCGATCAAAATAAGACATGAAGAGAAGTCATGAAGAAGATCCAGAAGATGACCAAGATGACCCCGATCTCCCCAAAATACCAAGGCAGCCAGAACGTAAGGTATTTTCAATCCATTTTGGATCATTTGAATGTAATGTTATTACAGGTGGAGATGCAGGAGGTGGGTATATGATTGCAGAGAGGAAAGCTTTCCTCAATGCGGCTCAAGCTTGCTCGTACATTCAGCGAATAAATCTGGCTGAAGATGATCGCCCAAGGAAGGTGAATAAGGACAAATTGGTCATTGGTTTCTCTAAGAATGACCTGGCAGGTGTACTATATCCTCATGATGATCCGTTGGTGATCAAAATGAGAATGAAGGAAGTGGTGATCTCACGAGTATTGGTAGATAATGGTAGCTCGGCAGATATCATGTTCTACCCATGCTTTGATAGTTTGAATCTGAAGCTAGCCCAGTTGGAGCCATATCATAGGCCCCTCCTTGGTTTTATCGGCGAGAAGGTTTTTCCACTTGGGACGATCAAGTTGGATATGCTTATTGGTACATGGCCTGCTTGTCGAACAGAAAGAGTACACTTTTTTCCTAATGAATAAAAATGTCCAATCGGCTTACAATATCATCATGGGAAGGGTAGGTCTAAAGAAGTTCGAGGTGGTACCATCTACTGTACATCAATGTTTAAAATTCCAAACCAATTTTGGAGTGGGAGTTATGAAAGGCGACTAGAAAGTAGCTCGGGAATGCTACTATTCATCTGCCAAACAGGAGGAGCGTGAAGAATCCAGGAAGAAGACTACTACCTATCAGGTGGATGAAATAGAAGATGTAGATATTGAAACGTTAGACCCTATAAATGAGTCTTAGCTCATGAAGGGCCAAGTCATGGAGGCTACCGAAAATATCATTCTGGACAACGAGCATCCAGAGTGAACAACTCAAATTGGGGCATCACTGGATATATCGATAAAATAGGAATTGATAGCATTTCTAAGATGCAGAAAGTAGACTTTTGGATGGAGTTATGAAGACATGCCAGAGATAGACCCGATTTTCCTGTGTCACGAGCTCAACGTGAACAAGGAAGTCAAGCCAGTGAAGCAGCGAAGAAGAGTATTCAGTCCTGAGAAGAACCAAGCTATAAAGGAAGAAGTAGAGAAACTACAAAAATCCTCTTTTATTGATGATGTCAAATATCCTGATTGGCTAGAAAATGTGGTGATGGTGAAGAAGAAAAATAACAAGTGGAGGATGTGTGTAGAATTCACCGATATCAATAAGGCATTCCCAAAGGATCATTTTCCTTTACCCCGAATCGATAAACTAGTGGATGCAACCTCGGGGCATGAATTGTTGAGCTTCAAGAATGCTTATTCTGGTTACAACCAGATTAAGATGAAGCCAGAGGACAGGGAGAGTACCTCTTTTATCACCCCGAGGGGAACTTATTGCTATAATGTTATGCCATTTGGACTTAAAACTACAGGTGCAACATATCAACGGCTAATGAACAAGGTATTTGCAAAGCAAATCAGTCATAACATGGAGGTTTATGTTGATGATATGCTGACAAAGAGCAAGAAAGCTGTTGATCATCTCGTTGACCTAGGTCAGACCTTTAATCAACTAGAGAAATATCAAATGAAGTTGAATCCCTTAAAATGCATATTCGGAGTACGAGAAGGTATGCTTCTCTGATATATTGTTAACCAATGAGGGATTGAGGTGAACCCTGAAAAGATCAAGGCTATTTTGGAGCTGGGATCTCCAACCACAAAGAAGGAAGTGAAAAGCCTCACAGGGCGAGTTACACCACTTAATAGATTTGTGTCATGATCAACAGACAGATGTCTCCCATTCTTTAAAACACTCCAGAAAACTTTTGAGTGGAATGATGAATGCGAGGAGGCCTTTCAAGAGTTGAAGAAGTATCTGGGGACACCTCCACTATTATCTAGACCAGTGATGGGAGAAAGACTATACTTGTACCTGGCAGTTTCAGAAAATATAGTGAGTTCATCATTGATAAGAGTGGAGGACGAAGTACAAAAACCAGTCTATTACACCAGCAAAGCTTTTCGAGGAGCAGAAATCATATATCCAAGGCTGGACAAGTTGGCGCTAGCACTGATTGAAGCAAGCAGAAGGATGAGGTCATACTTCTAAGCCCATACTATAGTGGTGTACATTGATATGCCATTAAGACAAGCTCTGCATAAACCGGAAAAATCAGGAAGATTGATGTACTAGGCAGTAGAACTTAGTGAATATGATAAAATTTATGACCCTAAATTATTGCTCAAAGGGTAGGAAGTAGCAGATTTTATCGCAGAATTTACTCATGAGGATTCCTCCGACGAGCAAGAGTTGAATACAGACCAACCTGTTGATGTTACAGGATCATAAAATTTAAACCCTGACCAACTAACGTCGGTGGACGAGCAGCGAGAAGTGCTGGAGGAGGATAAAAATAAGCATCAAATATTCCACCTAGGAACTCTGTCTGGCCAAGAGTTTGATAATGAAGTACCTATGTGGAATTTGTATGTAGATGGCTCTTCGTGATCTACAGGCAGTGGAGCAGGGATTATTTTAAACAGTCTAGATGGAATTGATGTGGAATATGCTCTGCGCTTTCAATTTAAGGCTTCTAATAATGAGGCCGAATATGAAGCAATAATCATTGGTCTAAGCCTGGACAAAACCATGAAGGCAGAGCAAGTCATTGTGTTCAGTGACTCCCAGTTAATTATAAATCAAATTCTGGGGGTGTATGTAGCAAAAGGAGAATTAATGGTCAGGTATCATGGAAAAGCAATAGAGGTTGTATCAAGTTTTACTGCAATTCAGTTGATTAGAATACCAAGATCAGAGAATGCAAGAGCAGATGCCCTAGCTCGGTTAGCATCAGCCACACGCACTGATCAACGAAGAACAATCCCAATAAAAATCCTGGATGGTCGGAGCATCGATAAAGATCTAACAATAAACTTCATCGCCCTTGACTTGAAACCATCTTGGATGGACCCTATCAGGGCTTATATTGAAGAGGGGGATTTACCAACTGATAAACTCGCAGCCAAGAAACTAAAGTTTAAAGATGCTCATTATGTATTGACCAATGGCATTTTATATAGACGAGACATTATAACAGGGATAAAAAGATGTGTCCACCCCTCCGAAGTGAAAGATTTGATCAAAGAGGTTCATGAAGGGTCTTGTGGAGCCCATGTGGCAGGTCGGACACTTTTGCAAAGAATAACAACGCAGGGGTATTACTGGCCGATGATGAGATATGATTATGTAGCTTCTGCCAAGAAGTGTGATAAATGTCAACGCTTCTCTTATATCCGAAGAACTCCCCAAGCATTGTTAACACCCATCACATCTCCTTGTCCATTCTCCATGTGGAAAATAGACTTGGTTGGGCCACTTCCAATGACTAGGGGAAGATTTAAATACCTCGTGGTTGCTGTGGATTACTTTACCAAATGGGTGGAAGCTAAGCCTCTCATTGATATGACATACGACAAAGTCTATTAATTTATTTGGAAGAATATTATCTGTAGATATGGTTTGCCACATGCATTCATTACTGACCATGGAACCTAGTTTGATAACGAAGAGTTTGCAGCATATTGTCATCAATCCAATGTACTTAAGACCCATTCTACAACAGGCCATCCCCAAAGCAATGGGAAAACTGAGGTGACAAATAGAACGCTGCTGAATGGTCTGAAAAATGACTAGATGATGAAAAAGGAAATTGGATTAACGAGCTACATTCTGTGCTGTGGGATTATCGTACCACACCATGAACAGCAACTGGAGAGTATCCATACATGCTGGGGTTTGGGAGTGAGGCTGTCATACCTGCTGAATTGGGTTTACCCACGCATATGGTGCTTAATTTCAATTCTCCTGTCAGTGATTTGATGAGAAGGTTAGACCTGGATATGCTCGAAGAAGTTAGGGAAGAAGTAGCAATCATGAATGCAGCGTATCAACAACAAACATCTTTGTTCTATAAAAAAAGAGTGAAGAAGTGTGATTTGAAGGAAGGGGATTATGTGCTGAAGAAAGTGGTCCAAAATAATAACAAGCTGGAAGCTAACTTGTATGGACCCTACAGAGTAACAAAACTTATTCGTCTAAGGACATACGGGATTGAAACCTTAGAAGGAGAAGAATTCAATAATGCAGAGCATCTGCACAAATATTATCAGTAATTGAAATTCCTAGGTAATACAATTTCTTCATTATGAATAAAGTGATGTTTCACCCAGTTTCTCTCTTTGTTGAAATTTTTCGGAATATTAGTGCTACACACTACACATCAATTACCACCAACTTCGGTTGGTCAGCAAATCAATTACCACGAACTCTGGTTGGTCGGGAACTAATTACCACCAACTCCGGTTGGTCAGCAAATCAATTACCACCAACTCCGGTTAGTCGGGAACTAATTTCCACCAACTCCGATTGGTCGGAAAATCAATTATTACCAACTCCGATTGATCGAAAAATCAATTACCACCAACTCTGGTTGGTTGGCAAATCAATTACTACCAACTCCGGTTGGTCGGCAAATCAATTACCACCAACTCCGGTTGGTCAGAAAATCAATTAATACCAACTCCGGTTGGTCGGGAATCAATTACCACCAACTCCGATTGGTCGGCAAATCAATTACCAACAACTTCGGTTGGTCGGGAACTAATTAACACCAACTCCGGTTGGTCGGAAAATCAATTACCACCAACCCCAGTTGGTAGGGAACTAATTACCACCAACTCCTGTTGTCGGCAAATCAATTACTACCAACTCCGGTTGGTCGGGATTCAATTACCACCAACTCCGGTTGGTCAGCAAATCAATTACCACCAACTCCGGTTAGTAGGCAAATCAATTACCACCAACTCTGGTTGATAGGTAAATCAAGTACTACCAACTCCGATTGGTCGGGAATCAATTACCACCAACTCCGATTGGTCGACAAATCAATTATCACCAACTTCGGTTGGTCGGAAAATCAATTACCACCAACTCCGGTTAGTCGGCAAATCAATTACTACCAACTTCGATTGGTCGGGAATCAATTACCACCAACTTCGGTTGGTCGGTAAATTAATTACCACCAACTCCGATTGGTCGGCAAATTAATTACCACCAACTCCGATTGGTCGAAAAATTAATTACAATCAACTCCAGTTGGTTAGTACCAAACTAAGCAGGAACATGGGATGCAAATCATTCCATTACTTAGGCCCAAAGAGTGACAAGTCACTATAATCAAACAATAAATAGGACAAGTTCCATTATCCAAAAAAAATTAGAATGTACATATATTCACAAACAAACAAACAAAGACATTCTAAAAATTATTTAGAAGAAAATAAAATGGAAAAAGACTAAAAATTTCTTCATTCAAGTGAAGTATAATTACATATGATGTGAAAAATATACTTCATTACATAAAAACCATATTCTATTGGTTTTTTTCCCTTCTGCCTTTGAAACAGGTTCTACCCCAACAGGAGGATCATCTAATGCATAAGGGGAATTTATAAATTTTAGATCTCGTAGCATTCGAACATTCATTACAGAGGGACGATCAAGTAAATGCTCTAGGCGAGATATCTCAAAGTTTGCATGAAGACTGTAATCGCCGAGATACTTGGAGATTAAGCATTGAGGAATTACCCGAGCAGGAATCTAACTGATGTCAAGCTTAAAAGCAAGTACAGGCAAATCAAGCACTCCAGGGTCATAATAATACCATAAGTAATGGCCATGCTCCAATTTTAGCAGACATAGTGAATTCAACCACCCTTGCTTGTACCCCTCGTTATTTGACTGCTGGATATGATCATCAAGATGGTAAAGGGATTCATTATACCCAGCCATCCAAAACTATATGGGTTGTTTATGGAACTGATAAGTTAATCTCTCCAGTTGCTCGTGGAGACTCTTCGCCAGAATTTTCTTATTTTCCAAAGCAGAACTCTGGGAAGAGAGTTAGTCAGTAAAATTCAGAATTTTCTTGGACATTTCTACCAAAGCTTGATTCTTCGCCATCAACTGAAATGCCTGATTCTCCAAGGATGATTAAGTTTTTGCTTCTTTAATAGAAACCCGACCAGCCTTTTCTCGTCCACGATTAGATGTGGACGGTCCAGCTCTTTTCAAAGTTTCCAACTCATCTCGTAAGTTGGAATTTTCTACCTCCAAGAAAGAAAAACCTTCATCATTAACAGGGACCAAGGCTCTCGAAGAAGATGCAGCAGATTTGAGTTTTTTTTATCTCTTCTTGCAAAACAATATTCTCCTGCTCCAACAATTTGGTGATATGCCTGTGCTCTTCAACTTCAAGTCTTAGAACACTCTTTTTCTTCTCATAAGAAGAAATAAACTTGTCATACCCTTTGTCAACACTCAATTATTGATATTTTTTACCGTATCCTTGGTGAAAAAGGGTAGAAGATTCTTTATATTACTGTTGGAGTTCCTCGATAGTTCCTTGAAGATCTTCAATCATCTCGTAGTAGGACACATTATTAGCAACAGCACGATCGAGCAAACACTTTAAGTATTGATAAGCTTTAACTGCTCGTTCAGAAGCATCTGAACCAAGGATATCAATGATTTAAGCCTCATTAAGATCAGCATGACCAACTTTAAAATAGTCATTGCATTTTTTCATCAATTCTGTGTCATGAGCTGATAAGAGCTCCATCCTGTCCATAAACTAACAAAGAGAAGAAATAAAAAGAATTAATAATGATGCAGATAGGACAAGTAGAAGAGAAATTCAAGACAAACAACCAAAGTTCGAATTTTTATTCATCATAAGAAGAGATACATAGTCCAAGGTTACATTTAAGAAAGAAAAAGAATAAAAATCCCAAACAACTTTACACCTTCTCCTTGTTTTATGTGACTTCCTCAGAAGGTTTGGAGGAAGTGATTGGTTACTTGGAGGATAAGGGTACCTGCTCGGCAGAAGTGCTAGTTGGTTGGATTTGCTCGGAGCATGGTTGAACAACAGGAATAACAGGGTCCTTATCTCCAATCATCATCGAAGATTCATCTAAAGTAGCTTTATCCTCTTCTTCTTCTCCAGGAGAGGGAGGAGGGCCATGAGTGTGCTGCTGGAATAACTCAGAATTCTCAGTAATTTTCAGTTCCTGCAAGGCTACAACCCATCCATCCCTAAAATATTTGAGGCTGGCATACTCCATTTGAGAGGACATGACAGCCAGGCCCTTGTTCCAGCCTTTATCCCAACCATAACTGAATGTTTTTTTAACTACATTTTTCCTTTTTGCCTTCTCCAAGGATTTCCTTTCCCTAAGGAGGTCCTCGACAGCCTTAAACTTCTCTTCCACCTCCATTTTTTGTCGCTCAACATCTTGAAGTTTAACAACTTCCTCTTCAGCAGACTTGAGCTTAGCTTCAAGCTCTTTGTTTCTCTGTTAAAAATTTTTATTGCTCTCCTTAAACTCCTACAACTTCTTCTCCAATTCCTTGGAGGCATTCAGATCTTGATTTATGTCCAGCTCAATGGACTTGAGTTGCTTCTCCCACGCAATGTTATCATCCTCGTACTTTGGACGAGAGTCTGTTAAAGATTGGGTCAGCCCAACAAAAGCTTCCTCTACTCCTCTCGAGGATCTTGAAGCCTTGATAGCTTCATCCTTCTTCAAAATACTATTAAAACACGTCACCAACTGAAAAAAGAAATCACTTAAAGTCAATACATGAACATAGTATTAAAAAATAAAGGGGTCGAGATAAAGATACTTAATGAGGCAATGTGTTGAGCAGCCAGAGTAGTGATTCTCTCACGAGAAAGAGTATCTTCAAGGCCTTGGACTTCTAGGATAGTCCAGGATTTTACCAAGCCCATAGCAGAGCTCGGAGGAACAAAAGTTGGAACGGTACCTTCAACATTTAACGATTGAGAGATAGGTTCAGCAGGTCTCTCAGAAGAGTTTTTCTTTAACCTCCTCAGAGGAGAAGGAACATTTTTAACTAAAGACGTTGTCTTTATTATTGATATGACAATAACCTCGATCGGAGGAGAGATAGCGACAGTCTTGCTCGAAGCCACAAGGGGCTTCTCGCTAGTCTTCTTGGCAGTAGCAGGAGGGGGTACATCATTAGTTTTTGTCCCTTCTTCTAGGACATCTTATTTACTTTCTTTGCCTCCACAGTGGCAGAGGCAGATTTGTCAAAAAAAGTAGGAGCTCTTCTCTTCTTCATCAGATCACTGATAGGAATACTCAACTCAGAGGAAGAACCTTCCACACTAGTCTCGGAGGCTGGCACTTGGTCAGGATTAACTATCACTGGATGAGGACGAGCAGTGAAAGATGAAGTATAACTTTTGTACTGCAACAAGTAAGAAGCAGATCTAATATGATCCTCAGCAACAGATTGATGCAAATCATAGATAAGTTTCAAATGCTTTAAATTAACATCAGCCTCTTTTGGAGGTTTTCTTTTACCGTCAACTGTAACAAACAAAAACAAATATCAGTGATGCATTTTATCAAACATAAAGAAAATAAGATTTCAAAAAATGAAAACAACCTATCTCATTGCCATAAGGTGGATATATGGGACCTTGGTATACATCATCTCCATTTAATGGAGGGTGTTGCCAATTTTTCATCACCACTCCATGGTCAAAGTAATCACTATTGGCATCAGGAAGATTGACAACTAACGCTCTATTCAAAAACCTAGTTTTTAAATAGAAAGTACTATCACTGATAACCCATCTGTAGAAATACATAATCTCTGGAATCCATAAACGGGTTCCATGAAGTTGATTTAACCTGTGTATGCCATTAACTATTCTTCATGTATTTGGAGCTATTTTTCCAGGTACAACATCAAAATATTGGCAAAACTCCAAACACGGGGGATTTGGTGGGAAAGAAAAGCCACATTCGGCTACAAAAACACTGGGGAACCAATGTCCCTCAGCCAAATGAAAATAATCAGAAGGTTCAGAAAGTTCTTCCAAAATAACCCACGAAGGTATTCAAAATGTGACACCCCGCCTAATTAAATACCAGGAGATCACTCCTTTATTAAATTAAAATCAAGGTTGCGGTTGGTTCATTCTTAGCATCACTGTCGAAAAATACTTTTCCAATTTAAACACCCTAAATAATTAAGCTAAGTGTTAAAACCATTTAGACATTACTTCCCAATTTTTTATTTATTAAACCCAACATTTACAACTTTGGATAATTCACAATTAAATAGTCACACCACAACTATCCTGGAACATGTGATCCAAATAATCAAACATTCAACTAATTGAATCCAACATTTAATACTTTAAACGAAAACATCCTAGCAATAATAAATCCCAAAGTGTAAATAATGAAACAAACAAATCACAATATCCGATAGATAGCTGAATAAGGGAAAAGGGCGACACGTTCCCAACTGAATACATAGTGCTAGAAGTGGAATCAAGAAATAAGGTCGTCTAAGTAAGAGGCCTGCAACTCCCACCTAAGCTGCAGCGCATTCCTTCCAAAGGATCCTATGCAAGACGCCCATGTGGCTGGGCACCTGTAATACATACATATATATACAAGAGAGAAAAGAAAATGGGAACGGGTCAGAGCCCGATTGTAAAAATGATTTAAAATTTGTTTAGCAAGTATTTAAAAATGTTTACAGGCCAATGAAACAACATATTAGTGCGACACTCCCTTGAGAAATTCTCACCTCTCTTCTAATGTGCACACCTATCGCACTAACCTTCCCAATGGTTTAACTCATCTTATCTTAAGTTACTCGTAAGATATAAATTGAACAATTCAGCTATTAAAGAAGTAAATTCCATTTAATACCAAAGCTCTCATTTTAACTTTATTTGTTAATAAAGTTTCCCAGAATGTACTATACTTTCAAAACACGTATTTCTCAATTGAAATCGTTATTCATTTCTTACTTACCATAAACACAGTAGGAAATTCCCAAATTTCAAAATTTAATATATATATTAAATACTCATATAATATATATATTCTAACAGCACTCCACATAAAAATTATGGTGCGGGCATACTCTGCTATCCAGTCCACGTATCACTCGTACTAAGGCAAATATAAGTTCGGAATCTCTCTAGAACTGTATTGACACAAACACAACAATATTGAGACGAAGCATAGAGTCCCGGTCTCTAAGAGGTCAGCACATGCCCCATGTCTCTTAGGCCGTCTGGCTATTGATCCGATTATCCTGTGCCAAAGGATCTCTATCTTCTAGGGTATGAGTCAATATCCCCCATAAAGGTCCCATCGAGATAAGACTGTACCAGCACGGTAACCTCAGGGATAGCAAGTAGCGCGGGCATAGTTTTCACACGTATATAGTATATGCATAAACACAGACATATAAATATACTACTATTACCACATCAAATTTTGGTACATCTCATAGACCATAATTAAGATATTTATCCTTATTTCTCGTTATTTAGTTATCACGTATAACGGTTCCTTCCTTACTTTAATTTGTGGGGTTTTTCCCAACTTATCAAGTGACACTCGTGAATTCCTATACTCCCAAGTGTAATTTTAGTAGGTACCCATTTATTTTTCCATGTAACTACCTTACGCGTCTCCCCCCTTTAATATATAGTTCGATCGTCCCTTATATGTAAACTTCTCCAAAAATGTGAATCTCATTCTACATTAAAGGTTTCATATTTTTATTATGTCCTACTGGTCTCCTACACCTCCCAAAATATTTTAATAAGGATGTCCAAAGATTATTCCTCATTTAAATTGAATTTAACTATTTAGAGGGGAAAAATAAGAGTCTGCCGGGAGAGGTCGATCGATCGATGGCAGGAGCTCGATCGATCGATGCGTCGATCGATCGACACTCCTGGTTCAATCGATCGATCAAACAGGTATGGTGAATTCTGCAGATTAAAAGTTACGGGTTCTATCATATAATGTCAACCAAATTCAGATTTTAAAATCCAAACTCCCAGAAATTCATACTATAAACATTATGAACCCAAATTAAACATCTTCTACGTAAGGCATGCAAATTTTCATCAATATCCATGGATTAATAGGCCAAAAATTATAAAAATCTCATGAACCCTAGAAATTTCTGTAACTTTGTTCTAATCAGTATTTTTCCAGAATTTTTACTCCTAATCCATCATAAATCCGTGGTTAAACCTTTACATATGAAGGGGAACTCGATATTATCATTCATGTCATTACTACATGCAATTTTCCTATCTCCAACATGGGTTTTCTTCTATGAAACTCATCCTAATCAACCCTAGACTAACATCAGCGATGCATTAATGAAACTAAGAAAGATAAATACTTGCCTATAGATTTCAGGGTTCTGATTTGTGGACGAATTTGGTGTGGTTGCGTTCCCCGTCGCGCGATCTACGCGTTGGTAGTGGTGGCGGTGCAACCGGATGAATTTTTGGCCTTGGATTGCTTGGAAAGCTTTCTACCTTCCTCTCTAATGGCCGTTCTAAGGTTTTGAGTCTGCTAACCCTAAAAGACCATTCAAAATGGATGATATATCCTAATAAATTTCGTGGGTTTAATTACCCAAAATTACAAAATGTCCAAAATGCCCTCCCGGGGTACTAATTAAGCCTAAAAATGACCCGAGGCCCAAACTAAACCCCCGGGTATAGTTTTCTGACTATCTCGACCATTCCGGACACTTTGACGCACTCGAAATGACCATAAGGGTGACTTATAATTAATTCACTTTTATTAATCAATATTTAGTCCCGACACGACACAAGCGCGTCCCGACTTAAATTTCCAAAATTGTCATTTTATTCACTCGTGACATTTTAATAGTACCAATATTATATTAATTTACTCATTAGTAATATTCAACAGGTTTCCAATGATTACTAACTCTTGTCACGTTAGTAATTAAAAAAAATTAATTTCCGGATTTATATTAAATTAATAACTCACATTAAATTTAATAAATCCCCAAATTTGGAAAGCATAAAAATACGGGGTATTACATACTTCCCCCCTAACAACGGAATTTCGTCCCGAAATTCTAAAAATAAGGCATACTTACTAAGAATAAATCTGGATATCTCTCGCACATATCTGCCTCGTGCTCCCAACTGAATTCCTCCACATTATGATACTCCCACTGGACGCGTACAAGTGGAACTACCTTCGACCTTAATCTCCTCTCGCTATGGTCTAGGATAGCCACTGGTCTCTCCTCGTAAGAGATGTCAGGCTATAAGTCTATTTCACCTATCGCAAAGTGGGTGTGGGCCATATCGTCCCGAAGGTATCGTCTCAACGACGAGATGTGGAATACATCGTGGATGTGATGTAAATGCTCTTGCAGTCCCAATCTGTATGCTACCGACCCAATCCTCTCAATAATGGGAAATGGTCCCACGTACCTCGGGGCCAATTTCCCTTTCTTCCCGAACCTCATCACTCCTTTCATAGGAGAAACACGTAGTAATACTTGGTCCCCCACATTAAACTCTCGGAAGAACCGTTTCTCATCGGCGTAGCTTTTCTGCCTGTCCTGGGCTACTCGAATGCGACTCCTGATCATCTCAATCCTAGCGGAGGTTTCCTGAATCACCTCTGGTCCGAGCAACTTGTTATCCCCCACCTCTAGTCAACAAGTTGGGGAACGACAAGGCCTACCATACAAATCCTAGAATGGATCCATGCCAATCGTGAACTGATAAAAGTTATTATAAGCGAACTCTACCAGTGGAAGATGTGTCTCCCAACCTCCACCAAAATCAAGAACACACATGCGTAGCATATCCTCCAACATCTGATTAGTACGCTTTGTTTGTCCATCTATCTGTGGGTGATAAGCTTAACTCAACCTCAACTCTCCCAGAAACGTGACATGAAAATCTTGTCTCTATCTGACACAATATTCAGGGGCACCCCATGCAATCTGACAATCTCAGCAATGAACAACTGAGCATACTGACCCGTGGTATAGTCTGTTCGCATCGGCAGAAAGTGATCCACCTTGGTCAAACGGTCCACAATCACCCAGATGGAGTCGTGGCCCCGCTCTGATGTAGGCAACCCTGTAATAAAATCCATGGAAATACTCTCCCACTTCCACGCGGGTATTTCCAATGGCTGAAGCAACCCTGACGGTTTCTAATGGTCCACCTTTACCATCTGGCAGGTAGAACACTTGGATACGAACTCGGCAATATCCTTTTTTATCCCACTCCACCAGTATTGTCGCCTCATATCCTGGTACATCTTATCTCCCCCCGGATGTACTACGAATCGGGACCCGTGGGACTGGGTCATCACTGCATGACATAAGTCTGCTCCTTTCGGAACCACTAATATCCCATTAAACCTCAAACCCCCATCAAAACTAACATAATAGGACTCAGCACCCTCGACTAAAAGTCTTACAATCTGCTCCTAGAAAAATGGGTATGCGGTCTGTGCCTGTATCACCCTCTTAACAATCTCGGGTGTCACTGTCATGACAGATATAAAGGAACGGGCTACTGCGTCCTGGTGACCCAACTCTTTCCACTTTGCTTTCCAGACGTCCGCTACATCGTCTACCGTTCTACGGCTCAACGCATCAGCAACTACGTTGGCCTTCCCTGGATGGTACTGTATGTCGAATAGATAGTCCTTCACAAACTCTAACCACCTGCGCTGACGCATATTCAGTTCTCGCTGAATGAACAGGTAATGCTGTGATTTGTGGTATGTGAACAAACAGAATTTCTCTCCCAATAAATAGTGCCTCCAAATCCTCAATGCAAAAATGACCGCTGCAAACTCTAGGTCGTGAGTGGGGTAGTTCTTCTCGTGCGGCTTAATCTTGTGGGAGGAAAAAGCTATAGCCTTCTCCTCTTACTGAAGTACTCCCCCGAGTCCTCGTAAGGAAGCATCGGTGTAAACCAGGTACTCCACGCCCGGCTTAGGTAATGAAAGGACCAGTGATAAAGTAAGCTTGTCTTTCAGCTCGTCGAAAGCCAATTGGCAAGCATCATCCCAAACATATGGAACCCCTTTGCGAGTCAGGTTCGTCAATGGCCCCGCTATTTTGGAGAACCCCCGAATGAATCTCCTGTAGTATCCCGCTAATCCCAAGAAACTACGCACTTTCGTCGGTTCGTGGGTTGTCCCCACTCCCTCACCGCTGACACTTTACTCGGGTCAGCTGCTATCCCTTGTTCAGAAACAACATGCCCCAAAAATTGTACTTCACGTAACCATAACCTGCACTTCTTGTACTTACCATACAGCTGATGCTTTCGTAGAGTCTGAAGAACCTGCCTCAAGTGCTCGGCATGCTCCTCCTTGGAGTGTGAATATATCAGAATGTCATCTATGAAGACAATGACGAACTGATCCAAGAACTCTGTGAACACTCGGTTCATCAAAACCATGAATATGGCTGGAGCATTTATGAGTCCGAATGGCATCACTCTCAACTCATAGGACCCATACCTCGTCAAGAAAGCAGTCTTTGAAACATCCTGCTCCCTAATACGTAGCTGATGGTACCCTGACCTCAGATCTATCTTCAAAAAGAAAGTTGCTCCCCTCAGCTGGTCGAACAGATCATCGATTCGAGGCAATGAATACTTGTTCCGTATCGTAACCTTGTTCAGCTCTTGGTAGTCCACACATAGCCTCAGTGAACCATCTCTCTTTTTCACAAACAAAAATGGAGCGCCCCAAGGTGAGGTACTCCTTTGAATGAAGCCCTGACCTAACAGCTGCTCTATCTGATCTCGTAACTCCCGCATCTCTGCCGGATCCATACGGTATGGAGCGCGCGCTATAGGTCGAGTATCCGGTAATAAATCTATGACAAAGTCTATCTCACGACTGGGGGGTAGGCCTGGTATCTCCTAAAATACATCGGAATACTCACGAACAACTGGGATCGAGTCTAAGGGAATCACAACCTCCTTAGAGGTATCTTCCTCTATGTAATATAAATGAGAGGTCGACCCTCCCTCTGGGCGAGGCATCACCACTACAAACATCTCTTGCCCCGGAATGGCAAAGACAATACTCCTACCGAAACAATCTATCATGGCTCTGTAAGCTGCGAGCCAATCCATACCGATAATAACATCGTGCTCATGCATATCTAAGACTAACATGTCTGCTGGTAATACCAAGCTAAAAATCTCTTCCCCCACTCCCCGGCATATAAAGAAAATTAGTGATTCACTCCCCAGTGGTGAGTCTACACAGGTCACAGTGCTCTCTGCTGTGGCTAATAACCCTAAGGCCTTCATAAAATGAGTAGCTATAAAACAGTGCGTCGCCCCAGTATCAAACAAAACCCGACCCATAGTACCATGGAAAGGAAACATACCCTCAATCGCGGGTGGTTCCTACGGAGCTGCTGCCTGGTGGATGTTATAGACACGTCCGTACTGTAACTGCCCCTGCTGCATTGGAGTGACTGGAATGGCTGGTAGGGCTGGTACTTGAGCTGGTGCTGGAAGGGCGGCTGGAAAAAATGGCCTCTGTGGCTCATTACGGGCACCCTGCTGCTGTGGGGCCCTATCACCCTCTGGACAATCCTGGCGCTTATGGCCATTCTTACCGCACACAAAACATCGGCCTTTGAAATTACCTCCCCTATGACCCTGTTGACCACGGCCCTGTTGGCCGTTACCGCCCCGCCACTGGCCCTGTTGGCCTTGATGGAAACGTTGTTGGCCCTGCTACTGACCTTGCTTATAGTGGTGTTGGCCTTGCTGGCCCTGCTGATTAGGCTGGCCCTGCTAACCCTTCCTATATCCCCCAAATCCATGCCGGTAATCACCTGATCGGAACCGCTTGGCGGGGTCCCCCTGATGGGAACTCTGCTCGTGTTGACGAGTCTGTCCCTGAGATGTCGGTGCTCCACTAGCACCACTACCCCCTGTCCTGCCCTGCTGTCCGGACTCCCCTGCTCGCTTGCTTCCCTGCAGATGGAAGCGGTGATCCTGGCAGTGTAGTAAAGAAGAATTAAGTATATCTGTGAAGGTACTCAGAGACAGATTCCCTATAAGGTGCTGACGGATCCTCCAAGCTAACCCGTCCACAAACAACATTATCTTCTTACTCTCAGTGGGTGCCTTATCTGGCACTATAGTGAGAAGTCTCGTGAACTCCTCCTCATACTCAGCAACAGTAGAATTCTCCTGCTTCAAGTTCAGTAACTTTTGCCTCATCTCAGTTTGCACGGCGGGTGGAAAATATTTATGGTCAAACCGCTCCCAGAATAACTGAATCGGAATAGTATCCCCCTTCTCCAAGGTGGTGGTGGACTCCCACCACTGCAAAGCATCCCCCACTATCTTAAATGAAGCTAACAACTATTTTTGCACATCCGTTCACTCATACATACGCAGATGTCACTAGATATCTTTCTTCCATTGGCTGACGATGATGATATCTGAACTACCCGAGAACTCAGGGGGGCGCCTTCTGAAAGCCATCCTTAACCCTCTCCCATGCTGATGGAAGCTGTGCAGGTACTTGCGCCACTGCCTGAATCTGGGGTGGAGCCTGCTGTACTAACGCCAACGCGGCATTCACCACCTGAGAAACAATAGCGGCTACCTCATTAGCATTCATCGTTCCCTGAGCCGGAGCTGCTGGCTTCTCGGCTTGGGAACGCCTATCCTTTGGTGCACGTCTCGGAGGCATCTGAAACGTGAAGAAATTTATTAGTCTATAGTTATTATCAAATATTAAATAGATGAAGACATAATCGTAAAAGTAAGAGTACAACAATCCTAACATAGGGCTCTAGAACAAAAATGCTAAGCTGAAAGCGAAATAAGCCGTACAGATCCTAAGGACACTAGAACCTGATGCTCTGATGCCACCTGTGACACCCCGCCTAATTAAATATCGGGCGATCGCTCCTTTATTAAATTAAAATCAAGGTCAGCGGTTGGTTCATTCTTAGCATCACTGTCGAAAAATACTTTTCCAATTTAAATACCCTAAATAATTAAGCTAAGTGTCAAAACCATTTAGACATTACTTTCCAAATTTTTATTTATTAAACCCAACATTTAAATCTTTGCGTAATTCACAATTAAATAGTCACACCACAACTATCCTGGAACATGCGATCCAAATAATCAAACATTCAACTAATTGAATCCAACATTTAATACTTTAAATGAAAACATCATGGCAATAATAAATCCCAAAGTTTAAATACTGAAATAAACAAATCACAATATCCGATAGATAGCTGAATAAGGGAAAAAGGGCGACACGTACCCAAGTGAATAAATAGTGCTAGAAGTGGAATTAAGAAATAAGGTCATCTAAGCAAGAGGCATGCAACTCCCACCTAAGCTGTATCGCGTTCCTTCCAAAGGATCCTATGCAAGATGCCCCTGTGGCTGGGCACCTGTAATATATACATATATATATAAGAGAGAAAAGAAAATGGGAACGGGTCAGAGCCCGATTGTAAAAATGATTTAAAATTTGTTTAGCATGTATTTAAAAATGTTTACAGGCCAATGCAACAACATATTAGTGCGACACTCCCTTGAGAAATTCTCACCTCTCTTCTAATGCACACCTATCTCACTAACCTCCCCAATGGTTTAACTCGTCTTATCTTAGGTTACTCGTAAGATGTAAATTGAACAATTCAGCTATTAAAGAAGTAAATTCCATTTAATACCAAAGCTCTCATTTTAACTTTATTTGTTAATAAAGTTTCCCATAATATACTATACTTTCAAAACATGTATTCCTCAATTGAAATCGTTATTCATTTCTTACTTACCATAAACACAGTAGGAAATTCCCAAATTTCAGAATTTAATATATATATATATTAAATACTCATATAATATATATATTCTAACAGCACCCCACATAAAAATTATGGTGCGGGCATACTCTGTTATCCAGTCCCCGTATCACTCGTACTAAGGGAAATACAAGTTCGGAATCTCTCTAGAACTGTATTAACACAAACACAACAATATTGAGGCGAAGCATAAAGTCCCGGTCTCTAAGAGGTCAGCACATGCCCCACGTCTCTTAGGCCGTCTGGCTATCGATCCGATTAGCCTATACCAAAGGATCTCTATCTTCTAGGGTAAGAGTCAATATCCCCCACAAAGGACCCATCGAGATAAGACTGTCCCAGCGTGGTAACCTCAGGGATAGCAAGTAACGCGGGCATGGTTTTCACACGTATATAGTATATGCATAAACACAAACATATAAATATACAATTATTACCACATCAAATTTTGGTACATCTCATAGTCCATAATTATGATATTTATTCTTATTTCTCGTTATTTAGTTATCACGTATAACGGTTCGTTCCTTACTTTAATTTGTAGGGTTTTTCCCAACTTATCAAGTGACACTCGTGAATTCCTATACTCCCAAGTGTAATTTTAGTAGGTACTCATTTATTTTTCCACTTAACTACCTTACGCATCTCCCCCCTTTAATATATATTTCGATCGTCCCTTATATGTAAACTTCTCCAAAAATGTGAATCTCATTCTACCTTAAAGGTTTTATATTTTTATTATGTCCTACTGGTCTCCTACACCTCCCAAAATATTTTAATAAGGATGTCCAAAGATTATTCCTCATTTAAATTGAATTTAACTATTTAGAGGGGAAAAATAAGAGTTTGCCAGGAGGGGTCGATCGATCGATGGCAGGAGCTCGATCAATCGATGCGTCGATCGATCGACACTCCTGGTTCGATCGATTGATCAAATAGGTATGGTGAGTTCTGCAGATTAACAGTTACGGGTTCTATCATCCTATATCAACAAAATCCAAATTTTTAACACCCAAACTCCTAGAAATTAGTACTACAAACATTATGAACCCAAATTAAACATCTTTTATGTAAGGCATGCAAATTTTCATCAATATCCATGGATTAATAGGCCAAAACTTATAAAAATCTCATGAACCCTAGAAATTTCTTCAACTTTGTTCTAATCAGTCTTTTTCCAGAATTTGTACTCCTAATCCATCATAAATCCATGGTTAAACCTCTACATATGAAGGGGAACTCCAGATTATCATTCATATCATTACTACATGCAATTTTCCTATCTCCAACATGGGTTTTCTTCTATGAAACTCATCCTAATCAACCCTAGACTAACATCTGTGATGAATTAATGAAATTAAGAAAGATAAATACTTGCCTATAGATTTCAGGGTTCTGATTTGTGGACGAATTTGGTGTGGTTGCGTTCCCCGTCGCGCGATCTACGCGTTGGTAGTGGTGGCGGTGCAACCGGATGAATTTTTGGCATTGGATTGCTTGGAAAGCTTTCTACCTTCTTCTCTAATGGCCGTTCTAAGGTTTTTGAGCCTGCTAACCCTAAAAGACCATTCAAAATGGATGATATATCCTAATAAATTTCGTGGGTTTAATTACCCAAAATTACAAAATGTCCAAAATGCCCTCCCGGGGTACTAATTAAGCCTAAAAATTTCCCGAGGCCCAAACTAAACCCCCGGGTACAGTTTTCTGACTATCTCGACCCTTCCGGACACTTTGACGCACTCGAAATGACCATATGGGTGACTTATAATTAATTCACTTTTATTAATCAATATTTAGTCCCGACACGACACAGGCGCGTCCCGACTTAAATTTCCAAAATTGTCATTTTATTCACTCGTGACATTTTAATAGTGCCAATATTATATTACTTTACTCATTAGTAATATTCAACAAGTTTCCAATGATTACTAACTCTCGTCACGTTAGTAATTAAAACTAATTAATTTCCGGATTTACATTATATTAATAACTCACATTAAATTTAATAAATCCCCAAATTTAGAAAGCATAAAAATACGCGGTATTACAGAAAATTCTAACCGAAATTTGTCAAGCGATTCAACAAGGTAAACCATGATGAACAAAGTAAATAAAAGAGAAGGAAGAAAATCTTACAGAAAAAGAGAGATCAGTTGACAACGAATGAGGCACAAGATAAAAAGAAAATGAAGAGTTCAAAGATACAGATTTGAAAAGTGAAAGACGATAGGATTTCTGCCGCGCTTAAATACTTTACCTCGGGAATAGAGTAAGGCAATGATTACAAGGGATGATGTTTGTGTCTCCGACGGCTAAAAGAAGAAAAGGGGCACAAATATCGAAGCAGTTATGAAAATTCAAAATATTTATGAGGCCTGATACTATGCGCTCAAAGAGGAGTTATATACAATGAACATTTTCCTTAAAACCATAAAATCCAATAATCTGAGCAGTTTTCGAGCAGAATATTCCACACTTTTCTTCAACCTCAAAGTGTGAAACATTGGGGGCTTCTGTTGATACCAAATTTAGTCTGCTGGCGTGGACCATTCACTTGAAGACACGTGTCAACCTACATGGCAATTACAAACACTTTCAACGAACAACATACTGTTACTGAGCTACTCAAGCGCCCCGAGCAACTCAATCATACCAAGCAGTTTAGGCGCCCCGAGGAGCTTAAGGCTCCGAGCAACTTAAGCGTACCAAGTGACTCAGGCGGTCCGAGCAAGTCAACGTACAGAGCATCCAAATCAGGAGAATCAAAAAGACGACTGCGCATTAAATGCTCATTATTATCGTACAGATGTATATGTCTACTAGATAACAACGCATTATCCTTTCACATGTACAGTCTCAAGGCTATAAATACATTGTAATCTCCTCATTAGAAGGGGACTCTGGATCTCTTGGTAAACCACTTTTCGAGAATTCCAGTCAAACAGTAACCAATACAAAAACAGTGGACGTAGGCCATTCTTATAAGGCTGAACCACTTTAAAAATCTTTTGTCTTATTTATTTTATCTGTGATTGATTAATTAGGGATAATCTAATTTTTTACATCAGCAAGTACATACCAAGTATACATACCAATTTTTTTTATAATACTAAAAAAATTATTTTTGACTTGAGTTTTTTGTGTGATATTTTAACATTAAAAGGGACCTATATTAAAGATGTCACCTAAAAATAAGATTTTTGCTATATTAAAAAAATTGGTCAAACTTTCACAACATTTTAAACAATTTAAAAGTTGTGATAGTTTGACTGATTTTTTTAAAATAGCAAAAAAAAATTATTTTGAGATTATTTTTTTACATGGATCCCTTAAAATGTAGGTTTGTGCTAGCAAGTTTTCAAACTTGGTGTGTATGAGAGCCTCTCTCTCTCTCTCTCTCTCTCTCTCTCTCTCTCTCTCTCTCTCTCTCTCTATATATATATATATATATATATATATATATATATATATATATATATATATATATATATATATATATATGTGTGTGTGTGTGTGTGTGTGTGTGTAAGGTAAGCATCTACTATTATTTATATATATATAAATAAAGTAGTTTGGTTTTTCAAAATATACATATTTTTAACGGTGTAGATCGATGCCACCTCCTTACATATTTTGTCAAAATAAAGGGTTGAGATCACACTTCCTCCTTTTTTACAAACTTACCCCTCAATTTTTTAGTTTTCCCCTATTTTTTACTCATCAAACTTCCTCTTTAATTCAAAATGTGGGGCATTTTTGGAAGACTCACCCTTTCTTCCGAAGATGCTTTTTCAACATACCCTCTCTCATCTTTCGACAAACCTACCTGCACTCCTTTTCTTTTTCTTTCAACATCAAACCACGACATATCTCTATCCCTCACTTACGAAATAAAAATCTTTCTCATTTTGCATTACGGATGTTGGCACCCTCTTCAAATCAACAAATAAAGTATACTCTATTCACCACGTCAATGAGTTATATCCATTTTTTTTTAAATCGATGAGTTCTTTATTTTGGGGGCTTTATGGTTCATAGTTGGTCCGTGATGATATTTATGCGGTTTAGAGTTCGATTTTGCTAATTTAGGTTTTTTTATAGTTCGAATCATGCGTTTTATTGTTGTTGGCAGATATATCACCATTTTCAAATCAGGTAAAACCTTTTTTTCTTTTTTAAATCGATGAGTTTTGGGGGTTTCAGGGTTCCTTTCTTAATAATTTTGTTATTGTGCATTTTAATTCTAGGTTATGTAAATGTGACAATCATATGACTTTCTTTGAACTACTTGCATATGTTGATGTGCATTATTATTTATTCTTACTAATGCTTTTCTATTAATGTTTCTAATGCTAATGTGCTAATCTGGGTTTTTTATTTTCGTTTTCTACCTCTTTGGCATTGCTCGTAGAAATTAAGTAAACAAGTTTCTTTGCGAATACCCACTGAAGGTAAAGTGGTAAGATCTTTTACTTTTGCTTAGATTTTTAGATGTGCAACATGTGTTCTCTTATTAGGTTCTATTTAGGTGTTCAACTCTCCACACTGATACATCAATTTTTTTTTTACATTAATTTTTATTATGATTATCTTTGGGTGTTCAAATATCTTTGGGTGTTCGAAATGACATGTTTATTTTGAAAAAAATGCCCATTCTTCCCAGGTCTACTATCAGTTTCATGGTTGTTAGGGTGACACCTTATGTCTAGGATGCATTAAACTTATGTGTTGATATTTTCAGTTTGTTTATCTAAGGAATTCCATAGTGAAAGATGTCGCTAACTTTGGAGGTGCTATAATTGTGCTTTATAACTTAAAGAGCACAGGGAGTGCTCTTATTTTTAGTTGGTTTATGCATAATCAAGTTTTTATTGTAGTTAATTTTATATTATCTATTTTTTTACCCATTATTAATATTAATAAGATGTTGTTTTTGTTGTACAATACCTTTTATGCAATATCTTTGAATACTCTTGGTTCTAAATTAATAATGGTGTTATAAGATGTTGTTTTTGTTACGCAATATCTTTTGAATACTCATGCTTCTAAATTTTTTGGATGAATTTAGTGTTTTGAAGCTATATGTCCTATAATTTAAAAGTGGTATCTTAAAACATTACGCACCATATGTTCCACTAAATGATTGTGGTAATTGTTTTATACAAGTATTTCCCATTATCTATACACATTCTATGCATACTTGCAATTAACCAAAAAATTTAACTAATGTCCTATTTTTTTTCCTTTGCAGGTATCAGTTATGCCCAAGTTTTATTTTAGTTTCTTATTTTATGCCCAAGTTATGCCCAGGTATTAAGTATCAGTTATGCCCAAGTTGCAATCAATAGGTATGTGTAAGGATATCTATTACCTAATATTTCATATGATTAGGGGGAGTTCTTACAATTAATACTCAACAGAATCCGGAGTTCATATCTAGAGTTCATATTGTTACAATCAGTACTACATACGTTGTGTTACAATCAATACTACATTTGGATTCTGTAAGGATATCAATTACCTAATGTTATCACTACCAATCAGGTAAGCACTCACGAGGTGTTTGATAAAATGGCATCATGTGGTGATGATATATTTTTTCCTATGTTGAGTTATTTTAGGCCTTAATCGCTTAGTTTTAGTGTTATGGCCAATATTCATTGTGATTTTTGATTTCCCCCAAGAAAATGTATGATTTTATCTTGAATCTGCTTAATCATAGTGTTGAAATCATAAATCATTTGGTACTCCGGTCAAATAACTGATACACAAGGTCAATATGGAGGCATTTCTCTTCATGTAGTCACCTGATGTGTTAAGAATAGTATGATGTTGTTACATCCACATAGTCTTCACAGAATTGGTTATGGTTTAATGGTAATAGCTGATGTTTAACACGTGTGAGTGGAAACACCCATTCATATTTTTCTATTTTTTTTTCAAATGTCAACTGAATTTTTTTATCTAAATAGAACTGGAAGCTGAAGGTGTATTAGCTTAAGGCACTGGGTGTGAAGTTTTATAAGAACAACTCTAAATGGTTGTACTAAAAAGGTGTTCTGAAAAATCTACTCAAGTGTAAAAGTTGTTAATTTTTATATGAATCCGGTGGGAGCCTTTCGTATGGTGTTCTTCAGGCAGTAAGGATTCACATGGAGGTTGTGGAACCCCAACCCAATAGGCCCAAACTCCAGCTTTCAGTTATCTGAAAGAATTTTATATTTAACCCAAAGCAGAATATATGTGAACTATTTTATCTTTGCAAGCGTTGGTTATGTAATTTCTACTTTAACCATTCTATTGAAAATATTATTTGTGTGACCTTTGCTATGTTGCTCATATTCATCGACATACGCCCCTGATTATTGTCTTATTAAGATTTGTGTACACGTGCCTGCGTTTTTTGCACATTGCCTTAATTGTGTTTCTCATAATGAGTTTCATATGAATGTGTAGAGAGGCCTGTGAAAGGAGCATGTGAATTTTTTTAAGACCATCAACATGTCTAAATGGGCATGCATTGTAAGTAAAACTCTCTTCTTAATGTAACTCACATATACTTCAAAGTAGTTTGTCTATGTACCTCTTCTTCTAAATGTGGATTATTTAGAGTGGGGGATGGGTTGACTAGGTTACAGACTTACTATAATGAAGCATTTTTTTTCTTTCATCTATGTGAAACAAAATATGTTATTAAAAAGTAAATTTTATCTTATATACCTTTTAACTATTCCTATAATATATACTATTGAACTATTCCAATATATACTAACTAAGAGAAGTTATTTCTTAGTGTCCTCTGATTTTCTTCTATACACATGGCATTTGATTTGTGGATCTTAGTTTTTTTTTTATTTTCACGTACTAGACAAGATTCAAGTGTCGTAATGGGAATTTATTTCCATGAATAAAATATTTTACACCTTGGAAAATAAGCTCATATGAAAACTTAAAAAGTTGATTTACTAATTCCAAGTTATTTGTGAATCTAACATGGTTTTTTCTTTTTAAATTAAAGGTAACATATTTGGTATTATTCAAATATGTTCAAGAAAGTATGGATGAGGTAGTGCCCCTACCCCGATGCATGATTGTGGAGCACAAGGTAGAAGGCGTGCTGGTAGAAGTAATAGCATAATGGACATTTTGTGTACTTGAAATGAAAATAAGTAAAATGAGAAGGCACTGTTCAAAAGGGCATACAAGAAACTTCGGCTACACGTAAATCCTAGTTGCTGAACATTTGAAGGCAAAAATGTAGAAACAGTTGCAGCAAGTAAATGCTAGCAGTTTTTTATTATATGAAATTTCAGATTTGATTTCTCGGGTTCAAACTTATTTTTTATAGGGTTGAAACTCATTTCTCAGGTTCAAACTTATTTCAAACTCATTTTATCGTCATCATCAGGTTCAAACTTATTGGGTTCAATGCTTGAGCCAGGGAGGCCTCCATCGTTCACTCCCATCTTTATGTTTGTATTACAAATTACAAATTTTATGTTTTTTCCATTATAGCAACTATCTGTCCTAGCTCATCTTTGTTTCTTTGCCGGTTTGAACATTTTCCCCATTCAGATTTAGTATCTCAATATCTTTTCATTTTCTGCGTTCTTAGTTTAATTTTGGTATCTCTAAAGTTTATCGCCAATCTCTACGTTTTTTAAAATGTGAGTTGTTTATCTTTGGTATATGTTTTGTTTTATAGGTAAATATATCTATATGTTAAAGTACCTAACCACATCCTTTAGGTATGTTTAAAGCACGATCATTATCGTTCCACCTGTCAGTGGTGGGAGGGGGCAGGCAATCATCCTGCTTGCCACTTCCCCAATAGTTAGGTTCAACAATAGTAGTATGCCCAATGGAGGGTGGTTCAAATCTTTTGAACTATGGCACATAAATTGATGGTGATGGTGATCTTGCAACGACGGTGGATTGTGCTGCAGGTGCACCCTCAGAGGTACTGTAATAGTTACTGTGTTAGCAATCTTAGGCTCATTCGGAGTGTGCATGTCATTTCCAATATCAATGGTGATAACTTTTATATTTGAATTTCAATAGAATATGTATGTTAGTGGTTATATTTGGCTTAGATTTGTTATGTTCTACCATAGTTTGTATTATGAAATTTGCACATCCAAGTCAAGATATTTTAATTACTTTGGGTTATTGTTGCATAGACCGTTCATAATTTTGAATACAACTTCACATGCCATGTCACAACAAATATTCGATAAAATTAAGAATTGTAAATTATGTGGATTTTGATGATTTGAACTTTCTCCCCCGCTGTTTCGCAGACCTGTTTGGGCAGAGATGAAGGTTGTTGTGGCCTACTTACTCGCCGCCAATTCTAATTACCGTGATTTGATTCATTTTATAGAATAGGGTGTTGGAGGACGTGGTGCCGGAGATGCTGATAATAATAGCATTCCTACCTATTAGGTGATTGGATGCTCCGAAACATTAGTTGGCAATAAGTAGATTTCGTTGTTTTATGCATTTTGTTCTTTGTTTTCGAATTTTATGAGTATTAGACATATAAGCGGAGTACTGGGAATAATTAAGGTGATTATGTATTTCGCTATTTATTTTTTAACATGTACATTGTACGCATATATATATTTCATCGATTTAAAGATTCATTAACTTTTAATATTTATACACATGGATTTATTGTATATAGGTTCATACATGTTATAGTGAAATTGTTACTTCTTTACACCTTCTCGGGGTTAACAATAGTTAGTGAAGACAATGTATGAATATAGTAATATGTATTGTGAGTCACTTAAGGAATGTTGTATTATATGCTTTACAAAATTTCGAATAACAATTTTTTTTTTATTTCACTTTGTTGTCGGGTAACAAATTTTTTTTTTTTGCAATTACGTACTTTTTCTTTTGCAATTACGGACAAAATAAACACGACACGACATGAAATATTATTGTTTACCTATCTCGAACACGACCTAATGTTTTTTTAACCAAAAACGAACTTTACCAAAGTAATCATGACATGAGATTTTATTACCAATTATTTTGTAGGATAGTCCTATAAATAAAGGGTATTATGGACAATTTTTTTTAAATTATACTTTATTTTGTCGAGGAACGAAATTTTTGTGGTTTTGTAATTACGCACTTCGAAATTTTTTGCGTTTCGCTATTACGTACTGTGAAAAATTGTCGTCATTTTGCGGTTACGTACTTTGCAAAAAATTTATCGTGCCATCAGGCGCGGGCATACACTAGTGTGTGTGTATATATATATATATATATATATATATATATATATATATATATATATATATATATATATATATATATATATATATATGATAGGGAGGTTTTTGAAAATATACACATTTTAACGGTTTAGATTAGAACCACCTTAGTAGGCATTTGGCCAAAATGGAGGGTTGAAATTAACTCTCCTCCATTATTTTCCAATTTACATTTGTTCCTAGTTTCCCCCCTGCCTAGATCGAGGGTGTTTTATTGTTCAAATGAATCAACTGCCGAGATCGATTTTTTTGGGACGATCTAAGGGTGTAAGGTTGTGCCACGTCACCACTTATGCATTGTGACGTGGGAAATGAAAGATAACCTAAACCTTCCCTATATCTCACCCCATTTTCACTTCATTTCACCCACGTTTTCTGTCTGCCTCCTCCAGTTTTCACCTCTACCAATTATCTCTTCCCTCCATACGCTGTCGCCCCCTCTCCCCATTGTCTCCCTCATCTTCGACCTTTTCTCCTCGCAGCCAATAGGTACATCCTTTGATATGCGATTTGTAATTTAGGCTTTATATTTTGTGTTTTGATTTCCATAATGGGTTGTTATATATTTTTGGTTTTGGTTTTGAGTAATTAGTTGCGTATATGATTTCCATACTTTTTTGTTTTAGATTTACGCATTTTGTATTATATACGCCTCTCTATCGTTGTTGTTTTAGATTTATGGGTTACAAAATTGTGTAACACACCTAACCCCATATCATGGACCAAACCCATTAATTTTGAGATATTCTTGAATTTAGGGGTTTCAAAATTTAATTTCGGGGTTTTCTAGATCAAATTAGAGGCAACTGTTATACTTTAATGCCGTTAGTGTTCTTTCTCCATTCATATTTTTCAGTGGCAAAAAGGAAGGCATTTTTTGGTTTGGTTCTATAATATCATAGGCTAGAGAATGAAGGTTGGCCTTTCTAGGGTCCAATTTTGAAATTTTGAAAAATAGCTAGGGTTAACAACAATTAATATTTATTCATGTAGTAGAGTTATTATTTTTATTGAGGAAACAAAAAATATAATCAGTGATAGATATTGAAGTTTTTCATGAGCTAGATCAGACTGAGGTCTAATACTGTGGTAGATTTTAGTTTTATAGTAGAACTTGATGTTTGTATCGATTAAAATACTATTATATTTTGTAAATTTATATTTGGTATTTCGTATACATTTCTCAGGTATCAATGGAGAAAATTAAGTGCGTATCTCAAGTCCGCATTCGGGAATTATTTTCACTACCCAAGGTGGTGGTTTTTAAATGGACTTGATTATCGTGCCATTCAGCATTGTCTGAAGCTCTTCACTTCTATAACTCATCATTAAATTTGTGTTGATTGTGTCTGTATAAGAAAAATTAAGGAGTAATCTTTGAGTTGAACTGCTTCGTGACACATTTGTTCTATTACCATTGTACTTGGTTACCATTCTTCTGCCCAACCCATTTGAATAGCTTACCATTGTTTTTAATAGTTATTTTAAATTGTTCGATTACAATTTCTGTAGCAGGTTAAACAATTTGATTCTTTTGGAATTTTTGGTATTTTGAGGTAACTAAGATTTTTTTGATAGATGTGTTAATGAGGTAGTAGCTTCTGCCCCGATTGATGGTTACCTCTAATTGAATTTACCTTAACCTATTGATGGTTACCTCCAATTGAATTTACCGCATTCATAGTCAATAACTGATCATCTTAGTTACCTACAATGGAAGTTCCTATTGATGGTTATTTTGAGGTAAATAAGAATTTTTTGTTTGTACAATAATTGCATGAAAATTGGAGTATTATAATGGTTGTTTATATGTTTATATACGGATTATGTGATAAATGATCAGTTATTGTTACTAATTATTTTTAATTACATAGACTTTTGTGAGAAGGATTCTTGGAGCGCTCTTGTACTATTCGAAGTGCATAGACCTGGAAATAGATTCAATTTTCGAAGAGTTTATGTAAAATTTCTATCTACATGTGAAGGTACAAAACATTATTTCTACCTCGTAGTTGCAATTGATACATACATACATACATACAGAGTGATTTATCATGAGTGGTTTGTAGCATAAAATGTATTTAGGTTAAATGTCCTTTTTTCGAATACAAGTTCTAGAGAATCACCATTTATAAATTTAAAATATGTCTTTATTATTTGTTTTCATTCAATGTCCCTTTTTTGGGAATACTTGATGTAGTTTCGATAGTCCACAAGATGAATGCATTTCTTTTATGAACTTGACTATCATTGATTCAACCAATTCATTATGTTCTTCGATGAATATATCTCCATGAGAGCAATCAACATCCCAAATTTTAGGCATTAGCAAATTTCGCAATTGATTCTAAACCCAAATTATGTTATGTTTTTAGGCATTAAAGGATATCAGTTAGTTAATATGTTCTTATTTCATCATGAGAAAATATATTAGTATTTAGGTACTCATATTCCTTCTATTGATGTTATGTAACTTGATGCTATGTACTTTTTTCCAGTGTTCTAATTTAGGATGTTTTAAGATGATATGTTCAGCTCTAATATAAATTGCAAGTTACTTAGATGAGGTATTCAAAACACTATGTAACTGTCAGGTGGTGCATTTTATTTATTAACCGATAAAACTAACGTTGTGTATTATAAAATGTTAATTAATAATTTTGATGTGATGTTTTAGTCGTCCTCCATTTGATATGTACAGGTAAAGGTCAATAGTATTTCAAGTGATCGAGTTATTTTCCTAAATTGCGTGCTTAGAAGAAGAGTTTGTAACTAAGAGCTTTTAAGAATCCGTCTTTGAGGCTTCAGTGTAAGGCGTCTCTATCTTACGTATTCCTTTTTTTTTTTTAGTATTTAAATGGCTCTAATCGTCTCAGTAAGCCTGGAGGAAAAGATTTAAAAACACAAGAAAAAAAACAAAAATTCAAAGAAAAATTAAGTCCTAAGGGCTTTAAGTGTGTGTGTGTGTGTGTGTGTGTGTGTGTGTGTGTATTCATTAATGATAAATCACATAGTATCAATAAGTTCAATTTATGCTCGTTGTTATTAAATTAATCCTAGAATTACTATTTTTCCACCAAATGTGCAAGCCCTTCCACAAATTTGGGTTCACCCAAATAGTAACCACTTAGAGAATTGATGAACACGGCCACAATAATTAACAAGACAAATATATGCATTAATATTAAATCGCACAGTATTAACAAGTCCACTTTAATTAAGTTCATTTTAATTAAATTAATCTTAAAATTACTATGTGTACATCAAATGTTCACGCCCTTTCAGAAATTTGTGTTTACCCAAACAACACCTACTTAAAGAAGGGGTAAATACGGACTCAACATTTAATAAATAAGTTATAACTGTATATAACATTATTACATAAAAGAAAAGATAAATAAAATTAGCTGAATGAAGAAAGCAACTAGAATAAGTTGAACTTCAATAATTTTTCGCCAATTTCATTCGTACATGGAACGAGAAGAAAATATGTCAACATAATTCTCAACCTAAAATATTTCCAACAGTATACATATGTGTGTGGGATGTGTATGCGTACACGTGTGAGTATACGGGGGACTTCATGTACATATTTGAATTGATGTGTTGCGCGTGTGGGTATGTGTGTGTATATATTTGCGCATGTGAGTATGTGTACATATATGTGCGCGTGTGAGTGTGTGTGTGTATATATATGCCTGTGTGTGAGTATGTGTATATATATTAGTCTAATTTCTTATATACACCCAATTTAACATACCCCATTTAACTATTCTAAAGCATATATATCGAATTTCACATATCCAATTTCACTATTCTATTGCGTATATACACAATTTCACATACTAATTTCAAATACCAAATTTCGCATACTCAATTTCATACACACACACACACACACACACATATATATATATATATATACTCACGAGAAATCATAAACATATACACACACATAGAAATTGTGAAATTAAGAGAGAGAGAGAGAGAGAGAGAGATTATTATCGGTGTGGGGTGGAAAATTTTCACACGGCTTGATAACATAACACAACCCACACGACTTTTTAGCGGGCTTTAGTGAAGACTTAATGAATACAAGTGCTTAATGGGTGGACATGATATATGCTATAACTTAATGAATTGGGTTTGGATTTTGCCATTTATTATAAACACACGACACGAGTCGTCACGCACGACGGACATGATCCAAACACGACACGAACTAGATAAGACACGACATGGTACACACGAACGGCTTAATGGGTCGGGTTTGGCTAGAGGTGATTTTGACACGATCCTGATTAGACCTGGTACGAAATGGGCATGACACTGTCCATTACAGGTTTGAGACACCTGTGTGGGTGAGGGTTGGGACGCCAATGAGAAAGCAGAAGAGAGAGGGAAATATCGCGATAGCCGGATCATTTGTGAGTGAGAAAGAAAAAATCTTGAAATGAAAAAACTCTTGTAGCCCATATTATCTCGATCCTAGTGATAATTCGGGTTCTCTATTAGTCTCAGAAGTAATTATAGGAGACATTTACATCGCTTGGAGCCTCTCGATCACAATTGTTCTAACTGTCAAGAACTAGAAGAAAACTTGGCTTTAATGACCTTTTGTAAACGTCGGAATAAACTCTAAAAATGTCAGGAAAGGAAATCCTGACGTTTGGGCAACGTTTTTTAAAAATGTTGGTGTATATCCAGTCGAGAAATAAGGTCGTTTGTTAAAAACGTCGGATAGACCTTTCCCGACGCTTCCTGCTACGTTTATTAACCGTTGGCAGTTATCCCTGCCTTGTGGCATAGATGCGACTTTTTTTGGAAAACGTCGGATGCCTCAATGTTTCACCAAAAGCGTCGGGAATATTAAATTAACACATTAACATAAGATTCAATAATTTACATGAAAACATCACAATGTTAGCTAACTTTTCCCATACTATATTCCAATAATTTTTTTGTAAAGTGTAAATATTTGAAGTGCCATATAATATCCAAGTAAACATCATTAATATTATAATTGATCCCTCAAAGAAATTCTCAATCAACCAAAGAAACACTATATACTATAATATCTAATCATCCAAAAATAAAATGAAGAAAATGTGTCGTCAATATACTATATCTAATCGTCCCAAAACAAAATGAAGTGTATCTTCGAACATCCCAAAGTTGTCTACTAATAAGCCAAAAATTTTATCCAAATATTCCAAACAAAATATGAAACATATATTATCATCAAACAAATTCTAGAGTAATATTCAAAACAATCAATACGATATCTCTGCGACCATGGGAATGACAGAACCACTTGTAAAAAGAAAGAAAATAACTATTAAAAAGTAAATAAGTCAATGTAAAAGTGATGCACAAAGAAAAATGAAAGGTGGTTAGAGACTTACTTCCCAATTCAAACTTTTCAATTAGTTTGTATTTTTTTCCTTCATCATCCGCTCCTAAAATTTCAAGAAGAAAATAGTTGGATATACGATCAAACTATGATGTATATATTTTAAAATATAAAATAATCAAAAAAATATAATATGTTTTAATAAATAATATTCTCATATAGCTTATTAAGTTTGCGACCAGATTTAAATAAAAACCATAAGCCACACAATCTAAGTCTGATGACATTTTTTTTGTCCAATTTGAATGATTAATTTCCAAAAGGGATCCTTAAATTTGTAATATTTTTATGACAAATTTTGGTCAACGCATTATTATAAGATTTATAAAAACAAACATAATCTTTTGTAAATTACTTTTTTTCATCGTTATCTACTGTAATATATTATGTTTTTTCATGCATTCGAATAAGTGAAGTGATAAAAACATGTGGATATTGATAAAGTAAATAGTTATATAGTAGTAAAACATGTTTAACACGCTTATAATTTTCAAAACAATTCGACAGAGCTTCCTTTGTTTATTCATGAAAACCAACTTGTTTTAACATTTGAATTAACTCAACAACAACAACAACAACCACCAAATTAAACCACAAATAAATCCCTTCCACCAATTTCATCATATATAACCTCATAAATTAGTTCCATCAACCCATGTTCAACGCATTTCCATTGGAACGAGTATAACTATCATATATATAATGGATATTATATGCATCAAACGGTGAAAATATAAATATTCTTTCTTTAAAATGTGTCATGAAGAATTTTAGAGGCAAAAGTACTAACCCCGCAATTGTTATGAAATTCAGTTCACGATATGATTTGTAGTGGTGCCTTAATTGAGGATTGCGATCGACGTTGCGATTGAACCTTAGATGTTAACGGTTGTAACTTTGGTGATGCTATAGGACCAACATTGGCATTGACAGGAACCTAGAAATTAGAATGTACAAAATATTAGATGTAATGGATAAAATTAAGAAATTGTACTCATACATCCAATGATTAATAAAAGTTGACATGTTTAGCGCATAAAGAAACATCTCGCGTAGATTGGATAAAATCACCCATAGAATGCATACGAGACTCCATTAAATCCCGTATATGAGCTTCCACCCGTTCATTCATCCGAGATTCCATAGAAAATATATTTTCTTCCATCTGAGCTTCTAGTCTCTATTTCATTTCAGCTTGCTTCCTTTCATATTTTGCCTCTATATCACGTTGCATCCTCTCATGTTCAGCATCCATCTCACGTCAAACTCTTTATAGCTCTTGTTGATGACATGTCTCAATATCTCTCAATTCAGATTGGGATTGCTTATATGATGGTCCAAATATCATACTCGGAGAGACACCAAGTCCAAATCTACGCACACGCCCATGTCTTTCGTGTCCCGTAACTTGCCCAAATATATGATCCCGTGCAACACGTCTTCGTTGTCTCTGGTTGTTGTGATTCTAGATCATCCATATCTGTCTTCGTTGTCTATGGATGTTTTGATTCTAGATCATTCATATCTTACTGCAAAAATCAACCCCAGTTCTTATACAAAATTCAAATTATATCATACATATGTAAGAACCTCTATATACATCATTTAAGTTTTCATTAAGACGCACATATATAATTCATAATGTGAAACAATAAATTTAAATTGTGTTCATAATCATGAAAAATCTCTAGGATAGCAAGTTCATATAAATTTATGCCATATTTGAATCCACAAAGTTGGATTCGTTAAAACCAAAGTGAAGTTCTCTAGGCTAACAAGAATTTTTTAGTTATCTCTTAGACACCAGATTTAGGCTCCAACTGTAGTGAGGATTGCTGCTAACATTTCAGGATATTAGTTGCTCAAGGGTCAAACCAAAGGGAGTCTTTCTTACCATTCCCACCAAAAAAATCTCAGAATAAGTTTCCAAGTAGGGGGAGCATCAGTTTAAATATTGCAATTCAACGTGATGGTATTTCAAATTTCTAAGATACTCACTACTCGTGGCATTGAAATATTTTGATTCAGCATGTAGAGAAAATTAATGTAAGTTCAAGATTGATCCTCAACAACCATATGTAGCACGCCAGATACTGAAACCTCTCGACAGCAGATGTAAGTTCAAGAAGAAACAGTGATCAAATTCTGTAGCCGTTGTAAACTAAGATATCTCTATAATATCTGTACATGTTTTTGTTTTTATTTTCTAGACTTGTCTGTGCAGTTTAGAAAGCCAATTCAGTATTGTATGTTCAAGGTTGGGTGTGGGTTCTTATGGATTTGTATTTATTATTTTTTTTCTATACATGGATTCATATTCATTCTTGAATTACCATTGTGCTTCCACATCATCCGATCTGTACTTTGTATTCATTCTCCATTTATCCATCCTTTGGATCCCTGATATTATGAACTAAAATTATGCTTACTCGGATGATTATACACACTACAAAACCACATTTTGCCAAAAGACAAAACTTTGGGGCCAAAAGCTAAATGACAGTAAGCATTTCACCCTTCAACACAGAGCCTGAATCAAAAGAGGCAAATATTTTATAACCAACATGGGAGTAGAGATATCTGAGTTGATCATTTGCAAGTGAAGCCTGCTTAGGAGTGAGGCAGCTTGAAGTCAGGAAATCACCTTGATACTTATGAAGAAGGAATAGTTCATATATGTTGCAGAGCACCTGAAATTTTTGTTTTACTCCCTTCCCAAGAATGTCTCGTTTTAATTTCTCAATGAATCTGCACAATAGGAAAAGAGAAGGGTCAAGAGATAAGTTCTTTCAGCAACCAATGTCATTTTTATAACTGGAGAATCCAATTAACTTTTAACTGGTATATTTGGTTTATAAAATTGGGAAAAAAATTAATTAAAAAATCACTAGGAATTAGGACAAGAGTGAGAAAATAAATGAGCGTCTTGTGAGATTGAAGCACGTGGAGACCCATTTTCTAGTTTTCCATTAAATCCAAATCTTCTTGGGGTGGTAAAGAAATGTTATCGAGCATGCCATAAAAACACGTGGCTATTATTCCCTTAAAACAAATTTGGAATCAAACAACCACGAAAGTAAAAAAGTGAGATCTCACGAAGCGTTTGTATCGAAAAAATTTAATGCCAATCAACCACACCATTATATCTATAAGAAAATGTGAAAAAATTAAATTGACATTATCATGATATGGTTTGGACTGTTATTAACTTTATGAATGAATTTTACTTGACTTGACTGAGTAAAAGAAGCTTAGTTGGAAACAACAATTAATTGGCAGTGAGCAACGGCTGCCTCTGCTAAATCGGCTGACAGCTCGGCAAAGCCTGAACCAAAATGAATTGCAAATAAATAAGCATATTTGTATACCCTAGAAAAAAATTCAAGTTGAAATCCAAGAGAATCCAACCCCCTTGACCTTATTAGTAAAATATGCATGCAAGGAGAGGGAAACAATCAAGAATACAAAGATAGCCTTAGTTCGTAGCTACCTGCTGGAAGGAGTGTCCAATAGAAGATGAAGATGCATTTAAACAGTATCCATATACTTCAATTTTTCTACAAGACAACAAAATAAAGGAGCTACCTACTGGGCTAAATTTCCCAAAAGCATGTTTTGAAGACATGAAGGAACTCAAGGTTTTATATTTTAGTAATATCTCAATTCCATCACTTAAATTATCCCTGCAGCTCTTGATTAACCTACGAAATTTGCCTATATATACGTGTGAATTAGGGCACAATGTATCCATGATTGGAAATCCGAAGAATCTAATCATGAATGACTAATCTGAAGAATGTAATTTTGGCTTAAATTGAGTGAAATACTGCCCAACCTGATGCTAATCAAGCACTCTACAGCATAGATTAGAAAACATAAAAGACTTTTTGTTGCCCTAATATACAGGGGAGCTTAACTGTTTAGTCATTGGCAACTCACTCACTCGCATATCCGAAAGGGGCAATTTTAGACAATGTGATCCCTCGTTACAGTAGCATAGTATATAAGTAAAATAGTTTAATCTGTGAAAGCACGCACACTTCATTCACCAATACTTAAAATACTGTAGTTTTACACAAAACTACACATACTTTATTTTCACGTGTTGGTTGGTTGGTTGGGGGGGGGGGGGGGGGGGGTAGTGATTTCACACTTCATCGGGACTTTATTATTTAATCAGGGATCCCATTATTCAAGCTTAAACAACATGTCTTCAAGTGTCAAAACACTCTTCGCAATTGACCTATGAGAAACTGTCTATATCTAAAATGAGGTCAGAACAATGATGCAAAAGCCTCACCAAAAAATTCCAATAAATTTCATATTAAAGTTGGTACAAACATAACTTTATAGACTTCACCCGAACCGCTCCCACAAAAATAATCAAATATCTTTCTTGTCAAAAATACATTGATTTATGTTATTGGAAATAGAAAACTACTTATATAGCCTCCATTAAGGGAAGATATTCAGAAAAGTTGTCATGATGGTCCCCAATCCCATTTAGCCAAACCAAAAAGAGGAGAGTGTATTAGCATTCATCTCCATCAGAGTTTTTAACATACAACTCGTGATTAAAAAAAGAAACAAACCAAAATATAGAGAGAGCATAAGGTGTTCTTACAGTCAACATGGGCCAGAAAGTTCCCCTGACATCATTAAGGATATTGACCGGTGATTCAAAATGCAAAAGTCCCAAAACTACATAGTTAATGCAATTCCAAGTTGCCTCCCATACTGTTTGATCAAATAGTACTTTAGCAGGAACTACCCACCAATATTGGAAGGGAAAAAGTGCCTCAAAATTCAAAATATTGTTTCACCAATTTTTAAAGAAAAAGCAACGTACATGTCAGACCAACAAGCTGAGAGATAACTGCAACCATGAAAATTACCTCACAAAACTGATAGTAATAATGAGAAAGCGATCCACGCAGAGTAAAGCTGACAAGCCCCGATCTAAACATCTGTGTTCGATCAAACTCAAAAAGAGGTTTTCCTTCGTAACATTGTGTATTATAGCAAATAATAATTATAAGAACCATTTAAATTTAAATTTAAACATTAAATATTGAAATAGTAAATTTCAAATTACAAACCAACCTGTGCAATCCAATCTCTAAGTGATTACACAAATCCACTAATCATCACTTTTTCTAAGACTGGATTTGATTTAAGAGCTTGCTCAGTTGTGTGGAGGTGCATATCTCAATATCTCAAACAGTGTCCATCCCTAAAAGAAACGGAATATGAGTTCTATCGGATTACATTAATACTGGTCTTAATCGTGGAAAGTACATTATAAATACATCATCAAATGCATAACTAAAAAAAATCTACAATCTCAATAGATATTAACAAATAGTTAAGATGCCCACACAATGTATCAAAGAAATGAACTTCCTCAGCAGATATAAACACACAAACAGATCAATAGTGAGACTGTCCAGGAACACATACATTTATCATTTTTTTACTTTCATTATTCATTCATCCATAAAAACCATTAAGAATTTTTTTCACTGTTATATCAAGATAGCCTCGCCACAGATTAAAGAGTTCCCTTGAGCACTAATGATGTGTAGCGAATAGCGAAGTTGAGTAATCTAATTTACATGACAATGACATTGTAATAAAGGAACTTTATCTCTCGAATTCTCATTCATCTCAAAATCAAATTACTGAGTCTGACATCAAAGACTTGCAAAGGGAATTTGGAAATTTAAGTCGACTTAGATTATTGGACTTGACAAACTGTTATAGGCTCTAGAGAATAGTACATGGTGTCCTACAAAACTTAGTCTTCGTAGAAGAGATATACATGAGAAATACTTACTCCTTCGGTTGGGAAGAAGAAATGAATGCAAATCTTGCCATACATAATGATGAAGTCGATGCAAGTTTTGATGAACTAAAACAATTGACTAATCTGGCTTGGTTACGGATTGCAATACCATATGAGTTTCTACCAATAGACATAATCTTTGATTTTGACAAACTTAAAATTTTATGTATATGTATTGGATGTGCCTCATACCTCGCAGTGGTTCCATCTATTCCAAAACATGTTGGACCTCCAAAATGATACAAGTGTTCACTTGGAGCATATAATGAACATGTTGTGCACGAGAACTGATATTCTGTGGTTGAAAGTGAAGGATTTCAAGAACCTTGTCAACGACGGAGAAAGATAAGGTTTTTTCAAATTAAAGGAGTTAAAACACGAAAATTATGATGAGATGGTGTTTATCGTCAATACAGTGAGTCGTCGAGGCCCAAGTGACCAAGTATAAGTGTATGTGGTAAAGTCTTGGAGTCATTGTATGTTAAAGGTTTTGGAAATTTGAAAGACATATTGCATGGTCAGCGGAGCTTCAAGCATCAGCTTCCACCCTTTGGGAACCTAAGGAATCTCATTTTGTCATACTATAATAAATTTTAATAAATTTTGACTTAAATGACGTCAATGGGAAGAAGAAAAGATAATTCTTTCTCAAAATCTCTCTAATCAAATCTCAAAATATGGAAGAATGACTCAAATGAGTCTACATAAGGATTATTTATAAGAAGGAGGTTGTTCGGCCTCTAAGTTAAGAATTTAATTACAATTTTTCCCTTAATGTCAATTAACCTTCCTTCCTCTAAATACTAATCAAAAAGGGAAAATACAATGAAAATGTAAAAATATAAGAAATACTAAAAATGACTAAAGAATGATAAAATGACGACCACATCCATGATTCACATCACTCTCTCCCCTTGAAAAGAGTTTGTCCTCGAACTGAGAGGGGAAGGACTTCAGTGTCACTATCAAGGATAGTAATGAGAGCATGTTGGGGTGGAATCTCTGGTGCCTCCTCAAGATAATCATGATCTCTGAAGCTAAGAAAGCATGACGACGAGGGAGGGAACAATCTGAGGCCCGATGACCCATTACCCCACAGTTGTAGCATTTGAAGGTGATTGGATGGCTGGGGGCTGACGGAGGAACCATGGTGGTAGGAGAAGCTGCAGTAGATAGAGTCACAGGAGAAACAACAGTCACTAGATATGGAGGAGTTGTCATAGAGCGGTTACATGGTGGAGGGACAGTCTGATGGAAGGACTTGGCTTTAGTGATGTACTCCACCGCTTTGGAAAATGAGGTGATGTCACGTAAAGTGAGATCCCGCTGAATATAACTCTGCAACCCATGAATATAATGGTCAATCCGTTGCTCCTCACTCTCGTCGAGGCGAGCACGGATATATAGAAGCTGGAAATGCTCCATGTAGTCCAAGACTGTGGTGTCCTGTCGAAGAGACTGGACTCACAAGAATAGGTCACGCTTATAGGTGGTGGGGACAAAAGTTGACATCAATTATCTTCAGAGCTCGGCCCAGGATAGGATTGGATAGGGGGTAGGCCCCCAAGAACACGTCGCTGCTCCAAATTATTCCACCAAACACTGGCATAGCCCTGAAACTTGATTGCCGCTAGAACAACACATCCACGACCCTTCAGCCGTTTATACTTAAAAATCCACTCCATGGCTTCAAGCCAATCAACGACATCATCGGGATGAAGGTGGTCGTCAAATATGGGAACATCCATTCTTATATCACCATGCATACTTCGTGAGAGTAACTTGAGGGTAACTGTTTGATGGCATCACCTCCCTGAAGGGCCAGGGTATCATTGTCTAGGTCGTCATCGCCTAATGGAGCCCCAGGAAGTACGACACACTGTGGGTGCCTCTGAGGCGATGGATGAGGAGGGACAGGAGCAGGTGGTGGAACTAGAGCGAAGGGATGAATGTTTTGGGATTTTTTTGGGTTTTGGGGGTTGTTTTTGGGTGGGATGAATGTTTTTGGTTTTTCTTAATGATCAGGCCAGCGGATCGTGGTGGTGGGGAAGCCTCCTCGGTGGTGGTGCTTTCTTGGATGTTTATGGGATTAGGGTTTTTAAGATTGGGGTTTCTTTTTGGGAGAGTTTAGAATGGGTGGATCTTGGAGAATTATAGTTAAGGTTTTGAGATGTTACCGGGGCGGTGTGAGGGCGGTTCGTGGTGGTCGCCCACGAAGAACCTCGAGTGTCCATCGCGTCGATTCGGTATGTCAATCGGTTGATGGCGTTCAAGAGTTGCTTGAAAGGGTTTGGCTCTGAGGTGTTCATCTTTTCTTGGACCCACGTGGCGTTGTTTACGAGTTTTTTTTTACAACAACAACAACGGGTGGAGCGACTAGGCTCTGATACCAATCGACATAAATGATGTCAATGGGAAGAAGAAAAGATAATTCTCTCTCAAACTCCCTCTAATTAAATCTCAAAATATGGAAGAATGACTCAAATGATTCTACATAAGAGGTATTTATAGGAAGTAGGTTACTTGGCTTCAAAGCTAAGAATCTAATTAAAATTATGACATTAATGCAAATTAACCTTCCTTCCTCTAAATACTAAACAAAAAGGAAAAATACAACGAATGCTAAAAATGTAAGAAATAATAAAAATAACTAAAGAATGATAAAATGACGACCACGCCCCTGATTCACATCATATTTTTTTAGTGTGGATTGTCATAGGTTTTACTAAGCTAAAAGCACTTGCTATTTATAACTTCCAAATGATGGATGAATTTGTTTCCTAGGAGAATGGAGATAAAGATGAGAAAACAGTAGGTAAGATTGAGTTCCCTCACTCGAACATCCTCACTTTTTCTAACCTACTATACCTGATTATTTTCTGCAAAGTTGTGGATGAAGTTGAGTTTCCTAGATTGTTAGTATTGAATCTTTTGGAATCTACCAAAGCTCATCAGTATTTACCCTGATCCAAAAAGTTTAGATTCAGAGCACATTAGGATGCAAAGCTTAAATAAATATCAAAAATAACAAATCACAAAACCATGTTACCATTGTATGCAATCTATGGAAAAAAGTTCAAAATAAGAAAATGGACTAAAGAAGCCAAATCCATACAAGTTATTAATACGTATTCAAATGCCTCGCTAATCAATATTTATATTCATTACTATTACATTGAATACAGTCGTAGAAGTGAAAATGATACCTGAATGAGAGAGGGTCTCTAAAGGCCGATATTAAAAAGAGCTTAAGATAACCGATTTGATACGCCTATTGCTATCCAAGTCACGTTTGGTTGAGCAAAGAATATGACAATATGAGAAAGATAATTTTATTCTATCAAATTCAAAAGACCATACCCATAGCTTTGATTGTTGAAAGCTAGTTGTATTATTAATTGACTCGAGAATAATTTATTTTCTTGAATCAAAACTTTTTACATTCTTGAATCATAAAGGTTTAACAAACTAACCATTAACCCAATGTTAAAGAGGCCCGTTTTAATGACACGCATAAGAATAAATCTACATTCAATTTTAAGTTCTTTATATTTTCTCAAGAACCAAACATGTTATAATGGAATTCAACTGGAAAACAATTCACAAAACAATGAATACTAACCACAAGTGTTTGATCATACATACACATTAATCAATACATATTACCAAAAGACAAAAAATGTATTTAAGAAACAGATATTAAAAAAGAGTTTGAAACCTAATAATTACCAAAATTCAATCATCGTGTCATGAATGGAAAACGTTAACTATTCCCATTTCTATTGCTTCTCATTCCACAATAGAACAATGGCATCACTCCTGACTAATTCACAATACCATCATCATTTACTCTAAATAATGATGGTTCTTGATTAATATTCGACTATGGAATATAAAATATAGATATCTCTTAAAGCACTGGTGATCCCAAATCTCAGTCAACTATTACATTTTTCAACCGGCAAGGAGCCTAACATCTGCAACCTACCTTTAAAAACAAAGAATAATAATGATTTAAAAAAAAATTTGCGGCAGCAGATTCAAAACAAATCACGAAGATTCAGAAGCAAACCTTGCATCTGAATTTTAATTCTTTGATTTCTATCCACAATATTCTTCTATCTCCATTCTCTTACGACAAAATCACGAAGATGTATGTTTCCATTTTGTATTAGTGCAACCTTGAAAAAAAAATTGAGAGCCGTATAATTCTGTTCTATCCGTAATAGAACATAATATGAAATTAGTGATATTTTTTTTTAGTTTTGGAGGGAACTGAAAAATTAGAGGGAGCAGGTCGTGTGGGCAAAATTAATGTGGTACCCGACATTTTTATTCCAAAATGAGGGGAAATAACCCACGTTGTTGTAAGAAATGTCATTATTTTTCGACGTTTTAAAAAAATGCCACTAATATATCGACACTTTTATAAAACGTCGATAAATATCCCACGCTCTTAAATAAACGTCAGCATATACAGTATCTATCGACATTTTTATAAGCGTTGCAAAAAAACATCGCTAAAGCCAAGTTTTCTTATAGTAGCCTTCATTGATAATTCAATGTCTTCTCCTCCTGTTAATCAACGAATTCTTCATACAGCGTGGCTTTGTGCTAATAATTTAGTACTTTCTTGGCTTATGAATTCTATTTCTAAAGATATTAGAAAAAGCTTAATTTATGTCATCTCTATTGTAGATCTCTGGAATGAATTAAAAACAAGATATTTGATAAGCGATGGCCCCAGGGTTTTTCATCTTGAAAAATCTTTAAGTTGTATAAACCAGGGTTCATCATCAATTATAGAGTATTTCAGTGCTTTTAATACTCTATGGGATGGATATGTCAGCTATAGGCATTTTCAAACCTTTACATGTGGCCAGATGGCTTCTTGCACATGTGATTTGTTTAATTTCTTACTCCTTCGACTGTAGTTAGATTATATGATGAAGTTTCTTGTAGGCCTTAATGAATCTTATGCTTATATAAGAAGTCATTTTTTGCTTGTTGTTACATTACCTAGGATGGATAAAGTTTTTTCTTTAGTGCTTCCAGAAGAAAGTCAGAGGCAATTAACGAATTTCCTACCTACTCAAACACATGCTTTGTTAGCAAAGAAATCTAATTAGCCTAATCAGAATACCTCATAAACAAGTCAAAGAAATCTTCACTACATTATACTCATTGTGGCTACATTGGGCATACAATTGACAAATACTCTCAATTGCATGGTTATCCCCAGGTATGGATTAGACCTAAAGGAAAAATAAATCCCCCCTATGCACATGCGGCCATTTCAACTGAAGAGGTCTATATACAAAACAGTAAAGGGAATCAGAGGTTTAGTTTAAATGCTGAAGAATTCAATAAACTCTTAGCACTTTCCAATTCAAATTCCTCTACTCAAAACACTGGTATAACCACAACAGCAGTAAATCTAGCCACTACCTCTCAGTTTTTTGGTAACCCTTTAAATAAATGTCATTCTGCTTCTACTAAGTTAAATTCTAAATTTTCTTAGATTTTAGATACTGGTGAAATAGATCATATGATTTGTTCACCACTGTTATATTCTTTTACTCCTAAACCAGTTACAAATTTTATTAATCTCTCCAATGGACAAAGTGTTCCAGTATTCTGTACTGGAACTGTAAGTCTCTCTAGCACATTCCATTCAAAAAATGCCTTGTGTGTTCCCAATTTTTCATTCAATGTATTTTCTATTTCTAAACTAACCAAAGAATCTAATCTGTATCTATCCTTTTTTGGTTATTATTGCCTTTAACAGGACCAATCAATGAAGAAGATTATTGGGATTGCTTTTGTATCTCAAGCTTCCTCGAATGCTAATTCCTGCCAGCAATAACAGTTTAATTCTACACCTGTCACTACAGCTACAACTCAAAATGAGTCAAACCTTTGACACTACAGATTAGGTCATGTCTCGAATTATAGAATAGCTTTTCTTAAAAAAATAGACAATTCAATAACACTTGATTGTACAAATGTCTGTGAAATTTGTCCACTAGCAAAATAGAGAAAAAAAAATCTTTCCCCGTATTAGATAGCGATTCTAATAAAGAATTTGATTTGATTCATTGTGACATATGGGTTCCTTTTTCCACTATCTCGTATTCTGGTTTTAAATTCTTCCTAACTATAGTAGATGATTTCACAAGATGCACTTGGGTGTATATGCTTAAAAATAAATCTGCAGTCTCTTTTTTGTTTCCAAATTTTTGTAAAATGGTGACAACTCGGTTTAATACTTATGTCAAAGCCATAAGAACTGATAATGGTTCAGAATTTATTCTTGCACCATTTTACACAAAAAATGGAATTTTACACCAAAGAAGTTGCATAAAAACCCCACAACAAAATGGATTTGTTGAAAGGAAACATAAACACCTATTAAACACGGCTAGATCTTTGATGTTTCAAGGAAACTTACCTGTACTTTTCTTGAGTGATTGTGTGTTGACTACAACCCTTATAATAAACCAAATTCCAACTCCTCTTCTTCAAAACAAAACACCTTTTGAAGTGTTATTTCATAAACCACCAAATATTTCTCAATTAAAGGTTTTTGGATGTTTATGATTTGCATCTACACTTGCTAGTCACAGACAAAAGTTCGATCCAAGAGCAACTAAATGTCTATTTTTAGGATGTCCAGCTGATGTCAAAGGTTATAAACCCATGGACCTAAACAGAAACAAAATCTTTACTTTTAGAAATGTTATCTTCCATGAAACCAATTTTCCATTCAAAATTCTTCCTATTAATTCTGAAATACCCAATTTTCTATTTCCTCCTACAGCATTTCAACATGAAGCCTCTCATACAAATATTCCTATCTTTTCTGATCAAAACACGTCCTCACAAAATCCTAGTGAATCATATTCCTCTCATATCGATAGTGATCATCTAACTAACTTAGAAAATTTCATCCCTATTGATTCACATATCAGAAAATCAACTAGAATTAAACAACCACCAAAAAAATTTCAGGACTATTATTGTGGTAAAGTCTCAATAGTTCCTTATGCAAACAACTCATCTTCTTCCATTAATTGTTCTTCTAAAACAGGTAATCTCTATCCTAAGTCATCTTTTATTTTTTTCTATAGATTTTCAGGATCACACAAAGCTTTTCTAGCTTCCATTTCTGTTACCAAAGAACCCAAAACATATAAACAAGATGCAGAAATACATGAATGGAAAGTTGCTATGAGAAATGAACTCAATGCTTTAGAGTTAAACAAAACCTGGGAACTTGTCACTCTTTCTAAAAATAAACGGACCATAGGTTGTAAATGGGGTTTTCAAGTGAAATACAAGGTTGATGGAACTATAGAAAGACATAAGGAAAGACTAGTGGCCAAAGGCTACACCCAAAAAGAAGGATTAGAATTCCTTTATACCTTTTCTCCAGTGAAAATTACATCAATTCGGTTGTTGTTAGGTGTTGCTTCCATTAGAGGTTGGCATATTCACCAATTAGATGTAAATAATGCGTTTTTACATATTGAATTGCATGAAGAAGTGTATATGGAAGTTCCCCCCAGTTTGGATGTTAAACAGCCTAACATGGTTTATAAACTGTCAAAGAGTCTATATGGCCTAAAGCAGGCTTCTCGGCAATCGTTTGTGAAACTTTCCCAAGATCTTCTTGATTATGGCTTCACTCAAGGCAATTATGATTGTTCCCTTTTCATTAAGAAAACTGCCACTTCTTTTATAGCACTACTATATGTAGATGATGTTTTACTAGCTAGTGATAGTCTAATTGAGATCGAGTAACTCGAGACTTTTATGCATGGTAAATTCACAATCAGGAACTTAGGACAACCGAAGTACTTCCTAGGATTGGAGGTAGCCAGATCACAATTTGGAATTTTTATTTGCCAAAAAAATTATGATTTAGATATACTTGAGGATACAGGTCTTATAGGTTCCAAGCCAGCTGCGTTTCCAATTGAATCTAATCTTAAACTTAGTGAAGATGATTCCAATACTTATGAGGATGCCTCGGGCTACAGAAGATTAATTGGCAAGTTACTATATTTGACAATTATAAGGCCTGACTTGTCCTACTTTGTTGACGTTCTTAGTCAGTTCCTTGCTAAACCTATAGTGGCCCATCAACAAGCTGTAATCCATGTGTTTAGATACTTAAAAGCAACACCAGGCCAAGGATTATTCTCTCTTCATCCTTAGACTTACAATTGAAAGCCTTTTTCTGATAGGGATTGGGAAGGTTGCTTAGACACCAGGAGAAGTGTGACATGTTATGCAATTTTTCTAGGAGACTCATTGATCTCATGGAAATTCAAAAAGCAAGCCACAATTAGCCGATCATCTGCAGAAGCAGAATATAGGGCTCTTGCAGCCACCACATGTGAGATTCAGTGGGTACTCTATGCTCTTCAAGATCTCAGTGTTAATCATTTTCATCCAACCATGCTTTACATTGATAGTAAATCAACTATGTCCATTACGACTAACCCAATACAGAATGAGAGGACTAAACATATTCAAATATATTGTCATCTTATTAGGGAAAAAGTACAGCAAAATGTCATTAAGCTTTTTCACATTCCCTCAATATTACAACTAGTAGATATATTTACAAAACCTCTCGAATCACTGCCTTTCCATCATAATTTGCGCAAAATTAGCTTTATAAATATGCACGCTCCTCTTGGGGGGGGGGGGGGGGGGGGGGTTAGAGTATAGCCTTTCATATCGACAACTTGGAATTGAAGTCTAAGGCAGAGAAACTAAAAGTAGAGAAGAGGCTAGAATAGACTTAAGATAAACGTAGTTATATCTGTTATAACAGTTATTACTTTTATGTAGTATAAATATTAGAAGGATTCTCTATATTTCATATCGTGTAATTCATTTTAGTTAATTCAAATTGCACAAGCTTTCGAGTTCTCTTATTTTCTTTCCAAGATTTCAGTTCTCATTCTTTGATTATCTAGTTCTCAATAGCCCTCTTGTGCATCACATTTTCATAATGATAACATGATAATAAAAAGAAGAAAAAACTGTTGAACTATGATCCTAATTCCAAAATTCTCCTAAGCTACTAATTTGGTAATGAATCCCACGAAATATTGAATTAATTTGCAATTTTCATATTCTGATAATTATTAGTTAAATTAATAAAAAACAACTAGTTATCGAATAAAAAATAAGGATGAATAGCAATTTTTTGTATAAAGTCACCACATCAGATAATAATTTCACATCATTTTTTAAGATGTAATGATAAAAAAAAAATACTAAAAAAAGCCTTAAGTACTATCTCAATACCTAATAGAGACATCAATGACAACAATAATAAGGGTAATTTTGTGTTTATTCCCAAAATGTACCAAAGTTCATAACTAAATAAAAAGTCAGCCAAGTAATTTATATAACACAGATAATCTAATAATTACCACGTACGGTGTGTGTTTAAAACTAATTATATAATACACACACACACACACACACACGCATGGACGCATATATGAATGAATTATATATAAATATAACAACAAACATGGGTATATATAATGCAAATATATAACAACATACACATATGTGTGTTAGTTTCCATATTGACATTGAAGATGATCGTACTCATAAATGAATGCAAGGGTATATTTAATTTCCACAATAATACATATTTTCATAATTCCATTTGTACTCGAGTTGGCCTACATGTTCATCGAGTTGTTAAATCAATTTAACCACAGGCATATTTATAGTTAACTAGGAGTAAATCCGCGCGATGCATGGACTAGGTCATTGTCTAAACGTGAATGTTTTTTAGATCTCTTACATTGTACAACCCGTGTATTAAAAATGCTTACATCTCACATTCACATTTAAGTTCATTTACTATAAGAAAAGGTAGTCAGTTATCATCAGCAAATAGAATTAGTTATTACATATGCTTAGTTTGAAGACACCAAAAAATATAAACAAAAATGTAATTACTCTCTCTTACTAATATATGCAATTGCAATCGAGTTTTTACATCTCGCTGGAGAAAGGCAAAAGGAGTAAAATGATTTGATAACCAATGCGTAAATATGGTGGTTATTCATGTGATAAACTGGGCGCATGTACTACAAAGTTCAAAATTTTCAGATAAATATTTTGAGCGGATTCTATGATCCATGTATGACTGGTTTATGTGCTTCAACCAAGATTGAGAACTATTATTGCTTCAAAACTGTCAACTAACTCATTTAATATCAGTTAAGCGTGTTGAATTCCGAGCAGTTGGAGAGAATATGGACCTATGAGGAATACACGCCTTGGGTTTTAGTACAAGAAAACGACCACTCCTTTAAATGCATCTCTTGGTAAACCATCCTTCCATTATTCAAATATGCACAAATGATTTGCAATGCCTTAGAAATCTCTTTGGTCACGGTACTGAATACGCACATCACCATTTATATTGTAAGCCTTGAGAACAGCATCTGTTCCACTTATAGGTTTTGCATTTTTAACCAATGTCTGTCTCCACCCGTTGGACACCATCAAAGCAACACACAAACAATAAGATTCCTTTGTTCAATGAAAGCAACACATATAAAAAACATTCAAGCATATCATGTATCAATTTATTTCTCTTATATGCATGTGTATGTAGTGTGTGCGCACGCGTAAAAGAGGGACAGACACGGAGACCTCTTCTTGTGCTTGCTTACTGATGCCATTATGTTTTCAACTTAACTTTCTTGCCTTTTCAGGTCCACGGGCTCTCCCACTAGGCCTTTTCATAAAAAAAGAGAAAATTATAAACATAATCTACAGAGATAACATAACCAACTTCTTGGTTAATAACATAATTGAAACCCACAATTCTTTCCTAGCTTTGAATCATCATGCACTGTGCTCGTTTTGGCCTATATATACTACATCCAAAATTTTGCCTTCAAAGCAGTATACAGCAAAAATCACAAAATACCAATTGAATATTGTGGAGATTTCAAAATGCAACCTACATGATCTGACTCAGAACTAAGTTTAGATGAAATTTTTTAGACATGGATGAGGACAATTGTGGTGTCAACTGCAAAGTGGTTGTGTGAAGTTGTTTGTATTGATGCTTTGAGTGGATAACTAAAAAATAAACTCACCTTCCTTCTTCCGCACGATGTTTTGCATCAATATCTTTCCTTGGTGGGTATTTGGGGAAGCTTGGCAGGTCGCATGCATAAGTCTTTGTCATGAAATTCTATAAAAGGCAGGTAGATGGGTAAAGCTTAAGAAAAAATCCAAGTGATGTCCCTACAGCTTCAACACATAAAAATTAATTACACAATCATGTTGTGGTGTAATGCAAAAGAATAAGGATTTTATGCACTTGATCATACATATATAGAATATAGTTCATGAAAAGTTAATTATTTTGAGTTTCACGATCCTGTTTTACATCTTTTGTTGTAAGGGCTACTTCCAGAATGATCCTTGCACAAAATATTTTTAACAAATAAATTACACCTCTAAAAGAAAGTATCGAATCAATCCACGATGTACAGAGTCATTTGAAACATCTTTCACATCCTCCTTGAAGTGCCCTTAGCGAGGACCACTTGTAGGAGTCCTAATTTCTGGATCCATTTGGAAAATCTTTTAATTTTCTAGATCAATTTGAAAAAACTTTTTGGATGTCGTTTTTTTGGAAAGAATGTGGTCAAACAAGATAATATTGCGATTTCCTATTGGTGTAATACAAAAGAAAGAAGATTTCAGTCTATCTGATCAAATACACACACACACACATATAGAATAGCATATAGTACACCAAAATCTGTATAAATAAGTACCATTTTAAGGTGTACTTCTACTATATGAAGCAGTACAGGCAAAATCAATTTGCTTAATTTACTTTTTTACAAGTTAATTGAAGGAGGTATGTAGAGTAAGTAATTCGAAAATTCCAATTCAATACAGATATATGTTATGATTGAATACCTCAGATGCAACAGCAGAAGTTGTTTTAAGAATTTTTAGATTCTGAAATATTATTCAGCTTTAGTGAGAAATAACCATTTAATGGAAAATAAGCACAAAGATATGGGCCATATAGAAAACTCAATACTAACAAAGAAAATTAGGTAGAAATGCCAAGTAGTCATTTTACATTTTCTACCTTAACAATGCACAATAGTGAGATTTTATGAAGTATTGCATCCAAGTAAGGTATAATATTATGTGGCAAAATAATATTAAAAATCCTTACCCTCAAAAAGTATTACATTTAAATTCCACAAATATTACCAACAATACATATCTTGCAAATTTTCAAATCATTTATCTTCTATTAAAATTAAACAAACAAGGTTCGAAAACTTCAAAAACACATTACTATAGATTTTAATAATAGATCAAGAAAAGAGAGAATGTATACCATCAAACTAAACCATTCAGCAAGGAAGGTAACTGTTAGATTAATGGATTGAATGCCAACTCATGATTCACTAATAAGATGCTAAACAAAAATCATATGTTGCGCTAAAGCAAGACTATCTCTAGCGACCAAGACGATAAAACTCACTAGGGAATTTTATCAAACACTTGGTGTGCGGAAAACACCCAAGACCTTGTTCCCAAAATGAATTAGTGTGCAAACTCCCAATCAATTCAACCAAGCATCAATGAAGAGACAATAAGAACATACAAGCAATCATCAAAGCAAAACAACAACGATATACTGTGGTTCACCCAAATTTGGGCTACATCCACCAAGGAGGATTTCTTCTTTTTATAGATAAATGGAGGAACCCAAAGGTTATACACACACACAATTTATCTCTCTTAGAAAGTCACTCACAACCTCACAAGAACTCACCCCTCAAATGGGAGCTCTATCTCTCTTTAGCTTTGATAACTCACAAAATAGCTCTCAAACTTGTGCTCTCTCAAAACCTAGAAATGACACTTGTATTTATAGATTTGAGCCAAAATGGCAAATCTGTAAATAAACCAAAACTGAAAAAATAGGAGAGCCAAAATCAACAAACTCCACCTTGGCGATCCTGACGATCCAACCAATCTCTAGAATGCTGAAATTGAACCCGCTTGAAGACTGTCCCACCATCTACCAAGCTAATGCAATTCCCCCAGACGATCCTCACGATCCAACCGAACTCGGAATGCAAACATCAAATCCTCTCTAAGATCATCCCGAAATCTAACAAGCCAATACGCTCCACCCGACGCTAAGCCACCTCAAACTTCAACCATGAAGTGAGATACCGCAAGTCTTCACTCCAAGACTCCAAACGACTCCACCCGCCTAGGAACCAAGTTCTAAACTAAGAACTCCCCTGAATGCTTCTCATGTAACCATACGGTGAAGCTCGCTCCTCATGTAACCCGGTGAGTACACCCCCACACAATACATATAGCATACACCTTCTTTACACGAAACATTCAAACACATCAACACCATCTTCCACCTTGAGAAATAACCACGGATGAGAGGGAAAATTCCTCACCTCTCATACCCTCCAAATCTCACCCTCGAAAGATATACCAAGTCTTTGTCACGAAAAACTCCCGTTTGCCAATGCTCGCAAACAATAACTCATCGACCTTCCTTGAACTAGCTACACACACCTCGAATCCATCACAGTCCTACACCTCCTCGATTCGAATCGGCCAATGCATGTGTGCAACTAAACCGGGTCAACATCACCCGTTGGCCCTGGAGGGGGACTTCGATCCATCCCCTCCACTAGTAGGTATTCTCCCATCACTACCGTCTACTCTTGGAAAGCTAGCACCCAATGTCTCCACTTTGTTCACAAACGAGACATGCCTCGAACGTTCGATCACTTGTGCACACCGCTTCCCTGTCTTCCTCGAAGTTTGATTTAGACGATACAACCCCTCTCTCTCCTCTCCCCTCGCTAGGACCATACAACCGCGTGTGACTTTCAAGACTCCACCCGCCACCGACACCCGGCAACCCTTGGAATCCAAACGGCTAATGGATATCAAATTCTTTCGCAACTTTGGGACATAGGCCACACCACCCAAAGTGCGTTCCACCCCATCGAACATCTTGAGTTTCACCGTCCCGACACCCTCAACGGAAACCTTCTCTCCGTTAGCCAAAGACATGGAACCTTTTCCATTTTCTGTGAAAGTCTCAAAATATTCCCTCTTGGAGCAAACGTGATCCGACGATCCCGAATCTAATATCCAATCATCTTGGGAAAGAGAGTTAACCTTGGAGATTGTGAGAAGTTCTCCAAGTTCATCTTCATAATTCTCACTCGCTACCGTTGCCCTCTCGGAATCAACCTTGCCCTTAACCTTGTCGTTCCACAAAGGACATTCTCGGATCATATGACCCCATTCCCGGCACTTGTAGCATTTCGGCCCTTTACCACCAACACCTCTCGATCTAGACCTACTACCGTCATTAAATCCCCGGTTGAAGTTCCTCCGGCCATTTTGCCCACCTCCGTCTCTCGCCATAAGGCCTTCATTATGGGAATACCCGTCACCTCCACCTTCCTTCTTTCTCATCGTGACGTGAGATTGAATATCTTGCACAACCTCGTTGCACCGAAGCGTAGACTTCCCAAACATGAGCGTGGTCACAAAATGCTCGTATGAATCGGGTAATGATGCAAGCAACAACAATGCTCGATCCTCCTCAATGAATTGAACGTCTATCCGGTTCAAGTCATTTATCAAGGCATTAAAAACATTGATATGCTTCATCATATCCTCACCCTCCTTCATCTCAAGCTTGAAGAGTTTCTTCTTGAGGAACAATTTATTTGACAATGACTTTCCCAAATAAATCTCTTCAAGCTTATCCCACATGCCTTCAGCCGTGGTCTTCGCTATCACGTTATTCAACACATCATCCATGATAAGCATCTCAATACACGAAGCCGCTCTTTGATCAATGTCAATCCACTCGGCATCGGTCATGCCTACCGGTCGTCCCTCTACCCCCAACAATGCTAATTGCAACCTCTGTTGGACAAGAACGCCTCGCATTCGTCTTTTCCATAACCCGAAATTGATCTTCTCATCAAAAACCTTCATGTCCGTCTTCATTGAGCCACTCGATCCATAACTCGGATCCCATCTCTTAGAGCCTCTGCTCGTAGAGGTTGATTCTCGGGTACTCTCCACATTTTCCGTCATTTGGAACAAAAGCAAAAGCTATGCCAAAATTGCCAAAATTGATTCAACCTCGAACCAAAAATACCGGGCAAACAATGCAACCAAAGCTCTGATACCACTTGTTGCGCTAAAGCAAGACTATCTCTAGCGACCAAGACGATAAAACTCACTCGGGAATTTTATCAAACACTTGGTGTGCGGAAAACACCCAAGACCTTGTTCCCAAAATGAATTAGTGTGCAAACTCCCAATCAATTCAACCAAGCATCAATGAAGAGACAATAAGAACATACAAGCAATCATCAAAGCAAAACAACAACGATATACCGTGGTTCACCCAAATTTGGGCTACATCCACCAAGGAGGATTTCTTCTTTCTATAGATAAATGGAGGAACCCAAAGGTTATACACACACACAATTTATCTCTCTTAGAAAGTCACTCACAACCTCACAAGAACTCACCCCTCAAATGGGAGCTCTATCTCTCTTTAGCTTTGATAACTCACAAAATAGCTCTCAAACTTGTGCTCTCTCAAAACCTAGAAATGACACTTGTATTTATAGATTTGAGCCAAAATGGCAAATTTGTAAATAAACCAAAACTGAAAAAATAGGAGAGCTAAAATCAACATCATACACTCATAATAGTTAGTCGTTTTACCAGAAGTTCCATCCATCCGCATGAAAAAATTACAATAATTTAGGTCAAGCCAATCAAATAAATTATAGAGAAAAAGTTTATAACATCTACAGAACAATTTGAAAGAAGTACAGTAATTGATTGTTATAGCTTTGCTAATACGACTTACACTGTCCAATTTTCCTTCTTCTATAGAACTTTTTATTTAAATAAAAGAAATGAAATATCCAATTTTAATTCACATGTAACCTTAAAGAAATCTATTCATTAATCACGAACAATTTAAGTCTTTTGGTTATTTGTACATCATGTAAACAATTCTTTGGGTTTTTAAGAAAAGAAGAAATACCAATGCTATAATTAATTGCAAATATACGTTCCTTGATTGAAATTACTACCACTTCCAAAGAATTGTATAAGTATAGAGAATATCTTGTCACATGAAAGGTAAGTGAACAAAATTAACCAATATGATATGATATACTCTTTATTGATAGAACGCGAATAAATGAAGTTTCAATAATCAAAGCATATGAACGGTATTAAAAATTAACCACATTTTCACTATAGTTTCCCCCATTTCACTCACAAATAGCATCAAACCTATTGAATCCACCAACATATTATATCCTACAACCAAAACATTAATACATGATCTACATTTATCCTAACAAAAATAAACAACACACGAAAAAAAGATCAGGTTATATAATAGTCAAGATTGTGACCAAATTCTTTACATTTATGCGCAAGACAAAGAATTGACTTGAATAGAATAGGTTTGTTTTCGGAAAGAATACTATAGAAAATGTATATTCTAACTACATAGATTATTTAGCACAAAAAGGACATAATAAAAAAGTTAGAATTTTCACCTCTTCACCGCTGTTAATGGGTAAAACCATGTGCATAATTTGTTCCAGTAGTATCCTCTAATTGTTGGTGATTTTGCATGAGACCCTCTTAATAGTAATGTAGTGGAGTTTGGGCATAACCTTTCAACTTCTTATATTATGGATATTTTCAGGAAAGTATTGTTATCAAGAATCTGTAAATGTTTCCAACCTAAAAGAATTATTAAAACTCCAATATATAAGCATGTGAGAATACAGAAAAAAGTTGTGTAGTAAGAGAAAAACTCAACAATGAATTTATCAAATAAAGTTGAACATAATTAAAGTCTCACATGCATATGATGATTTAATATTTCATCGATCTGTACAGATACACATGTGTAGTTCGATAAATTAATATGTAGATATTGTATACAAATATAGATGTACATACGAGTAATAGCTACAAGAATGAAGTGGCAACATCATGAGATATGTCACAAAAAATATGGGGGTACTCATTAACTTCATCCTACTGCACCTCCAACCCATTTAAAAGAAAATACAACGAGAGAATATGCTAGTTAAAAAATAATGATTAATAATAGTGGTGAGAATGACCCACTTTTAACTTTAAAATGAAAAAACAATACTAATATTATATACATATATATAGATGGTATCGGAGATTTTTTAGAGATAAAATTACAAATGAATAATCAGACTTAGACTTGGGGGTAGTATAGTTGCGTATTTTAGCATATGTCGTTTATTTACTCGCATCGTTATTAATTATATCATTTAAATTTAAAATATTCTATTGTGATATTTATCATGTATAATATTATTGTTTGGATTCACGGACCCTAATTGAGGGGAGTAGTGTGTATTCATGGTCGGAGCTCTGACCTTATGCATTGACTAATATTTTTTAGGTATTAGTGCTGGAGTAGCTGCTTAGGAGTGTTTGAAAATACATCTTGAAGGTGCAGTTGAAGTTTATTTATTTTATGCTTAGTAGTTTAGTTAAGTTTCCATTTCTGCTGCATTTTTATTATTAGACGTTACTTATGGATTTGGTGGGTCGTTCGGTTCCACGGTTGTTTGTGGTTATTCAGATGTTATTTATGTTGGATCATTTAATTTAGTTTTATTTCCGAAAAAATGGCTAAGATTGGTTTGTTATCATATCATACCAAACGAAAGCTATCAGCATTGCAACCACCGTCCAAACCCATAAACCATGGAAGAAGAAGAAGAAGAAGAAGAAGAAGAAGAAGAAGAAGAAGAAGAAGAAGAAGAAGAAGAAGAAGAAGAAGAAGAAGAAGAAGCAACAAAAACACAACCACTCAAATGATAAAACCAAAAAACCATCACGAGAGGGTTGCTAATTGCATTAAAATATCCAACTTGTTATGAATATTAAATATATTTACCTAATTTGAATGAATAATTAATCTAAAGTGAACCCTCTTTATGAATATAATAATCCATATGAAATCTATTTTCCTCTTCTTTAAAATAATCAGAAGTCGACATTACTATAGATAATCGGATTCATACACCCATATCCATACAAAGATACTCTTTTTCGAATTTAATAATCAAACAACATTAGATTTCATCAATATTTATGAATTGTTCAATGAAAAGAGGAAACTTTACTCAATCAAACAACTATATCCTCACATGTTGAGAACATAAAAGGGGAAAAATTCCCAATAAAATGAAATCGAAGAGTACACTAAGAGATTTACCTGGATAATAATATGTATATTATTTTGTGAGATATATGATGGTTGGTTTTGTCTTTGATATGTTATTTTGATGATAAAAGTGACATGATCATCGAATGGTTTATAAGAGACGACAGAGAGGTGGAGAAAATGGTCCCAGAGGAGATGGAGAGGCTTTGGTAATTAAAGATGGGGTTTGACAGAATTAAAGTGTTTGTAATTGCATTGCAAAAAATAAATTGAGAGAAGATATAGAAAATATATAAGAGGAGCTCATTTAGGAGATGGAGAGTTGCGAAGGGAGTGAATGACTCTCTAAAAACCTTCCCAAATAGAGAGAAGGTATAGTTTTATTAAAAAATGCCACGTGGACAAGCTTATAGAAATTAAATTCTAACTCCTTGTTAAGCATTTTAGAGTATATAATAGATATTACCATTAATGACACCAAAACTATAAGTTTGCACATTTTTATTCATAACATTACCAATGAACTCATGGTCATATTATGCCATTTCAAGCCCTCTTTAAGTCCGATTGAGGTTGTTAAATAATCACAATCACACTGCAAATAAAATTTATAAGTATAAGTATCATGGGTATTATGTTTGTTAAGTATATTGCAACCAACCAAAACAAAGCAATATAACATGGGAATAAAAAGGTTGTGGGGGCTTGAGAAAGAGAAATACCATGTTAGCTTGAGATGTGGAGCAGGGGATATGCAAAGGTAGATGTTGGAGAGGCCATATAGGAAAATCTTGCGGTGGAACCGAATAAGACTTTAAGAGACCAATAATAATAAAATTTAGCATTCGATATATTAACCCCCGAAAAATTTATACATGTGATACTTGATAATAAGAACTACACAGAAGATTCAGCACTCAATATATTCAACAAAAACTACACAAAAATTAAAACTGAAATTCATCATGCATTGTATTGAACAAACGCTAAAGGTACTAATAACTGAAAATAACGAACTCTATATGTAACCTTGTATTATGTGCTTGAGCAAACAATCAACATACAAATGAAAATACTTAAAAATGGGAGTGGGAGAGGATTATTATAAAACAGATTCAATGTATTAACCTTGCATTCACCACAATCTTTCTTGGAAACCATTTAATATCCTCATTTGAACCAAACATTAATACCCTTGCATATGTTTCTTACCTTAGAATTTAAAGAAGACGTATTCTTGGAAGTATTAGAATAATAAAAAATTAAAGAAAAACTATATGATTAACCCCAATGGAGAATTCGATCATTCATGTATACAAATTAATTATAATGATCCCTGGATATTCGTATTCCCTCCAACCTCTAGAGGAAGAAAACCATCCTTTATTCAACTAGCTAACGAAATAAAGACATTTCATTAACTACATATTTTAAAATGATAAATAAACATTATGTATGTAAAAATTATTCATCTACGTGGACCAATGAGAAATAGACACATGTCCCCCAACGCAATTACCATAGCTGTCCTAATCGGCTCCAAAAGAACTTAGTCAGCTAGTAGGCCGACCAACCTCAATAATATGAACCATCAAGAATAGCAAAGGTTACTTGGGTGGAATAGCGATAAGCACTATGAAATATCAACAATCTTATTAATTGTATACATATGTAAATACCTTAATATGTAGAGTCATTCCATCTATTGGGTTCCTAACCACTATAAATATATGATCTCTATTAGCTCAAGGGGACGATTCAGTTAAAAACCAACATATATAACCCTGAGCTATTATAACCATCAGAAATAATACCAACAGTGGACGTAGGATTTTCCTATAGTTGAACCTCTTTAAAACACTATTTGTTATGTGTTTGCCTTGCTTAATTATCATTATTTATCTATGATTATAAATTTGGACCCACTCCATTTTTAGACATCAACAGATTGGCATCGTCTGTTATCATTGTCTACCACTTGTTTCATTTATTCTTACGTGAATAAATCACTGTCTCATAAAATAGCCTTAGAAATGAAGGCAACACTGTTATTCCATATGCTCCACCTAGTGTGGCCGATCTCCAGGAAATTTTACTCAACCTTACTAGAGGGCAAGTAGCCATCAAGGAGTTAGTTCATAAACTGGCTCATATGTTGCAAGATAAAGCAACCAATGAACCATCCCGGAGAGATATGCCACCCCATCAGCTAGTAATGAGAAAATTAATCGATCTAGATTCTCTCATTGCAGATCATATGATTTTGGAATAACGTTGTCAATTCGATCTACTAATTATTACGATGGTAGATCTTTTTCCCGTTAACGGTCGAAGGCATTGAAATGGTTGAGTAAGGCATCTGCCTTTGATCATTTAGGTCCCCGAGAAGCCAATGCTTATCATAGATATATCTATCGATCTCGCGAGAACAGAGGAGTATAAGTGAGGTCTAGGTCCAGAATGAGAGGCTTTGTGCGTACCGAGAAGACTTCTCAGGAGTAGACCTCAACACATATGCATAGTAAAGTCACCAAAGCTACTTCAGCCAAGTCTAAGCCAGAGGAACATTCCTAAAAATGATCCATGTAGCAGTTGGAAGATCGTTTGGTAGAAATGGATAAGACTAAAAACCCTTTGTAAAGTATCTTTGTGAGGGGATCCCCTTTTATTCAAGCCATTGTGGATTATCCCACATCTTCTAAATTTAAGCCACTAATTGTTATTCCCATGTATGATGGGAAGGCTGATCCAGTTTTCGATATTGAGAAATATCAAGATGCTTTCAATATCTACTTTAAGAAACAAGATGCATCTTCGGGCATTCTCGAGTTCCATCATAGTCCCAGCCTAGGTTTGGTACAACAACTTTCCCAGAGGTAATATTTCTAGTTTCCACTAGTTGGTCAAGTTATTTATTGATAACTTTTGTTTTGGAGCAAAGCCAATCAAGAGTGTCACTCATCTTTTGACCATTCATCTAAAATCTTGAGAAAGTACTCGGGAGATTATCACTCGTTTCAATAATAAGAAACTAGAGGTGGTTGATTACGAAAAGAAGACTTCCATTACAGCACTGATGAGTGGGTAGCTCACCAAGGACCTTTATTATGCCCTAGTAAAGAATCATCCTAAGATCATTTCCGAGTTGATAGATAAAGAAGAAAAGATTATGAGCGCTGAAGAGGCTATGGTCGCTAAAGAAGTTCCAGAGGTGAAAACTGAAAGTCACAAGAATTCAACCAAGTAATATCAAAAAGATAAGAAGGCCGATAAAAATAAGAAGTATGATGAGTATACTCCCCTGACCAAAGGTGTGTACCATATACTAAAGGATATTAAAGTGAGTTAAGAGTTAAATTGGCCCGAAAAACGGAAGTCACCTCCCAATAGGAGAGATAAATCAAAATATTATGATTTTCACAAAGACTACAGGCACACCACTGACAATTGCATTTCCCTGAAGAATAAAGCAGAAAATCTTATTCGGTGAGGAAAGTTAACCAAATTTATTGACCGAACTAGCAATACAAGAAAAAACATCATTTATGTCAGTTTGAAAATTGGCATTATGTCACATAAATGTAAATTAACATAAATGATATACATTTATGTCAGTTTAACTTTGAAATTGAATTTTTATTCCAATTTAAATAAAACTGAGATAAAAAATAAACCATTTATCTCATACTTATATATACATGACATATATATACCCTTTTTGTAATTTTAGTTATTTTAAACTTTAATTAAAAACAGAGATAAATGAAAAAAAAAGGGGTCTTTTCCGCCTCATATTTTGTCTCCCTCTCAAATTGATTTACCTAAAATCAAAATAGGCGGCTCTCCTCTCTCACATATCTCGCATTTAGCAGCTCTCATTTCTCTCGCACGAGTAGCAGTGGTCGGCACATCTCTAATCTATCACATCACGATTAGCGGTGCATATCTCTCACACCTAGCACCGGCAACGCTCCATCTCTAATGCAGATACAAAAACCAACTCACCATTTGTCCTTAAGATTAATTCCTAGGGTTTCCAAAAGCTACACGATTTGTTCAGTGAATCAATTTCTGAATCGATTTATTTAGATCTTTTATTATTAAACTCAATTGTTCCTAGTAGTTTTTGTACTTTTTGGATATTGGATATCTTAATTGAGACTGGTTGAAAATTATCTTTCTTGATGATCAATTTTTGTTGAAAAATTTGGGCAAAAAATAATTGATAATTGGGTATGTCAGTGTTTATACCAATTAGTTTAGCTGTATAACTTTTTATAATGAAGTAATTTAGTATTAAGCTTACCAGTTACTATGCTCATAAATTTCATATGTGGAATGCAATATTAAGGATGATTTGATTTCCTTCTTGTTATTTGTAGTATATTTATAAAACTTATAATTTTCACACGCATGGAAACTTGGATTAAAAGGACAAATTTGTTTATATATGGAATATTGAATTTATTTGGAGATATTTAATGAAAATAGTACTTTATAATCTTAAGGAACGTTAATGGATGTAATGGTCTTTGTAAGGGAAATGTAGGTCTCAATTGTAAATTTCCCTTTGATATATGGATTTTTCGTAGTTCAATTAATGTTTGCTTTTAGATTTTTCCTAGTTTGTTTACTGTTGATTTTTTTCCATTTAATTATTAGTTAGTACTTAATTAAATTTTACGCATTTGATTCTCATTTGGAAAGGGGTCATAGCATGTTTGGGAAACTATATTATCAAATTATGCGGTGTTCTGTATGAAAGTTCTTGTTTTTAGTGAAATTTTTATTTGTTAAGTGAAGAGGTTTGATTTCCTTAACTTCGATGTATCTTACATATGAAATAATATGCACCAAATAGGAACAACAACTATTATATAGTTTCATTGTCTTGTCTTATATAACAATATGCACGGACTCATGTACCTCTATGATGATTGTATGTGTCCATATATGTATGTCTATGAATTAAAATATGATCAAACAAGTGCCTGTTATCAAAATCATTATATGGATTCTTGAATATTCTTATACACTTAATGACTATTGTGTTTTGTGATCCATTGTTTTTTTATTAGACATTTCGATCGGTGATTTGATTTTTTGTAGGGTATATTTATGTCAATTTAACATTTTTATCTTAGTGTTAAGTAAAATTGAGATAAAAAGTGAATAATTTATCTTATATTTATATGTAAAAGACATATATGTCCCCTTGTATTCTTTTGTTATATTAGACTTATATTAAACTTTGAGTTATAACTGAGATAAATGGAGAAAAAAAGCTGGAACTCTCTTTTTTGTAATCCCGTCCCTTGGTGAAAATGTCTCCATTCTCCAAATTCATTGAACTCTCTCTCATTCTACTCAAAACAATTCTGACATCTCTTTAAAATTATCCTCATATTCTCCGTAAATACTCTGACATCACTCTCAATTCTCCGCCCACAAAATAATTTGATTTGTGGAAGATCTCAGTGACAAGTAAAATTGATTGCTACTTTTTCCTAGGGTTTCTATTTCTACTTTTTTCTAGGGTTTTCAAAGAAATGGTACAATGTGTCCTAACTTCAAGTTATTTTTAAAGAAATTGGACCCAAATTTGTACTATATTACTCACAAAGTTTCATCTCTGATTGAAGAAAGCATTCAAACGTCAAAAACTGAGCAACTCCTCCTATGCTGCCATCATCGTCTCCAAAGCTTTGTTCGTCATCGTTCGTTCCTAGAGGTACATTGAGATTGTCTTTGAGATTCAATTTTTTCGATATTAGTTTTTTATTTGAGATTTTATTTTAAGTTTTGTGACCAAACTATTTATTGTATTATTTTTGTATATTTTCTTTTGTTCCCATAAAATGTAACTTACAAATTGGGGTGGTTGCATGACACCAATGCACTCCCTGTACATTATTACACTTACAGTGCATATTTTGAAACAACATGTGCAAAAGTCATTTCTAAATCAATATGTATTTTATCTAATAAATTGTTTGATTTCATGTATATATATTAGATTTTGATTATCAAGGCGTAGTCACCCAAACGACACTACATGTCGGTCAATCGACACAATGCATAAAGCCAAGTCGGCGAATTGATATTTCCCAAATCATATTTTACTGATTTTAGTCAACTCCTAGCATTTCGACTTGAGTATGGTCTCAAAAGGCATAAATCCACGTTGAGGTATTGTGGTTGATCATTGGAGTTGGACCAATTGTCCTCTGCATACTTAGTTAGTTTAGTCATGTAAAAAGATTAAGAAAATAGTTGATTTGCTTAGAAGAAAAAATGTTTTATTTAATTTAGGTGGTCCATTGAAGAAAAATATAGCGTGTCATCCTATATTCAGTTGTTGGTTTGGTTACTTCACCGGAATTAACTGATATTTTCCTCCCACTTCCTATCTGATGGCATTTTTACTTGATTAGTGTTCCATAGTTTAAAACATAGTCAGCCATCAAAATGAAACTACACATCAACCTACTAACGCACAACACCAAAGTATAGTCAGCCATTCAATGCTCAAATAATGTTGCATGTCTATCAATCGTTCAATTCCATGCACCAAGGCAAGTCGGTCAATCGATGCTCAAGCGATATTTCATTTTATCTCGATGCTAAACTTCCCCACAAATTTATCCTCTGATATGGGATACTCAACGATGGCCGTTGAGTCTCCTGTGTTCGTGGTTTTGATAATCGTGCATAGTGTGGATAATTTACTTTGCAACCATAACACATATCAGTAATCAAGACAAAATAAAAAAATTCTTATGTTTAAGATCCCAACGTGTTGGTAGTATCACGGCATAGTCAACCAACGTGAATGGGTTGTTTTTAATTTCGAATCATGTAATTGACTCATCATAAATATTTGGGGGCCAACATGGGATCTCTTGTATCTAGACCTCCCTCATGACTCCAAAATTGGGAGCCCCTTTCAATTCCTCATAGACATAATGATTAAGAGATTGAAACAAGTTCAAGATAAAGTGGTGTGATCCGAGGGATATTTTGGTCATATCCTCCTATATTTTTGGATACATATATTCGTTAATCTTAATAATATTATCTTTTTATGGTGCATTTCATTTTATTTTATTTCATTTCATATTATATTGGTTTATTTAAAGGATAGGCTTTAGGTGAACACTTGAGTATTAGGTTTATTGTATAGATGGGCATAAGTCCCACATTGGTTAGTTACTCCTTTACTACTCACCTACCTATCCTATAAATAGACCCCTCCTCTTGCTCATTTGGGGACTTGAGAGAGAGATATAACCAAGCTTTTACTCCAAAGTTCAAGTCCCCAAATGAGGAAGATGAGGGGTCTATTTATAGGATAAGTAGGTGAGCACTAAAGGAGTAACTAACCAGTATGGTACTTATGCCCATCTATACAATAAACCTAATATTCAAGTGTTCACCTAAAGCCTATCCTCTAAATAGACCAATACAAATGAAAGGAAATAAAATAAAATGCAACATAAGAAGAAACTATGATTAACTAATATATGGAGCCAAAAATAAAAGAGGATATGACCAAAATATCCCTCAGATCACATCAAAATAGGTGATGAGCTGAATAAGGAACAACCTAAGCTATGAATAATAACAATACTTAACTAAACTGATGGCAAATCATAATTAGGGTCTTTTGAAAGATAATTGTATCACGGTATCTTCCATAAGTGAAGAAGTGGGTGGAGCGTCATATAAAATCAACATATGTTGTAATCAGCATATCTTCCATACGTCAAGAAGTGGGTGGAGCATCGTATTAAATCACAAAGATTTGTTCATGGGATATTTCTACTTGTTCATATTTTATTACCACTTTTTTATTTTTTATGGCCCAGTTGTTTCCCAATTATGTTCGTTCCCTTGGCGCGTACCCATCATTCTGATGTATACATCCTGCCTATATATATATATATATATATATATAACAACTCCCTGCTATAAATATATACTAGTGTATTACCCGTGCCTGAAGGCACTAAGAAATTTTTTCAAAGTACGTAATTGCAAAACAGCAAAAAATTTCAAAGTATGTAATTGCAAAATGAAAAAAATTTTGTTCCATGATAAAGTAAAGTGTAATTTAAAAAAATTATCGTAATATCATTTATTTATAAGAATATCCATCCTATTTAACAAATAAAAAATAGTTCAACAACTTATACAGAATATTGAATCAACTACCACATGACGCAATCATAATAGATAAAAATTGATGAAAAAACCTTACACGAACCAAGTTCGGTAATGAAAAATGGAACTGTTGACTTTAAAGTCAATTTTGACCCTATGAACATACCAAAAAGATCTTGAAACATTTATATCTAGGCACGGGCGATACGAATCCAATGGCATCAGAATCATGTCATTCCGATTTACGGTTAAAAAGTTATGACATTTCTCCCAAAACATGCCATTTTAACTTCAAAGATAATAACAATAAGACAATCCAACTGCTGCTTGAGCCAACTAAGAAATAATTATTGGAATTTCAATAAGCGCATAAAAATCTAACTATTTAAGACATCATTGCCAACATTCACATAACATATTACTATATTCATTAATGGAATGACACAACACGCATAAGTTGGCAGCTATATAGCACATTGTCAATTGTATTCAACATTTAGTTGGAAAAAAATTGCTTAATATGATGAAAAATCAATAAATAGGATCATGACATGATGCCATCGCCAACTACCACAATCTCATACTAATAGAAACATTACTGAAAATCAAGTATAAAATCTATTTAAGCCCTTGCCACATTTATTAATAGGTACATTTCATTTTGTAGTATGCACATAACCTTTAATACGTACATTTCATCTTTCTCTAATGCTCGACTCCAAATATACATGGACTTTTAAGTAAGTTTAGTGAGATATATTGAAATAAATTTATTAAAGAGAGCACTCTGAGCATGTATATTTGGTCTATACATTATGAGTGTAAGATGATAAAGGCAATTTCAAAATCGAAATTAAGAAAGGAAATTTCAACATTAAAGAGAGAACTATGAGTGTTCAAAATTAAACAGAATAGAACTATGAGTATTGTGAGTAGATTATGAGTGTAAGAATGATAAATATAACATTAAAGAGAGCACTGTGATTATTCAAAATCAAGAAAGTAAATCTTAAAAAAGATAGTCAACTTTAGAATATCAACTCAAGAACATCAACAACGCATCAATTTGAAATAGAACAGACAACCAATTTGAAATAGAACAGAGAAAAACATCAATCTGAAATAAAATAGAACATAATAGAATTTGAAACATAATAGAAAAAACTCACATCATCCACCAATCTTCTAGTGTACTTCACAGTGTTCACACAACCATCAACCACCAAGCACTTAAAGATATTTAAAATCATTATATGAAATATCAAAGATATTAAAAAGTATTTATATGTAGTATACATGTCATAAAATCTGTCAAATATACAAAAATATAATAACAGAAGTTTTAGACCATTATTTTTCACCCATTCTGATGGAGTGATTGGCACCACATTATTGGATTTCCATTTAACTTCAGGTGTTGGCAATTTATAGCCCTTCCAACAATAGAAACCAAACAATTCATCTCCCCGTGCCAATTGTAATGACTCATTCAGTAGCTCTGTGATAATAAAATTGTCCCTTGAAGAATAAAGATCATATCTGAGAAAGAAAACTCTTGCACAGTAGGTGTTAAATCTTGAATGGTAATTCAAAACTTGGTCTGGAGGAAACCAATACATGTTAATGGATTTCAACAAAGGTAGGTATAAATCAAAGGTAGCTATATAGTAGGCTTTAGGAAAGAAGTGAAATATTATAGACATCACTGCATATTCCAATGATAGTATATGGTCATGAGTAAAGGGAAAATATGAAATAGGATCTACAGATATCTACACTAGATATGAAGTATACTTACCTCAATTTGAAATTTTCCATACATAAAAGAAGCCTATATGCCCTTTCCAGTTTTAAGATTCAAAAAACAATTTAGGGGCACATAAGACAACATATGACTGATCAAAATGAGTCTACCACTAGAAGATAAAAAGAAGATATTCCCCTTCTCCGTTTTGACAAATAGCAGTCTCGATACTTGAAAGGAAGAGGCTCAATTATGCGATGGTAATTTCGATAATAGTATAATTAGTATGCAGTGATGCTCAATTATGTAAAGGTAGTTGTGACACCCCGCCTAATTAAATACCGGGCGATCACTCATTTATTAAATTAAATCAAGGTGAACAGTTGGTTCATTCTTAGCATCACTGTCGAAAAATAACTTTTCCAATTTAAACACCCTAATTAATTAAGCTAAGTGTCAAAACCATTTTTAAAAATAACTTTCCAAATTTTATTTCATAAACCAAGATTTAAATCTTTACAATAATTCAATATTAACGAATCACACCACAATTATTCTGGAACATATAATCCAAATAATTTAAACATTCAACAACTAAATCCCAACATTAAAACTTAAAGTAAAACATCCAGACAGTAATGAATCCCAAAGTACCAATACTAGAAATAACTGAATCACAATGTCCAATAAAACAACTGAATAATGGAAAGGACGACACATGCCCCACAAAATGAATATGCTAGGAGTGGAATCAAATAAATGAAGTCGTCTAAGCAAGAGGCCTGCAACTCCCACCTAAGCTGTAGCATGTTCCTTCCAAAGGATCCTATGCAAGACTCCCCTGTGGCTGGGCACCTGTAATATATACATATAGATACAAGAGAGAAAAGAAAAATAGAAACGGGTCAGAGCCCGATAGTGTAAGTGATTTAAAATTTGTTTAGCAAGTATTTAAAATGTTTACAGGCCAATGCAACAACATATTAGTGCGGCACTCTCTTGAGAAATTCTCACCTCTCTTCTAATGTGCACGCCTATCGCACTAATCTTCCCAACGGATTATCTTATCTTATATCGTACTAATCTCCCCAATGGTTTAACTTATCTTAGGTTACTCGTAAGATTTAAAACTGAACAATATAATTATTTAAGAGGATAATTTCATTTGATCTCAAAATTCTCATTTAAACCTTATTTTCTAATAAAGTTTCCCAGTGTCCCATTATACTTTTCAAAACAAGTATTTCCAAATTGAAGTCAAGATTCATTTCTTACTTACCATAACACAGTAGGCAGTTCCAAATTTCAGAGTTTCATATATATATATTAAATACCCGTATAATATACATATATTCTAACAGCACCCTACATAAAAATTATGGTGCGGGCATACTCTGCTATCCAATCCCCGTATCTCTCGTACTAAGGGAAATACAAGTTCGGAATCACTCTGGAACTGTATTAACACATACACAAACAATATTGAGGCGAATCATAGATTCCAAGTCTCTAAGAGGTCAGTACATACCCTCACGTCTCTTAGGACCGTCTGATCATCGATCAGATAGCCTGTACCAAGGATATCTATCTTCTAGGGTACGAGTCAATATCCCCCATAAAGGTCCCATCGAGATAAGACTATCCCAGCGCGGTAACCTCAGGGATAGCAAGTAGCGCGGGCATGATTTTCACATGTATATAATATATGCATACACACAGTCATATAAATATACTACTTTTATCATATCAATTAGGTTCATCCCATAACCCATAATCACGACATTTATCCTTATTTTCCCATTATTTGTTATCATGTATAACGATTCGTCTCTAACTATAATTTGAGGAATTAATCCAACTTACTACGTAACACTCATGGACTTTATCCTCCCAAGTGTAAAATTCAGTAGGTATTCATCTATTTTCCATCGCAACTATTTCACGTATCTCTCCCTTTAATATAAAATTCCATCGTCTCTTATATATATAAACACCCAAAAATGTAAATCTCGCCTTACATCAAAGGTCTCTTAATCATTACTAAATCCTACTGGTCATCTTTATCTCCCAAAATATTTTAATAAGGGTGTCTAAGGAGTATTCTTCATTTAGAATTTATTCAACTATTTTAAAAGGGAAAAATAAGTCTGCCAGAAGGGGTCGATCGATCAAGGGCAAGGGCTCGATCGATCGAGGGCAAGGGCTCGATCGATCGAAGCTCTTGGCTCGATCGATCGATCAAGCAGGTATGGCGAATTCTGCAGTTAACCAGTTACGGGTTCTAGCACACAACATCATCCAAATCCAGATTTTTCATTCCCAATCGCCCAAAAATTTGTTCCACTAATAGTATAAACCCATTTTATACATCTTTTACGTAAAGCATGTAAATTTCCGTCAATAACCATGGATTTATAGGCCAAAAATTTATTTTAATCTCAAGAACCCTAGAACTAATTTAACCTCATTCTAATCAATCTTTTTCTAGAAATTCCTACTCCTAATTCATCATAAATTCATGGTTAATCCTCTACATGTGAAGGGGTTTCCAGACTATCGTTCAAATCATTACTACATGCGATTTTCCTATCTCCAATATGAATTTTCCTTCTACCAAACTCATCCTAATCACCCTAGACTAACATGAACGATGCATTAACGAAAATAAGCAAGATAAATACTTGCCTGGGATTTTCAGAGTTCTGTTTTGATGACGAATTTGGTGTGGTTGTGTTCCTCGTCGCGCGATCTACGCGTTGGTGGTGGTGGCGGTGCAATCGGATGAATTTTCGATCTATAATTTGCTTTGAAAGCTCTTTCCTTCCCTCTCCTATGGCCGTCACTTGTCTTTGGTTGTTTTAACCCTAGAAGGCAACCTTAGACACCTTATATAACCCTTGAAATTTCGTGGGTTTAATTACCCAAAAATGTAAAATGTCCAAAATGCCCTCTCGGGGTGCTAAATAGGCCTAAAAATGCCCCGAGATACAAACTAAACCCCCGGGTATACTTTTCTGACTATCTCGACCCTTCCGGAAACTTTGGCGCACTCAAAACGACCATACGAGAAACTTATAATATACTCACTTTTATTAATCAATATTTAGTCCCGACGCGACACGGGCGCGTCCCGACTCAAATTTCTAAAATTGTCATTCTATTCACTCGTGACATTTAATATAACCAATATTATATATTACTTTGCCCATTAGTAATATTCAACAAATTTCCCATAATTACTAACTCTCATCACGTTAATAATTATAACATAATTAATTTCCGGATTTATATTAAATAATTAATTCACATTAAATTTAATAAATCTCCAAATTAATATAGCATAAAAATACGGGGTATTACATATTTCTCCCCTAATAACGGAATTTCGTCCCGAAATTCGAAATATAAGGCATAGCTGGTAAGAATAAATCTGGGTATCTCTCGCGCATATCTGTCTCGCGCTCCCAAGTGGATTCCTCCACATTATGATGCTCCCACTGGACCCGTAAGAGTGGAACTACCTTGGACCTCAATCTCCTCTCGCTATGGTCTAGGATAGCCACCGGTCTCTCCTCGTAAGAGTTGTCAGGCTGTAAGTCTATCTCATCTATCGCGATGTGAGTATGGGCCATATCATCCCGAAGATATCGTCTCAACGACGAGATGTGGAATACATCGTGAATGCGATGTAAATGCTCTGGCAGTCCCAATCTGTATGCTATCGGCCCAATCCTCTCGATAATGGTAAATGGTCCCACGTACCTCGGGGCCAATTTCCCTTTCTTCCCGAACCTCATCACTCCTTTCATAGGAGATACACGTAGTAACACTTGGTCCCCCACATTAAACTCCCGGAAGAACCTTTTCGCGTCGGCATAGCTTTTCTGCCTGTCCTGGGCTACTCGAATGTGACTCCTGATCATCTCAATTCTCGCGGAGGTTTCCTGAGTTACCTCTGGTCCTAGCAACTTGTTATCCCCCACCTCGAGCCAACAAGTTGGGTAACGACAAGGCCTGCCGTACAAAGCCTCGAATGGAGCCATGCCAATCATGAACTGATAAGAATTATTATAAGCAAACTCTACGAGTGGAAGGTGTGGCTCCTAACCTCCTCCAAAATCAAGAACACACATGCGTAGCATATTCTCCAACATCTGATTAGTACGCTCTGTCTGTCCATCTATCTGTGGTTGATAAGCCGAACTCAACCTCAACTCAGTACCCATAGCCTCCTGAAAGCTCTCCCAGAAATGCAACATGAAAATCTTGTCTCTATCTCACACAATATTCAGGGGCACTCCATGTAATCTGACAATCTCAGCAATGAACAACTGAGCATACTGACCCGTGGTATAGTTTGTTCGTACCGGCAGAAAATGAACCACCTTGGTCAAACGGTCTACAATCTCCCAGATAGAGTCATGGCCCCGTTGTGATGTAGGAAACCCTCTAATAAAATCCATGGAAATAATTTGCCACTTCCACGCGGGTATTTCCAATGGCTGAAGCAACCCTGACGGTTTCTGATGGTCCACCTTTACCAGCTGGCAGGTAGAACACTTGGACACGAACTCAGCAATGTCCTTTTTCATCCCACTCCACCAGTATTGTCGCCTCATATCCTGGTACATCTTATCTCCTCCAGGATGTACCGCAAATTGGGACCCGTGAGACTGGGTCATCACTGCATGACGTAATTATGCTCCTTCTGGGACCACCAATCTCCCATTAAACCTCAAACCCCCATCAGAGCTAATAGAATAGGACTCAGCACCCTCGGGTAAATGTCGTACAATCTGCTCCTGGCAAAATGGGTCTGCGGTCTGTGCCTGTATCACCCTCGTAACAATCTCGGGTGTCACTGTCATGACAGATACGAAAGAACGTGCTACTGCATCCTGGTGACCCAACTCTTTCCACTTTGCTTTCCAGATATCCGCTACATCGTCTACCGGCCTACGACTCAACGCATCAGCAACTATGTTGGCCTTCCCCGGATGATACTGTATGTCGAACTGATAGTCCTTCACAAACTCTAACTATCTGCGCTGACGCATATTCATCTCTCGCTGAGTGAACAGGTACTGTAGTGACTTGTGGTTTGTGAACAAGCGTAATTTCTCCCCAATAAGTAGTGTCTCCATATCCTCAATTCAAAAACAACCGCTGCTAACTCCAGGTCGTGGGTGGGGTAATTCTTCTCATGCGGCTTAAGCTTGCGGGAGGCAAAAGCTATAGCATTCTCTTCCTGCTGAAACACTCCCCCAAGTCCCCGTAAAGAGGCATCGATGTAAACCAGGTACTCCACACTCGGCTTCGGTAACGCAAGGACTGGTGCTGAAGTAAGCTTGTCTTTCAGCTCGTCGAAAGCCAATTGGCAAGCATCATCCCAAATATATGGAACCCCTTTGCGAGTCAGGTTCGTCAATGGACCCGCTATTTTGGAGAATCCCCGAATGAATCTCCTATATTATCCGGCTAACCCCAAGAAACTACGCACTTCCGTTGGTGTCGTGGGCTGTCCCCACTCCCTCACCGCTGACACTTTACTCGGGTCAACTGATATCCCCTGTTCAGAGATAACATGCCCCAAGAACTGTACTTATCGCAACCAGAATCCGCACTTCTCGTACTTAGCATACAACTGATGCTCTCGTAGAGTCTGAAGAACCTGTCTCAAGTTCTTGGCATGATCCTCCTCGGAGTGTGAATATATTAAAATGTCATCTATGAAGACGATGATAAACTAATCCAGGAACTCTCTGAACACTCGGTTCATTAAGTCCATGAACATGGCTGGAGCATTTGTGAGGCCAAATGGCATCACCGTGAACTCATAGGACCCATATCTCGTCAAGAAAGCAGTCTTTGAAACATCCTGCGCCCTAATACGTAGCTGATGGTACCCGGACCTCAGATCTATCTTTGAAAAGAAAGTTGCTCCCCTCAGCTGGTCGAACAGATCATCGATTCGAGGCAACGGATACTTATTTCGTATCGTGACCTTGTTCAACTCCCGGTAGTCCACACATAGCCTCAGTAAACCATCTCTCTTCTTCACAAACAAGACTGGAGCGCCCCAAGGTAAGGTACTCCTGCGAATGAAGCCCTGACCTAACAGCTGCTCTATCTGATCTCGTAACTCTCGCATCTCTGCCAGAGCCATTTGGTATGGAGCGCGTGTTATCGGTCTAGTATCCGGTAATAAATCTATGACAAAGTCTATCTCTCGACTGGGGGGTAGGCCTGGTATCTCCTGGATTACATCGAATTACTCACGGACAACTAGGATCGAGTCTAAGGGAATCACAACCTCCTTAGAGGTATCCTCCTCTATATAATATAAATGAGCGATCGAGCCTCCCTCTGGGCGAGGCATCGCCACTACAAACATCTCTTGCCCCGGAATGGCAAAGACAATACTCCCACCGAAATAATCAATCATGGCTCTGTAAGCTGCGAGCCAATCCATACCGATAATAACATCATGCTCATGCATATCTAAGACTAACATGTCTGCTGGTAATACCAAGCTACTAATCTCTACCTTCACACCTCGGCATATAAAGAAAATGAGCGATCCACTCCCCAGTGGTGAGTCTACACACGTCACAGTGCTCTCTGCTGTGGCTAACAATCCTAAGGCCTTCGCAAAATGCATAGCTATAAAACAGTACGTCGCCCCAGTATCAAATAAAACCCGACCCATAGTACCATGGATAGGAAACATACCCTCAATCGTGGGTGGTGCCTGTGGAGCTGCTGCCTGGTGGACGTTATAGACACGTCCATACTTTAACTGCCCCTGCTGCATTGGATCTATTAGAACGGCTGGTACCTGGGCTGGTGCTGGGAGGGCAGCTGGAAAAGTGGCATCTGTGGCTCATTACGGACACCCTGCTGCTGTGGGGCCCTCTCTCCCTCTAGACAATCCTAGCGCCTATGGCCATTCTTGTCGCACCCGAAACATCGGCCTCTGAAGTTACCTCCCCTCTGACCCTGCTGACCATGGCCCTACTGGTCGTTACCACCCCGCCACTGGCCCTGTTAGCCCTGATGAAAACGTTGTTGGCCCGGTTGGCCCTGCTGCTGACCCTGCTCCTATCGGTATTGGCCTTGCTATCCCTACTGATTAGGCTGGCCCTGCCTATAACTCCCAAATCCCTGTCTGGAATCACCTGAACAGAATCGCTTAGTAGGGTCCCCCTGATGGGAACTCTGCCCATGCTGACGAGTATGTCCTTAAGATGTCGGTGCTCCACTAGCACTATTACCCCCGGTCCTGCCTTGCTGGACGGACTCTCCTGCTCGCTTGATTCCCTGTAGATGGAAGCGGTGATCCTGGCAATGTATTAAAGCATCATTGAGTACATCAGTGAATGTACTCAGAGATAGATTCCCTATAAGGTGCTGATGGATCCTCCAAGCTAACCCGTCCACAAACAGCATTATCTTCTTATCCTCAGTGGGTGCCTCATCTGGCACTATACTGAGAAGTCTCGTGAACTCCTCCTCATAATCATCAACGGTAGAATTATCCTGTTTCAAGTTCAGTAATTTCCGCCTCATCTCAGTCTGCACGGTGATTGGAAAGTATTTGCGGTCAAACCGCTCCGAGAATAACTGAATCGGGATCGTATCCCTCTCCTCCAAGGTGGTGGTGGACTCCCGCCACTGCAAGGAGGCCCCCCACCAACTTAAAGGAAGCCAATAACTATTTATGCACGTATGTGCACTCATACATACGAAGGTGCCGCTGGATATCTTTCTTCCATTGGGTGACGATGATGATATCTGAACTACCAGAGAACTCAGGGGGATGCGCCTTCGGAAAAGGCATCCCTAAACCGCTCCCATGAAGATGAAAGTTGTGCAGGTACTAGCGCCACCGCCTGAATCTGGGGTGGAGCCTGCTGTACCACCGCTAGCACGACATTCACCGCCTGAGCAACAATAGCGGCTACCTCATTAGCATTCATTGTACCCTGTGCCGGAGCTGCTGGCTGCTCGGCTTGGGCACGCCTATCCTTTGGTACACGTCTCGGAGGCATCTGAAATGTGCAGAAATTTATTAATCTACAATTATTATCAAATCTCAAATAGCCGAAGACGTAAACGTAAAAGCAAGAATACAACAATCCTAAAATAGGTCTCTATAGCAAAAATGTTAAGCTGAAAGCGAAATAAGCCGTACAGATCCTAAGGACCCTAGAACCTGATGCTCTGATACCACCTGTGACACCCCGCCTAATTAAATATCGGGCGATCACTCCTTTATTAAATTAAATCAAGGTGAACAGTTGGTTCATTCTTAGCATCACTGTCAAAAAATAACTTTTGCAATTTAAACACCCTAAGTAATTAAGCTAAGTGTCAAAACCATTTTTAGATATAACTTTCCAAATTTTATTTTATAAACCAAGATTTAAATCTATAAAATAATTCAATATTAACGAATCACACCAAAATTATTCTGGAACATATAATCCAAATAATTTAAACATTCAACAACTAAATCCCAACATTAAAACTTAAAGTAAAACATTCAGACAGTAATGAATCCCAAAGTGACAATACTAGAAATAACTGAATCACAATGTTCAATAAAACAACTGAATAATGTAAAGGGCGACACATTCCCCACTAAATGAATATGCTAGGAGTGGAATCAAATAAATGAAGTCGTCTAAGCAAGAGGCCTGCAACTCCCACCTAAGCTGTAGCATGTTCCTTCCAAAGGATCCTATGCAAGACTCCCCTGTGGCTGGGCACCTGTAATATATACATATAGATACAGGATAGAAAAGAAAAATAGAAACGGGTCAAAGCCCGATAGTGTAAGTGATTTAAAATTTGTTTATCAAGTATTTAAAATGTTTACAGGCCAATGCAACAACATATTAGTGCGGCACTCTCCTGAGAAATTCTAACCTCTCTTCTAATGTGCACGCCTATCGCACTAATCTTCCCAACGGATTATCATATCTTATATCGTACTAATCTCCCCAATGGTTTAACTTATCTTAGGTTACTCGTAAGATTTAAAACTGAACAATATAATTATTTAAGAGGATAATTTCATTTGATCTCAAAGTTCTCATTTAAACCTTATTTTCTAATAAAGTTTCCCAGTGTCCCATTATACTTTTCAAAACAAGTATTTCCAAATTGAAGTCAATATTCATTTATTACTTACCATAACACAGTAGGCACTTCCAAATTTCAGAATTTCATATATATATTAAATACCTGTATAATATATATATATATTCTAACAGCACCCCACATAAAAATTATGGTGCGGGCATACTCTGCTATCCAATCCCCGTATCTCTCGGACTAAGGGAAATACAAGTTTGGAATCACTCTGGAACTGTATTAACACATACACAAACAATATTGAGGCGAATCATAGATTCCATGTCTCTAAGAGTTCAGCACATACCCTCACGTCTCTTAGGACCGTCTGACCCTCGATCAGATAGCCTGTACCAAGGATATCTATCTTCTAGGGTACGAGTCAATATCCCCCATAAAGGTCCCATCGAGATAAGACTGTCCCAGCGCGGTAACCTCAGGGATAGCAAGTAGCGCGGGTATGATTTTCACATGTATTTAATATATGCATACACACAGTCATATAAATATACTACTTTTATCATATCAATTAGGTTCATCCCATAACCCATAATCACGACATTTATCCTTATTTTCCCATTATTTGTTATCACGTATAACGGTTCGTCTCTAACTTTAATTTGAGGAATTAATCCAACTTACTACGTAACACTCATGGACTCTATCCTCCCAAGTGTAAAATTCAGTAGGTATTCATCTATTTTCCATCGCAACAATTTCACGTATCTCTCCATTTAATATATAATTCCATCGTCTCTTATATATATAAACACCCAAAAATGTAAATCTCGCCTTACATTAAAGGTCTCTTAATCATTACTAAATCCTACTGGTCATCTTTATCTCCCAAAATATTTTAATAAGGGTGTCTAAGGAGTATTCTTCATTTAGAATTTATTCAACTATTTTAAAAGGGAAAAATAAGTCTGCCAGAAGGGGTCGATCGATTGAGGGCAGGGGCTCGATCGATCGAACCTTCGATCGATCAAAGCTCTTAGCTCGATCGATCGATCAAGCAGGTATGGAGAATTCTGCAGTTAACCAGTTACGGGTTCTAGCACACAACTTCATCCAAATCCAGATTTTTCATTCCCAATCGCCCTAAAATTTGTTCCACTAATAGTATAAACCCATTTTATACATCTTTTACTTAAAGCATGTAAATTTCCGTCAATAACCATGGATTTATAGGCCAAAAATTTATTTTAATGTCAAGAACCCTAGAATTTCTTTAACCTTGTTCTAATCAATCTTTTTCCCGAAATTCCTACTCCTAATTCATCATAAATTCGTGGTTAATCCTATACATGTGAAGGGGTTTCCAGATTATCGTTCAAATCATTACTACATGCGATTTTCCTATCTCCAACATGAATTTTCCTTCTACCAAACTCATCCTAATCACCCTAGACTAACATGAACGATGCAGTAACGAAAATATGAAAGATAAATACTTACCTAGGATTTTCAGAGTTCTGATTTGATGAAGAATTTGGTGTGGTTGCGTTCCTCGTCGCGCGATCTACGCGTTGGTGGTGGTGGTGGTGCAATCGGATGAATTTTCGATCTAGAATTTGCTTTGAAAGCTCTCTCCTTCCCTCTCCTATGGTCGTCACTTGTCTTTGGTTGTTTTAACCCTAGAAGGCAACCTTAGACATCTTATATAACCCTTGAAATTTCGTGGGTTTAATTACCCAAAAATGTAAAATGTCCAAAATGCCCTCCTGGGGTGCTAAATAGGCCTAAAAATTCCCCGAGACCCAAACTAAACCCCCGGGTATACTTTTCTGACTATCTCGACCCTTCCGGACACTTTGGCGCACTCAAAACGACCATACAAGCAACTTATAATATATATTCACTTTTATTAATCAATATTTAGTCCCGAACTCGACACGGGCGCGTCCCGACTCAAATTTTCAAAATTGTCATTCTATTCACTCGTGACATTTAATATAACCAATATTATATATTACTTTCCTCATTAGTAATATTCAACAAATTTTCCATAATTACTAACTCTCATCACGTTAATAATTATAACATAATTAATTTCTGGATTTATATTAAATAATTAATTCACATTAAATTTAATAAATCCCCAAATTAATATAGCTTCCTAATTTATATTAAATAATTAATTCAAATTAAATTTAATAAATTCCCAAATTAATATAGCATACAAATACGGGGTATTACACTAGTGTTGATAATAATCTAAAACATAGTTATAAAAGGAACATTATCATCCCCTAGATAATGGATAAGTTCTTTTAGAACAAAAATGTATGACAGCAAGTCAAAAAAATTATAATGTTGGCAAATTGAAAAGGAAAGTGAATCCAAAATAAAATAAAGTAATGAGATCATTTGTTGTTAACAAGTTAAAAATATAATGGGATTTCCTAATATTACAACAATCATAAGAACTTTACTTTTCTTAATATATATGTCAACCCAAACAATAAATTCAATGAATCCTTCCTCTTTACAGAAGATTCAATGAAGTTTTTCCTATGCAGAAGCAAATATAAAATAATTAAAGTGTTAGGAGAGCAATAACTCCCCTTTTCATGGTACCACACTAATCATTGATGAGATTAATGTCCTGAATATGTAAAGAAAACACAAATTAAAATCAATATTCCAAGTTGGCTTATAATATAGTGAATCCTTTTATGTAAAAACATACTTGTATTTGAACACAAAGAATCACAACACTAAGGGATTGGATATAATCTACTCACAATACTAAAGAAATGCGTAATTATTAAACATAAGGTGCAAAAGTAAAATTGAGAAATCTTACATGAATTGCATTCTAATTGCATTCTACTTGCATTTACATGAAAATTTGGGATATAATCTACTGAGTTGCACTCTAACATGACAATCTTACCGAATTGCATTCTACTTGCATTTACATGAAAATTGAGGATATAAGTTACTGAATTGCATTCTACTTGCATTTACATGAAAATTGGGGATATAAGCTGGAATGACATAAGCAATACAATATCTTTCTCCTATCCCTCCCGCGCCTATTAGGTTTTATTTTGTCTATGATGTATGTCAAGTGATTAAGTTTTTTAACCGATTAACAACATGTAGTTCGTGCCCATGAATTGAAACACCGGGAAAATAGTTTCTCAATGTTCTTACAATTTTATTCTTCTTTTTTTGTAGATCAACAAATGTTCATTTTTTTACCCACATTTGGACACTAGTATTAGAGGTTTTGGATGGTACTCACATTTCTTTCCCAGATTATATTTTTAATAGATACATTAAGCAAAATCATTTTTATTCCCTATTTTTTTATGTAGGAATTTTATTTTAGATATTTTCATCGATTAAAGTTATGATTTTAGACTTTAATTGTTCTTTGTATTTTGGACATGTTAGGTTTGTTTTCATGCATTTTTATTAATTGAGGGCTCACAGTTTTGTATTTTTTTGAACTAACAGGTGGGGAATGAAGTGAAAATGGCCTTCAAAGCTACGAAGACAACCCCTATTATTTCAATCTTTAATTCATCATACTGCGATACGAAATCAAATCAGAGTTCAAATCAGGTATGCTTTTATTTTTAATATTAAAAAGTAATAACGGACATGTCTTAGACAAGACACGTGGATGTTGGAGATGTAGTCTTTATAAAGTTGTTATTGGCGAATCTGAAAGTTGGAGATGTACACTTTATAAAACTGAAAGGATGTGATGTAATTCATATACCGTTATTATTTATGCATGACATGTAATTTGGGGGGTCCACATAATATAACTTATTATGTATATTGTTGACACGAGGTTTTCTTTCTACATTTCATTTTCATATAGTACTACTTGTAATTTACTACCCTCGTGAATTATTTTTGCATGAATATTAGATATGTCCATGCTATTTCAGTGTGATGAATTTATATTACTCCATATCTTTCTAATCCTAGATTTGTTTCACTCTATATCCTACTTTTGATTTATATGAAAAATTGGTCTAAATACAATTCCCCTACTGTTGACCCTGAATTATTAAATTCCACTTTTTTTTCCTTTCGTGTCATTTTTATATTAGGTGAGGTTTGGTTGTAATTTTCAAGACATTAACACACTTTTTTCTCAATGACAATAATTCAAGAAAAATTTTATTATGATATTATTTGAAATTCATATACTTTGGTGATTGTTGAGTTACATTAGTATTTAAATTATTCCACGAAGTTTCTTTATAGTTTAGATTTTGAATTTCTTTTAATTTGTGGTTTGAAATTTGTGGTCTGCTCTTCTGAAATGAAGTTTGTCAGACTATCACCTAAACTTCTTGCTTACATTTGTGCTCTGATCAATACTCACATGTGTGATATTGTAAGGTATGTTTGATTAGTACCATAAAGCAAAGTATGTAAAGCACTTTCTGCACTTTTTGCAATTTGGTTAAACTTTGTATTATTTATCAATTGTAAAATTTGTTCCACTATCACTTTGATTATCGCTCTTTTATGTTTCTATAATTTAATTTTCATCCTCTATTTTCTCTTAAATTGAACCATCACATTAGGTGATGTGATTTTAATTTGAATCCCTTAGTAGTGTGAAAAAAATTCTGATTTACACGTGTATATGTATTTTTATGCCCATATTTCAGAAAATTTGTTCACTAAGAAAACAAATATCACACACCTAATTGAAGTGTGAGTTATAGATTAGATGAATGAAAGTATGAGTTATAGATTAGATACATGAACCCTTCCTCCCATGTTACCACCCTCCTGCCTCCCCCCGAACACACACACACACACACACACACACACACGTGCACGCACACCCTCATCCCTCCAAAAAAACTGGATGAATCACATATTTCCGACCACTTTCGTCTATTGATTTTTGTTGGTACCTATTTGTGTTAACTATGGCTAAATCATTTAACTTTTTAGGAGCTTTCAATTATCAAAGTTTGGCTGAGTTTTTGAATCCGGTGTACATTTTTTGTGATTTTTTTGTTTGTTTTATATTGTGTTTCAGATGATCAAACTTTGGAATGAGATCTTGGAGGTAGAACTTGATATCTTTGGTTAGGTGGATCAAATTGGTATACTCGGTTTCATTTTTACTATATATCATTTCATGCTGGCCTTCAATTTTTTTGGTACTGAGTTTAAGAAGGATTGTAAAATATATTTCTCATTCTCTCTCTTACTCTCTCTCTCTCTGATGTGGGTGTATGGTGATTTAGACACTTTTTGATTATATATTGGAGATTGCACACTAAAATGTGTTATGATTATTGGGTAGTTACGATAAATCAATTCAATAAGCATTATAGTTGAAGTAGAGCAGAAACAAATTGATTCCTATGAATAAATATCTTATGAAATTCCCCATGCCAAAAAACAATATAGTTCTTATTGAACCTTATTTATCTTTTCCAAGAATAAATAATATTGCATGCTCTCAGTTGATATGAAGTAATAATATTGTAACCGTGAACTTTATCATAATAAGTAGGAAGCTGAGTTGGTGGTAACCTTTTAGATTATATCTTACTATGTTGTAACAGAATATGGTATGCAGGAAGAACACATGTAAAAACTTTTTGTACTTCCAAACATTTCCTATATATCAAGAACCACTACTTTCATGGTTCATCATATAATTGGACTAATCACAAAAACTTTGGTACAAACAATTTAAACCAAATGCGAGATATTATTCGTATATTACTAACCGTATGTGGCCAGAGGGTATCCCCACACATACTTCTACTCAAACGATTCCTTTTTGGCAGCATAAGACAATGAAAATGATGTTTGAAGTAATTTACATGGATTTTGAAAAGGTAGGTCTTGAGAAGACGTATGAGCTTCAACACTATTTGAATTTTTCTTCTTTCTATTATGATTGTGGTGTAATATTAATTGTGCACTATTTTCTTCTGAATTATATTATCATTTCAAAAATATGTTGTTACATATCACTTCAAATTTGTTGTTTATTAGTTCATATTTGTTTCAAAATGGCATTTTTTTAGTGTATGACTTATTTGATTTTCTATTGTGCATTCCTCCTACATGAATGTTAAGTGTTATTTTCTTATTATTCTTTTCTCTCTCATCACTCTCATCAGGTAAATGGTTTTATGCTCACAGAATATGTCTACTCATTTCTTCTGATGCATTTTGAGCAATATGTGATGGTGGTTACAGGGTACATGTCTAAATTTAATGTATTGTAGTTTCTTCTATGTCGAATTCTTTTGTGTTTATCACTTCTTTCTTGAACTAGAACATGTAACTGCATAAACATCTTTGAAATGAGGGATGGTTGTCTTTGGAGTATGAGAGATGGAGCTCATCTTAATTACTACGGATGAGGTGTTTATATTTTTTATTAAGATGCTATCGAAGTGGTCCAAGTGGAATTTCTTAGTTACATGCACTATTTTTCTAAATGATGCAAATATGTTGTTGAATATAGATATTTGTTTACTGTTATATTGTTTGTTATATCTATAAAACGTTCTTTATGAATTCATTACTAGATAAGGATGCCAAGGACATTGAAATTTCAAATATCAGATGGAATATTTTTGAGTTGATGATGAGGCGCAGATTCTCCCCCTCTTCTTTAAAGAATGAATGTAGACATTATGCCTATGTGACTACAATGATGTTATACCTATATGTTTTCCCTTCCAGATACATAATCATTCAATTTCAATTGGGATAATCCACATGATATTCTAAGGGCAGTGGATTAATATCTTCTGCAGGGGATAAAGAGTTTATGCGAGTATGCCATTGCACCGATGAGTTCAAAAATTGGCTAGAAAATTACTTTTTCTTTGTGCATTAGTGTTAACCTGATGAGTGGAGAATGTTTCACTCATATACGAGTTATCGGACGCCTTTAATGTTGTCATTGAAAAAAGCATGCATTACTTTTATTTTGGAGAAGTTTTATAAATTAAGAACCTTCTCACGGGTGCTAATATGTCTCATGAACCTCTTAAGTTCACCGTATACATCTTGTTCTTATCTTTCTTGCATTGTATCTTTGATCATATTGTTATGTTCTGTTTCTAATCAGAAAAACAAAAAATTATAATGAGTAGTGTTGTAAGCATCTCTAAATATTTTCCCTTTTGTGTAGTCCTTTTTCCCTTTCTTGGTTTTATTCACATTCACGTAGTCCCCAATTTCATCTCCAAATATTTGGCCTAATAAATCCCAATTACAACCTATTGGTTCCCCTACCCAGCGACACTTAATTTTACTTAATTTTAAAATCCAAAACCTCAAATTACATACTGTCCACCACAATTTGAGCATGCTTTTGGACTACTTGTTGAGATCTTGATATTGTTATCAATTGGTTGTTATTTTACAACACATTGTGTAGTTCAAATAAGACTAAATGTTACACGTATATAATTTTATACTAGTTATGCATCTTAATTTTCATGTCAATTATCACAATTAGTATTATACTTAGACATTCTGGGACTCTATTTCATAAATATGTATGCTAGATTTCTTGATCTATCTTACGCACAAATATTTGGCTTACCATATATAATTGCACTCATGGAAGCGGAAGATCAATTTTCATACATGAAACTTACAAATCTTGTTGCTGGTGTAGTTACTGACTAGTCTGATGTGTTCTTGTTTGGAGCATGAAGTGTGTATACGAATATATTTGATGATCACAAATATGTTGAGATGTACTACATAAAGGTATGTATCTTGCATAGTATTTTAGCAGGTCTTCATGTGTCTTCTAATTGCTTTTATAGGATATTTATGGAGACTTTACACTTATTTGAAAGTGGCATTTATGTAACTTCTCTAGCTACGAATCTGCGGGTAGTGGTCACATAATCTTATTTCTCCCACATTCATTTTTTCTTAAGAAAGTACTGAGAATAACATCCTTTCTCTTCCATAAACACACACAAACTGTTGATGTTGATGATGATGGGTTTCTATCTTGATTTGTTTATTATATATACGGTTTGTATCTTAATTTGTATTCATTTGTATTTGAAAGTAAGGTTTCTCTAATATATTTTGTTTTTATCTAACATGTTGTAATGTTGGTCGTGCAGGTGTGAAGTATTAATGGGTTCTAGCTTGTGTGGTTGTCGTTTTGGAGTAGCAGCATTGCTCCATGGATTCTAGCTTGCTTGGTTGTCATTTTCACTAACATAAGGATGATAACTAGGGGCTTTCTTAAAAATTGTGGCATGTGACTGTTTCCATGAAGCTCGGTGGTATGTGATTGGTTGCGACGAATCTCTACAGAAGAGGTGAATGAATTATTAATATGTGTATATTTAATTTCCTAAATTTTTGCCTTTAAAAGTATGGCTCCTCACCAAAATAACAAAGGTCACTTGTTTCTCTTAGATTGCAACTCAGCAAGGGTCATTTTCTTAAAACTATTTTAGGCTCCAGGTTAGTACTTATTAGAGGGTAATGGTATTTCTTAAAGGAAGGGGATTAGTGTATTAGTTGTACAACCCACTTTGGCACTATTATTATAATTATTATAATTATAATTATTATTATTATTATTATTATTATTATTATTATTATTATTATTATTATTATTATAATTATTATTATTATTATTATTATTATTATTATTATTATTATTATTATTATTATTATTATTATTATTATTATTATTATTATTATTATTATTATTATTATTATTATTATTATAGGGAGAGGTTCAAAAGCGAACACTCACAAAAACACCTAACAACCTATTAATTTTAATTCCAATGTTGTAATTGGTCCGTGCCAGCGGCAACGAACATTCGTGTCGATTAAAAAAAACAATTACACACACCTACCCCCACCCCCTACTTCCTAGACAATCCCTACTCTATAGCCATATCCGACGCAACCCAACCCTCTAACCTGTCCATTTTAACCGCCATCTCCGGCCAAAACCATCCAAACTCCAACCGGCCATAAACTCACTAAGACCTCCATCTTCAGCCACTGACTAAACCCCCTAGCTTCTCCACTACCCAATCCAAATCGAATAACCTGGATTTTCTCGTAAATCCAAAACCAGATCCACCTCCGGCCCCATTTCACATGTTCCATCCGGCTACCTCTAAAAATGGTCCAAATCCTAACTTCCACACCTACTCAATCCAACCTTACCTGCCTAGCTCCAGCCACACCAAGTCCCAACCAGCCACAACCCAATCTGGAAAGACCTTACTTTCCTTGCGAGCAGCTCAGGTATTCAGGATTATGGGTATATGGGTTAGGTATGGATAAGGTTTTGGCCTAAATTTAAAAGGTCAATGGGTTTAACAATTGGAGCTCAGGTATTCAGGTTTATGGGTCGGAGGCAGGTGTGGTGGAAGTCCAGATGGAAGGTGGGGGTTAGGGTGGGGAGGGGGGAGGGGGATGGTATATGGGGGTAAAGGTGTCACATGTCACACACGTGTCCGTTTCCGCTGGCACGGACCAATGTTATCATAAGAATTAAAATTAATGGGTTGTTAGGTATTTTTTGTGAGTGTTCGCTAAAATGTTCTCTTTTGAACCTCTCTCTCTCTCTCTCTATATATATATATATATATATATATAATGATGTGAACAAGCACTTAACGCTGTACTAAAAGCTATAGCTAATAGTAATAGCGCAACTTAATTCACATATACAAAGGGTGAGCCTTCCCCATGACTCCAAACCTAAAGAGTCTAGGAGAGCATCAACCCATTTAATATGAGGGAGCAGGTCAGGGTGGTTGTTATCACCTCGCATCATTTTATATGCACCTGCATCAAACTCCCCCTTGGGTTTCCACGAGTTGTCAACCTTTGTGAATCGAACTCATTACCTCGCTATGATACTAAATGATGTGAACAAACACTTACCGATGTACCAAAAGGTATAGCTGATAGTAATTGTGCAACTTAATTCACATATACAAAGGGTGAGTTTGTCCCATGAGTCCAAACCTTAAGAGCCTCGGCCAACATTAGCCCAATTAATAGGAGGGAGCATGCCAGGCTAGTTGTTAGCACATCGCATCATTTTAGATGCACCTGCAGCATATAATACAACAAAAGTTATTATAGACACAACAATTGTTATATATATAGCATTTTCTGTCATATATATAGCAGGACCTCGTATTATCGTATATGAGCTACTTATGATACAAATTAGCGTTCAATCATCAGTAGTTACTTCAGTAATTTGGAATGCTAGGACCGTTGGTGAAGTTTCAATTCAATGTGTCTTTCATTTTTTGTCGGTTATACATTTTCTACCTTTACGGGTAATTGGTATTATTGTTATGAATTATTAATTTTGTTGTTGGAGTATTTTATATTTTTTAAGTAGGGTGGAAAGTCCTATAAATAGAGGAAACTCTTCCCATATTTTTAAAGTTTTTATAATTGTGTGTGTTGTATAAAAAATCTTTTCGACTTATACTCTTTTATTATTTGTCTAGTTATAATGTTTTGTGTTAACTATTGCCCAATGCAAGGAAATTATAATCTTCATTGTAAATATTTTGTGTTTAAGTTCATGAAGTACTTCATGGAGGATCCTTCAATACCTTTTGAAATAAATGTATGTTACCACTATTTTCTCTTTTTCTCCTATTATATAAAATATTATTTACTTATTAACTATTATATACCGTAATAATAAATTCAATTCTATCTTCAATATTTTAAATGAGAAGATTGACTGATAAAGCAACGTAGATGTTGTATGGGCTAAATGACATTCAAATGTAGTTCATTGAGTTCATTACGGATTATATATATTAGGTACTTTCGAATAACTGCATTTTGTTATGTTATAATGACAATTTATTGAGATGAATGTGTTATGATAAAACAATGTTGATTATATTTGATTGCAGGGTTACTCATTTTGGGTTAGATAGCATTTAGAACAAACTTAATTGATTATTATGTTTGACACGTCCTAGGTTGAGTATTATTTGGGATTGTAGATCTTATGATATAGTTCGCAATGCTAGTTTTTGGATATTGTGATGTATCAACGCTATTTTTAGAATATTATCACATAGATAATTAGACGTTAGTTAGTTTTTGGATATCATCACATAGCTTACACACTAGCTAGTTTTTGGATATGATGTAGCTCACATAATATTTTTTAATTGTAAGTATCTTGTTGTATATCAAGTTTGTGATGTTTATGACCTTGATTACTATCTATTTACAAGGCTTGATTTAACCTCAAATAATAGTTATCTATTGATGAAGTAATGATTTTTTTTAAAAATTTTATATCAACATTTATGTCAGTTTTGAAAAAACTCTCATAAAACTGCTAAAATTGAGATAAATGTGATGTTATTTATGTCAATTTTTTATGAAAATGTGATTAAAAAGATGGTGCATATCGTAGTTTTTATGTGTGTTCTTAAAAACTAAGATAAATGTGATCTTATTTATATGAATTTTATGAACATTTATATCACGGATTTATATGTCAGTTCTGAAAAATTCTAAAATTGACATAAATGGTAATGACCATTTTTCTTGTAGTGTAGTGGTTAGGACACCATAAGAAGGTCCGAATCAATTGCTCGAGGAAACGATGATGCAAAAAGGGCAGTCAAAAATAATTATGAGGATGACTTGACCTATCGAACAAGCGATATGAGCCTGAAGTTGAGGTAATAATGATTTATTTTATGCGTCATTTCATTGCAGGAGGAGACACTGGTGGAGGAGATGAGATCACCAAAATAAAGGCTGATCTAAATGAAGCCAAATTATGTCATTCGATTTGACAGATTGACATGATCGAACGCACAGATGGTCAGCCTAAGAGAGTCAACAAGGACATATTAGTGATTGCATTCTCCAAAATAGATCTGAGCGGAGAACTCTACCCTCATGATGACCTACTAATCATCACTTATAGATTTCGTCATGGCAGAGTAGCAAGAATCCTAGCAGACAATAGTAGTTCAATAGATGTCATGTTCTATAACTGCTTCCAAATCCTAGGGCTATGAGGCAGTAAACTAGAACCTTATCAGAGGCATCTCATATGATTCTTCGAAGAAAGATTTTATGACAATCAAGCTAGATGTCTTAGTTGGAACTTGGCCAATAAGTAGAAAAGAAATAATTTTCTTATTTGTGTTTGATAAAAATATTCCTTCAGCCTACAATATGATTCTTGGCAAAGTTAGGATGAAGCATCTAGAAGCAGTGTCGTCTACAGTACATCAGTGAAAGAAATTTCCTATTAAATATGGATTCGGCGTAGTAAATGGAAACTCAATGGAATCTTAGGAGTGTTATTACACCTCGGCTAACAAACAGAAAGTCCAAAAGAACACTACCACCTATCATATTGACACCCTAGTGTAATACCAAGTAGTTCCGAGAATTTATAATTTAATTAATTCAGTGATATAGAATTTAAAGTATCTGAAGGATTTAATTAAATTAGTGAATTGATATTTAATTAATTCAAGTTATTTTTTAAAAAATTACATGTGATGTAATTTGAGGTCGAGGTTGAAGATTTTAGTAAAGTAACTTGGATGATGATTTTGAGTGCACGTTTGATTCTAAATGGATCGAGATAGTTAAAAAAGAGTACGCGGGGATAGTAAATGAGTCTCGCGACATTTTTAGCCATTACTAAGCTCACACGACGGTATTTGGGTCATTTTAATTTCGTCCATATGCTTAATTTATGGATGAGCAATATAAAACCTACATTAGGGAGTTAATGGCAGACACAACTCAATATGAAAACCCAAGTTTTGTAGAGGTTAAATAGGGAGGAATTCGGAGAGCTTTTGGGAGCCAATCCAAGAGAAGAGGGTGTGTTCTTCGTTAAATCTTCGTCTACAACAAAGGATATTATACCCTATGAATTATTCAGGAAAATGGATAAACTTTATTTTAATTTAAATTGCGATATTGTGATTCATATCATGGTGGGTGTACATCATATTCATTTTGGGGGCAAGCTATTATATGAAATGGTTTTTAGTAATATGAGTATATTGTGTAGATTAAAAGTTCAACTGAGGTTGTATTATGATTCGGTGTTGTTGGAATCTAATTTATGTAAGGAACCCAGAAGATATTGTGTGTTAATTCAGATAATGGAATTAAATTATACAGAATAATTTATTTCATTAGACTTGCGAAAACCCCAAATTTGGGAATGGAAGATTTTGATGTAAATTATTGATAATTAATGGTTATTATGAGCATTAAAACCAATATTTGTTGTATGTATTATGTGAATTTTAACTGGGTTAAGGTATATGAATTTCATAAGCTTGTTGGGTAAATTATGGCAGAAAACAATAGCGGGAAAAAGAAGGGTTGGGAGATGCATCAAATAATTTTGCAAGTCGTTTGAACAACCTTGCATGTCATTCAAACGGTAGTGAGAGTCGTTCAAACGACATAGGTGAAATCTAGGCAGTATCGTCCTTTTTACTTTAATTTATTTTGGGATTTTTCTTTAAGGATTTAAGTTGAGTAAAATTATATGAAGATTAATGCCTAGGATATTGGGAGTTGGGTATTCAGGGATATTAACATTAATAAAGGTGTTAAACTTATTAGCGGGACTTTGTGCGAAATCCTAAAAGGGTTAAATTATGGACAAAGAAATGGAGTCCGAGTATAATGGTTGAGTGACACCACTTGGATAAAATAAATTGAAGGGAAATTAATTACCTTAATAGTGGGGGATTTGACTCGGATATTTAGTTGTGTGCCATGGGAGTTAGGCACAGGGTAGCCGATTTAATTTATTATAGATATATAATAAAAGTAGTCAATATTGAACTTGATGAGAGGTGTTAAGCTTAATAGTGGAATTTTTGTGTAATAGATTCTAAGAGATGAAGATATGGACCTAATGAGTGAGTCTGGGTATTGTAGTTGGATGCCACAACTTTAATGAAAAATAATTAATGCGTGATTAATTAAATTATAAGTCGGGATATAGACTTGGGGATTTGGTCTAGTGCTGTGGGTGTTAGGCACGTGTGTCAGATGAACTTTTATTATCTAAATGTATACATAAGTGTGATAATATATATATATATATATATATATATATATATATATATATATATATATATATATATATATATATATATATATATATATATATATAAATATTGGTGTGAATAATATTTATAGGAATACATACCCCTGTAGTGTTATCATTGAAGGTAGATAACGCAGGGCGAGTATAATTCTGAGGTCATGGCGTCCATTATTTTAATTTGTGATTATTTTCTGGGTGAGACGCATTAAGTATGATGCGGTCTCACAACAGAGGAACTATGACCGCCTCCACTATGCTTATTTTTATTAATCTAAGTCGGTGAGTTAACTGTCTTTGGGTATTTGGGTGGATTGAGTATACCTGGGGTGATAGCATTTTAGAGAAAACATCTGGTGAGTCCTTACTCAGTAGGATGAATATATACGACATGTGTGTGGATGTTGTAGTACACTAGTATGTATATAATATGAGTAGAAAATTATATTTGGGATTAATACATAAGTGTGAATGTATTTCTTATATAACTAGTGTGAAAATCATATGATTTGAAAAAGGGGTTTCTTATATAACTAGTGTGAAAGTTATATGATTTTAAAAAGGGGTTTCTTATATAACTAGAATGAGCGCTATGTGACTTAATATAGTCGAAATTATTAATAAGTTAGTGAGAAGATAACTTAATAATCAAAGTAAGAATACTCGGGATACAGTAGTGCAGTAGAAAGAGGCGGGATACGGCTAGTTAGGTGGGGTAGCTTAACTAGTAAGGCCAGTAGTCAAGCGTTAGGTGTGTGCATTAGATGAGGGGTGAGATATACCTTAAGAGAGTGCGACACTAGCTTCAATATGAAGAGTGTGCATGCATATTTAATTATTATAATTTAACTACTTGCTAAATATTTTCAAAATGTTTTACTTTGGATCTCACCGATGTCAAAATCATTTTAAAGCCTTTTAGGTTTCCAGCTACAGGGACGCCCAGTTTGAGGATTCTATCCAAGGATTCGCAGCTGCAGCAAGTTGTAGTACTTTGCTAACAACGCTTCGTTCATTCATTTCTTTAACAGTGATGCTAAGAATGATCCATATGATACCAACGTTTTATTTCGATCATGGCTGGCGACCCGGTATTTCAGTAGGTGGTGTGTCACAGATGGTATCAGAGCATCAATTTCTAGAGTCCTTAGTAATTATGCGGCTTATTACGTTTCACTATAGCGTTCTTTGATAGAGAGACTTATTAGAGGATTGTTGTACTCCTTTAAGTATGAAACTTACATCCTCCTACTATTAAGTATAGTTTATGCAATTCATATACGAGTTCAGTAGGGCTTCATACACCGAACAATTTTGGATGACCAGTTAGGGTCATTTGAAGGACTGTAGGGGAAGAGCTCAGCAGAAGACATGGAATATTTTCGGAATGGTAACCGCGATAGAAGTCACCATGTTAGTGGAAGGAGAAAACCCAAAGGCAGTTGTGTAGGGTGGAGTGCAGTGGCACCCATGATTAAATTTCGGGAAAATTTTAGCTCATAGGAGGTGTCTTGCAGTAATGTGAGTCAATCACCATAACTATGGAGAGATACCAGCGAGGAATTTAGGGTGCAGTTTGACCACAAATCCTCTCACAAGCTGTTTAAATGGAAAGGATAATGACACAGAGAGGTGTCTTATATGTAATGAGTAGTAACACGTGTGGATATTGTTCGCGGTGAATTTGGGGACAAGAATGGGATGCCTAGTAGTGGAAATAGTTATAAGAAGTTTTTGGTTCGATTCGGAAGGGGGTGTTATGTCTAGGAACCATTAGAAAGTATGAGTTTTATTCCGGGGTGATTGAGGTTTGTTTTTTGTGGCACAAATGAGTAACAGTGATTTATTAGTGTTAGATTTGCATGTGAAGTAGGTTTAGTAGAGGTATCGTTATTATTACTATAGTGTGTATATATTTACTATTGAGTAGTGGGTCTCTCTATGGTTCCATCTACAGGGGAACATGTGTGGACACTAAGATGATATATTTTATGACAATAGCTCATTTTGACAAGTGATATTCGTGGTATGGTTTTATCCTAGGTACGAACTGTTCAATGATGGTGGGCGGCTAAAGCAAAACTATTGTCTTCACTATTCTGGTACATGATGTATATTATTGCAATGTCTCACTTGAATGATGGTCGAGCTCGCGGAGAGATTTTTATGACGTACACTCAGAGAGTACAGTTTTCTAGTTATATTCAATCCCGGTGCGTTGGGATTTTTACTGATATGATTTAAGGTATATCGGGTTCACCGTTGGGTGGAGGGATTTAGCTCATTATTATTTACGAACTGAGAACTTAGTGATAGTGAGAGCATCGTACCATGTGACACCTTGAGAGTCAAGGGCGTAGAAGATTTAATTTATGTGTCGGGAGACAAAATTTGTGATATCTTAGTTATGTGTTAATAAGCACCCAAAACTGTACAATTTATACCCCAAATAGATGTACTTTAGTTGCTAATTCTCGGTAATATGGGTCTTATGTGCTTAAATGTTTATCTTGTAGGCCAATTGTGCGTTGCAGAGTTCAAGTGTTTAAATCAAAGCAATTGCGCATAAAATGGAGCTAAATTACCAAATTCCCCGAGCCTAAGCCTAGCCTAAACCTACCTTAAACCGTGTGTGTGTTGATTTTGTGTCATTTTATTATTAATTAGATTTTTAGTTTTGAGTCATTTTTATTTTCAGGATTTATTTTAGATTTATTTAGTATTTTCTAGATTTTATTTTCTATTTTCAATTCTATTAGTGTAATTTTATTTTATTACTTTTTAATTTTATTTTATTTTATCTTATTAGGATTAGAATTTTTAGGATTTCATGTATTTTTAGTTTTATTAGATTTTGCATTTTCTTTTTAGGATTTTTATTTTAAGTTTTATTAGATTTTATTTTTATTTGTATTTTTTATTTTTAGTTTTATTTTTTTATTTAGTCTTTATTTTACATTTAGAGTAGGAGTTTAATTTTAGGATTTTTAGTTATTGTAGTTTTGTTTTTATTTTTATTTTATTATTTTTAGGGGTTCAAATTAAACACACACACATAACCCCACCTACACATTATCCTACACCCTAATCTATCCTACACCCTCATCCTCACCCATATTCCCTACACCCTCACCACACCTTGTCCCTCCTACCATTTTCTTCAACCTCTCACCACTCTTTCTCTCACCTCCATAACTAAACCCCCATCAAACCAACACCCATAACCTCCATAACCACAAAACAGACCTGCCGGCAACCATCAACTCCCAAATCTAAAGACCCGACCTCATCACCGCTACTACGAACTCGACCACCGAACCCAGCAGCCCCCATCTCCAACCGTCGCCTGCGTCAGCCCACCACCTCCGGCGACCTTGTTTTCCCTCCACCGGCGGCTTCTCTCACCTCTCCGTCGCCCGGAACCCCCTCCTATGCCCAGCGTCACCTACCGGCGCTGACTCCGCCTGACCTCTATCCCCGCCGCAACTGCAAAACCCACCACCATCCCTGTCCGCTGACCCAGGCGTTGCCCCAATCGACCCCATACTCGAGCACCTCCGGTCGGAGCTTCGACCCAGATCCAAAACCCATTTGTCCCAAGCCAATTCAAACCCCCAACATCCAATACCCAAACCCATTTCCACCATAACCCAATTCAAAAACCCATTCCCCATTTCCGTCTTTGAACCTCCACAAAACAAGCCACGATCTGCAAGACCAAAACCAAATAACAAACAATTCCCACATGTGCCAAAATAAAAACCATTTAAACCCTTTTTCCCCAAATGCCCCCCAACAAACCTTTCACCCCTTTTACAAAAATACCCATAAACCAAATCAGATTTTTGTGACCTCACACCTCTCAGCCCACATGCTCCTCACACCATATCCACATGTGCACTTTTATTACCCAATTTACCTCCATGCGCACACCCCTCATGCTCCATGCATCTACTATATATTGAAGATGAAGACCCCAATTCAAAAAAAAGCTTTTGAAGAGAAGAAAAATAGAGAGAGAAAATTGTAGAGAGAGTTAGAGTTTTTGAGTTGTTTTTTAGAGAGAAATTCTTAGAGTGTGTAACTATTAAAAAATTGTTGAAGAATTGAAGTCTAATGTTATTTCAAGAGGAATTTTGGTTTGATCATCTCTTCCTTAATTTTCATTACATGCCTTTAATTGTTTCTAATTTTTATGGGATGATGATTATGAAGGGCTAATCACCTCATTTAAGGGGTGATTAAACCCTCATGAATCCAAATCAAATTAGTTTGTAATTTTAATTTTGATAATTTCCTTTGAGTTGTATATTTGATTCACACTTTATTTTCACATTGAGAAATGGAAAATCAACCTTGAGAAAGGTATGAAAATTTAATTAATATTTGATCAAGTGATTTAAGCTAGAGATAGACCTATCATTTGATTTTAATATTAATCTAATTTTCATCTACTCTTGATTTCATTAATTTCTTTCAATTTAAAATTAGTTGGACAAATTCTTCCTAGGGGATGATTTATTTGATTAATTTTAATTCAATTAGAGTAGTGCTTGTGGGAATTAAATTTGCTTTTCTAAAAGAGTATTTAATTAATTCACTAGTTTAATGAGAATTAGCTTTTGAATTAATTAAATATTTTGGAAATTAATGAAATTAAAATAATACAAGTTTAGTTGATTTGGGGAATTGAGGGTGGATTTGTCTTCCCTTGAATATTTTTCTCTCATTTAATTATACTCTCACTCATTTCCATCACTCACTAGTATTTTTGTCACACTTTATTTTAGTTTGATTACTCTTATTTTTGTTATTAGTCTTAGTCATATTCACTCATCGTCAAAACTTGTTTTAATATTGAAAAAGCATAAAAAAATAGAAAAATATAAAACAAAAAAAAAAATAATTAGAAAAAGTGACTTGCACAAATTTTTCTCTTATGTGTTTCATCCTTGAAGTTGGTTCGATAATCCCTTACTTACCTCTATATTTTTAGTGTTTTATATTTGACATAGGTATTTGAGGATTTTGATTAGCTTGGTTCCATCGACGACATACATACAAAATCAAGTTAAAATCAAATGGCGTCGTTGCCGCTTTGAGGAGTTCGAGGCACTCGAGAAGGAATTGTGCTTGTCATTCATTTAATTCATATTTTTCATTTTTTTTAGTACTACTTTTCATTTTCCTAGAAGTTGTGTATTAGGACCTTATTATATATTGGCTTCTATTGCGGTGCTTGGAGACACCAATATTTTTTCATTTTTATTTTTGCATTAAAATTGTAATAAAAGAAGATAAGCGTGATAGGGAAACCGGACAAGGTAGAGAGGGGGCGTCCAAAGGCGAGGATTTAGAAGCCTCTCTATCTTGGGTCGGTAGGAGCCCCGGGGCCGACTGAGATTGGTGTATTCTCCCCCCGATCGACTCAACATATTCGGCACCCCACGGCCTAAAAACCGTGGGAGGTACATCTCTTATACCCTCGCGCCCTCTTGTTAGCGAGTTCATATCTTGTGTGCTCCTCTGTGCTCTTGTGTGAATTTAATTCTTGCATTTAATTTTGAATGAAATGATGAATTAAATTGACTAAGACCTGCGCCAGGTCACTTACGAGAAGGGATTTCATCACCAAACTCAATCACTTATCCTTTGTGTGCTACCTTAGCCATCACTAATTTAACATCAATCAACTAGATAGCCCCATAGGATACGGTGTTCGTAGGCCCCTTTTTGATCATTTTGACTTGTAGGATAACCCGTAGAGTCCTCTCCACCGGGCAAACCCTCGAACGGTTCGCTTTGCGGCACGGAAGTGTCCAGGGAAACTGGGTTTTAAGTGCGGCCGCCCAGTAAAACGGGTTTGTGCTGTCCCCAGCGTTGTACCGGCTGATCGTTTCGTCGTAGTAGCCTTGTTGAGAATCTCTGTGGCAAGCCTCTTGGCATCTTGTGATTAAAGTAGGAACACACATTTTTCAAAAGGCGATCACTCAGATAAATTCCGTGCTTGTTATCGCCCGCGGATTTCATTAAAATTTGACTACCCATTTCATTAAAATTCAAGATAAAAAATTGGTTATGTGCTAGTAGGGATTTTTCCTTCGCTTGTGTGTATCCAATTCCTTTTTTCGGTAGTCCGTTTTAGTGAATTCGTCCAAATTCTTAGAGTCCAAATTTTTCCCCACCTTTTCTCTTCCCAAAAAAAATCAAAAAAATATTTTCTTTTCTTATTTTTATAAAAAACTCCAAAAAAATATTTTCTTTCTTTCCAAAACAAAAGCAAAAATCCAAAAATATTTTTTCTTTTTTCCAAAAAAACCAAAAAGAATCCCTCTTTGCATGCCAACGTGGAAACGAGTTAATCATCGATTAATTCGTTCATGTAGTCTTTCTCCCGTCTCTTCCACATTAGGAGAACTAAGTGTTCCCCTTACTTCTTCCATTCCACCGGTGACTTTGAGTTGTCCCCGAGTTGACATCTCTAATCCCATCATTCATCCACCCATCATGGCTGAAGAGCGTGCCTTAAGGGACTATTTTTCCCCGATAACGGCCACCCCACCATCTTGCATAGTTCTTCCACCCACCCCAGTGGTTAGATTTTAAATTCGCCCGGCGACCATTTCCATGTTGCCCAATTTCCATGGTCTTGAGCGTGAGTCTCCATACACTCACTTGCGAAAATTTCTCACGGTTTGCGCTACTTTCAAAAATCAAAACTTAGATGAAGAAAATGTTTGTCTTCGTTTGTTTCCATTTTCTCTCCATGATAAAGCATGTATGTGGCTACGTTCCTTGTCACCGGATTCTATCCATACATGGTAACAACTTGTGAAGAAGTTCATGTCAAATTTTTATCGCGTAAGTAAGACCAATGAGGTTCGCCAAGCCATTCAAGATTTTTTCCAAAAGCCCACCGAGCAATTTTGTGAAGCATGGGGCCGTTTTCAAGATTATATCAATAGTTGCCAACATCATGGTCTCGAGAAAAGTCTCCTCGCTCATAGTTTTTACAATGGTCTCATTCCTTCCACTCGCACCATGATTGAGTCCATGCACAAAGGCAAATTCATGCACTTAACTCCCACTGTCGCCTACAATTTTCTCCTTGAATTAGGCGATGATTCGCAAGATTGGGAGGGCACCAATGAATTTTCGAGATCCGAGCCACCAAGAGTAGGTAGCACTTATGAGGTTAAAAATGATCCCGATTTTAAATCCTTGCTCCATGGCTTAAACACTTTGACTAAGACTGTTGATGCTCTTAGTTGTTCTCTTTCTAAACAAGTGATGAATGTCAACGAGTCTAGTCCTTCTTGCCATGTCTATTTAAGTCAAGATCATTTGTCTCATTTGTTCCCCCTTATTCAAGATGATCCCGAACCCACTCTAGCCCAAGCATGTGCCTTTGATACCACTCGAAAACCCGCACCACCTTCGTTTACTTACAATCTGAATAATAGGAACCATCCCTATTTTTCTTATAAGTACGACAATCACCTTGCTCCATCACAACCACAACAACATGTTGGTGGTCCACCAGGGTTTCATCAAAACCCGCAAAGGCAACATCGCCCTCCTATCCAACATCACCATGCTCCTTACCACCAACAAAACGATCCATCATCCTTTGTACCACAAGGAGGACCGTCCCACCCCAAGCATCAAATTGTCCTTGTGCCACCTCCATCCTATGAGTATTCCCAGCCGCTTAGTTCTAACTGAGAGTTGGTCCCCCAACCCCCTTATGCCCCTCCACCTCCTGCATCCACCTCCTCTATTGATAATCTTCTCACTCAATTCATCACGACTCAAAAACAAACCACCCAAGTACAGACTCAAGCCATCCAACGGCTTGAGCAATGTCTTAATCAGTTTGAGTCTGAGCGAGAGAAAGGTCATTTTCCGAGTCAACCCATTCCTAACCCTAAGGGGAATGGAAAGGAGTCGGCTTATGAGGTTGGATCCCCTTCCACTCCACCCACATACCAAGAGGACATAAAAGAGGTGAGTACTCTACGATCCGGTAAACAGGTTGGCAATGGTGTTGATGCTCCCTGTGATGTTCCCATCCCACCCACCCAGATTTGCCAATTAGAACCACTCCCTCAGGTCCCACCACCCCATAAAGCTACCGACAAGAATGCTTCCAAACCTACTGAGGCCACCACTACTTTTGTTCCTAGAGCCCCCTTCCCTCATAGGTTGGCCCCAACAAACAAAGCTCAACAATTTGATGAAATCAGGAAAGTTTTTCAGAATGTTCACATAAACATTCCATTCCTCACCGCGATCCAACAAGTTCCTTCTTATGAAAAATTCTTGAAGGACTTGTGCACTATCAAGCGACGTACAAATGTTCCTCGTGATGCCTTTGTCACTGAACAAGCCACGTCCCTCATCCCTGAGAATGGTATTGTGAAATATAAAGACCCTGGTCATCCCACTGTCTCTTGCATGTTAGGAGATCAGTTCTCTACTAGGGCTTTGCTTGATCTTGGAGCGAGTGTGAATTTTCTACCTTACTCTCTCTACCTCGAGTTAGGTTTACAAAACATGAAACCTACACGAGTCACTCTTCAACTTGCGGACCGTTCTGTGAAAGTGACTAAAGGAATTGTTGAAGATGTTTTGGTGAAAGTGTCTGACTTTTACTACCCTATGGATTTCATCATCCTCGACACTCCTTCTCCCGACCTAACCAATATTCCTATCATTTTGGGTCGCCCCTTTTTGGCAACTGCCAATGCCATCATCAATTGTCGAGATGGGTCAATGAATCTTTCTTTTGGCAACATGACCGTCGAAGTCAATATTTTCCACCTCATGCAACAACCGGCCGATGTTGATTCCATTGATGAGGTATGGATGCTTGACTCCTTAGTCCAAGAGATGTTGGATACCACCTACCCAGAAGATTCTATCCACCAATGTATGGCTCACTTTGGGTCCGACTTTGATATTGATTCTTCCATCTCCGAGGTCAATGCCTTGTTAGATTCTACACCTCTGCTAGACACTTTGACTTGGGTTCCTCCATTTGAGCCTCTCCTTGTTGATACTCTTCTTTATGTGGATAACCCAGTCAACCCATGTCCCGATATTCTCCCGGACTCTGTTTCTGCGTATGAGTCTGATGCCTCTCCTGAGCCACCACCTAGTTTAGAGCTTAAACCATTACCTGTTGAGTTCAAGTATACCTTCTTAGGCCCAAACCAACATCACCGCATCATTATTTCTTCTGACTTGACACCGGATCAAGAAGAGCAATTGGTCCACACTCTCACTCAACATAGCACTGCTTTAGGGTGGATCATTTCTGACATTCAAGGTGTCAACCCCAATGTATGTAGCCATCGCATTCATTTAGAGGAGAATGCCAAGACCTCTCGTGAGCCACAACGTCGACTCAATCCGATAATGAAAGAGGTCGTTAGAGCTGAAATTTTAAAATTTCTTGATGCTGGTATTATCTACCCCATTTCAAATAGCCAATAGGTCAGTCCCATTCATATGGTGCCTAAAAAGTCTGGCATCACCGTTGTCAAAAATAGTGACAATGAGCTTGTGCCTACCCGCATACAAACCGGCTGGTTTGTTTATATTGATTATAGAAAGCTCAATGATGTCACTCGCAAAGACCACTTCCCTCTCCCATACATTGACCAGATGCTTGAACGCTTGGCTGGCCATGCTTACTACTCTTCCTTGATGGCAATTCCAGGTACAACTAAATACTCATTGCCCGTGAAGACCAAGAAAAAACTACCTTTACCTATCCATTTGGCACATTTGCGTACTCTCGTATGCCCTTTGGCCTTTGCAATGCACCTGCGACTTTTCAAAGGTGTATGACTAGTATTTTCAGTGACATGGTAGAGAGTTTTCTCGAAGTATTTATGGATGATTTTTCTGTGTTTGGTTCATCCCTTGAACAATGCCTATCCCATCTCACTATGGTCATTCAGCGTTGTCGAGAAAAGAAGTTGGTCCTCAATTGGGAAAAATGCCATTTCATGGTAAAAAAAAAGGGTATTATTTTAGGTCATGTTGTCTCCAGCTCCGGTATTGAGGTCGATAAAGCAAAAGTCGACTTGATTTCCTCACTCCCCATTCCTAAGTCTGTTAAGGACATTCACTCCTTCTTAGGACATGCGGGCTTCTACCGGCGCTTCATTAAGGATTTTTCTAAAATCGCGTGACCTTTGACAACCCTTTTATCCAAGGATATTCCTTTTGTCTTTGATGAAGCATGTTTTGCTTCTTTTGAGCACCTAAAAGCTGACCTCACTTTCGTTCCTATCATGCAACCTCCCAATTGGTCTCTCCCCTTTGAGCTCATGTGTGATGCTTCTGATTTTTCACTTGGTGTCGTGCTTGGCAAGAAAGTTGATAAGCGCCCACATGTCATCTCTTATGCTAGCAAAACCCTTCATGATGCTCAACTTCATTACACAACCACCGAAAAAGGAGTTGTTAGCGGTGTGTTTGCTCTTGATAAATTTTGCTCATATTTCATAGGTTCCCCTATCATCGTGTATACTGACCATGCAGCTCTTAAGCACCTTCTTCATAAGAAGGATTCCAAACCACGATTGATACGGTGGATTCTCTTACTCTAAGAGTTTAACCTTAAAATTCGCGACAAGAAAGGTTGTGAAAATGTTGTTGCTGACCACCTCTCTCGCATTACTGTCACGTCTGACTGTGATCATATCCCCATTTTGAGTCATTTCTCGATGAACAACTCTTTTCCATCTCCACTTCGCCTTGGTATGTTGATATTATCAATTTTCTTGCTACCGATCAACTTCCTAGTCATTGGTCGAAATAAGATCGATCCAAATTCATGGCAAATGTCAAGTTCTACTCTTGGGATGACCCGTTTCTCTACAAGTATTTCCCCGATCAAGTCATTCGTCATTGTGTTCCCGAGAGTGAACAACTCAGTATTCTGTACTTTTGCCACAATAGTGCTTGTGGAGGCCAGTTTGGTTCCAAGAAAACTACTGCCAAAATTTTGCAAAGTGGTTTCTATTGGCCTACTCTTTTTCGCGATGCCCATTAATATTGCCAGGATTGTTCGAATTGCCAACACTCTGGGCGTCTCTCTTGTCGTCAGATGATTCCTCTCACACCCATCCTCATTGTTGAAATTTTTGATGTGTGGGGTATCGATTTCATGGGACCATTTCCCTCCTTTCATGGTTTTCAGTATATTCTTGTTGGTGTTGACTATGTTTCCAAATGGATTGAAGCAATTGCCTATCGGACCAATGACCATCGAGTTGTGGTCCAATTTCTCAAAGAGCATGTCTTCACACGTTTTGGAACCCCCAAAGCTATCATTAGTGATGGGGGTAAACATTTTTGTAATCGAGTCTTTGACACCTTGTCAAAAAGTATGGAGTTACCCACAAGGTTGGTCTCTCTTACCACCCACAGACGAGTGGTCAAGTTGAAGTCTCCAACCGCGAGATCAAGCAAATTCTTAAAAAAACCGTCAATCCTAATAGGAAAGATTGGTCCTTACGCTTGAACGACACATTATGGGCATACCGTACTGCTTACAAGACTCCAATTGGCATGTCTCCTTATCGTTTGGTCTTCGGCAAGCCTTGCCACCTTCCTGTCGAGCTTGAACATCATGCTTATTGGGCCGTCAAAGCCCTTAATTTCGATATTGATGATGCGGGTGTCCATAGGAAGCTGCAACTTAATGAATTGGAGGAAATGAGAAATGATGCCTATGATTTGTCCAAAAAGTATAAGGATAAGATGAAGTGGATCCATGACCAAAGCATCATGCGCAAAGAATTCCACCCTGGTCAAAAAGTTCTGTTGTATAATTCTCGGTTGTATCTCTTTCTCAGGAAATTGAAAACCAGGTGGTCTGGACCCTTCATTGTTGAGTCAGTTACCCCTTATGGTGCCATCACCGTGCAAAATCACAAGGATGGTAGCCTCTTTCAGGTAAATGGTCAACGCTTGAAGCCTTTCTTGGAGCTAGGCTCCACTCACATAGAACAGATTGACTTTGTTGACCCCATTTATGAAGACTGACTATTCAGTCTTCTTTGAGGGTGATTCTTATCCCCCGAAGTTTCTGCCACCCCGTTCTCTCCTCGTTTATCATCTCTTTTTGGGTGAGTTCCCATCGGTCTGGCTGAAGACGTTAAACTTAGCGCTACCGGGAGGCAGCCCGTTGTTTCTTGTACTAGTCTCATCCTATTTGGGGGTGGTGTTTCACATCACCCTATGCTCTATTATGCTTATAGACTTGTACACATTTTTTTTCTCACTTGTTATTCAGGTTTATTCTTGGCTACATCTTTCCACTTCTTTAGTGGTTCATTCTAGTAATCTCTTTCCTACCTTATGCTTTAAATTTTAAAACTCATTTTACCTAACATCGAGGACGATGTTCCTTTTTGTTTGGGGTGGGGAATTTTATCAAAATCGTACCACTTTTGAAAAATTCTGAATTTTTAAACCTGATTTTTAAAATTTTGTGCACTTTCTATCATCTCACTCAATGATGTGAATTTTCAATCATCCATCTATTTAAGTCTAGGAATCAAGCTAGAGAATATTTTTTCTAAATATCTTATGTAATACGTAACAAGATATGTTGCACCATGAATTTCTAGACTCAACAAATTTGCGCACTTGTCAAGTCACTACGGTTAGAGTTGAAGAGTACTACAATTCCCAAGAGAACCTTATGGATCACTAGTAGAGACTTTAGCTTGTGAGATTTGTGCCTTTCACCCTTTTAGAGTGTTTTACGCAATCTCCGAGTCACAAGTTGATTCAACTTTCTTTGGGTCCGCCCGTAATTGTTGTATGATCTCATTATCCTTCATTAAAATTTGGCTTGATCACTGATAATGACATCTTTTTCGAGTTGTAAGAAACACGTGTCTTGAATTTGTCCCAAATACTAGATTTTCATCCATATTTCTCCCATGTCACATTTTCATTTACTCACCCATCATTTTCCCATATATTCCCCTCACCATCCATATATTTTTCTATCACCTATCACCTCCATTCATATATCATCCTTCATTTTCAAAATAAAAGAGTGTAAATTTCAAATGTAAATGTCTTCATCGTTGGTTTGAAAAGTGAGAGAAAAACAAAACAAAAAAAAAGAAAAGAAAAAAAATAGAAAAATAGCAAATTATAAAAAACAAAAAAGAGAGAGAGAGAGAGAAAATAAAAGAAAGAGAGTTTGTAGTTAATTTTTAAAAAAAGACATTTGTGCCTAAAGTATAGTACACTCTTCTCGCTCATCCATTATTTCACACATCAATCCCATTCTACATCACTATCCTACCTACCTCATCCCATCCATCCTATAAATCATATCATATTCATCCTCATTTCATTTCCCCCTCACCCATAATCATCCATATGTTCGCCTAGGTGTTCGGGCAAATGAAAGTCAACGTGGTGAATAACTCGACGTTCTCACTATAGTGATTAGCATTCTTTCATGAGATCACTTTTCTTTCTATATGTTCGTTCTTTCTTATGTGTGTGTGAGACGTTTGAACTTGCTTACATTTACTCACCTCCTCACACACAAGAGCGATACACTGACCCTAATCTCGTGAGTTCGTTTGAGAGAGATATGTCCGTGAGATTTGAAGTTGAAGCGTTGATTCCGAAAAGGCAATCTAGGAATTACTCTTGTGATACTCAACCCGTTTTGACTGATTCACATTACACACGTTGAGTTCTAGGAAGGATGTGCCTTAAGAATTTACTTAGCTAAACTTTTTACACAATTCTACCTTGTATTTCTGAAAATATTTTTCTTGTGATGGATTGTGCGATTATTCTATGTCTAATAAGAGATTAACTGCCTTCCAATAAATCTTTACAAAATAAAGAATTTTGTGGGTATATTCCCTGCAAACCCTCACGAGACACAACTCGTCTTGTAGGGCAACCTATAGGTTTAAAGGCTTGTTACACATGCTAAGTGCAATCGCAAGTGCCCACGAAAGTGGTGCACTTTTGGTTACTTATCTGTCCCTTTCTCTCTATCTTATTGCTCGAGGACTAGCAACGCTCTGTTTGGGGGTGGTGTGATAAGCACCCAAAACTGTACAATTTATACCCCAAATAGATCTACTTTAGTTGTTAGTTCTCGGTAATATGGGTCTTATGTGCTTAAATGTTTATCTTGTAGGTCAATTCTGCGCTGCAGAGTTCAAGCGTTTAAATCAAAGCAATTACGCATAAAATGGAGCTACATTACCAAATTCCCCGAGCCTAAGCCTAGCCTAAACCTACCTTAAACCGTGCGTGTGTTGAGTTTGTGTCATTTTATTAATTTTTAGATTTTAAGTTTTGTGTCAATTTTATTTTTAGGATTTATTTTAGATTTATTTAGTATTTTCTAGATTTTATTTTCTATTTTTTATTCTATTAGTGTAATTTTATTTTATTAGTTTTTAAATTAATTTAATTTTATCTTATTAGGATTAGAATTTTTAGGATTTCATGTATTTTTAGTTTTATTAGATTTTGCATTTTCTTTTTAGGATTTTTATTTTAAGTTTTATATTTTATTTTCATTTGTATTTTTTATTTTTAGTTTATTTTTTATTTAGTCTTTATTTTACTTTTAGAGTAGGAGTTTAATTTTAGGATTTTTAGTTATTGTAGTTTTGTTTTTATTTTTATTTTATTGTTTTTAGGGGTTCAAATTAAACACAAACACATAACCCCACCTACACACTATCCTACACCCTAATCAATCCTACACCCTCATCCTCACCCATATTCCCTACACCCTCACCACACCTTATCCCTCCTACCATCTTCTTCAAACTCTCACCACTCTTTCTCTCACCTCCATAACTAAACCCCCATCAAACCAACACCCATAACCTCCATAACCACAAAACAGACCCGCCGGCAACCATCAACTCCCAAATCTAAAGACCCGACCTCATCACCGCTGCTACAAACTCGACCACCGAACCCAGCAGCCCCCATCTCCAACCGTCGCCTGCGTCAGCCCACCACCTCCGGCGACCTTGTTTTCCCTCCACCGGCGGCTTCTCTCACCTCTCCGTCGCCCGGAACCCCCTCCTATGCCCAGCGTCACCTACCGGCGCTGACTCCGCCTGACCTCTATCCCCGCCGGAACTGCAAAACCCACCACCATCCCTGTCCGCTGACCCAGGAGCTACCCCAATCGACCCCATACCCGAGCACCTCCGGTCGGAGCTTTGACCCAGATCCAAAACCCATTTGTCCCAAGCCAATTCAAACCCCCCAACATCCAACACCCAAACCCATTTCCTCTATAACCCAATTCAAAAACCCATTCCCCATTTCCATATTTGAACCTCCACAAAACAATCCACGATCTGCAAGACCAAAACCAAATAACATACAATTCCCACATGTGCCAAAATAAAACCCATTTAAACCCTTTTCCCCCAAATGCCCCCCAACAAATTTTTTACCCCTTTTCCAAAAATACCCATAAACCAAATCAGATTTTTGTGACCTCACACCTCTCAACCCACATGCTCCTCACCATATCCACATGTGCACTTTCATTACCCAATTTACCCCCATGTGCACACTCCTCATGCTCCATGCATCTACTATATATTGAAGATGAAGACCCCAATTCAAAAAAAAGCTTTTGAAGAGAAGAAAAATAAAGAGAGAAAATTGTGGAGAGAGTTAGAGTTTTTGAGTTATTTTTTAGAGAGAAATTCTTAGAGTGTGTAACTATTAAAAAATTGTTGAAGAATTGAAGTCTAGTGCTATTTCAAGAGGAATTTTGGTTTGATCATCTCTTCCTTAATTTTCATTACATGCCTTTAATTGTTTCTAATTTTTATTGGATGATGATTATGGAGGGCTAATCACCTCATTCAAGGGGTGATTGAAACCCTCATGAATCCAAGTCAAATTAGTTTTAATTTTAATTTTGATAATTTCCTTTGAGCTGTATATTTGATCCCCACTTCATTTTCACATTGAGAAATGGAAAATCAACCTTGAGAAAGGTATGAAAATTTAATTAATATTTGATCAAGTGGTTTAAGCTAGAGATAGACCTATCATTTGATTTTAATATTAATCTAATTTTCATCTACTCTTGATTTCATTAATTTCTTTCAATTTAAAATTAGTTGGACAAATTCTTCCTAGAGGATGATTTATTTGATTAATTTTAATTCAATTAGAGTAGTGCTTGTGGGAATTAAATTTGCTTTTCTAAAAGAGTATTTAATTAATTCACTAGTTTAATGAGAATTATCCTTTGAATTAATTAAATGTTTTGGAAATTAATGAAATTAAAATAATTCAAGTTTAGTTGATTTGGGGAATTGAGGGTGGATTTCTCTTCCCTTGAATATTTTTCTCTCATTTAATTACACTCTCACTCATTTCCATCACTCACTAGTATTTTGTCACACTTTATTTTAGTTTGATTACTCTTATTTTTTTTATTAGTCTTAGTCATATTCACTCATCCTCAAAACTTGTTTTAATATTGAAAAAGTATAAAAAAAATAGAAAAATATAAAGCAAAAAAAATAATTAGAAAAAGTGACTTGCACAAATTTTTCTCTTATGTGTTTCATCCTTGAAGTTGGTTCGATAATCCCTTACTTACCTCTATATTTTTAGTGTTTTATATTTGACATAGGTATTTGAGGATTTTGATTAGCTTGGTTCCATCGACGACATACATACAAAATCAAGTTAAAATCATGTGCTTAGGATCCGTGGATTTCAATGATCGACAATTCTAGGAGATAGTGCATTAGGGAAAGTTATTTTGAGCTTCGTTGCGAAATGTTACACGCATGGACCTTAATAAAAATCAGGGGTAGTTCAATGATATTGTATCTATTGCATCAGTTTAAATTGTTAAATTATTGAACATGTAGAGGAAACACTTTGAGCTAAGATCTATTACGATATATGACCAATAGAGCCGGGGGAGTGCTATAAAGGAAGCACCGAGAAAACTTATGTAACACAAGTTAATGGCTGGGGCAGTATCGAGAAGAATTAGATTTCACTTTGTGGGGTAATTAAGAATGCATATATGATATTGCACGCCAAGGGTATGAAACTGAGCTTGAGATAAACATGTCATGTACGAGACGATAGTAATAATTATGCTGGGATGTTTGCGCTTTAGTATATAGTATGCTTAAAATTTGTGTTCGGTGTTCCAAGGTATGATTTACTTGTTCTAGTTATCACCTGAAGGAGGGTTTAGTCTATATATACATGTATATATGTTATGGTGTGTTGCATAATTGACTTATAAGAAATTGTTTATGTTGTTATATTTGATCACGGTGAATAGGGATGGCTACAGATGGGATTCAGGGTGGATATGTTTATTATCAAGCGGAGAGATGTAGCTCGTGATTGATTGACGCTAAAAAAACTAGTTATAGTAAGGGTTGCCATATTGTATGATGTCTTTTGTAACATGAGAGTGAATTAATATACTTTTATGTTAGGAAACGGGAATTTAGGGGTACGTCTCTGGAGTGAGGGCCTAACGTTTCTCAACCACTGGAAATGTTAGGTAATATCATGTCGGGGGGATTCCTTGTTTGGATTTCGTTTTGTGAGACATTCCATGCATGAAACTTAGCGCAATGTTGGAAGTGGGGAGATGTTTGGTCATTAGGACATGGGTTTGGTACCTTGGTTGTTATACACATATGTGATTATAACTATGAGTTGAAAGTTATATTACGATTTAAGGCTAGTAGAGTCGGGTAACATTCGTGTGGATGAGCATGGGTACATGGTGTATGAGAGCCCCATGTAATTTATTTAATACTTAATATAATTCACGATTAGAAGGGGTAGAGATATGTGTAGCTATCTTAGAGGCATGTGAGTAAGGAAGTATTTGAGGCTTGGATTACCAGACTTATCTTAATTTTGAGAACGAAATTCCTTTGTAAGGGGAAAGTATGTAATACCTTGTAGTTTCGAGGATTTAGAATTTAATTAATTCGATTATATAGGATTTAAATTATCTGGAGGATTTAATAAAATTAGTGAATTGAGATTTATTTAATTTAAGTTATTTTTTTTATATTTCATGTGTCGTAATTTGAGGTCGAGGTTGAAGATTTTAGTAAAGTAACTCAGATGATTATTTTGAGTGCAGGGTTATTTTGAGTGCAGGGTTATTTTGAGTGGAGGGTTGATTTCGAATAGGTCGAGATAGTTGGAATAGAGTACCCGAGGTAGTAATTGGGTCTTGGGGCATTTTTAGGCATAACCGGGCTCACACGGGGGTGTTTGGGTCATTTTAATTTGGCCCATAGTCTTAATTTATTGATTATCAATATAAAACCTACATTAGGGAGTTTATGGAAGACACAAATCAATAAGAAAACCCTAGTTTTGGAGAGGATAAAAGAGGGAGGAATTGGGAGACCTTTTGGGAGACAAATCAAGAGAAGAGGTGTGTGTTGTTCATTAAAATCTTCGTCTACAACAAAGAAAATTAAACCTTACGAATTATTCAAGCTAGTGGTTAAACTTTCTTTCAATTTAAATTACTGTATTACGATTCATATCATGCTGGGTGTACATCATATTCATTTTAGGGTCGGACTAGGGTATGAAATAGGTTTTAGTGATTTCAGTTTATTTTATCAATTAAAAGTTTAACTAAGGATGTATTATGATTCAGTGTTGATGGAATCTAATTTACGAAAGGAACCCAGAAGATGTTGTGGGTTAATTAGGATAATGGAATTAAATTGTAGAGAATAATTTAGTTAATTAGACTCTGGAAAACCCTAATATGGGAATGGAAGATTTTGATGTAAATCGTTGATAATTAATGGTTATTATGAGGATTAAAACCACTATTAACTATATGTATTATGTGGAATTTAACTAGATTAAGGTATATAATTACTCAAAAGATTATTAGGTATGATAATGTAGAAAGCTGTAGCAGGAAGAAGAAGAAGAAGAAGAAGAAGAAGAAGAAGAAGGGAGGGGAGTTGCGCAAGCAACTTTGCAAGTTGGACGAACGACTTTGCATATCGTTCAAACGACAATGAGAGTCGATCGAACTATAGGGGTGAAATCTGGGTTGTTTCTTCTTTTTTTGCTTAATTTCTTTTGAGCTTTTTCTTTAAGGATTTAAGTAGAGAAAAATTATATCAAGATTAATACCTAGGATATTGGGAGTTGGGTATTAGAGGATATTAACATTAATAAGGGTGTCGAACTTCTTAAAGAGACTTTGTACGAAATCCTAAAAGGGTTAAATTACGGACTAAGAAAGGGAGTCCGGGTATTATGGTTGAGTGACACTACTTAGATAAACAAATTGAAGGGAAATTAATTACATTAAGAGTGGGGGATTTGACTCGGATATTTTTTAGGCTGAGCGCTACGGAAGTTAGGCACAGGGTAATTGGTTTAATTTATTATGTAGATATAATAAAAGTGGCGAATATTAAACTTGATGAGAGGTGTTAAACTTAATAGTGGAATTTTTGTGTAATGGATTCTAAGAGATGAAGATACGGACCGAATTAGGGAGTATGGGTATTATAGTTGGATGACACAACTTTAATAAAAAATAACTAATGTGTGATTAATTAAATTATAGGTCGGGATTTAGACTTGGGCATTTGGGCTAGTGTTGCGGGTGTTAGGCACGAGTTATCCAGACTTTTATTAAATATATATATATATATATATATATATTTGTGTTCTTTATAAATATTGGTGTTAATGATATTTATAGGAATACATACCCTTTTTGTGAAAACACATGAGGTCGCACGATGTGAGTGAATCCCCTTGCTAGAGAACATAGGGCGAGTATAATTCCCAGGTCATAGTGTACAATATTTTACATTGTGATTCTTTTTCGGGTGAGACGCTTTGGGTATGATTCGGTCTCATAACCAAGGAACTATGATCTCCTCCGCTACACTTATTTTTATTTTTCTGATTCGGTGATTTAACCGTCTTGGGGTATCTGGGTGGATTGAGTATACCTGGGGTGATAGCATTTTAGAGAAAACATGTAGTGAGTGCTTACTCGGGAGGATGGATATATACGGCATATGTGTGAATGTAGTAGTATACCAGTACGTATATAATATGAGTAGATAAATATATACAGGATTAATACATCAGTGCGAATATATTTTTTATATAACTAATGTGAAAGTCAAATGATTTTAAAAAGGAATTTCTTATATAACTCCTGTGAAAGTTATATGATTTTAAAAAGGGGTTTCTTATATAACTAGCATGAGCGTTATGTGACTTTGTATAGTCAAAGTTATCAATAAGTTAATGAGAAAATAACTTAATAATCAAAGTAAGATTTAGTTACTTATTCGATTAGGGGTAGTGCGGTAGAAAGATGTGGGATACAGTTTGTTAGGTGGGTAGATTAACTAGTAAGGTTAGTAGGCAAACGTTAGGTGTGTTCATTAAATTAGGGGTGAACTATACCTAAAAAGAGTGCGACACTGACTTAAATATGAAGAGTGTGCATGAATATTAAATTATTGCAATTTAACTGCTTGCTAAATATTGTGAAAATGTTCTACTTTGGATCTCACCCATGTCAAAAACGTTTTAAAAACCTTTTAGGTGTCCAGCGACAAGGATGCCCAGTTTGAGGATTCTATCCAGGGATGCACAGTTGCAGCTCATGTGGAAGTTGCAGGATTTTGCTAACGACGCTTCGCTCATTCATTCCTAGCGTCAGCGCTTTACTTCAGTATTATTTTGGGCATGTCACCCTCAGATTTAGTATTCAGTTACTTATTTGATCTTGTATATCTAGGTTATTATTTCAGTTTATTATGGATTTTTATTGTTGAACTGATGGTTGATTCGGTCATCTTTATTTATATTATTCATGAGTGTTGGATTGAGTTATCATTGTGTTGACGGTTTCATTATTATTTAATTCCGTATGTTGTTAATTAATGAAAGATAAAAATTGGCACTCGTCTATGTAACTTACTAGGTGGTTGGTAACTTTAAAAAGTCTTTCGACAGTAATGGTTAGAATGAGCCGTGTGAGACCAATGTTTTATTTTGATCACGGGATGGTCACCCGATATTTTAGTAGGTGGGTTGTTACACCTAGATCCCCACGAGATAAAGGACCTAGACAAAGTACATGTTATGGAGGCAACAGAGACCATTGTGCTCAATGATGAGAAGCCGAAAAGAACCACTCAAATTGGCTCGAACTTAATGCCTTCCCTCAAACAGTAGTTCATTGCATTCTCGAGAGAACGGAAGAATGTGTTCGCTCAGACCCATAAGGATATGCAAGGAATTGATACTCTTCCATGAGATCAACATCTATAAAGACTCTAAGCCGATCAAGAAGAAGCATCGAGTATTCAGTCCAGAGAACAACATGTCCATCCAAGAGGAAGTGGAAAAATTATAGAGAGACCAATTTATAGAACACGTTAAGTATCCCAGTTGGTTGACTAATGTAGTGATGGTCATAAAGAAGAATGACAACTAGCACATGTGAATAGACTTCATAGACCTCAACAAGGCATGCCCAAATGATCATTTTCCTTTACCAAGTATTGATCAGTTGGTAGATGCAACTGCAGGTCATGAGTTACTTAGCTTTATGGATGCTTATTCTGGTTGCAACTATATTAAAATGATTCCTAAAAACAAGGAGAGCGCTTCTTTTGTCACTAGACGAGGAACATATTGCTACAACGTTATGCCTTTTGGGCTCAAAACCCCTAGAGAGACATACCAAGGGCTGGAGAATAAAGCATTGGAAGAGAAGATAGGAAAGAACATGGAGGTGTGTGAGGACGACATGCTCACCAAGAGCATGGTTGCCGCCTGTAACCCCCTGCTCATTCTAGCGTTGGTCGCCACCAAAATACGCTAGACATTACTAAATTAAATACCATTCTTAGCATGTGACAGATATATGAGACATTTAAATTTCTCCACAAGATGTGTTGGACGCCACCAAAATACGTCGGACGTTTCTAAATTAAATACCATTCTTAGCATGTGACAAATATATAAGACATTTAAAAACTTTCCACAAGATATCCTAAAATTTCCAACAAATATAATCATTCCTGAAATATTAAAATCCATCACCATGTTATCTCCATAATAAATTCAACTCAAATTGCATCAAATAATGTCCAATAAAGATCCCACTAAAAATTTCTAATTGAAATCCATAAACAATTGTGGAATCGAATGGCCCATCAAAAATCCATAAATAATTATCTCAAAATAAAATGACGGAATGGGAAGTAAATCTAAACTACTAAAGTAGATAAAATAAATCTCCATCTTCACTCCAAAGATGTCCAATACATCCTATGAATCTGTTCCTGCAACTATACTTGAAATGTTAGTCAAAGCAATGGGTCAGAGCCCACCACATGAATACTAGCTACTCCTCCCAATTAGGGATCGTAAATACAGATAATAGCATTATACAAGATAAACATCACAATAGAGTATTTAAATTTAAATGAGATATAAGTTAACATGCGAGTAAATAACTACCACTCTCTATCCATACCACTAAGCCACGCTAATGTTTAAATCCAATTATAATATATCAACAGAACACTAGATCCCATAATTAAATCTAATTAATTTATACAACACCAGTATAGCTAGTTCACCCTATTTCAGATCTTCCACATACTCCTGGACCACTTAAGTTCGACACCATACACATTCCCCTCACTATAGCCAGTTCACATAATTTCGTTAGCACTACACATACTCGTGAGGTTCCACGCACAACACGCCACTATAATTAGTTCGCTTGTATTCTATCACCCTTGAACACATTCGTGATGACACATACACCCACACTGATATAGCCCGTCAGCCCATTTTTTGTCACCTCTTCACATACTCGCGACGCAAAATTCATTTTTTAGTATCCTTTATTTTTCTTAGGCATTAATTATCAATTTTCTCAAGTTCTCATTATTTTCTATTAGCCCCACCCTTTTATCGAGCATAGATCCTCAAACCACCCTCTAGTCCTATACTTAGTGGTCTCTAAAATACAAGAATCTCCTAACCTATCATTTAGGAAGAATACCTACCAATAACTACTACCTAGCCTCTCACCTAAGCTAACGATCCAACGAAAACTACGTATAATTCAGCTCCACACCGGAATTATCCATCCATAAAACATACACTAATGATTCCTCTACTGTAAGGCCCTAAAATGTGATTAGGATTGTTAATTATATGATTAAGTATAATTTATAAGTTATAAGTTGGTGAGGGTTGTTAAACATGTTAATTATCATATTTGGGGGATGCTTACTCATGTGATATACGTGTTGGTTGCATTAGATGTTAATCGAGCTTATGATCGTGGATAACTTGTTTAGATCATGTGATTATTTATGTGATTAAATAAATCTTGAAAATATGTTTTTCATAAATCATTATGATTATAAAATTAAACTATGGTGTTGTTCCAAAATTGGCGATGTTAGGTCGCCAAATGTGAAAGTTTTGAGATTTTCAGTAAATTGCTACTTTCTTATTCGAGCCCAAATTAGGTGTACTAATTTTATTATTTTGGAAAAACACAAAAGATGAAAGTTGCATATATATGAATTAAGTTTATAACCCAACAAACAGTGTGTAAAAAAGAGCTCCAATTAAGGAGTTATCCTAAAATTACAAAACAAGGGAAAATATTTATATTCGTTAAATGGTATTTTGTCTTATTAGTAAAACAAATGGCTTGTTTTGATTGGACCAATGGGAGGTAACTTATTCTGACTTAAAGTCCTTAAAAATATACCTTATTCTTCATTTTCATCAGAATTTCAGTGGGTTTGAGAGTTACATGGAAGAAAGAGAGGTTAGGATGAATTAGTGAAGGATTAAGGAAGATTATCGAGAGATAAACAAGCTTATGCATCCAAAGGTGCTTAGGTAAAATTTAACTTTTAAATTTCATTCTTTACATAACATAGGTTGTTTTATATGATATTAAATATCATATTTGGGGATGAGAGAATACGTGTTGTTACATGTAGGTGGGTATGTGTAGGTTGTATATATGAAGCATGTTGAATTCATATAACTAAGGGTGTAATCATCATGTTAATAAAATTGGTGTATCTTTCTGAATACTCTATATAATAGATTGATTAAAATGGAGGATTAACATAGACTCATATATGTATACCATTTCTGAAAATTATGTAAAAATACCAAGAAATGAATCGTGGGTGATAGTTTAAAGTTCAAGTATAAAATCTGCCCCAAAAGTGTAACTACGCACACGAGGTGTTCGACGTTTTGCTTTACTTAGCAAATGAACTCTAAAACTAATGAAAATTTGATTTTATATTATTCAATATGCTTAATATATGTTCCCATGATTTATAACCGAGGTGGAGGTTATATATGGTTGGAAAATGTGAATTATGCTTTGATGGTCTACTCAGGCCTAGATGTGTTAAAAGTGGCATAAATCATTGAATACTTGTTGAAATCAAGAAATTCCAATTGGAAATGTTAGAGAACATATATGAGTATGATATAATTGAAGGGTAGAATAAAATAACTTCTTGTTTGGCTTGGGTTTTTTGTTGAAGTTGAAGTTTTGTTGTTGTTTTTCTCCAGAATTGATTTGGAAAAGGTTGTAATAAAATGGGCATAACTTTGTCTATAGAATTCGTAATTTAATTTCATAAATTGTGTTAGCACCCTAGTGAATAAGGTGTTATAGAAATGTAAAGTATCATATCTAATTAATTTCCAGTTATGTCAGATTGACCAACTGATGTGATGTGTTACGAAGTTTAATGTGATTTGGTGTATTCAAATACTAATGATGTCGAATTGATAGGTCGGGGAGTGGCTAACACTACCATACCAAGGAAATAGTTTGGGTATTAATATTAGTAACAAATTCAAGGTGAGTGACATGTCCTATGAAACTTAGATGCTTATATTTTCATATGGAATTGTGTAGTTAAATACATGTGGGGTGATGCCTATTGAGCGATATGGTGTTATGAAACATATGCGTATGATTACAAATGTTAAATGATGTTATTTAATGTTGTGGATTGAGGTGGAACCTCTATATAATGCTAAGATTTGTGGATTAAAATGTTAAATAATGTTATTAAATGTTATGGACTATGGTGCGACCTCTATCATATGTTTAGTTATGTTAATCCAACTTAATGGTTTGTTGTACTCGTCCTAACTATGGTATTTGTTGTTCCCCGTATGGGGTTTGGTGTTCCCCATTATTAATTGGACTGGCGGGTCTAGGCTTGCAAGAGTTACACAATATATGTTGGGTTATAACATTAGGAAAAAAATGGTTATTTAAATTGGTTGTATGTGTAGTATATGGTCGTTCACTAAGATTATGTTACTTACACTCCTATAATTTTATGTTTAAGGTATGCCAATTGTTTGGAGTTCACTGCCAAGTTAGGGCCATGAAACGGGGGAGTGACGGATTTCCAATATGGGTTGAATAACAACAAGATTTTTTGGTAAATGTTAAACTAAAGAACTTTTGTATGTAAAGTTGTTTAGTACTTGTAAATTACATGTTAAGGTAGTCATGTTTTCATCTAAACATGCTTTTGAAAAAGAAAAAAAATCTGGTGCTATTTTCAAAGAGAATTAAAGTAAAGTATTGTTGAAGGGAATTTATCTCTAAATAAAAGGATGATTTTAAGTTAAATAGTCAGGGCGCGACAACTTGGTATCAGAGCATGGTTATTAGGTTTCTGGAGAGGGTCTACGGGTCTAGATTGGTAGTCGACATAGAAACTGATTTGAGTCATAAGTATTCAGTTTCAAGGGATACATTTATGTATGTTGGATTCCTGAGGCGTGGACACGAAGGGTTTATTATTAAGTTTTAAATTGTCTTTGTTGATTAACGTCTATCAGTTATACACATATATTGTTGTACGTAATATGAAATGAAAGAATTTTGCAGGAAAGGAAATAAGATGTTAAGGTTTATTCGCGGATGACAATGAATATATATATTTTAATATAAAGCATTGCATTATTTTATATGTTGTATCAACAAATGTGTCATTGAAGGAAAAATTTTAAGGACACAATGTGGTATAAAAATTATGAAGTATTGGAGGTGATCTCTTCCTATGTTGATATATGTGGACTTAAGTCATGTTACGTTTATCATTATGAATGGGTGCGCTCCTCATCTATATGGGAGAATGATGTACGAGAACACATATTCCATTAAAGGATGAGAAGTGAGAAGAATTATTGCTATATGATTATAATAAGGCATAAATTGTTGGAGTGAATAAAAATGAAGATTCCCACAGTAGAGGTTAAATGAGAAGGTTAGTAGCTATATATGTTTATATATGTGAAAAGGTACAAAATTCAATAACTAGTCGATATATCTCAAATGATCGGAATATGAATTCATAGTGAATTATGATAAGTAAAATAAAAGAGTAATGAGAGTTGAGATGTACATCTTTAATAGTATGAGTACATGTAGATTATATTACTCTTGTGATGTTTTGAAAAGTTTATATAAATAGTAAAGTTGAGATAAGGTGTTAAAGAGTTGGAAGTTCAAAAATATTAAGCAATCCTTTTAGGAGTATGTGTTGTGTATTATGGCAAGGAATTTATTATCAGATGAAAGGTAAGAATTATTTATGAAAATTGAATATGTAATTGGGAATGAATGGTGGAGAATTATTGATATCTAGTGTATATGATAACTGAGTAGGAGATATTAAATAAGAAAAAAAAGGGGGGCGAGTGTATGTTTATACTCAATATCAGCAAAACCTAATGGGATGTGGCCACAATGAAATACAAATGTAGTATAATGGGATGTGATGAATTTTTTATCGGGGCTAAATGAGACTTTCACAGTTAATAAATAAATGAGATCTAAACCTTAACTGATGACGAGTAAGGAATAAGGTATAAGTATGATTAAAACTTTAAGTTGTGATGTTACATTTAACATCCATGTTACCAAACGGGAGAGATGAGTGTATTAATGATGTTGCGTAATCCTATAATGTTTTAAGGGCATGGGGTAAGATTGTGATTGTAATGTTATTGTGTTGGATAAATAACTAGTTAAGGTCATTGTATGTTTAGTTAAAGAAAAATAAAATGATACTAAAAATAGGAATATAGTGTGAAGTTATAGTGAGTTCATAGTGCATGACTGCCCAAGATACATGAAAGTGAATATGAAATATGGGTTAAAAATATACATTTGGTGAATGATTGTTCATTATCGATATGTGGAAAGTACTGAGGTTATGTTTATATTAAGTATCGTAAGAATGATATTCAACATGCTCTAAAACTTCAGAGATGATACGGATAGTAGTCAAAGTCGAAGACATATATTTGGTATTGAGTGAAAGATGAGAAGATGACCTGTAATAAGTTGGTATTATAATATGAGGTTTATCATTTGAAGTAATGAATGGAAGTTAGGGAGATGAACTATAAGAAGTTAGTCTTGTAATAGAATATTTATTATTTGAAATGTTACACGATGATAAGGATGGACTATGGGAATCAAGTGAGAAACGTAAAAAATGATGTTTAGTTTATTAAGAATGTTCACTCATTGTTAATATAAGAGGATACAACCAATAATCTATTATGTGTGAATTTTTGACATACGTATATAAAGTTATGGAATAATATATGAGTTGGGAACTAGCTTTCAATGATAAGAAATCACTAAACGATTGTCCTTACATATGAATGATAAAGATGCTTATGTGTTGATATATCCTGGTTCTACACATTTTTTGCGTTTTACTTTATCTATTGCATCTTAATAAACCACTATCAACATTAGATTCTGGTTTATCTATTATTACTCCAGTAGGGAGGATTGGTTTTTATTGATAGGGTGTGTAGGGAGTGTATTGTGCGAATAAGTGAAAAAGAGTTATTAGTTGACTTACTACCTTTCCATATACGTAACTTTTATGTGATATTGGGTATGGATTGGTTGTCCTCATATCATGTATGTTTGGATTATTTTAGAAGGAAGGTAGTGTTTCGGTTACTGGGTGAACTTGAATTTAAATTTATTGGAGAACGGAATGTCACCTGCGTATTATCTTACAAACCTTGCGAGAGAAGCAGTTATATACTAAATTTTCTAAATGTGAATTTTGGCTAGAGCAAAGTAGTATTTTTGGGGCATATTATTTTTGTTCATGGAAATTGTGTTCCTTGAAAAGAAGATGTATGGAATTTATAAAGGATTATGACTACACAATACATCACCATCCGAGTAAGACTAATGTTTTTTTATTTACTGTGTTCGAGTTGACCTGCTGAGAGAGTCAACTTTAATGGGGATGAAATTAACTTTGAATGAGTCTTTTGGAATACTAGCGCATTTAAATGTTAGACCTATGCTAATATACTGGATGCGACCATCACAACCAGGGCATATAGATTCGGAGAAAATTAAAGACAATATGAAAAAGGGTAAAGCAAATGAATTTTCTATTCGTAATAATGACATTGTTATGTAGGATAACCGTTGTGTGTACCTAATATGCTTAATTTAAGGACAACAATTTTAAAGGAGGCCCATTGTTCTTTATAAGCTATGCATCCAAGAAACACATAACTTTATTAAAATTTGAAACAATGTTATTGGTGGCCGGGAATGAAACATGACATTGTAGATTTTGTTGCTAGATGTCTAGTTTTCCAACAAGTGAAGGTGGAGCATCAGAAGCCTAGTTGTTTACTACAGTCCTCACCTATTCTTGAGTGGAAATAGGAGCGTGTTACTACCGATTTTATTATAGGTTTACCAAAATCATCCCGAGGGTTTGATTCTATTTGGGTTATCATTGCTAGATTAACTAAATTTGCATATTTTCTTCCTGTTAAAGCTACTTATTCCACGGATAGATATGCCAAAATATATGTGGATGAGATAATTAGATTGCATCGTGCACCTGTTTCTATTATCTCTTATCAAAATCCTAAGTTTACTTCACACTTTTATCCTAGTTTACAACAAGTTTTGGGGAATAAATTGAAATTTAGTACAACATTTCATCCTTAGACTGATGATAAGTCAGAGAGAATGATCCAGAAACTAGAAGACATGTTACGAATTTATGTATTAGAGTTCAAGGGAAGTTGGGATGAACACTTGTCACTAATAGAGTTGCTTATAATAATAGCTATAGTTTGAGTATTGAAATGGCTCCTTATGAAGCCTTGTATGGGAGGAAGTGAAGGACACCAGTGTGTTGGACCAAAGTAGGAAAACAGAAAACTACTTGGGCCAGAAATTGTGCAACTAACTACTGAAAAGATAAATATTATTCATAATCACTTAAAGGCTATGCAAGGTAGACAAAAAGTTTATGCAGACAACAGAAGAAAGGAATTGAATTTTGAGGAAGGTGATCAAGTATTCCTATGCGTTTATCCTTGGAGAAGGGTTATGAGATTTGAGAACAAGGTCAAATTAAGTCCTAGGTACGTTGGCCCTTATGAAATAGTGAAACGAGTTGGAATCGTAGCTTACGAATTGGCTTTGCTACAAGAATTGTTTTCGATACACGATGTTTTTCATTTATCAATGTTACGTAAGTATGTGCCTGATCCTTCACCTGTGTTTATTTTAGAATCAACGGAGCTTAAAGATGACTTGACCTACGTGGAGGAACCAATCGCTAAATTTAAATCGAAAAAGTATGTGTTATGTAATAAAAACTATTTTATTAGTTAAGGTAATGTGGAAAAGTCAAAATGTGTAGTATGCCACCTGGGAAAGAGAGAATAACATGAAGGTGTAATATTCTCATCTGTTCAAAAAGTTCTTACGCGTTAAATTTCGAGGACAAATTTTTTATAAGAGGGGAAGAATTGTAAGACCTTAAAACGTGATTAGGAATGTTAATTATATGATTAAGTATAATTTATATATTATAAGTTGGTGACGGGTGTTAAACATGTTAATTATCATATTTGGGGGATGCGTACTCATGTGATATATGTGTTGGTTGCATTAGATGTTAATCGAGCTTATGATCGGGGATAACTTGTTTAGATCATATGATTAGTTATGTGGTTAAATACATCATGAAAATATGTTTTTCATACATCATTATGATTATAAAATTAAACGAAGGTGTTGGTCCGAAATTGGCGATGTTAGGTAGCCAAATGTGAAAGTTTTGAGATTTTCGGTAAATTGCTACTTACTTGTTCGATCCCAAATTAGGTGTTCTAATTTTATGATTTTGGGAAAATACAAAATATGAAAGTTGTATATATATGAACTAAGTTTGTAACATAACAAAAAGTGTGTAAAACAAAGCTCCAAGTAAAGATTTATGCTAAAATTACGAAACAAGGGAAAATATGTATATTCGTTAAATAATATTTTGTCTTATTAGTAGAACAAATGGCTTGTTTTGATTGGACCAATGGTAGGTGCCTTATGCCGACTTAAAGACCTTAAAAATATCCCTTATTCTTCATTTTCATCAGAATTTCAAGTGGATTTGAGAGTTACTTGGAAGAAAGAGACGTTAGGATGAATTAGTGAAGGATTAAAGAAGATTATCGAGAGATAAACAAGCTGATGTATCCAAAGGTGCTTAGGTAAGATTTAACTTGTAAATTTCATTCTTTATAGGACATTGCTTTTTTCACATGATATTAAAGAACATATTTGGGGATGAGATAATATGTGTTGTTACATGTAGGTGGTTATGTGTAGGTTGTATATATGAAGCATGTTGAATTCATACAACTAAGGGTGTAATCATCATGTTAATCAAACTGGAGTATCTTTGTGAATACTTTATAGAATCGAGTGATTGAAATTTAGGATTAAAATATGCTCATATATGTATACTTAATACAAAAAAATATGTAAAAATACCAAGAAATGAATCGTGGGTGATAGTTTGAAGTTCAAGTATAAAATATACCCCAAAAGTGTAAGTGTGCATACTAGGTGTTCGACATTTTTCTTGACTTTGCAAATGAACTCTAAAAATTATAAAACTTTAGTTTTATATTATTCAATATGTTTAATATATCTTCCCATGATTTATAACCGAGGTGGAGGTTATATATGGTTAAAAAATGTTAAGTTATGCTTTGATGGTCTACTCAGACCTAGATGCATTAAAAGTGACATAAATCATTGAATACTTATTGAAATTAAGAAATTTCAATTGGAAATGTTAAAAAACATATATGAGCATGATATAATTAAAGTGTAGAATAAAATACCTTTTGGTTTATCTTAGGGGTTGTATTGAATTTGAAGTTTTGTTATTATTTTTCTCCAGAAATGATTTGGAAAATGTTGTAATAAAATGGTCATAACTTTGTCTAGAGAAATCATAATTTAATTCTGTAAATTGTGTTAGAATCAAAATGAATAAGGTTTTGTAGAAATGTGAAGTATCATGTCCAATTAATTTCCAGTTATGTCAGATTGACCAACTGATGTGATGTCTTACTGGGTTTAATGTGATTTGGTGTATTCAAATACTAATGATGTTGAATTGTTAGGTGGGGAAGCGGCTAACACTACCATACCAAGGAAATAATTTTCATATTAATAGTAGTAAAAAATTCAAGGTGAGTGACATGTCCTGTGAAATATAGATGCTTATATTTTCATTTTTGTAAGGACATAATTCTCATGTCCGTTATCTTACAGTTTTGTATGTCATACGCCGCTACATTCGGCTACATCCCACCTCAATCCATAACATTAAATAACATCATTTAACATTTTACTTCACCATTCTTCATATTATATAAAGGTCCCACCTCAGTCCATAACATTAAATAACATTATTTAACATTTCTAATCATACGTATTTGTTTCATAACACCACATCGCTCCATAAGCATCACCCCACATATATTTAACTACACAATTCAAAATTGAGAGTGCAGCTACAGCGGAAATATTTTGACTTCTCAAATAAAAACCAATTTTAATTAAACCCAAATTTTAGTTAAACCCTAAGACATGCATCTAGATGATTTATCAAATAAGACGTGTATGCTCGCGTTCAAATGATCAAATTATATATAAAACCCTTTAGACCCTAAACATGCAGCAGTATGTGATTGAATAAATTGATAATCTACGTAAGAACATTCAAACACATGCAATTAAGGAAAAATCCCCCTCAGGGGCAAAACCATTTATTTTCACTATAATTTGTAAGAAAACGGCTTACAATCGGATTACAATGAAAATACAAGTTGACTAAGAATTACCCTCGGGTATCTGATTCTGTAGTCGCGGCTGGAATTATCCCTTTCCAGTAGGGCTGCAATGAAGAAGAAGAACGGTCTCCTCCACAAGGGTTGAACAAACCAAAGTTGTGTTCTTGGGTTGCTAAAGGATTCACAAAGATATGGCAATGATATGTGAATCAAACCATGAGTTTGGGAACTCAAAAATATGAAGACTAGATGTATTTGGACTCTCAAATTCGTCTCCTAAAGTCTTGCAAAACAACTCCCCCGAAGTTGGTATTTATAGGAAAAAATATGAAGAGTCTCACGTTCTTAAAACTCTAAAATTCTATCCAGCGTACAAAAAAAACAACATTCTTTAAGGAATTTTCTCTATCTTCAAAAGGTCATAACTCCTTCACCGTAGCTCGGATTGAGGTACCGTTTTTTCCAGTATCTTCGTTGCGGAGAGATCTTCAACTTTCTAGTTGACCAGACCTCCGAACTATGGATGTAAAATTACGAAAATTCCCTTGAACTCTCCTATCGTGCCTTTTTTTCACTGTTTTGACTTCCCTTGCGTACCACTTGCATTAAGTCCCTAAAATCTTGGACCGTGAAGTCGTTGCGGCAGATGAGGGACGCATTTAGGATTTGTTGAATGCTTGATGCTTGGAATTCGGATAGAGGCCGTCGTGAGCGATCGTGTAGAGACGTGCCAGTGTAGCCGAATGTAGCGGCGTATGATATACAAAACTGTAAGATAACGGACATGAGAATTATGTCCTTACAAATCTCCCCCTATGTCTATGCCGGTACATACATAAAAATCCGAATTATCAAGTAACAAAAATGCCTATACAAATCTACCCTTCCATGAACCCAAAACTGGAAAGATAAAAATGAATAAGTCTTCATCGTTTGTCCTTCAAGTCTTCAATACATTCAAAGCTTTTCTCATCAGGGTGTGCATTTCAGAAATCATCAATGTAGTACCTACACACATGAGACAAAGCAAAATACCAAAGTGACGTATCGAGTTTGAAATGAGATAAACATAATACCAATATATGATAAGCATAAGACAAATCTCAAAAACACCCCCATAATATGATAATTTTTTCTCCCCCTTTTTATGATGTCCCCAAATAGACAAATAAGAAGAATGAATCAAACAAGCAAAATCGGGGTGTCACGGTATACAAAAAAATACAAACTATTTTTGATTTTTTAAATTTTTCATACAAAGATAGGATACCAATATGAACAAATATAATACAAAAATCACACCATGGATTTAGACTCAAACAACCAAGTCATGGAAACGGAATGAAAGGGTGTGAACACATTCGATAGGTAAATCAACTCAATCAATCATATGTGCACGATGCATATGTGTACTCCTAACGAATGATCATCAAAAGTATCCTTAGGTGTAAAAAATTTGTTGAATTTAGATGACATCGTCTTATGCAAATCAACAAATCAAAGTCAAAGTGATTTCCACACCAATAACGTCCAAAACTATGTAGCGCATTTTCAAGCATTTCAAGGACGTGCAAACCCGTTATAAAATCTCCAACCAAACTCCCTCATATATATTTTCTTTTAGAGGTAATCTAAATTCTCAAACTTTGGAGAATTGGTGCAAAAACCTATATGGCCCATAATTGGCATGAATTTTTTTTTATTGCCTTTCAATTTTTTCGGGCTCTTTTAAACCTCTTTGGACCCCGGATAATAAAATACCTCCATTTTTTAGGTCCAATTTAACGGTGGCTTTTGCGCAAAGGATAGATAATTACCTTTCGCAGCCCCTCCCCGTTTTTAAATAAAGCACACAAACTCACAAAACGGTTCTTATATGCACAATTTCCTTATCAAAAAAAATTATCGCGCTTGGTTCGTTTTAAGGACAGGATTGAAGTGAAAACACCGAACCAACATGTGATAAGACAAGCACAATAATCAAACAAATCCGTGCATGTGTGCAATAAAGGAAATATGAGTCAAACATGTAGGAAGTAACACTTAATTACATCTTAATGACTCCAAACATTATAAAGCACATGGATGAATTGACCTATTGTCTCAAAACACTATCAAATAGTCACATAAAAAAAATGGAATGATGTTGTGACTTGGTCATCCAAAGTGTTCATCCATAAACGGTGCAAACAAAATACAAAAATCTTTTTGGATTTTCTCAAAATTTTATCAAAATAAATTTTTTTTTTTTTTCAAAAAAATTCAAAAACAAGAATTTATACAAAAAGTACACGTCATCACACTAGTAAAAATATATCATGAAACCACAACTAGTGTATGACAAACATGCAACCACAATCAACCAAAATATTTCACATGGGGTGAATCACGTGCAAGCAAACGGGAATCATGGACAAATAAACCATAAGCCTCTAAATCCGATTTTCTAACCCAAATTGATGTGTAACAAAGTGTGGGGGTTTTGGGAATCGAATTTATTCTTTCATTAACCTTCCTAGGTCCATTTAAAAGATTGTAACAAAATCTCCTAAGATGACCTTGCCTACCGCAATGTGTGCAAGTGTAAATCGGGCGGTGTGTGTTACCTAAAGGTGGCCCTCTCCTCAAATTTATCGGTTGCTCTTTCCGAATTTGCCTAGGTGGGTCTCTCCTAATGATCCTAGAAGGTTCTCTCACAATGTTCTTAAGGGGTGCTTTCCTAACAACTTTAGGTGCCTCTTTCTTAACAAACCTAGGAGGCTCTCTCACACGTGTGGGAATGGGTGCAACATATTTTTCAAGACCAATCCCACCCCTATCCGTTTTGATCTCGATTGTGCCTAAAATCTTATCAAGTTTTTCAGACCTAGACTCCAAATCAAATTTCACTTTACTTGAATCTTTCAATTTCACCTCAAGTTCACCTATCCTAGATTCAAGTACTAGTTTAGAATCCTCAAACTCTAAACGCTCCTTTTTCATAGTCTCCATCAACCCTCTAAGACTATCTCTCTCACCCTCGACGTACTCAAGCTTCTCTTTCAAAATTTTCTCATGTGCCCTAAGTTCTTTAATTAAAAAATCATTATTTTTTATGGCACACTCTTTCAATTGAGCTTTCAATTTCAAATTTTCTTTCTTTGTTTTCAAAGTTTCAGCATAAAGTTCATTGAAAGCAGTTTGCAAGTCATGCTCATCTACACTTTCCTCCTCACTTTCATCCACACTCCCATCACTTTCACTATCATCACTAATCACACGGATGGGAAACTCTCGCCTAGAAGCATAAAAAACTTCTTCTTTCGAATCACAATCACTAAGGGTAGAAACATGAGAAATCGATTTATTCAATTTTTTCTTTAAATTTGTGGTACACTCATGTAATGTGTGACCAACACCCTCACAACAAGGACACCTCTCAGATTCGTTTTCAACAGAAGATTTAAAACAAGAGTTTGTGTGAATTTTCCAAAATTTTTCAAAAATTTGACATCGAAGATCATCAAAATCCATTTTTGTGCAAAATCAGAATCAAAACACAATAACTTAGTGCAACAGGCTCTGATACCAATTTGAGAGTGCAGCTACAGCGGAAATATTGCGACTTCTCAAATAAAAACCAATTTTAATTAAACCCAAATTTTAGTTAAACCCTAAGACATGCATCTAGATTATTTATCAAATAAGACGTGTATGCTCGCGTTCAAATGATCAAATTATATATAAAACCCTTTAGACCCTAAACATGCAGCAGTATGTGATTGAATAAATTGATAATCTACGTAAGAACATTCAAACACATGCAATTAAGGAAAAATCCCCCTCAGGGGCAAAACCATTTATTTTCACTATAATTTGTAAGAAAACGGCTTACAATCGGATTACAATGAAAATACAAGTTGACGAAGAATTACCCTCGGGTATCGGATTATGTAGTCGCGGCTGGAATTATCCCTTTCCAGTAGGGCTGCAATGAAGAAGAAGAACGGTCTCCTCCACAAGGGTTGAACAAACCAAAGTTGTGTTCTTGGGTTGCTAAAGGATTCACAAAGATATGGCAATGATATGTGAATCAAACCATGAGTTTGGGAACTCAAAAATATGAAGACTAGATGTATTTGGACTCTCAAATTTGTCTCCTAAAGTCTTGCAAAACAACTCCCCCGAAGTTGGTATTTATAGGAAAAAATATGAAGAGTCCCACGTTCTTAAAACTCTAAAATTCTATCCAGCGTACAAAAAAAAAACAGCATTCTTTAAGGAATTTTCTCTATCTTCAAAAGGTCATAACTCCTTCACCGTAGCTCGGATTGAGGTGCCGTTTTTTCTAGTATCTTCGTTGCGGCGAGCTATTCAACTTTCTAGTTGACCAGACCTCCGAACTATGGATGTGAAATTACGAAAATGCCCTTGAACTCTCTTATCGTGCCTTTTTTTCACTGTTTTGACTTCCCTTGCGTACCACTTGCATTAAGTCCCTAAAATCTTGGACCGTGAAGTCGTTGCGGCAGATGAGGGATGCATTTAGGAGTTGTTGAATGCTTGATGCTTGGAATTCGGATAGAGGCCGTCGTGAGCGATCGTGTGTTTGAATGTGTTTAGGGTCTAAAAGGATTTTTCCTTAATTGCATGTGTTTGAATGTTCTTACGTAGATTATCAATTTATTCAATCACATACTGCTGCATGTTTAGGGTCTAAAGGGTTTTATATATAATTTGATCATTTGAACGCGAGCATACACGTCTTATTTGATAAATCATCTAGATGCATGTCTTAGGGTTTAACTAAAATTTGGGTTTAATTAAAATTGGTTTTTATTTGAGAAGTCGCAATATTTCCGCTGTAGCTGCACTCTCAATTTTGAATTGTGTAGTTAAATATATGCGGGATGATGCTTATGGAGTGATGTGGTGTTATGAAACAAATACGTATGATTCCAAATGTTAAATAATGTTATTTAATGTTATGGACTGAGGTGGGACCTTTATATAATATTAAGAACGGTGGAGTAAAATGTTAAATGATGTTATTTAATGTTATGGATTGAGGTGGGACCTCTATCTAATGTTAAGGATTGTGGTGGGTCCTACGGGATGTAGCGGCCCCGTTAATCCAACTTAAAGGTTTGTTGTACTCGGGCCTAACTATGGGATTTGGTGTTCCCCGTATGGGATTTGGTGTTTCCCATTATTAATTGGACTGGCGGGTTAGGGCTTGCGAGAGTCACCGAATTTCTATTGGGTTATAACATTAGAAAAAAAAATATTTAAATTGGTTGTATATGTAGTATACGATCATTCACTAAGCTTGTGTTGCTTACACTCCTATAATGATATGTTTCAGTTATGCCTATCGTTTGGAGTTCACTGCCAAGTTAGTAACATAAAACGGGGGAGTGATGGATATCCAATATAGGTTGAATATCAACAAGCTTTTTTGGTAAGTGTTAAACTAAAGAAATTTTATATGTAAAGTTGTTTAGTACTTGTAATTTAAATGTTAAGGTAGTAATGTTTTCATCTAAACATGCTTTTGAAAAAGAAAAAAAATCTGATGCTATTTTCAAAGAGAATTAAAGTAAAGTATTATTTAAGGGAATTTATCTCTAAATAAAAGGATGATTTTAAGTTAATTAAGTGGGGGCACGATATCTACCTAGAAAGTGTTACCAGCAACTAAGGCTTAACTACTAGTCCCATGCATAGTAAGTAATCTAAAATAAGGTGAGAGAAATAACTCTCCCAACAATCTCGTCATCTTCACGGTGTGAATTATAAATAAAATTAATAAATTACATATGTCATACTTGAAACCTAAAATAGCAATTCATCCAATTAAATTCCAAGATTCCAATTTAACTAATATATGTCCATTTAATTTTAGTTAAACAATTTCGATTTTCAACAACTTACAAAATTTCCATACACACGAATATTTCGGAGGATACAATAATAATTTTCTATTCTACAAGGTACACATAAAATACAGGATTTTACGACTCAAATTCTATTCATAAAATTCAAACAATTTATTTTAACATATGAACGTCCATATAATCTAGCAAAAGCCCAACCTCTAACCTAAGCATATGAGGGTTTTGAGCCTTCATTCTTCTTAAAGATTTGAATAAAAATAGTACCAATTTAAATTTTACTTTCCCTAATTAGTGTCTCTAATATATTTTAAGAAAATAATAACAATTAGTGTTTAGGAAATGTTTAAAATGCATAATACTAAAAGGGAACAATAGAAGTATTCATGCCTATAAAGAAGTCATCTTTCAAATCTGATTACATGGTTGCGTTCCTTTTGCGAAAATAGTAAAGACATGTTCTTGGTCGTTCTTGAGAAAACTTGATTTAGATTTTCAAAACTTAGGTTGAAAGTTATGTTTTATGGGGTTTAGGTTTTATCGATTAGAGGAGATAATAATTTAGTAAGTTACTGCTTATTGAGACGGGCTAAAAGTATTTTAAAAAGTATAAACCCATCCATTATATAAAGTATTTAAAGAATGAGTCATAATCAAACGCAAACTCTAAAAAAATACGTTACGGGTGATCGGACCGCCAGAATTGGCTGAAATTTTGATATGTTATAGCTGATGGCTAGAAGAATCTACTGTAAAAAAACCAGCTTCATCAGATGCCTGATTTTTTTTCTTCCTTAGGTCAGATCCTCCCCTATTTTTTTTATATAAAAAGTTATAATTTCAAATTTTTAATCTTGATTTAAATTCCACTTAAAACCTTATTTTTATATATTAAAACCAATATTTTTACATACCAAAATTAAATAGATTCCAAAAAATTTATTTTTCTAAAATTTTTAATTTAACAAATATTTTTACGACTTAAAAATCATGGGGTGTTACACCGTCAACCACATTAAAGACTTAGCTCAGACTTTTGACCAGTTGGAGAAGTACCAAATGAAACTTAACCCGACCAAATGCATATTTGGAGTGCAAGAGTGAATGTTCTTGTGGTATATTATCAATCATAGGGGAATCAATTCCAATCCTGACAAAATAAAGGCTTTGATTGAGATTCAGTCCCCCACATGCAAGAAAGATGCGCAGAACCTGACTGGCAGAGTGGCCGCAAAAAAATGATAAATGTCTTCCATTCTTCAAGGTGCGTAAAAAGACATTTGAGTGGAATGACAAATGTGAGAAAACTTTTCTCGAGCTGAAGAAGTATTTGGGGTCTTCGCCACTCCTCTCCTCACTAGTTTTAGGGGAAAAGTTATATATATACTTGGTTATTTTGGAGTCATCTATTAGCTCGGTTTGATCTGACTAGAAGGAGGAGTTAAGAATCCTGTGTACTATACTAGCAAAGCATTCCGAGGAGAAAAAATCAAGTATCCATGCTTAGATAAGCTGGCACTTACACTTATTAAATCCTTAAGGAGAATGAGATTGTATTTTCAGGTTCACGCTATTGTGGTATACACTGACTTACCTCTATGACAAGCTTTGCACAAACCCGAACAGTCAGAAAGATTGATGTCATGGGCAGTTAAACTTGGGGAATATGAGATTGTGTACGAGCTAAGGACCACATTGAAAGGACAAGCAATTGCAGACTTTATTACAAAATTCACATACACAGAGATGACCAATAATCCCAGTTTGCCTACTGAGCATACTTATTCGAAAGAGATCTCAGCTCAAAAGTAAATAGAGATTGTCGTCGACCAACTAGAATCATCAGCTTCCCAAGAAAGAGCTCTGCAGTTGGATGGACAAAGCAAGAAGATATTCAAATGTGGAGTTATGTCAGAGGAAGTCTTAAACAAAGACATTCTAGTTTGAAATTTTTTTGTGGATGGATCTTCATGCACTGTTGACAATGGAACAGGACTTATCATGAACACTCCAGAAGACTTAGATGTAGAGTTTGCTTTGCGATTTTAGTTCCAGACCTCTAATAATGAGGTGTTGATTAAAGGTTTGGAACTTTCTTTATCACTAAATGTCGAGCATGTGATATTACATAGTGTTTATCATCTCATTATCATTCAAGTGCTTCAGATATATGGACTCAAAGGCAAAATTATGGTAAGATAATGGTATAGAGGGTATCTCTATGTTCCCTCCGGTTAAGATGGTCCAGATCCTAAGGGTGGAAAATGCTCGAGCAGTTTCCCTTTCTCGGTTAGCATCAAAAACTCTGATAGAACTCAGATTAACCATTCCACTAGAGATCCTCTCACATAGAGGCATTGATGTAGAAGTCTAAAGCATTATATCTGTAGAATTAGGTCCTTCCTATATTGATCTGATTAAGGACTATGTTGATAAAATATTGCTGCCATTCGACTCGAAAAAAGCTATGAAATTGAGATACAAAGAAACTAATTATGTTATAGAGAAAGGCATTTTGTACTGAAGGGGATAAACTATCTCCTTACTTCATTGCGTTCATCCACCCAAAGTATATGACTTGATTAAGGACGTACATTAAGATTCATGTGGATCTCATTCAGCTGGTCGATTATTACTACAAAGAATAGCCATGCAGGGCTACTATTGGACAACAATGAAAGAAAATTGTATTTCTTTCTCCAAGAAGTGTGATAATGGCCAAAAATTCACTTCTATAGATAGAAGATTGGGGGTTGCCCTAATTCCAATCACTTATCCCTGTCCGTTTGCAATTTGGGGAATAGACTTGTTTGGTCTATTTCCAACCACGAAAGGAAGGTTCAAGTATTTGGTTGTAGTAGTGGATAACTTTACTAGATGGGTAAAAGTTGAGCCTTTGTTTGATATTCCTCATCAGAAGGTTCTCTGGTTCATATGGAAGAAGATCATATGTTACTATGGGATGCCCTATGCTTTCATTACTGACCATGGTACTCAGTTTGATAACAATGTGTTTGCAAAATATTGCATTCGGTATAGGATTCAAAAGCTTCACGCAGCATTTGGACATCCACGGTGTAATAGTCAGATGAGGATTACTAACCAGAGTTTTCTTGATGGGTTAAAAAAAAGGTTAGATGATCCTAAAACAAACTGGATCAACGAGCTGCACAATGTCCTTTGGGCTTATAGGAGTACACCAAGAACAACAATATGGGAGACTCCATACATGCTTGCTTTTGGCACTGAGGCAGTGGTACCAACTGAAATAGGTCTGCCGACTCGAAGGGTATTGAACTTTGACTCCTCTAAAAGTGATATCATGAGGAGACTAGATCTAGACATGGTTGAGGAAGTCAGAGAGGTTGTTGCGATACAAATGGGCGCTTATCAACAAAGGATTGGTAGGTTCTACAACTAGAGGGTCAAGCTGACTAACTTGAAATAGGGACGTCTTGTACTTAAGAAGGTAATCCAGGAGGGAAATAATTTGGAACCAAATTGGTATGGTCCATACCGCATCTCGGTAATTATCCAACCATGAACATATTTCCTAGAAACATTGGAAGGAGAAGAATTTAAGAATCTCTGAAATGCCGATCACCTTCAAAAATATTATCATTAATTTTGATTTGATGTAATCGTTTATTCTATTTAATGAAGTTTCATATTTCTACCAATTATGCTTCCTTTTTCCATTTTTTCAGAGTATGGTGATATGAATCCACCAATAACAAAACTTTTCCAACTTCAAACTTTTTTACCTTAAAAAAAGTTTGAACTTTTCCAATCAGTTTTAGATTCTTTATTCAGCATAATTTCTTTTTTATTTATTGCATAAGTGATATCCTGTAATTTCTCATCAAACCCCCAACCTGCACTTAGGGCTTCATATTTAGCTTCATATTTATAGTGAAGCAATGCCACAAAATGTTTGTGATCTTCTTATAGATGGTCAATCATTTCATAGTAGGCAGCGTTATTCCCCACAACCCTATCAAGAAGACAGTGAAGATGAAATGAACACTAAAATTAAACAACTCAATAAATAAGTAAACAACTCAATAAATAAATTATTATTCTCAAGAGGTTAGTTAAATATTTGTTCAATTGCATGGCAAATCAATCAAGTGCAACAATTGATGATATACTAGCATGTAACCTGCGCGATGCACGGGTGTGTTATAATATTGCTAAAAATATAGAAAAACTTAAATCAAATTATATATTAAATTGTATCACAATGCACAATGCACAACCAACTACAAAATAAACATTGTATCACAATGCACAATCTTAACCCTTACAATTATATATTAAATTGTAAATAAATATAACTTATAAAATCATCTTACACTTTGTAAAGTATGTTGTATAAACATTGGCAATAGGGCTAAAAAAAAGTTTAACATTATTTATGATTCATCTTTTTCCATTATTATTGACAACATCTCTCTAATAATTTTTAATTCAAATTATCAAAATTAAAATTAAAATAAAAAGAAATTATTATATCTTTTTAAATATTAATTTGTGCTACATTTAAATTCCATTAATTAATCTATGTTGTCAATATAACGCACTGTGCAGAACAATGATTACATTAGTTTTCTAACAATCTATACAAAATGTATTGCAATGATTTGATAGGCGATGCTTGATTAAACAAATAAGAAACTAAATATTTAAAAGTGTTCATTAAAAACAGTTGTTATGATAATCACCCAACCCCAAAACACCTAACCCACAAATACAATCTAATTACCCCCCAAACCGATCCTAGATACCCCTTCTTCCCATCTATGTTCTCAGTTTATAGCACTGGCAGCAAATGAAAAAGAAGTCATGCAAGGGAGGAGATGGGTATAGCCATCTGATTAGAAAGGATCATCAGTCTCCAACATTGTATCCATAAAAGTGTCATTTAAACTAAAAACCTCTGGAGATAAATCGTGTCATTTTTGTGGGTACACACTTGTTATTGGGTTGAGATGCTCAAGCGCCCTCCCCATTGGAATAGTAGCTCATTGCCATGCCGATTACAATCTGACAAAAAAACAAAATTATGTGTGTGTTTTATACAGTGTTATTGCTTGCTGAAGAGAGGTTATAGAAAACCGTTTTTGCTAGTAGGTCAGTTGTTAAGTGTTATAAAGCTAAATAAGAAATTTTCAAGTGTAATTGACAAAAATAATATCTTAATGAAAGTGGTGTATTCATATGTAAGGTAAAACCTACGGAATGTAGAGAACGAGTTAAAGGAGAGGAGGAAATACATTAATCAGTGTAATGAGGATATAATGTCTAACGATACACAAAAATATAGGTAGTGTAACGATAACATAAAATAATGGGACCAAAAAAATAGAAAGAACCTGGGAGAGATTAGATATAGTGTCCTTAATAAGCTGTGCCTTGTATTTTGTTGAATTACAGTGGACATACAGTTACCCAAATAAAAGGAACTTATCAAACTATACAAACACACACACACACACAAGAGAGAGAGAGAGAGAGAGAGAGAGAGAGAGAGAGAGAGAGAGAGAGAGAGAGAGAGAGAGAGAGAGAGAGAGATGAGGATGCATAGAGATGTTTAAGGAAATGAAGAAATAAATAGATGGAAAGGGTAGGGTCATAGGAGATGGTTGTGAGAGATAGTAATGGAGGGAAGCCAAAAGGTTAGGTGATTGAGTGGACTCAAAAATAAGTCGGTGGGGATAGGCGGAGCCTTTCGGTCTTACGTATTAATCATCATTTATACCTCTAATACTATCGTATTAAAGGTATAATATAGATTATACTAGAATCCACAATTGATGATATGCAGCACAATATTAAATCAGTAGATTGACACAAAATTCACCTTTCCAATTGCAACCTCTCAATGCAATGGTCCAAAAGTTTTTTGGAATGCTTCATGATATCTAATCAAATGAGCACTTGAGATGCACAAATATTACTACTTAAAGAACATATCAAAATACAAGGATCAATAATGGAAGTTTAACCTTAATGTGACAATTAAAATCTAAAGAAATGAATTTTATGACACCAAAGCAATAAAAAAATTGCGATAATGTTGGCACAAATATGTGCATTGTTTCTTTGCACAAAAATGTGAGTATACAAATTAGTCTAGAACGTAACCTAACAGCAAACATAATTTATTACTGTAAATCCACAAAAAAATTATAATAACACAAGAATGGTAATATAAAAAAATTATTCAACATAATAAGATATACAAATAAAGTGTGGGTTTGGGCGTGGTTGTGGGTGTGTCTGGAAAAAAGATTACCTAAGCGTGAGTGATGAGCATTTAATTTCTAGAAAATATTTTTCTCAACCACCAAAAGAGAAACACTTGAAAAAAAATATAACGAAGAAAGGATAAGCATAAATAGAAGTTTAAACAACAAAAAGTTAGCTTATTACATGCAAATCAAATTACTACATGCTTATGAAATTAATACTTGCAAAATAAGTACACGTTAGTAAGTACAAGTTAAATCCAATCTAAACCTAGAAAAATATTTGAACCCCTAAACCCTATTGTATAAGTGATGAAAACAAAATGTATCCAAACCCATAAATCTAACTAAGAAAATATCTTTTTCCAAGCGTAGAAAAAGCTTTTTTGATCTTAAAAAGTGCCAAACAAAACAAAGAGAGAAACATATTATATACCTGGTAACTGTAATGTAAAAATCTAGTTACATCTGAAAATATGGATATATTCGAACAATTTTGAAATCTCAACCAAAGTAAAAATTAGATATATTTATTCAACAAAAACCAAACTCATTATATTTTGTAAAGCCTCGTAATTCAATAAAAGGTACAAACTATACAAACCAACACTGATACCTATATCTGTACAATTAATATTTATTCATTTAAAGAAATTACTCATGATATGCACCCCAACCGTTGATCGCAGGGGTATCGCAAATGATGTTAAACACCCTAAATCTTTAAAGTTAATCCAAAACATCAAGCTTGTTAAAAAAAATTGAAATTGAAATGTTTTGCAATTTATATTAAATTCCAACAAACTTTAAAAGAAAGGAAAACAGAGAAATTTTCATCCAAAACTTCAGGAAAAAAATTAATAAAATATGGGTGAAATCTTCGTGGTTTAAGAGGCTAAATTTAAAAATACAGGCATTCAATAACAAAAAAGTTGTCTTCGTGGTTTAGGAGGCTAAATTTCAAAATACAGGCATTCAATAACAAAAAAGTTGTGCTTAAAGGGGAAAAATTACAATAAAAGAGTGTTTACCTAAGTACCTCAAAGAACCCTATGCTCTTTACGCTTAAGAACCCCATAGAACCCTAAGCCACACATAAGAACAAATATGAACACCAAATTAGTACATTCAGAGTAAAGATAAGCATAAATAAGACCTTCAAAGGATTTTAACACCCAAGACAAACTAAATCCAAAAAAGTATAGCGTAATCTTCTTTGCACCTAAAAAATAAAAACAAAATCAAACCCCCAAAAAACAATGTTCAAACCCAAACATAATCCTAAAAAGAGATTATATAGGAAACCGTTACTATCTTGAACTCCAATGAAAAAATTACAATGAGACAAAAATAATATGTGATCAAGGATCCAAATTATCAACATATCTGAATTACAAAGGCCTAAATTATGTGAACAAAATACGAAATTTATGTGAAAAAAATAAAATGATGTTAACTATACAGACCTACGTGTGTGTGAGAGAGAGAGAGAGAAATTACCCATCGAATGAAGGTGGTCAATGATGGCGGCCACGTCGTAGTGAAAGAATGAGGTGGTGGGAGGGGGAGGGTTTATAGTGGCATCATGGTAGTGAAAGAATGAGGCAACTGGAAGGTTCAATAAAGGGGCTTAATTGAATGAATGAGGGAATAGGAGAATGAGGGAGGGTTTCTCTCTCTCTCTCTCTCTCTCTCTCTCTCTCTCTCCATTTAGAGTTATGATGTGGTACAATGTGAGACCCTTAGATTTCAATAGTTGGAGAAACTGGGGTTGTAGGATTTAAGCGTCATAAGTTGGAGAATTAAAACACCATCCCTCCCCCCTCCCCCCCCCCCCCCCCCCCCCAATATATATATATATAGTTCCAAACAAAGATATGCACGAAAACACACACAGCTGAGATGAGAATGTTTTCCATCTAGTGTATATAAAACGTTAGGATAAAATATCATTTACACCACTAGAAAGTGGTGCATTTGACATTGTCATTGATTGTGAATTGGTTTTAGAGTTGGACTTTCTATTGCTTTCCTATAATGATTTAAGAATTCTTTGCATTACTGACAAATGCATAGGAAAACTATGTGTTATCAAATTTAAAAACATAGTGCATACTCACTCCATATCGAGTGGTTTTGCAATCCACACAATGTGCAATCATGTACCAGTTTCTCATTACAACTTATATATATATCTCATTGCATAATATTAATAATAATATTTTGAGAAAAGTTGTAATATTATTAAAATGAAATCTAAATAAAGAAATTGGAAAATTAAATATTTAACACATATTCTATAAAAAGTTTACGTATTCAACATCGAAACATAATTAGCAATGTAATTTTTTTTTTACAAGTAAGAAATGTATAATTAATGAATCTGCATATGGAGGAGAATTGCAAATATAAATATATACAAAGGTTTATCAAAATATTAATAAAAAAAAGTGAATAAGGAGACAAAAACCCTCCCAACCTCCCTCACCACCAAGGTATACCACAAAAAACCACGAGGAATTCACCAAAAAATGTAACAAGCACTCGGGCATAGAATGTGATGCCTCCTTGAACCGTACATGAAAGGATCTAAACAAAAGTAACAAAGTCTTGCTGGCTTTATCTCCTCCCCCTCAAAGCACCTTATGTTCCTCTCAATTCATATCATCCAGAAGATACATAAATGATCCATTTTCCACACAGAGTGTACCATCACCATCCCCGCTTTATAGCCTTAAGCGACCATCTCCTCCATAACATACTCAACATACACCCATCTCACCCTAAAAATGAGATAAATAATCTCCCATAAACCCCGCATTACCTAACAATGCAATAATAAATATTAACTATTTCCTCGGCATGTTTACACATTCAACACCTACTTTTTATTCGCCTACCTCTATTCATTAGCCCATCCATCAACATGATTGCATGTGTCATAGTTGTCCATGTAAAGAAAGCCACTTTTGTTGGTGCAGACATATATCTAATGCTTTTCCAAAGAAAATCATCCCCTCTATCACCCACCAACTCTGCATAATAAGATCACACTGAGAATACCTCTTTTTACCCCTCCACCATATTAAATCGTAGCCACCTTGAGAGAAACCCTTCCCATCAAACTAGTTGAATAACTCCTCTGCCTCCTACAGCTCTGAATTCCTTAGACTCCTTCCAAACCTAGGATTCTAACTCGTCCTATCCCCATCCCTCTAAGTATGTCTCACCCCCGATCCTTCCTTCTCACTCTCTATTCGAAATAACATTGGGAACATCTCATTTAAAGATCGATTACCCCCCAAATGTCACTAGAGTAAAGCTAGTTATTAAGGACGATAAAAAACTATCTCCAAAAATGTTTTGATCGTCCCAAAGAAATTATTTAGGACGGATTTTGTAACGTATAAAAAAAATCCTTTATACTCAATTTATTTAGGGACGAATTTTTTCGTACTCACTTCTAATTTACAGAAGCTTTACATTTGACGCTAGGGATAGAAAAATCATCCTAAAAGGTATTCCCGAAAAAAAAATTCGCTCCCGCGCAAAGAAGATGGAAAGTTTTTTTTGTCTCAAATAGTCCTAAAATTCTATAGAGAAAATTTAGAATGGTTTATAACTCTACTAATTGATAAAAAAAAATGGTATAAAAAATTATGCTATTGTATGTTGTATGATGTAATGATAAATGACATCTAATTTGTATTATGCATCAAGTCATCCAACTATAAACCTAATATATCAACTTCATTAAATGAAACACATATCCAATAATAAATTCTTCCATTAAACTACATCCGACAACCCAAAACAAACCTTTAAATCAATAAGTACAAATAATTATCGCAACCAAGTTGAAATACTTAAATGATTATAAAACTATACTAATTACTAAGAAATTAAATTATCAAAATAAAAGTTATCCCTGAATTAAGATGATAAATATAGTAGCCACACTAAAAAACTTCTCGCAATATCATAAATATAGCAGTCATACTAAAACAAATTGTCTCTTTAACTACTTGCACATAACCTGCAATAAATTAATAATCATTTATCAAAATCAGATTACAGTAAAATAAAATAACTACAAATATATTAGTTAATCATATTGACAACTCTTTATTATTTTTTTTAAAAATTTGACAGTGTCTTCTTTGTTTATAAATGATAATTACAATGTTTAATCATCATAATTACATTAAAAAAATCAATAATAACCCACTAATTTCCATCACTTTCACACATTCACTATAAAAGTATTTTTAAATGTAAGTTTTAATATTAGAATAGTTCCACCAGACTCATGTCCAATTTTTAGGTTTCAATACTACACACGATAATTGAATAGTGATGAGAATTGAGAATACCTTATCAAGTTCCCTAAAAATTTCGTACTAAAGTAGTGGGGAAATCATCTGATGGTAATGGAAATCCAGCATTTTTCATCGCACAGAAAAAATTATGGGTAGCTTAGGGCATTAATTCTTTCATCTCATCCATCTCTCGGCGATGCCGATTCTCTCTAGCCTTAATCCTCTTTTACAACAACTCGATCTCACTCTCATAAAAGTGAGAAGTCCTCGAGTGGGCCAATACCTATTCTAATTGATATTCATGTTGAACGAAATGATATAAGGACCTGTGAAAGAAAAAATAAACGTAATTTATTCAAATATCTTATATTTACTCATTAATCTCATTATTATACAACGTATAAAACTAGCAATATATTCAACAAGGGTAATTTGTGTATCACCGTGTTACCTATTTTTAAATCACTTGTTATTTTTAAAATTTTTGACAGAGTTTCCTTCGTTTATCCATGAAATCCAACATGTTTTAACATTAAAATTCAACTCAAAAACAGAAAAAGCTACAAGTAAACCACTCGTAATCCTTCACATCGATAAAATACAAATGAACACATAACCTTATTTCATCAACATAAATATTCATCCACCCGCACGACCTATCTTAAAAATATTATTAAAAGGATTATAATTTAAAAGAAAATATCTATGAAAGGAAGTGTATGAATTTTTTGGTAATAAAAGAGAAGCCGAAAATATAAAAAAAATTCTAACAAGTTCTATAACATAAAGTGAAAATCTTGAATCAAATTACAACTAAAAATATAGGGGTTATTAAAAAAGATTAAAAGAAAAATATTTTCAGTTCAAGCATAATTGTCTAAAGAGGTAAAACTTATATATATGAACAATATCAATCAAAATTTATTTTCACTTCAACGGGTAATAGTAGAAGAAAAAATTTTAATTCATTCCTAATGGGGTAAACATGATAAATTTAGGGATATGAACAATATCAACGAATAATTAGTTTCTTTGATATTTTATCATATACTTAATATGCACCAAGGCAAATACAAATCTTAACCATACAAAAATACTAATACTAAATTGTTTAGTTAGAAATACCGTCTTTGATGTGCCGATCGAAACGTGTGGGTGGAAATCGAAATCGAAACAACTCAAATCCTGTACAAGTTTAAAACACCAGTTTATATAGGAACATTAACTAATGGATAACTCAAAACCATTGGTAAAAGAAGGTGATAAAAATAAAATCATTGCAGAGACTGTAAGTACCCGAATATGAATGCCGAAAATGAGTAATACAAGATGAAAATCTTCAAAATAAATAGTTTGGGCATAAAGCTTTACATATTCCAATAATAAATATGTATGGGGAGAAAAAGGATAGGAACCGAGAAGATTCATGAACATATTGGATCCGTGTGGAGGGGAGGGGAAATGAACCAAAGAGAGAAGTTGAACCGTCAATGAGAGAGTATTTGTTAAGTTGTTATATTACAGGTTTGTTGCTATTATACGGGAAAATGAGATAATTTTTCATTGGCATGAATTGATCTTGACTTGTTAGAGGTCGTTTGCTATTCTTATATGGGTAAGTGAGCTCTATTCATTTTAAATGACATTTATTGCAATTAACACCTCTAATACTATCGAACTAGCATACAACCCGTACGATGCACGGACGATGTACAATGAACCAATATAATGATAATTATAAAAATTAGTATATATTATAAATTGAATACCTTATCTTAAAGCCATTATAAAAGATTAATTTTTGTCATAAATAAATCTTGTGAATTATTTTTAAATATATTTTTATATAAAAAAAACTTTTTATAAATAAAAACTTCAAAACAACCGTACGTATTTATATAAGAAAGTTCGTACATATTTTTATTTGTTTTTAGTTTGAAAAACTATATATTATTTACTGTTACAAACTTAAAGTTTTTTCTATAAATAAAATGTTAAAATCTTTTTATAACCAATTTTTTATTTATTTATATTAAAAATAGTTTCAACATTTTGAAACCTTTTCTTAACTTAAGGCGATTTTTTATAAATAAAAACTTAAAAAAAGTGTACCTATTTTATATAAAAAAATTGTATATATTTTTACTTATTTTAATTTAAAAAACTGCATGTCATTCATAATTAAAATTAATTTTTTTCTCTATAAATACAACGTCAAAAATATTTTTATAACCAAAAAGCTTTTTTATTTATATTAAAAATAATTTTGAAATATTAAAAAAAAATTAACATTCTTTTCAGAAATAAAAATGATATGTATTTGTAATAGTATTAGTTGGATTGTGTAATGCAATTTGAGTGGAGAATAATGAAAAGAGATTAATTGAATCTAGACCATGTTGGATTGAGAGATTAATTGAGAGAGTCTAGAATGAATTGTTTTTTTAAGAGATATTTGGTTTATTCGTTTTTTGGATTGCATTAATTTTAGGAGGAGGGAGATGTATCTAAGTAAAGGGCATTATTTCTCATTTACGCCTCTAATACTATCGTATTAGAGGTATCACTAACATATAGCCAGTGTGATGCATGGGTGATGTACAATAAACAAATATAATGATAGTCGTAAAAATAAGTATATATCGATAATTCAATATCTGATCTTAAAACCACTATTAAGGGTTAATTTTTTTATAAATTAAATTTGTCTATTATTTTCAAATGTTTTTATTATATAAAAACTATTACTTGTAAATAAAAACTTTAAAACAACTGTACGTATTTTATATAAAAAAAACTTATACATATTTTTATTTGTTTTCAGTTTAAAAAACAATTTGTCATTTATACATACGAAACTTAAATTTCTTTCTATAAGTGAAACGTTAAAACTGTTTTCATAATAAAAACTTTTTTATTTATATTAAAAACAATTTTGAAAACTTTTTTTTAACTTAAAAGCTATTTTTTACAAATAAAAACTTCAAAAAATTGTACATATTTTATATGAAGAAATTATACTTATTTTTATTTGTTTTAGTTTGAAAAAACTTTATGTCATTTATATATAAAAACTTAAAGTTTTCTTTCCATAAATACAACTTTAAAAACATTTTTATAACCAATAATATTTTTTATTTATATAAAAACAACTTTGAAATTTTGAAGACTTTTTTTTACTAGAAATAAAACGTTATATAGATGTAGTAGTAGTAGTAGTAGTAGTAGTAGTAGTATCATCGTGTAATGTGATTTGAGTGGAGAATGATGAAAAAAGATTAATTAAATTTAGATGGTGTTAGATCAAGAGTATAATTAATGTAGTCTAGAATGCATCATCTTTTTAGTCTTTTAAAAGACTTTGGATTTACTGAGTTTTTTAGTTTTAAAAATATTTTTAATTTATTTGGTTTCAAAAAACACACTATTCAAGATAAGAGAGAGAAATATAGTAAATATTAAAGGTTGATTATCTCCTCTAATACTAGTATAATATAAATATAGACTAGAATGTAGGTCACGCGATGCCTGACCAAATTTATCTAAACTATATTTTTTTGTTGTAGTATATTTCACTATATGATACGAATGAAAGAAGATTGAATTTTAATTCTGATAAAATTAAAAGTAAGTACAATAATTTAACTCATATGTGCATGTATAATAACATGTATAGAAAATGACTGTACGTACCAAAAAAATCAAGGCTTCATTGGATATGACATATATTATAACTAAGAGTTTTTATAGTGTTAATCTTCAGAATAAATGTTGATATCTCAGCCTAAAGATTACATATAAAAAATTGAGATACTTGACAATAGTATTCCTTCTTTGAGACATTTTATCAAATATTTATTGTGCAATACTTGGATCTACTACTCAGGTAGATCTTAATTGAGAAACACGTATCAGATATGCATCCCTTTCTTTTTGCTTACAATTCAATGGGTACTCTTTTTTCACCGTGTTCAACAATCTGTACATAAGTAGTTAGAATAAAAAAATGATTTGTGGTTTTAAATATATTTTTAATGTTGTATTTATAAAAAAAACTTTAATTTTTTTATTTGTAAATGATATATGGCACATTTTCACGCCCTTATATCATAGTAGGAGAATCAATCTCGACCCTTAATTTTTTGGAACAGTAAAACACTCTCAAACACACACTAATACATGCGCGCACACACAAACTTAAAACACGTGCCATGGAAGGGCTGCCCCAAAACACACACCTCTACACACGCACACAGAATCACACCTCTGCCATAGATGGCCAAGAACAAAACCCAAGACCTGCTACTCCCTTTCTCTCTCTTCGTACATATACTTATATATATATATATATATATATATATATATATATATAAGTCCTGCTCTTGTGCGGACTAGTTCGCATTTTAAGAATGCGGACCGGACATGTGTCACCTGGCGGTGAGCCCAAAAAAGAGAGAGCGTGTGCCTATAATTTAGGCGATAATTTCTAGGTGCACCGTTAGTTGACACATGTCCAGTCCGCATTCTTAAAATGCGAACTAGTCCGCACAGGAGCATTATTATATATATATATATATATACATATGGTATAAAAAAATAGACGAGAAACAAAAAGTGGGAAACATACCCACTTGATCATCCATGGTGGGTAACGATCAGAGTTCTATGATGGGGCCTAGAGATAGAAGATAACAGAGAGCAATGCAAATGCAAGAATGTTTCTAAAAGAAATCACTTGTTACGGCATGAAAACTATTGCACTTCAGGATATAATTGTATATGGAGAAATATAGTAACTAATGTCAAGCAGTAACTTATATGCTTCCATACAATTCCAATGAGTTTTTAACATCATGGCGCTGGACCTTTCATTTTCCATCCTTTTGTCTTTTAATTTTCCATTCTTTCAAATTCTAAGAAAGAAACCTCACATACATGAATGAAAGAGGGATGGGAGTTAAAGTGAAGTGACACGTTGAATTTCTCAACTTTTATTTGAAACTTAATGATATTTATTACATCTGTCACGTATTAACCTCATACGATTATGAACAATATTTTTTATATATTTATATAGATAAGGATAAGGATTATTCATTTTACCAAAAAACATGAATACTTTGTAATAACATTTTTCTTCCGAATTAATATGATGGAAACATCTCTATTTGTCGCAAATGCAATAGTGTATAGTCCTATTCTAGATGTGGGTACCATTTCATGAAGAGAGAAAACGTGTTGGATCGTAGATTCAACAGCATTGCGTGTTTTTGTTTGTGTGTATATTGCTCTCGTCCCAGTTCAAAAGGAAATGAATTGTTCGAAGAAAGAAAAAGATCTCGAGGGTATTGATCGTGTAGCACATGGCGCAAAAGGCCTTTTTTTATATGAAAAAAGCTCATAGTATTCTCACTACTTTTTGAAATATATTTCGTTGAAATGTCTCATAAGCAGTGTTTTAACCCAAAAACATGTACATAATACTACAAGCTGTTGTGACCCTAAACAGTGCGGGGGCTTCCTCGAAAATTTATTTTTTCTTATATATAATAGTTTAAAAATTATAGAGAATTAAGGTAAATGTGATGTTCCTCCTAATATTTGAGTTTTTAGGATAATGCTTTTTAAATTTATAAATCTAGTCGTTGTGGTACAATAGCATTTATTTGTACGCACGGATACACTCTCTCTCTCTCTCTCTCTCTCTCTCTCTCTCTCTCACACACACACACACACACACACACGGATATGCACGTATGCGCACACACACACATGCACGCACACACTACATAGATTTTTTGTGAATTTGGTGGAATGGGTTGGGTTTCTCTCTCTCAAACTTTTGTCAATTTGGTGAGAAGGGAAATGGGCCTTTTAATATAGCACTTTTCGTAAAAGGGAGGTGATGAGTGATTTGGATTTGGGGTTTTAAGGAGAATGTATTTTTCTTGTCTTTTCGAGTTTTGGTGAAGGTATTGGTGAATTAATGTCTTTTTACCATATAATTTTTAGATTATTGCGTTTCTTTTTATGTACTTTGCAAATTTTTCCAAATATATTTATCCAAACTCTTTAACTTTTTTCTAGTATTTCTATTTTTTTTTAACTTTCTCCAATATTTGACAAACCGTTTAAATGTAATTTCTATCATTTCTAAATAATTGCAAAAAAAAACAAATCAACATTTTAAAAAATATATTCAACTTTATTTAAACTTTTTAACTGTAATTTTTATCATTTCTAGATTTTTGCAAAAAGAAAAAAAAAATCAAAGTTTTTAGAAAGTTTAAAATTTTCTCCCAAAAATTAAAAATAATTACATAAATCAAGAATAAAAAATAATTACATAAATTTTCTCCCCAAAATAAAAAATAATTACATAAATTTTTCAGTAATATTCTAAATTTTTAAAATTTATTTTTTGTTAGGAAAAAAATTCCTTCATGTGTAATGTACATGAACGGTTTTCATCCAAACACTTCACACCATTAGAGTTAAATGGGTTTCTTGAAGCTGTTTTGGAAGTTGAACGTATTTAATTTGTGAGACCGCGTAAAATCTATAAGTTATTTGATTCGTCCTAAATATAAATAATCCTAGAGTCAAACAACTAATAGCATTCCAAGCATGACGTTGATAATTAGAAAACGATATAACTAATGTGTGCCGATCGCGGCCCCTCGTCGATTCATCACCATATGTGCTTTCGGTGCTATCACTATGACACTATCTAAGGAACTAGAATCAAAAGACTTGATGGCAACTAGATTTACATCATGCTTAGATCGATGATCTTGTGCTCAGAAAATATTTCAAAACCCAATTTTGTCTTCTTTTCAACAACATCATACCACATCTCGGGGAATCCACAATAAAGGAAATTTTCTCCTTCTTTGATAAAGTGATAATTTAGGGAGTTCCCACAAATGACATCCTTTATCTTCAGCACTCTCTTTATGTATTGTTAACAGAGGGCCATGAGTTTGGTTGAGGAAGTTGGCACCTCAGACCGTGCAGCAGATAAGATGTTTTAGGGGAATTGGCTCATTGTAAATATTAAATTGTAATCTTAGGAGGCAGAAGAATCTATATTAAAAGTGTATATGGTCAGTAAGCTAAACAACAACAAACAAGTATTTCTAAATTTCCCTAAAAAATAGAAAACTTAACTAATTTTCTCATAAGTAGTTTTGACGGAAGATCGACTCTGTAAATTGACTTAAATGGACGAGAAGCTAAAGGCCTGCAATCTAACTAAAAAAACAATACGTAATAATACATACCATTGGCATTCCTGACTTTACACAATTTATCATCCATTGATGAACGAAAGTGACATTAATCAAAAGGGTGTAGAATTCTCTCTAAGAATATGGTGCACTATTCTCTGTAAGAATTTTAGCTATATCTAGTCAGAGATTGGCGAAATCTTTGTTCTAATAGTAGAAGTTAATAATAGAGAGAAAGTTGAGGCTAGCTTCTTGGATCTGACGAACACAACCTCTAAAATTCAACTCTCTATAGCATGAGGGAAAATAAGAGGACATTTAACTTTGTTTCAGAAGCATGAAGTTTTTTGTATAATAGTGTTAAGGGGAACTCTTATAATATCAAGAGAAATAAGCTAGTGTCTTATCAAATGGACTTGATACTTTTTGGACCATATGCACCTATTTTCATATCTAGTATGAATCTCTTCGGAAGTATGTGAATAAGTGACTTTCATGTAATAATTTTCATGGTGTTTTCATAGCCATCAAAACATGATCAGCCCCAGTGTAATTGTCATAACTGGAGAATTTGCTATGTGATTACTGAATTTTTTATATCATATCTGCATAATTACTTCAATTGCTTTTGCTACTTTGCTATATGAGATGCTTTTTCAGTATGCATACCTGAACTGCTTACTACATGTTAGTATTAGTTACTACTTTGAGTATGATGTTATGTAGTTAGAGGGGGAGTTATTGGGACTGAAGATATATCATTAGTATACCTGACTTAGTAAACTTGAACTGACTTAGTATACCTGAACTGACTTATCTGACTTAGTATACCAGAACTGATTCATTAATATACAAATTGATTCGGTATAGAAATTTATTCAAACTGCTTCATGACTATACAAGCTGATGCATTAGTAACGAAAAGTCGGTATACAATTGTGATTTGTTTGAGCTCAATCCCAATCAATCAAACAACTAAAAGTGATTTGTTTGAGACTAAATCTCAGCTCAATACATCTTTGAAAAGGGAAGCAAGTTTATAGCAATAGAAATGTAATGTCAAATGGCTACAATAAGGGGACTTGAATATTTGGGGTGCCATTTAGATAAAGGAAGAAAAAAATTCCTAGCTAAAATTAATGATATGCTCACCAAATTCCCAACTGAAATTAATGATATTATCACCAAATCCTATCAACGGACCAAGCAACTGTTCAGTTTAATTCTAAATAGTTGTGTATAACACTACTAACACAGCTGTGCAGAACATTGTTATACTGTATTTTACCCAAATATCAAATTACACACACATAAGTCCTACATAGCAAAGCGACAACATACTAGTTCTAGTAGCAGGGATTTCCATAGAAAAATTCATTGATGGAGTGGGATTTGAAGCGGTCGACGTAGTTTGATTGGAAGTCATCGGTGGAATAGGACTTGAAGTCACTGGTGGTATTGGACTTGAAGTCACTGGTGGTGGGGCGCTGGGACTCGCCTCTACCATCAACTCTCATCCGTTTACATCTAGGAGCCATACTGACAAATAATATATATTTCATGTTAAGATACATAATTAATATGCCATAATCTTTGTACAATACTAATAAAGAATTACACATAAGTAAACATAAACAAATACATTTAAGTTACAAAGGGTACAAAATTACTCAATACCACAACGTAACTTAAATAACATGAAAGTCTAGGAACAAAAGCACAAAATTCAACACCATTTCACCACATCACTAAAGTCAATAAAATGAAAATCTTGGAACAAAAGCACAAAAATTCAACTCCATTTCACCACATCACTAAATTCAATAACATGAAAGTATAGGAACGAAAGTACAAAAATTCAATCTATGTGACTATAATCATCATAATCCAATTAATTTTTGCAATAAACATAATTATTTGTACTTAACTTTTTGTTTTTTAAAAATCCCCCTGGTTTGTTCTTATGTGTATCATAATAGAATTGGACAAAGTGTCAACACTACATATCAAGAAAAATCACTATCATCTTTTCGGAGACACCAATATTAAGGCTGAGCATGGTTCGGGTTGGTTAAGTTAAACTATAGAATCAAAATCGAAATGGTTCGGTTATCTGGTTTTGGAACTAGAACCGAACCGAAATGTATATAGAACCAAACCGAATCGAACTGATGGTTCTCGATTTGATTTTGTTGATTTTTGGTTCCCGTTCATTTGTGATTTTAGCATGAAATTAAACAGATATAAAAATTGTACTATCAAAATTTAATCCATTCTTCTTATATAATTTAATCTATTGTTTTGAGATTTTTGTTTAAAGAAATTTATTTAAACATGTATAAAAAAATTTACTATCACAATCGTTATTTTGATTTGTGTTTAAAGAAATCGTGAAACCCACCGTAAATCACTACGAGCAGATTAGTATCAAAATAACAAGTGTTCATTATTAAGAATCAAAATACACTTTATATCTCTTTGTTTTGAGGTCAAAATAATAGTTGTCAATGGATGATGTGTTGCCTCTTTTAATATGCAGGTACGAGTTGTTCAAAACTTGGTAAATTTTACAAATGATTATTTAGATTTTGGGCTCCTCTAGTTTTGTCCATTAGGGGATTAGCTCTCAATTAAAAACTATTGTAGGATTAACCCCCATTTTCAATTTTGGCGACACTTTTTGGAAAAATGTGTCTCTAAAAATATCAAAACAATTCAAAAAGAGTCAGCAAAAAAAATGAGAGTTAATCCTACAATAATTTTTAATTAAGGGTTAATTCCCAAATGGACAAAACCAATGGGGATCAAAATTCAAACAACACTTTTGCAAAAGGGTGGAATTGTTTTACCATCACTTTCTGTTTTTTGCATTGCATAAAGTGAAAAGGAGAACATTATAAAAACATAGTGAAGAGACCATGAAACAAAGGTACATAGGCCAAGAGTGGCCTGATTAGGCACAAATTCTTCTCATTCATCCCTATAATTTAGAATCTTTTAACATTCCGTATAATGTAATTCAAGTTGATTTATCTCAATGTATTGTTATTGACATTATCTAACGAGTATGTCGAGTTTCATGTATTTCTCATAGATTTTGCAGGTCCTTAGTGGACGAGAAGAAAGAAAGAAGAAAAAGGAAGAAAAGTCAAATGGGCAAAAGAGTAATTTTCAATTGGAATTTGGACAAGAAGCCTAAGAAGAGTTGCAAACCTCAAGTCTACGAGAGCATAGGAAGAAACGACACCCGAATTCGAGTCCCAGAGCACAAGTTACAAAGCTTCAAAGTTGAGAGAAAATTCACAAGGAAGGAGGAAGTTTAGATCAAGTCAAACCGAACCCATGGAGGACAAAATGAACCGGTATGGTAGTGAAAAATTAGTTTTGAATTAAATACTGATTGAATCGTGTTGTGTAATGAACACAACTGTCGTAGATCTTTTAAACTTGTTTGCCTAGGTAACCGGGGTGTTTAAGAATACGATGTGTGTATTAGCTATTGTAGCACCGTTTTGTTCTTGCTCTTCATTACGTATGATGCGGGCTTATAGACTCATATATGTAATGCTTGGGATTAATAAACACTACACCAAAACTGGGCTAATGGTCAGGGACTTTATCCTTGACCAGGAAGGGTGGGTCGCGAATTTAGTCCGTGACGAAATCTGGCGTGACCAATTTCGATGGTCACGGCCCAAATCCCTGACCTAGAGTCTGGTCACGGACCCCTCATTGTCACGAATGTGGTCACGTCCCATAGCCCTGACCCTAATTGGATGTGTGGTCACGACCCAAATCCGTGACCACATCCTGATTAAAGACCAGCTGGTCACGGACTTCCACCGTGACTAGTAATCTGTTCCATCCATGTTTGTCATGGCTTAAGACCATGACCAGTTATCTGTGCCATGCATATTTGTCACAGCTAAAGTCTGTGACCATCCTTAATGTATATATATTATATTTATTATCACGGCTCAAGGTCGTGACCATCCTTACTGTGCATAAAATATTGTCACGGCTATGGGTCGTGACTATACTTACTATATCTAAAATATTGTCACGGCTATGGGTCGTGACTATACTTAATAATAAAAAAAAAACCTCAAATCGGGAGGCTAATCGGTCAGTTGCTATAAGTGCTCCTTGGGTGACCTCGAGGAGGTCATGTGCTCTCAAATCGGGGGTCACATGCTCTCAAATCGAGGGGTCCGTGACCATGCGGTCACAGGCCCATGTAGGCATTCTGAAATATGGGTCGTGCTCTCAAACCAGGGGTCCCGTGGCCACGCGATCGGATCGTACGGGCTACGTTGGTCCCGTGCGAGGTGTTGGCTCTGCTCACGGGGACGTTTGGGGGCGCTAAGGTGTTTCGCCCCCGGACGGCACCTTTTCAAGCCTAAGTGTGGATATTCTCTGTTATGGGTCATGCTCTAAAATCGGGGGTCTCATTCCACGCGGTCGGCTCGTGCGGGCTACGTTTGTCCCGTGTGAGGTGTTGGCGTCGCTCACGGGGCCGTTTGGGGGTTTTGCCCCTCGACGGCACCTTTTCAAGCCTAAGTGTGGATATTCTCTGAAATATGAGTTGTGCTCTCAAACCGGGGGTCCCGTGGCCACGCGATTAACTCGTGCAGGCTACGTTGGTCCCGTGCGAGGTGTTGACACCACTCACGGGGACGTTTGGGGGGCACTAAGGGGTTTTGCCCCCCGACGGCACCTTTCGAAGCCTAAGTGTGGATATTCTCTATTATGGGTCGTGCTCTCAAACCGAGGGTCCCGTGACCACGCGATCGACTCGCGGGCTACGTTGGTCCCGTACGAGGTGTTAGCATCGCTCACGGGGCCGTTTGGGGGGCGCTAAGGGGTTTTGCCCCCCGACGGTACATTTTCAAGCCTAAGTGTGGATATTCTCTGTTACGGGTCGTGCTCTCAAACCAGGGGTTTGTGGCCATGTGGTCGACTTGTACGGGTTATGTTGATCCCGTGCGAGGTGTTGACGCCGCTCAAGGGGACGTTATGGGAGCCCTAAGGGGTTTCGCCCCCTGACGACACCTTTTCAAGCCTAAGTGTGGATATTCTCTGAAATATGGGTCATGCTCTCAAACCGGGGGTCCCGTGGCCACGCGGTCAACTTGTACGGGCTATATTGGTTCCGTGCAAGGCGTTAGCGCCACTCACGAGGCCGTTTGGGGGCGCTAAGGGGTTCTCCCCCTCCCCGACGGCACCTTTTCAAGCCTAAGTGTGGATATTCTCTGAAATATGGACCGTGCTCTCAAACCGGGGGTCCCATGGCCATGCGGTAGGCTCGTGCGGGCTACGTTCATCCCGTGCGAAGTGTTGGCACCGCCCACAGGGCCGTTTGGGAGGTACTAAGGGATTTTTCCCCCTAACGGCACCTTTTCAAGCCTAAGTGAGGGTTGTCAAGCTCTTAATCTTACTATGAGGCCGCTTTAGGGGAGCGATCACCGCGCACGGGACCACTGTAACTCGCACGAACCGTTCGCGTGGTCACGGGACCCACGGTTTGAGAATATGACTTAGGCTTGAAAACATGCCGTTAGAGGGGAAACCCCTTAACGACCACCCTACAACCCCTAAAGAAGTTTGAACACCTCGCATGGGACCAACGTAACTCGCAAGAACTGACCGCGTGCTCAAGGGACCCCCAATTTGAGAATATGATGATAATTTGAAAATATCTAGAATTAGTTTTAAAAACATGCCGTTAGAGGGCGAAAATCCAAAGCATTATCCCATACTCCTTCTAACATACTATCCAACAACAAGACAACAACCAATAATTATCCAACAGCCAAAACAAATAAAACCAATAGTTATCCCATACTCCTTTTAGCATACTATCCAATAGCAAGCCAACAACCAATAATTATCCAGCAGCCAAACCAAACAAAACCAATAACTATCCCGTACTCTTTCTAACATATTATCCAACAACAAGCCAACAACCAATAATTATCCAACATCCAAAACAAACAAAACCAATAATTATCCCATACATCTAAAATATTTAAAAGATAATGCATATAAATTATATAACTACTTAAGTTAAAGTAAGAGTACCTGATTCCTGTGATCCAACAAGGCCATTAAATAAAGTCTTCTGAATGTGTGATTTGACCAAATTGATCCTGGAGCCTCCAATGTATTCTTTTACATGTACATTTATTGACTAGTTTTTTTAATACAATCTTCATAAAATCAAGCCAATTTAATTTCATTTTATGAACATTGCATCAATGAAACTGATCAACAATGTATATGTATAGAACATGTGGAAATTGAGCCGGGTCAATTTTATCCAATCACAAACTCAAATGACTCTATTCTCAAATCGAGTGTCTTGTGATAGTATCTAAATATTCGACTGAGCATAACATATTATCGAAAGTTAACTTACATAAATCATATTAAACATTCATAAAAGTAACTAAACATTCATATATCAAAGTAAGGCACTAATACAATGTCAATATCAAAATAGGATACAAATTGACACGGTTAACATAATATTTTGATACTAAATCTTCCTTTAAATAAGCTAAAAGATCCTTCAAATTAGGGTTGTCATCAAGAGCTGTCTGGAACTCTTTTGGAGCCTTCAATGCATCCACTTTAGTAGCCATACCCTTTGGTGCATGCACAACAATAGACCAATTGCCATCATTTGTGCACTTGGAGTAGAATACCTTCTTTACATTCTAAAAGGCTCGTCGACTATGTGATCTTTACTCTTCAGCTTCGATAAATCTACCATAATAAGTTTGGAGTCTAGATAACCTTTGTAAGCATTTGTAGTATCCTCCACCTTTACTCAATCACAATAGAATATAGTTTCTGTGAAATCTAAGTAATCAATTTCTAGGATTTGTTGGACTATCCCATAATAGGTTAGCATCGTATTCTTTGGATTTTTATCGCTTTTGCTAGCGATACAGGTGGTCAAGGCAGAAATTAATATTCCATTATTTCGCGTCAAATTTTTTTCCTCATATGGATATGAAATGAAATCGAAACAGTTGGTGCAGAATTTCTTAAACTCTTTCGCACAAAAATTATGGCCTTTTGCTAGGTGTGCAAGCCTAAAAGAGACATCACCTCTTTTTAGAAGCTACATTTATTAATGAATTTGTATTAAGGCATGTTTTTATCACACATGGATAAATAACCGCACACATAAGATGTGAAGTTTACCTCTTTTGATACCCATGCCCTAAAATCCGTTGTCGCGCAATTTCTCCTTTGATTTTGAGAAATTTCATTCTCGTACTTCCTACGAATAAATTATAGAGTTTAAATTGTAAAATATAAAATATATATAATAAAAGAAGAAGAATTCAATAGATACGCACTCTCTTCATTCTTCGACTTCATCTTGCGATTTGAAGACATAATGAGTTGCTTGCTCGTATTGTATATTTATAAGTTTCACCTCTTTAGGGTTCCCAAATGGTACTTCATCCTCAAACTCGTCAGGTTTCTCGATCACTCCTCCTCTATGAGGATTGAACCTCCTCACCTCTTGTTCTGGCATATATTCCCTAGCGTATAACAATGATTCCACAGTTACGTATTCTTCAGCAATTGACCCTCTAATATACCGTGTATTCTTTACGTAATCTTTGAAATTTTTTATCAAGCGCTCTAAAGGATACATCCAACGATACCTAACGGGACCACATAATAAATCTTCATCGCATAAATGCACAAGTAAGTGGATGCTGATATCGAACAACGACGCAGGAAAATATTTCTCTAATATACAAACTGACTCGGCTAAAGTTGATTTTGCAGCTCTAATGTGCCTTCTGTTTACCCCTTTTACACAAACTAGGGTAAAACACAAATTGATTTGCATAATTGCCCAACGGTGATCTTTGAGTTCAAAGAAGCAATGCCGAAATAACAGAGGGATTAATTGGATGATTACATGCCAGTCATGAAACTTGCATTGTTTTAAGTCATTTGCTTGGTACTTAACGACCCTACGTAAATTACCAGAATAACCAGTTGGAGTCTTCAATTTTAACATGTCTAAGAGGATCTTCTTCTCACTAGTAGTCAAAGTGAAAGCACCCGGGGGTAGAAATTCTTCCTGTTGTAGGATCATTTTTTAACCAGAGTTTATTCTTTAACTTCATATCCTGTAGATCTCAGCGGGCTCGCTCTCCATCTTTGGAATGAGATCCACCCAGACATGTCCCTATCAAATGTTCTGTAATATTCTACTCTGTGTGCATCACATCAATTACATACCTTACACGATGATCTTTCCAATACGGAGAATAAAAAAATATTGATCGCCTGGACCATGGTTTTGCTTTAGTAGGGTTGTTAGGATCTCCCCTTGCTTTACGCTTCAGGTTTACAAACTTGGTGTGTTTGTCTATATACCTATTCCCCGCAGTTGCAACCGTCGCCTTCTCCTCGATTTGCTAACCAGAAAGTCGAGTAGGTTGCATCCGTCGCTCGTGACCAATAGGGTAAATGTTAAACTTGTCAATCCTGAAAGGGTGACTAATCGGCAGAAATCTATAATGACCCGTGTAACTCAGCTTACTACTATATTGTAGCCAAATGGCTTCAGTTTCCTCCCCACATATGTGACATCCATAATAACCATGAACATTACAACCGAACAAGGTCCCATAAACAGGAAGGTTGTGGATTGCCCACGTCACCATTGCTTTATGTGTGAACTCTTCACCCTTGTGAGAGTCGAATGCCATCACACCTTTATCCCACAACTCTTTAAGCTCTTCGATTAATGGGTCTAAGAATATATCAATATCATCACCCAAAGCCTTCGGCATGGGTTTTAATACAAATAATAATGTAAACTCCTTTATCAGGGAGACTTAAAGGCGCCATTAGAACTGGCCAATAACTCTGACTAGTACTTAAATTACCAAATCCATGGTGTCGTGCATTTGAAATTTTCCAGACGAGTGAATCAACTGAATGACGTATCATATTCCCACCCACCTCGCATCAAGCGTGCCATGTCATGGCCTCCATTATCCACGGTACACTAAAAAATCACTTTAACCGTGGCCCCAGTGAAAAATACTTCAAAACCTTTTGTGCGACTTGCGAGATCTTTTGATATTTTGCAGGTTTGTCATTTATATTCTCACAAACGACATATCTAGGCTCACCGCATACTAGACATTCATCCTTCTCTCCGTGTTCATTGCGATACAATATAAAATCATACTTGCATGCATGAATAGATTTATATTTTAATCCCAAACCCTTCAAGCTCTTCTTCATGGTAGGATAATTTTCTGGTAACGTGTTCTCTTTTGGGAGAATTTCTTTAACCCATTTAAGAATTCTGCTTACGCTGTTCCCAGACAAGCGAAATTGAATCTTCAAGTTATACAAACCAATCATTTCATATAATACTGAATGATCTTCATCGCAATCTTTATACAATGATCTAGACGCATTGGCTTTCAACCGTATATATTCCTGATCTCCTGGTAGTTCAGTATCAAATTATTCATTGTGCGCATTATCTATCTCCGTAGGTTGGTGTTTTGGTTGTGGTGGACTCTGTAAGCATCGTCAATTAGGTCGGTCAATAGACGATGTGTTGGCAAATCATTTACCACTTCCACTCATTGGTGTTCTGTTACGTGGTCGATTACCGATAGTTCTTCGGGAACATAAGGTACATGTTTTTCACCATGGTATGTCCACTTGTTATAATCTTGACCAATTCCCCACATTATTAAATGTAACTCAACATCTTTTAAATATTTATATATTCTTTTGTACAATGGGTGCACTGACACGAAATCTTCTCACTTTTAAGGATCTTGAAGGCGTATCTAATAAATTTTTGAACGCCTTTAACATGACTATTAGTTATTCAGTCAGTCCCCCCCCCCCCATTCACTCTTTGTATTGTGGAAAATCAATTTAATAATATTCAAATTGTATTCATGTGTTAACATGATAAAATAAATATCATGTTGCATAGTAAAGCAATAATATAGTATCAAAGCAAAGCACTAATATAGTTAACAACGCACCAATCAATCAAACTATGCAAATACTTAAATACAAGAACACGCCAATCAACGATACTACAAAACCACTTAAACTCAAATTAAATAAATTTGTCTAATGATATTATTACAACATAAGAAAAATGCTACTACATCTTCATCAAGCGATAAACTAGCCAAGTGGTAGCAAACGCTACATAATTTTTCATAAAATTACCTTCTCCACCGTATACGTGCGCTGGAATAGCTTCACAACCCTCATATACTATATCAACCACGATCTGACACTCAGCCTCTTACAGAGGTCAATTATGTACTAAAGTTCCTACGACATTGGACATGAGCATGCAGATCCCAACGATAAATTTACCGCTCAGGTCCTGTATATAGTATTTCTCGCCATAGTCACCATGGGTTGTTGACAATGATCCAAGACATGTACCATGCTGAGGCGCTGAGAAATGGAATATTGAAGGAGGAACTAGAATGTGTGGGGAGAACGGAGAACGAGGAAAATTTTGAGGAATCCCTGGCATCTATGGAGGGAAACCAGGATGCATTGGGGCTGCAGGGGCATACGACCGGTTAAAAGGGACAAAATTTGTGCAAGTTTATCATTCACACCTTCCAATTCATTTCGAAGCCCCACTATATCCCCTTCAGTCCTAGAATGACGATCATCGTTGGACGCAAAATGCCTATTAACAGAAGAAAGCTCGTCCACGAGAGGTGCAGTTTGTTTGAATCTTATTTTTGGCATTTACGACCCCAAACCTCTCGTCCTCCCTTTGTGGTCCTTCCCAAAGGTTTGTGCGATGGCATCATTGTCAATATCCTCAATCGGACTTGAATCTGACTAACTACTGATAGACTCTATTGATTCTAGAGTCTTGGCCAAGTGAAGAGGGAATTTATTATCTTTGTCCCGTCTAGCATGCACGTAAAAGTTGGCCCCATTCGATGTCTTTCCTTCATCCAGGTTACCTTTCATAATGTTCGTCCTCTCGTTCTTCTAATCTTTATAAGATTTCGAGCTAAGCCAATGGACATCAGTTTTTTTGGCCCTATTCTACTTATTTTTCTCCCTTTGCAGCATTTTGGAGTCCTTCGCCTCATTCTCCAGAAAATCATTCCATTAAGAGACTAACATCTCAACGGTCGAAGGGACTTGGTCTTTCAGCGCCAAAATGTCGGAGCTTGATGCTCCCTTAGGTAAATGCTTCTGCCTAAGGTTTCTTCGATATGTTCGTAGTTGTTCATCACCCGAGAAAGAACCTTATTTTTTGAGTTGGAGGAAAATGAAAACCGTTTGCTGAGTTGCTTATAGATGTCATCTTTAATAGTTTTATCTACGAGGTTCAAATTATAAGCTCCTCCCACTCCCACATTCATTTTTGCCAAGGACATACACTGGGCTTTAAACTGTTGGACGTGATTCTTATCCCCTGTGGGGTTATTTCCCAAAAGAGAGAACCCAATGGGCTTCTTCTCAACTGACCTGGAAGTTTCAGGAGCTTTGGGCGTGTCTGTTGGATTAGTGGGAGGAGTACCTTGCCTACTGCAACTCGGAGTAGGGGAGTGAACAGTTTGTGGAGAAGGGGTCCCATGAACAGTTGGTGGAGTTGAGTATTACTCACCAATTAGGGATAAGAATTCTCCTTGTGGTTGTTGGTTGTTGTTGGTTGGAGCGTTGGTTCCATTAATGCCTGACATTATCTACAAAAATAATAAAAGTTAAATGTGTATCTATAATAATAGATGCATAATTTCAAAGTTCAATATGAAGATATAAATAATATTTTTGGTTTTTTGACCATATATTATAATCTACCTGTTCATGGTAATACTTTAACAAAAGTTCAATGTGTCTGATCTCCATCCATTCTGGATTTGTGTTTAAAAACCTATGGAAGCATATATATAATGGATGCATAGATGTCGGCGACATGAACTCGAAATATCATTCTCTTCAGCCTATTGGAAAGATTGAGTTTAACGTGCATATGTCGTGAGACATCACAATCTTCGCCAATGCCCTTTGTACATAATTCTATCCATAATGGGTGAATTTTTTTTTTCAGACTTCTCTAATAGCGTAAGCAAGGTTAGGGCTCTACCGGGATTATGTACACGATATATATATTATACAGCTTCATCCTAACAATGTGGCAGGGAAAACAAAATACGATCAAACAAATACTCTTGCTGGAAATGAACTCCATGATTTACAAGGTAGTTAAATTGTTCGATCTTCCTATTCCCATACCAATAAACCGGAGTACCCACTTTATGAGGATCATTAATGAAAGAGGTACAAGTGTGGACCAATTGCAACCTTTCATACTCTTGTTGCCATAGATTATCATCGTGACTCATTTTTCCTCAGAATAATGAACGAGGGCGTGAATATGATTCCTATAAATAATGGCTCTAATGAATCATTAACTAGTTATTGTGTACGAGGGCGTGGATATGATTCCTATAAATAATGGCTCTAATGAATCATCAACCGTTAATTTATTATGTTTTGAATACCTACTTTTGTCATTTAACCTAACAATCCCTAAAATTAACCCTTATGTTTGGTATTTTTTTAATGGTCCGGTATTTTTTTAATGGAGAGGTAATTTTTTATATTTCAGCCCCAAACTTAAACCAACAATATCCATAAAATTAAAATTTGCCCTATTTTTAAACTTAAACCAACATTAATCATATATGTGTATTTTTTTTCTAGAATATAGGCACAATACACAATGATAATTTATACACACCTACATACACAATACATGCGCGTATACACACACACACATATATATATATATACACACACATATAGAAATACACACAATAAAATAAATAACAAGGGCTTGGAAATACATACACAATGAAATAATTAATAAGCGTTTGAGATTATATACACACGTATACACACACGTACGCATACACACACACATACACAAAAATACACATATGTATACATATAGAAATACATACACGTATACACACACACACATATACACACACGCGCACACATAAATACTATAGAGGGGGATTGAATGTAATACTGAGATTAGGGATAATCCTCCCATTCACAGTAGTGTTCGGGATTAAGGCAGCCTGGCGTGACAGCTCAAGTGTGGAAGTTCAAGCGTGGAAGCTCAGGCAAGGCAACTCAAGCAAGGCAGCTTGGCATAGCAGTTTAGCATGGCAACTCATACTTTAGCTTACTGTGTTAGTTAGTCATATTGAATTTTTGTTTATCTTGACTATGAGCTACAACGATTGTAATGATGTAACGAGAATAATGATTATGTGTGAGGTCAAACGGTACTCGTGAGAGACCAGGCTTGGCAGGGCCTATGAGAGCTTTCATGCTCTATCGAACGACCTCGCAGTGGGAACTTTTGAGGGACTTAGTTTGGAGGATTGAGAAGTGAGGTGCCGTTAGGGATTGTCCTAACCATCTTAGATACACCTGGTAAAATACCGAAGGACCCTTACCGTGGAACATCGGGTGGAGCGACTTTAAGTTCCATCGGGCATTAAGCTGCGAACCAAACAGCCCTCTGCTTAATGTCACATCTACTGTAGGTGATGTCATTAGCCAGCTGACAATGTCAAATTTGCACTTGATTAAACCCCTGTAGTATTTGGGTTGTCAGACGGTTGGTAAGCCACCTCTGTAGCAATAGCCCCCTGACATATAGTGGTTAGGCAAAAGGCATACCCTGTCATTCAATGTCTATGACGTGGAGATAACTAGTGCATTAAGTATTTAATGTTGGTGACATAAAGTATAAGGGATATCTTTAACGGGAATTAATGATTGAGTTGCCTCGGGAGTGGTGTGGGGGCTATTTAAAGACCCCAACCACCTCTGGGGAGAGGGCATGATCTTTTTTAGAGTTCAGGAGTTATTGCAAAAAGAAGAAAAAAACATACAAGAGAGAGTTATTGCAAACTACAGAGTTTTACTCACCCACCATTGTTAATTTATTACAAAGCTTTTAATACTTGACAGAGTTTCTTGAGGGTCGTTGGTGTGTTTGGCTGCCTACCAAGGTGTATCTAGGGTGCTTAGTTCTCTCTCCCTCTAAATGAGTTACTTTTGAGTTCGTTGTTATCTGATTGAGTTATACACGAGAGATTTTTTGAGCTTATTCAAGCTTTCTCTTCACTAAGTTGTGTTTGCATGTCCTATAGTTAATCCAAGGTTTTGCTAGTTAACTTATCATTACTGTACTCAAAAGGGGTTACGCCTCCATCTTATCTAAACTACCCTCTTACATTTGGCGACTCTGCTGGGGAGGCATTCTTCTAAGCAAGGAGTATGGCGCAAGATAATATTAATCGAAGGGATGACATCCTACACAATGAAGAATAAGCGATGAGAGAATTAGAGGATCTAAGGGACGGGGCTCCTCGAATGGAGGTACCTCTAGTTCAGGCAACGACAGGCATTCCAGGGGTGACACAAGCTTCCACGAGTGCTGGGTTAGGACCAGCCCAAGTGGTACTCCACATGAATAAGTTTGATGAGTTTTTGCAAACTCCAGTAGCTTCAACGGTGTTGGGAGGATTTGAAGCAAACTCCTTCGTAACACCAAGGGCAGCCCTAACGGTCCCACCGAGTACAGGCATAATAGGAATAGTCCCAACAAGTATACCCACCATTATGAATCCATCGGTGAAGGCCTCGATAGTACCAACGGCTCCAACTATGACGATTGATCCAGCTACAACGGGCACTCAACCTATAGTCCCGTTGGTTGTTGCCCCAGTAGCATCACCTATGGAGGAAATGAAAGAAGAGATGCAGAATGAGATGCTAAAATTCATGCAAGCTTCCTCGCAATCTGCGAGCGAGGTAGCTTTGGTCTATGACGACTTTAGGAACCTTACCCCCAGGAATACAATGACGATACCTATTCGAAAGATTATATCCCTCCTATCTTTGAAAAATACACAGGACAAGGTGGAAATCCGAAGGAACATATTAAGCGCTTTATTGAAAACTTAGGGGCGCATTGTAATAATAAGAAGCTCAGGTTGAGGGAGTTTTCCAAATCCTTAACCGACAAGGCATACACCTGGTATTCTCACTTGGCTCCCAATAGTGTTTCCACGTGGGAGGAGATGCATGTTTTATTCGTCTAGAAGTTCGTTCTGGCGGAGGATGAGTTTACTTTGACCCAATTGAGAGGGGAGAAGAAATGACCTGGGGAAGAAGTGGTGGCTTACGTTCAAAGGTTCAGGGAAAGGTCCCTAGATGTGAGGGAGGAGGGTAAAGAGTCCAAGTTATTACAGATCTACGCAGAGGGGCTGCTTCCTGAGTACATCTGCCATCTTATCAATGAGACGCGCGAGAGTACTTTTTTGGCATTTCTAAAATCGGCAAGAAATATCTCATTGGTTATGCGGCCAAATCTAGTGCTGGTGCCCATGATGTTTAGGCAGTCGATACAACCTGCGAGGGGGAGGTCTCAGCCCCCACGGGTTGGGTACACCGAGGGAGCAGATGGGGGTAAGGCGCCGAAGAAGGACAATAAAAGGAATTTTGGAAAAGATAGGGAGGACCCACCACCATTGCCTTGTGTAGTAGAGGAGGCTGTCAGCTGTTACAATGCAATGGTCCAAGGAGGAACGGTCTACAAACCAAAGGGCATTCCCGTTGGGGAACCCGATGCGGCAACGAGGGCAGATCCCAAATATTACCAGATTCATCGAAAGATCCAGCATCCAACAGAGAGCTATTTCACGCTGAGAATAATCATCAAAAAGTACATGAAGGTAGGGACGTTGTAAATCCCTCCACATAACATTAATAATAACCCACTCCCAGTACATGGGGCCAATCTGGTGGTGGCCTATAATGAAGAGGTAGAGAGAGAAGAAAGAGATCCAACGACGAAGCTGGAGAGTTCGAAGAAGCTTTGGAAATTTGTACTAAGGGAATGGCTAACGTAGTATTAGCCTACGATAAAGAAAGCGCTAAAGACGTGGAGGATGTATACAGCGTTGAATATGAGGAAGCGGACCCAATCCTAGAGTACTCTGCAGTTTCAAAATCCCCAAAGTTCACTTGGTTCTTCGACCAAGTGAGGATACCAAAAGAGAGTAGGTTGGAAATAACCCAAGCAATACTTGACATTACGAGGAAGAACGCAGTCCCTTCGCTCAGATGGAAGGGACCCATGGCCAAGTTAGTGAAGAGGTTTCTGTCAGAAGTAACTTTCAACGATGCAGATAGGGCTGTAAGATTCCCTTATAACAGGCCATTGTATGTGACCACCAGCGTTCACGAAATTAGTTTCTCAAGGACTCTTATGGATAGGGGAGATTCCATCAATATTATGCCAATCAACTATTTTCACGTAATTAATATTCCGGAGGAAAGGTTGGTCCCCATGCCTTTGGTGATTTCAGGATATGACAATCAGTCTTCCAAATCCATTGGGTACGTGAATGTTGGGATCGTTATGGGAAATCTGAGTTCCCATATCAAGTTCCACGTAATAGAGAATGAAACTTCCTACCATTTGTTGATAGGAACAGTATGGATGCACAACCAAGGGCTAGTTCCCTCGACGTATCACCAATGCGCCAAGGAAAATATCAAGAGAACAGAGGTAACCATTAGGGCTACAAAAAGGCCCTTCACTATCGAGGAAGCTCACTTGGTAGATGTGGCATTTTACACAGAGTTCGAGGAAGATGTCCAGGTCCTAACAAGAAGAATGGAGGGAGCATGGTTCCATCGATCAGAGAAAGGATGGGGCCCTTGAACAAGAGGAATAAAGAGGTTGGAAGCAGCACAAGAGTGATGACCGAAGAAGCTCACCAGGTGGTCCGTCGGCCCCAAAACATCTCGAAACAGCTCAAAGATAGGATGAGGCCCAGGGTGGAATCGATGGAACATGAGGTCCAACGAAAAAGCGTGATGAGTCGACTCTAAGGAAAAAGAGCAGCCGAAGCTTCTAGAGAGAAAAAGAGGAAAGAAATTACCGCTACCAGTAAGTAGTGTAAGAAAGTAGTTACCAAAGAAGGAAGGGTGATATATCAATTATAATGGTTTAAAAGGTCGATCGAAGTAGCTGATAATGAGGATGGCCCAATATATGAGTGCTTTTTGGTGGATCAATGGGGACAATGTATGGTGATAGACAACTTCAACATACAAGAATACATGGAAGATATTAGCGAAGAACCAGATTACATAGCAGATCAACCAAAGCCACAGGCGCAAGAGTTGGAACAGTTGAACCTGACAAAAGAAGGGGTGGATCTAAGGCTTATTTTTATCTCGAAAGATCTCAGTAAGAGGAAACGATAGGATTTAGTTGAGTTGATTTGGGAGTTCATAGAGGTTTTCGCGTAGAAATACACAGAGATGGAAGGGCTAGACGAGGGAGTCAGCTGCCACAAGTTGAACATGATGCCTTCAACTATTCTAGTGAAACAAGCAACGAGAACATACAAGCCTGAACTAGACTTGAAGTTCGAAGAAGAGGTCCAATGTTTATAAACAGCAGGGTTCATCAAACTGATTCAACGCCCACTCTGTCTATCTAGCATTATCCCAGTGGGAAAGAAAGATAAAAACCAAATAAGGATCTGTGTGGATTTCAGAGATTTGAATAGAGCTTGTCCCAAAGATGAGTTCCCTCTGCCCTCCATCGACAGCCTGATAGATGCAACGGTTGGTCATGAGATGTACAACTTCATGGATGGGTATGTAGGGTATAACCAGATCAAGATGGACCCCTTGGATGCAGACAAAATAGTGTTCAGAACCCCATTGGGCAACTTCATATACAAGGTGATGTCGTTTGGACTCAAGAATGATGGGGCTACTTACCAGAGAATGATGATGGCCATCTGCCATGACTTCTTTCACAAATTCATGGAATTTTATGTGGATGATTTAGTCATCAAATCAAGGAAGGAGGAGTCCCATCTGAAAGATTTAAGGAAGGTGTTTGCCCATTGAAGGAAGTATAAATTGAAGATGAACCCACTGAAGTGCGTATTTGGAGTAACAAGTGGAAAATTTCTAGGCTTTGTGGTTAATCGATAAGGGGTACAGATGACCAGGACAAATAGCGAGCGATCTTGGAGATGCCAAATCCAAGAACGGAGAAGGAGCTGAAGAGTTTCCTTAGTAAAGTTTCCTATCTTAGGAGATTTTTGCCTGGATTGGCTGAAATAATACACCCATTAATGCAGCTGTTGCGAAAGAACACAAAATTCAAGTGGGAGGGGGTTCACCAGGAGTCTCTCGCTGGGTTAAAAAAACTGCTCGTTTCACCACAGACCATGGTTCCCCCAAAGGAGGGAATACCGTTGTAGCTGTACCTCATATCCACTACGCGGTCCGTGGGAGCTTTGCTGGAACAAGAGATTGACGGGCAAGAACGACCAGTCTACTACCTCAGCAGGATCATCCATGGGCCAGAAGTCAGATATAGTAACTTAGAAAGGCATTATTTAGCCTTAGTCTTTGTGGCGCAAAAACTTAGATATTATATGCTGTCTTTTGCAATTTATATTATAACTAGATGTGATACTATTAAGTATTTGTTGGTAAGAACTATATTGATTGGCAAGGAAGCAAGGTGGTTCCTTATCCTCTCCGAATATGACTTGAAGTGTGTGGTTCCTCACGCGGTCAAAAGCCAAGCATACGCCGACCTATTGGCAATCTTCCCCACAAAAATATTTGAGCCACCCAAAGAAAGTATTCCAGGAGATGATTTGCAGGCCAATCACCTAGATGCAACTGATGAGGAATGGACGATGCAGTTTGATGGATCTTCGGTGTAAAGGAAAGGAGGAGCAGGGGTTATTCTTTCAAAAGTAATGGAGAAGATTTGTATTTCCTATAAGTTAGATTTTCCTAATTCCAACAACGAGGCAGAATATAAGGCATTGGTGTTGGGGTTGCTAGAGGCTCTTCGAAGAGGAATTCGTTCACTTTGCATCAAAGGTGATTCGAACTTGATAATTCAGTAGGTGAATGGAGAATATGCGTTGAAACACATGAGTCTGGCACCATACAGGACAGTCATTCAGTGGCTCCTCTGCCAGTTCCATCGGACAAAGATCAAGAGACTCCCAGAATAATGAACCGCCATCCGGACGCCTATGCCACCATTGCCCAGAAAATGGTCATAAGGAATGATACAACTACCATCGTGATTCAACGAAGAATAGCTCCTTCGGTAGTACAGTCAATTCTACCGATGGAGGAGGACGCAGACTGGAGGGGAGAGATTAGGAAGCAACTGGAGTCTGGAAAAGGAACGATGGGACTAAGGGAATTAGTTTAATACTTCACAAACCAGGGGAACCTTTACTTCAAGAATACGGGAGGATGGCTGTCAAGGTGCATCGGCCCCGAAGAAGTAGAGAAAAGATTAAAGAAAGCGTATGAAGAGAACTACGAGACAACTGAGATACCCCTCTATCAAAGGATTTAAAGAGAGGGGTATTTTTGGACTAAAATAAAACAAGATGCGATAGAGCTATAAAGGAAGTGCGAAAAATTTCAGTTATTGTTCGAAGCAGCTGAATGTCATTTCGTGGAAGCTCAAGCTGACGGGAGACAGCCCTATATTGACTTTATTAAAGGTGGAGCTATCTCAATAGAGAAGATTGTCTAGATGGGACTTAAGCGAAGGGCCTCGAGGTTCTATGTTCAAGAGGGGCAGCTTTTTTGAAGGGGTTACTTCAATAGGCCGGTACGTTGTATCAGGAAGGAAGAAGCAGTCGAGGTCCTAAAATAGGCACACGATCCATTTCACATAGGAGGGGCAAAGTTATATGACCAGTTGATGACGTTGGGGTATTATCGACCAATAATGGAGAAAAACTCTGCTGAGTTCGCTCGAAAGTTCAAAGCTTGCCAACTTTATGGAAATATGATCCATGCCCCATCGGTAGATTTGCACTCCTTTACAATGCCTTATCCTTTTCACACTTGGGCGTTCGACCTGGTAGGGGAAATACATCCTTCTTCGAGGGGGAAGATATTAATACTAGTAGCAACGGAGTGCTTCACGAAGTGGGATGAAGCGATACCACTGAGAAGGGAAACAGCGGGGGTGGTGAGCAACTTCATCAAAGAATACATCATCTGCCATTTTGGGATTCCAAAAGTTATTCTCTCAGATAACGGAACCCCTTTCGTAAATTCAGAGGTAACAATTCTCACAGATAAGCACTCCACTGTTCATTATACGTCAACAGTGGCATACCCAAAGGGAAACGGTCAGGCCGAAGCAACTAATAAAACTTTGGTTAACATTTTGGCAAAAATGAAGGAGGATTTCCCAGGATCGTGGGATGATAAAATACCCGCTGTATTGTGGGCCTATCGAACAAACAAAAGGAAGCATACAGGATACACTCCGTTCTCTCTTATTTATGGGGCTGAGGCAATCCTTCCAATGGAATTAAAATTTCCCTCTACTAGATATGCCTTGTGAAATAGCATGCTCTCTAAGAGTAGACATGTGCAGCTGGAAGCGTTGGACGAACACAGAGATAATGCGATACAACACTTTCAAGTGTATATGAAATAGCTTTCCAGGGCATATGATAACTTGATGAAACCATGGAAGTTCATGGAGGGAGACCTCGTGTTAAAAGCAGCAGTGAAGCACATCAGAGGGTTGCCCCTACCCAAGTTTGCAGCAAATTGGGAGGGACCTTTCATTGTAAAAGAAGCTCATGACTCAAGTTATTGCTTAATTTCTACTATGGAAGAAGATAAACTATTCAAGACTAACAATAAATGGTTGAAAGTCTGTCATGTGTAAGTAATTATATTTAGACCACTGATGTATCTAGTTGTTGTTATGAATACACAAGTTCATTTTATGAGTATGCAAGTTCTTTTTATTATAACTCAAGTGGAGATGAAATAATTACAGAACATCATAATGTACGCAAACAGTTGTAACACAAAGAAATGACAGGGGAAAACATATATTTTTCTTCATTCATAAACTTTGGGGCATTACAAAATTGGGAGCTATCGCCCAAGAATTATATAAAAAGAGGAAAAGGAAAATATTTACAAAAAATCATTGACCTAAGAGTAACCAAAGATCTGGAGAAGAGAAAAAATCTCTAGGAAGGCCCGAAGAAGCTGCCAGGCAAAACTGTTGGACATTTATAGAAACCTCCAGCCTCGTTTGTGCTTGTGTACGCTCAATGAGGAGTCTCTCTCGCTTCAGCTTGGACAGACGTAAAGTTTCTTTGATATCCTCTACCTCTTTGTCAACAGCTACAAGGAGAAGTACTAACTCAGCCAACTTAGCTTCCTCAGCCCGTTAGTCATCCTGATGTTTCCGGAGCAGTTCCCTCTGGCTATCCAGTCACTGGCTCTTCAAAGTTTTTAAGTGCGTGATATGTCAGTCAAAACGAAAGCCATCACGACCCAACTCCTTCAAGTAGCCCAGGAGTTGGTTGAGGAGGGATCTGGTAACGGTTTGAGGTCGGAGTGCTGGCGATCTCAGTCACAATAGTAGCCATGCCCTGAAGCCTATAACTCATTACAGAGATGTTGTAACATAGGCAATCCACAGTGAACATTTTAGGATGGTGGCTTGCAAGCTACTCAACTATCAAACGATGATTGGCAGGCATCTGAGGAGAACACTGAAGCACCATCAGACATAAGGCATGAGGAGCTAAGTCAGGCAGAGGAAGCTCACAACAAGATTCTCTCTCGGCAGCAGCACCAGTCGTGGAACCTTGATCGTTGTGACTAGAGTCTTCTGAAATAACGGGTTTCCGACGGGGTGAAGCGATGGGTGAAAGAACCGGTGGAGAATCCTCCTAAGCAACCTGAGAACAATTGGAAGAAATAATGAGGTTTATGAAAAAATCTTAACAAGCGTTTCCGTTGTTAAGTCACCGATATAGGTGGAGTTTATGATAAATTCTTAACAATTATTTTCGTTGTTAAGTCACCGACATAGGTGGAGTTTATCAAAAATCTTAATAAGCATTTTCGTTGTTAAGTCACCAATATAGGTGGAGTTTATGAAAAATCTTAACAAATGTTTTCATTATCAAGTCACCGATATAGGTTGAGTTTATGAAAAATATTAACAAGTGTTTTCATTATTAAGTCATCGATATAGGTGGAGTTTATGAAAAATCTTAACAAGCATTTTCATTGTTAAGCCACCATAATAGGTTGAGTTTGTGAAATTTTTTTAACAGAAATACAGAGAAATTAGCGAAGTACCTTAGCAGTTGTAGAAGCGAGAATGGGAGTCACCGTGGGGGTCATAGTGGCAGAAACCGTTTCCCTCAGAAACCTCAACGGCGCCCTTATCTAAGGAAGCCTCAATGGTCAGCAAACCTCCCTCGCTAACAAAAGGTACCAAGGCTAACGTAGGAGTTTCGTTCAAAGAAGATGATGAACCTCGAACTGATGCCTCAGCACGAGTAGGCACCGAAGAACTGCCATACTGGGCAGAAGCACCAACCTTGGCCTTGGAAATAGGAAGACCACTAAGAAAAAAAGGTGGGGTAAGACTTGGCAAAAGCTGCAAACATGAAGCCACGTGTTAGATATGGGGGGAAACTATGGAAAAAAATGAGAAATGCATCTAAATGTTACTTACCTCCGTTATGGCACCAAAAAGGGGAACCGCAGTTATGGGTCTCGTCAGCATGGTGGGAAGCAGAAGTCCAGCTAACAAAGACGCCATTTCAACCTAAGGCGTCCCAATATATTAAAATTCAGCTGATAAGCAAAGGGATGGCAAAAAGAAAAAAGATATGAAACCTGACAGGTAAAAGATTATATGTTACCTCAAGAGCACTTTCCTTAGCTGCAACGATAGGTAGAAGGACCTTGTGCTGAGATGAAAATTCAGAAGGGGTCGGGGGAGTTGTCTCTGGTTGAGAAGAGATGCCCCCGGATTCAACGGAACCTCCCTCCACAGCAGCGTCCTTCGTACGACGGGAGTAAGTAAGCCCAATCATGGAGGAACAAGGACGAGTAGTATCGGCTTGAGAGATACCGAAATGTCCCCCCATGAAAGGGCTCACAGGGGGACTGGGCCTTTCATCTTCAACTCCCTACACCAAAGTTATCAAGAGATAAGCATATGCATCTTGCCTTACAAAAAGGGGAATACGAACAAAAATAAGCACACATACCTCATATCTAGAGAGAGAATGAGAAGATATAACCACCAGCGAAGGAGGAGAGGAGGTAGCAGCAGAAGGAGCCGGGGAGGGATATATCTCGAGAGTCCGTTTCTTCTGGGACTTGGTACCCAGAGTTTTCTTCCTCATACCCGCTTCACCAGCACCTTGAGGAACCCTCGATCCTTTTCTCCTCTTCGTCGTTCTCTTAGTTGGATCAACTACGATCGTAGGGAAGGCGACTGAAGGAGGAACAACGACTGCACGCATTGAAACACAACATTTATTCTTTAGACCTCATCCTGAACCTACCTCCTCAGCTCTTCACTCACCTATACAGACATAAGAGGGGTAACGAATGCGATAAGGAATGCCTCTAAAGGGGTTTGTGCTTGAGCTTGGGACTTGGACTTTGAGGATTTATATTTTGAGGAAGTCCCACTCTTGGACTTCTTGGTCTTTTTGGCTGGTGGCTGGGAAGGCCCTTCGCCGGTAGCAGCTTCGGTTTAAGGGGCAGACTATTTAGGAGTTGCAATGGCCTTGGGCTTTGGTTTGGCAATAGGGATCATTAAGAAATAAGAGGGTAATTCTTGGGGAGGTTCTTTAACGATTTTACTAAGAGGGAACTCAACTCCAAGAACAGAGTTTCCCTTGAGACCCAATTCAGAGGTAGAGAAGGAAAGGATTGGGGTATATTGGGGGGGACTCTATATAAACTCATGAATTCTAGTCAGTTGCACCAAACAGAACTTGGTGGCGTAAGAGGTAGATATATCCCCTTTCCTGGTGGCACTGGAAAGGGTAACTCGCCCATAAATGGTAGAGGTCACACCAATCACCTCTGCTGCAAGATAGAAGGTGAAAGCCTCAGTAAAAGTTCCCCCTTATATTGTTTTGTTGAAACACTGGTCGAGGGGCCCCCTGATCAAAGCCGAACTGCCTGTTATATCTATCAGGGTTGTAAGGTTCAGAGGTGTACCCCCATTCAGTATAGTAAGAAAGAAACCCAGGGGTGAACAGAAGTACCACAGCCTACGAGGGATCTTCTACAACCGGGATGAACTTGACTGTTAAGGCTGCAGAAGGAAGAAAATCCCAACAATGGGCAAACGTAGACTCGCTGTATGGCCTCATTACAAAAGAGTCCAAACGATCAAAAACTCCCATTATCTCCTTCCGACTTTGTTTTTTATGAAAATATAAGAGGCGTGGGGGCTTAATACCTTGGCTCACGGGGAGAGAGAGAGTCTTAACGGTAATGGCGGGAAAATGAGTGTAAAGGAAGCCCGTCAAGATAATCGTGTTGGAGAAATTGGCTAAGTTATAATGACCTAGTGACCGTACCATGTCGATATGAGTTCGATCCATCTAGGTATATAGAGACCCCAAGGCAATGGCAGATAGAGAAAGGTTGAAACCCTGTCCAAACGAATAAAAATATTAATGAGGTCCCTCCTAGGCTGGTCATCGGGTCTCCCAGTCAGAAAAAAGCATGAAAGCAACACAAGAATGTACGTTAGTAGTTCTCGAGATGTACCTCTACCTCTGTCCGTTGCAGTAGTGACATCCTTCGGAGTTGGAGCTTCGAAAAAATAACTGATCAGGGGAGTAAAGGGGGCCTTATTTGAAGACCCAATGCAACTACGACAGATTCGATCAAGCTCATCTCGATTAGCAGTCTCTTTGGCATCTAGGGCCTCATCGTGGCATGCAAACTCACCCATGGGCTCAAGCCCAAGTAGCTCACAAACGTCCTCCAACGAAATGGTGAACTCTCCCCACGCAGTAAAGAACGTGTGAGTTGTAACGTTCCATCTGGAAACTAGTACTTGGAGCGCAGCATTATGCTTAGAACGAGTAAACTCCCCAAACCAGTAGGCTTGATGAACACCAACCTTTGAAAGAGCAGCAGCGTAAGAGCTCTATATATGTGTGTGCTAGGTTACGAAATGGGCTGGAGACCCCCCCAAGTTCCTCGAAATTGATCTGAGAATAGGGAAAGACACAACAGTCCAATTGAAAGCGCAGATTTCCCTCTGGGGGAAGATAACCCCACTTCGACGAATCCTCATCCTCATCACCCAACAGTAAAGGGTCACACTTGGCTGAGAAATGGCGGGTCTTACATGCATCAGAGAATTCATCATCTTTACCAAAGTGGGAGACCTGCGGTAAAAGCGTAATTTCTCTTAACGAGCAGAATTCAGGGTAGTGGTTCTAGAGGTAGCAGCGGTGCTAGAGGTGGCAGAAGGGGAGCTTGGATGAGCAGCGGTGGTAGAAACCTTTGAGGCACTTGAAGAAGCCATAGTAAGAGACGGTGAATAAAATATCTTGGTAAGAAGGGCTAGGAACAAAGATGGAGGAGCATAACCACAGGCGGTGGGGTAAAAGATGAGATAAGGAAGAAGCTAGGTAAAGGGCTGGGCAACAATGGAGTTTTTGCACAAAGTTCTCTATCTAAAGAAGGCGGGAGCTTGAAGAAGACAGAGGAAAGAGAAGGGTTTTGAAAAAAGAGACGTTTGAAACCTTTTAAGGAACCCGTCTGTTGAGTTTCCCACCACCACACGTGTAAGGCCACCTATAATCATTTCAAATGGACATGTGGCACTTTGGGAAGCATCTTGGCAGTGAAAAAGACAGCGTCGCGTCATTAATGAAGTGACACCTGGGGAATGGAAAGGGTTGCCTTCTTAAGCAAGTTTGCGTTTTGGCGCCAGAATTTTTATCAGATATATCCACTAACTCCCAACGAAGACACTACCTTAATGGTTCAAAAAAGCTACGATGTCCCCTCACCACAAGTCTAAACGTTGTCTAATTATGACTCAGCTACATCGAGGAGAATTTCTACTTTTTTGAACATGGTGATTTGTTACAAGGGAGAATTTCACAAGTCACAACGGTCGGGGCAGTCCTAATAACAAACTCACCGCCTACTACTATAATCCACACCAGTACAAATGGGAGAATTTCACTTACCAAGAGTCAAAACGAGTATTTGAGAAGGTTAGCAGGCCTTTCGAGAAAATTTCAAATAGTAAAGGTAGAACGGTTGAAGCTTAGTGTAAGGAAAAAGTGGCGATGTCCCTTCGCCAAATCACCAATAAGCAGCAGCACTTCGATTCAGGTACATCAGGGAGAATTTTACTTTTTCTTGGAGATTCTAACGCGGTGGTTCTAACGAAGGAAAAGATACCATAATTTTTTCACAGAGAGAAAGTTTATCGAATTGAGACATTTTCGTGCAGACATTTCTTGTTCCAACAACAAATCTCTCCACGAAGGGGAAAATGTAGAGGGGGACTGAAGGTAATCCTGAGATTAGGGATAATCCCCCCATTAATAACAGTTTTTGGGATTAAGGCAGCCTGGTGTGATAGCTCAAGTGTGGCAGTTCAAGCATGGCAGCTCGACGAGGCAACTCAAGCAAGGCAGCTTGGCGTAGCAGTTTAGCGTGGCACTCATACTTTAGCTTGTTGTATTAGTTAGTCATATTGTATTTTTGTTTATCTTCACTATAATCTATAACGATTATAATGATGTAACGAGAATAATGATAATGTGTGAGGTCGAACGGTACTCGCGAGAGATCAGGCTTGGTAGGGCCTGGGAGAGCTTTCATGCTCTATCGAACGACCTCGCAGTGGAAACTTTTGAGGTACTTGGTTTGGAGGATTGAGAAGTGATGCACTATTAGGTCTTGTACTAACCATATTGGATACACCTGGTAAAATACCGAAGGACCCTTACCGTGAAACCTCGGGCGGAGCGGCTTTGAGTTCCATCGGGCGTTGAGATGCGAACCAAACAATCCTCTATTTTATGCCACATCTAATGTAGGTGATGTCACTAGTCATCTAGACAATGTCAAATTTGCACTTGAGTAAACCACCATGGTATTTGGGGCTGTCAGACGGTTGGTAAGCCCCCTCTGTAGCAACAGCTCCCTGACACGTAGTGGTTAGGCAAAAGGCATACCATGGCATTAAATGTCTATGACGTGGAGATAACAAGTGCATCAAGTATTTAATGTTGGTGAGATAAAGTATAAGGGATATCTTTCACGGGAATTAATGACTGAGTTGCCTCGGGAGTGGTGTGGGGGCTATTTAAAGACCCCAACCTCCTCTGGGGAGAGGGCATGATCTTTTTTAGAGTTCAGGAGTTATTGCAAAAGAAGAAAAAAACATACAAGAGAGAGTTATTACAAACTAGAGAGTTTTACTCACCCACCATTGTTAATTTATATTTAAGCTTTTAATACTTGACATAGTTTCTTGAGGGTGGTTGGTGTGTTTGGATGCCTACCAAGGTGTATCTAGGGTGCTTACTTCTCTCTCCCTCTAAATGAATTACTTCTGAGTTTGTTGTTATCTGATTGAGTTATACACGAAAGATTTGTGAGCTTATTTAAGCTTTCTCTTCACTGAGTTGTGTTTGCGTGTCCTATAGTTAATCCAAGGTTTTTCTAGTTAACTTTTCATTACTGTACTCAAAAGGGGTTACGCCTCCATATTATCTAAAATACCCTCTTATAAATACACTCACAGAAATACAATGATATAAATAACAATGAAATAACTAGGGCTTGGATTACCTTTAAGATTGAGAGAATGAGGAAAATGAAATCTCCGGAGAGAGGGAGGGAAAAGTGTTTAGAAGTTTTCGAGGGAAATAAAAACATGTTCTGGGTTTTTTAAGTATAAAGACCATAGTCACGACTTAGGGCCATGACTCCATGACGTGACCCCTTTATTTTTAACACGTCGGTGTGGAAACACACTACACCAAAAATAATAATTTGGCACACATTGATATTAAAAATTTGTCACAGTTTAAAACTGTGCCAAATTCTGGCATGGTTTAATGATAATCTGGCACACTTTAAAATAGTGCCAAAATTTGGCACTGTTTTAAAGTGTGACAGAATTGAGCACACTTAACTAAAATATATAATACCCCCCCAAAAAAAATACTAAAATCACTTTGGTCTCCCGCTCGTTCCCCTCTCTCATTTTCACAGGTCCCCGCTCGTTCCTTCAGCCAAAAACCAAAAACGTTTTCCAATCCATTTGCTCTTTCTCTCGACGCCATCACCCTACCCACCTTTTGTTGCTATTATCGACACCGTCACACCCTCTCCTCTTCGCCTAATGCCGTCGGCCTCCTCTCCTCCTTCCCTGCCTGCTGCTACCGCCGGTCAGGTAAGAAAACTTACTTTTATTTTTGTTCTATTTTGATTTTATGAGATATAGATATGTGAATGTGTTTGATTTTTGGTTTTGGATGAGTTGTGGTTTGATGGGGTATGCTGAAATGGGTTTAGTTTAGATGAGATATAATTATTGATGTCAATTTGTGTAGCGATTAAGTAGTAATTGGTTTCAATTTTCTTTGGTTTGGTTTATTTGTATTTCAATATGAGTTGAAATTGTTAGATTATGTATATGAATTAACTTCTACTATGAATCGTTCATAAACCCTTTGAATATATGCGTAAATATTTAGAGAATGGAATCAAATTGATTAAGATTGAATTTTTAGGGTTGTTGATAGAGAATTGGGTTTTATCAGTAAATCTTGAATTAATATTGTGTTTTTGATGTTTTAATCATGTTTAAATCATAGTTACTTTATTTAGATGTTATATGAATGATTTATGGGAGGTTTAGGGGTCATTAATGGAGTTTTGGTTTGAGTTTTATTGAGTTGGGTAAGATTAAGTTCGTAGTGGAAAATTTTGGGCATATCTATAGCGAGCATTTGACCGGTAAATGATCGATCAACTGGTAATAATCGTTAATTAACATTTTGTCTTTAGGGTTAATGATTTGGGTATTTAGGTTTGGGGGGTGGGGGAGGGCAATAATTTAGGTTTTCCTCTGGATTTAACTAACTTTAGTAAATCAATTTCTTAAGGTGATTCATAGGTTTATTGTATGTGATAAGTTCATTATTTACATAATTTTGTAATGATACTAGAGTGAATAATTCCTAAACTTTGTTTAGATTTCCATGTGTTGTGAGAATATTTTTTTCTGTGTTACATGTATAAAATACACACTACATGTGTACTCGTGGATATCGTACCAAGGGGGATTTAGTTATCGGGGAACATACGACGCAGACCATGATGGCACCTTCATGAGTAGATGAGTAAGACTTAGTCATATAACCCCCGAGAAGAAGAACAATACTCTGATATTGAAAAATCCACAGTATACTAAAGAAGAAAGAACTACAAGTAAAGCTTTGAAACTTTCTTACTTATTAAAGATTGTTTTTTGGGATACAATATAAGGCTAGGTAAGGGGGTATATATAGTAAACAAAATACTGCAATCACCACATATTCTCTTAGCCTAAAGAAACGACACATTGTTGATTTAAATAACAACCACACAACTATTAAACTAATTAAACCTCAACCACATCTTTCTAGCTAAGTGGTTAACATGTTGCACACATTAATATCACGAATGCAATATAGGTAAGAAATGTCATAATATAATTCAATGGGTTGTGAAGTTGAAACTCAATACTCCCCCTCAACATCGAGTGTGTGTGGGGGGAGAGAGAGAGAGAGAGAGAGAGAAGTATGGTGAGAGTACTCTATGGGAGTGGTGCATTTAAGATTCATGTTGTAATTATAAGTTGTGTAATTTCAAGCTTTTGGTGAAATGAACTAATTTAAGTTTTTGTTAATCAACATGAATTGGTTCATTTTTGGATTCGTTCATTCTTGCAACCAAACACTAATAGTTATGTATTTTCAAACACTACTTTTGAACTATAAGTATATGGATATACTTATAGTTTTAATTTACTATTTTATACTTGACACTTACTGAAAGTAAAATCCCTTTATCAACAGGTTATGTATTATTATAAATGAAAAAGAAAATAGTTGGATGACTATGGTTATGGGTTTGGTAGCTTTGGAGCTCATTTTCTCTAGCTATAGTTAATGGTTGTGTGGGCGAGCATTTTAAAGTAAATTTGTTTAGAATCTAAATGGATATAGGGATTAGCTTGAGTGTGCCCGTGCCAAAGTATATTTGTATATTTAGGGATTAGCTTGCGTGCGCACGTGTGCCAAAGTATATTTCTTTAGAAACTGCGTGGATTTAGGGTTTAGCTTGCGTGTGCACATGGGCCAAAGTACATTTGTTTAGGAACTACATAGATTTAGGGACTAGCTTGTGTGTGTGTGTGTGTGTGTGTACGTGTGCGTACGTGCAAAAGTACCATTGTTTAGAAACTATGTGTGCATGTGCGCACGTGCCAAAGTACCTTTGGGATTAGCTCATGTGTGCGTGCGTGCTAAAGTACATTTGTTTAGGAACTATGTGGATTTAGGGATTAGCTTGCACATGTCTGTGCGTGTCTGTGCGTGTGTGTGCGTGTGTGTGCGTGCACTTTCCAAAGTACATTTCTCTAGTTTCATGCTTGTATATGTTTGAAAAATAAACTATTGATGCTATTGTGGTCACTCTAGATAGGGTTGGCTCTAGAAAGGGTCACTCTGCCCTCCCAGTAGCGGACTTCATAACTCTCAAATTGTTTTAACAGTGAATCTTGTTTATTTCCAATATCAGACCACCAGATTCTGTTTAAACAACATTTATGTCTCAGATTACCTTTTTTGCCTTTATGATCATTTGTCATTTACCATGTATGGGTTGATTTCTTTATGGCTCACTGCATTTATGTATTTTGTTTTCATTGGCAATTTGTTGTACTATCTATTCAATTTTTTGCCATGCTACTAATTGTTGGTCTTATTGCATATACAGAGCATATGTTTTTATGGTATATATGCTGGCATTAGTGCATATACCATACTATATGAATTGTAATGTTAATCAAACTACAATATGCTTATCATATTTTTAACTCTGTTTTTTCTATTACCGTGATTGAATTAAGAATATTGAAGCTGTTATGTTAATGATTGGAAGGTGTACTCATATTTATGGAGGATCCAACCATCGATTGGTTCTAAGCACAAAAATACTTTCCATTTGGGTCGAGATGCTTGTACAACCTTAGGTACACTGATCTTTTTCTGACATTTTGAATTATTTCTACATGCTGGAGTGATTTGCATTAAGAGTGATGCATTAGTTCATTTGAGATAGGTTTGAGCAGTTGATTCCATGATAACTGAGGAAGTACCATACAAATTAGAATAGATAAATTCCATGCATTAGTTCAAGTCTACTTATAGCCACCTTAGGTTCCATACAAATTAGAATAGATAGATTGTACATTTTATGAAATTACATTGGGTAATAGGTATTTTTCAATCAGATTCTACTTACAAAAACTTACTTGGGATCTTTAGAGGCCCATCCTTATGTAAATATATTATCTTGACTAACTTGTGTTTTTCATATTACCTAATGGTTTTTACTTCACCTGGTTAAGGTATTTCTATGCCTTTTAGAGGCTCTTGAATAAATTTAAGGTTATCACAGGGCTGGGAACAGAACTGTGCAAGAGCATCTTGAAGGTTGCAGGATAGGATAATTCTGTTTAAGATCAGGTAAGCTTTTTATTGTGAAATGAGTTATAGTTCGAAATTCAAGTGTATTGGAGAAGGTGCATCATTTTTTCTATAAAAGACCATAATTACCATAACCCAAATATGCTCAAAGTTCCTATAGATGGGTTAGAACAGAACAGTGGGCTTGGTGTCATGAACATAAAATGGTAGAACATAGCTACAATTGGATATGGGAAGATAGAATCAAGAATAAGGCCAATATTTAAGAATAAGGCCAATAGAATCAAGAATAAGGCCAATAAATCATGACAAAGGAGGAAACTGAGTGGTTTTCTTTTTAGCAAAGTTAGGAAGCCAATATTTAAGAAGCCAACTATGTTGTGCACACCGTGTCCATCTATCCCAACAATAACAAAATAGTGCAAACGAAATCTCAAAAACTATTAAATTAAAGTGATCGAGCAGTCCACACAACTGACATGCAAAGTTAGAACCTACAATCAACCTGCTAAGAAAGTCAATAGTATCTCAACCTAGTAACCATGGGCCACCTGAACAACTGTAATATGATCATTATGCATTGTAATATGCATATTACAATTAACCGCTGTAATATGCATATTACAAGTTGTAATATGCATATTTTCACCAATCTAGACTATTCTCAATAGCGTCTTTGCATTTGTTAACATTGTGTGGAGGCAATGATCGTTTGACATAGCTTATACTTTACTCATGCTTATTCACAAATACTTTATTATGGGAACTTGTCGTCATATCTGACTTCTGAAAGGGAGCTATAGAATCAAACTTAATGATCTTTACCACAATGGTTGTATAAATTTTAGTGAATTATATAAGCATTATTGCTTCTAAATTGATGTTCTTATGTCAGGGATTTGGTTTGTGTTTTTGTTTCAGGTTAGCTGGTTCAAGCTCTTGTGAAGATCCCATCGAGGTGTGATTGAGGATTGTTTTGATTTAGGGTAAGTATTGTTGGTTTTGTATGGTTCTAAAAGAAAGAGCTAGTGGCATTAACCGGTATATATGGCTTATATTAGCATTGCTGCTATATATATATATATATATATATATATATATATATATATATATATATAACAACATGTAATAAAAGTAATCAGTTACAACGACGAGTTCGCGAGATCATTTGAGCTCGAAGCATTATGTGGTGAACCATGTCTTCCTTAGTCAATGGCAAATTTCCTGCATTTGTGTGAATATTTGTTATTCTCATTAGTCCAATAGCGAATTTAATAACTCTTTTTTTTCTATTTGTACTGATAATTGAGAAAATTAAAGCAAAATTAGATCAAGAGTTCAGGTGTTAATCAAAATTTGTGTTATCGTCTACTTTACACAGGTCAAAAGTGTGCTTGATCCGTTAGCTTGGGAGCTGATTCTGTCCAAAGAGATGATGATTCTGAATCTGACATCAAGGTGAAGCATCAAAACTAGTTTTATTTCTCGTTGAGCTTAAGATAAAACAAAAACTTTTAATTTCATACATTACATTATGAGTATTTTTTACTTAAGGGTCTCGCTAAGGGTCAAAATTAGGAACACACCGTGTAATCCCAGGTCTCCCGGTTTGAGAATATGATGATAATTTGCAAAAAATAACACTTAAACTCAAAAATAGGCCGTTAAAGGGTGAAAACCCAAACCAGCCTCCAAACAATCCCGTAAGAGGCACGAACACCTCGCACGGGACCAATGTAACTTGCAGGAACTGACCGCGTAGTCCTGGGTCTCCCGATTTGAGAATATGACGATAATTTGCAAAAATCAACACTTAGACTTAAAAACAAGCCGTTAAAGGGTGAAAACCCAAACCGGCCTCCAAACGATCCCGTAAGAGGTACGAACACCTCGCACGGGACCAATGTAACTTATAGGAACTCACCACGTAGTCCCGGGTCTCCCGGTTTGAGAATATGACGATAATTTGCAAAAATCAACACTTAGACTTAAAAATAAGCCGTTAAAGGGTGAAAACCCAAACTAGCCCCCAAACGACCTCGTAAGAGGCACGAACACCTCGAACTGGACCAATATAACTTGTAGGAACTGACCGCGTAGTCCCGGGTCTCCCGGTTTGAGAATATGACGATAATTTGTAAAAATCACACTTAGACTTAAAAACAAGCTGTTAAAGGCTGAAAACACAAACCACCCCCCCAAACGACCTCTTAAGAGGCACAAACACCTCGCACGGGACCAATGTAACTTGTAGGAACTTAACGCGTAGTCCCGGGTCTCCCGGTTTGTGAATATGATGATAATTTACAATAATCAACACTTAAACTAAAAAACAAGCCGTTAAAGGGTTATAGCCAAAACCAGCCCCCAAAGGACCCCGTACGAGGCACGAACACCTCGCACGGGATCAATGTAACTTGTAAGAACTGATCGCGTAGTCCCGGGCCTCTCGGTTTGAGAATATGATGATAATTTGCAAAAATCAACACTTAAACTTAAAAACAAGCCGCTAAAGGGTGAAAATTCAAACCAGACCCCAAACAACCCCGTAGGAGGCATGAACACCTCGCACGGGTCCAATGTAACTTGTTGGAACTGACCGCGGAGTCCCGATTTGAGAACATGCTGATAATTTGCAAAAATCACACTTAGACTTAAAAATAAGCCGTTAAAGGTTGAAAACCCAAAGCAACCACCAAACGACCCCGTAAGAGGCACGAACACCTCGCACGGGACCAATGCAACTTGTAGGAACTGACCGCGTAGTCCCGGGTCTCCCGGTTTGAGAATATGATGATAATTTGTAAAAATTGACACTTAAACTTAAAAATAAGTCGTTAAAGGGTGAAAACCCAAACCAGCCCCCAAACGACCCCGTAGGAAGCACGAACACCTCGCACGGGACCAATGTAACTTGTAGGAACTGACCGCATAGTCCCGGGTCTCCCGATTTGAGAGTATAACGATAATTTGTAAAAATAACACAGACTTAAAAATAGGTCGTTAAAGGGTGAAAACCCAAAACAGCCCCCAAATGACCCCATAAGAGGCACGAACACCACGCACGAGACTAATGTAACTTTTAGGAACTCGTTGCGTAGTCCCGAGTCTCCCGGTTTGAGAAACGATAATTCGCAAAAATCAACACTTAAACTTATAAACAAGCCATTAAAGAGTGAAAACTCAAACCAGTCCCAAACGACCCCGTAGGAGGCACGAACACCTCGCACGGGACCAATGTAACTTGTAAGAACTGATCGCGTAGTCCCGGGTCTCTCGATTTCAGAATATGACGATAATTTTCAAAAATCAACACTTAGACTTAAAAATAAGCCGTTAAAGAGTGAAAACTCAAACCAGTCCCAAACAACCCCGTAGGAGGCACGAACACCTCGCACGGGACCAATGTAACTTGTAAGAACTGATCGCGTAGTCCCGGGTCTCTCGATTTTTGAATATGATGATAATTTGTAAAAATAAATGACCCCGTAAGAGGCACGAACACCTCGCACGGGACCAATGTAACTTGTAGGAACTAACCGCGTAGTCCCGGGTCTCCCGGTTTGAGAATATGACGATAATTTGCAAAAATCAACACTTAAACTTAAAAACAAGATGTTAGAGGGTGAAAACCCAAATCAACCCCCAAACGAACCCGTAGGAGGCACGAACACCTCGCATGAGACCAATGTAACTTGTTGGAACTCACCGCGTAGTCTCGGGTCTCACAGTTTGAGAACATGATGATAATTTACAAAAATCACACTTAGACTTAAAAATAAGCCGTTAAAGGGTGAAAACCCAAACCAACCCCCAAACGACATCGTAAGAGGCACGGACACCTAGTACGGGATAATGTAACTTGTAGGAACTAACTGTGTAGTCCCGGGTCTCTCGGTTTGAGAATATAATAATAATTTGTAAAAATCAACACTTAAACTTAAAAACAAGCCGTTAAAGGCTGAAAACCCAAACCTGCCCCCAAACGACCCCGTAGGAGGCATGAACACCTCGCACGGGACCAACGTAACTTGTTGGAACTGACTGCGTAGTCCCGGGTCTCTCGGTTTGAGAACATGATGATAATTTGAAAAAATACACTTAGGCTTAAAAACAAGCCTTAAAGGGTGAAAACCCAAATCAGCCCCCAAACAACCCTGTAAGAGGCACGAACACCTTGTACGAGACCAATGTAACTTGTAGGAACTGACCGCGTAGTCCCAGGTCTCCCGATTTGAGAATATGACAATAATTTGCAAAAATCAACATTGAAACTTAAAAACAAGTCGTTAAAGGGTGAAAACCCAAACCAGGCCCCAAAGACCCCGTAGGAGGCACGAACACCTCGCTGGAGACCAATGTAACTTGTAGAAACTGACCGCGTAGTCCCGGGTCTCCCAGTTTGAGAATATGACGATAATTTCCACTCATATATGTAATTTTTTTGTTTGAGTAATTTTTTTTTTATAAATTATTGGGTTACTAATATCGTATCGTTTTTGTATCCTATTTTTTTGCAGGATAACAGTTTATTGTTGGGATTTATTTATGTGGAACACATAGAGAACTCAATGGTTTACAACAAGGGGTTTATTCATGATTCCATTTTTTTGTGTTATGGCCATGCGTGCTTTTGTAGTTTTATTATCAATTTTTATGGTCGTGCGGGCTTTTGTAAGTTAATTGTTATATTTTGTGGCCGTGCGAGCTTTATGTTAGGCAGGTTTTGGAATGTCCAGAAAATAGAGGAAACTCTGTCCAATTTTTTTTTGCCTGTGAACTATTACAGACTTGTAATATTTTGACGTTTGTATGTGCATTAGTTTATCAACAACGTGCAACATTTTTAATTTGTGAATTTTTATGCTTTCAAATAATTTTTTTTTCTTTTTATAAAAAATTTGGCACAGTTCAAAATCGTGTCAAAAGTGTATCATATTTTGACACGATTTTGAACTGTACCAGATTTTTTTAAACTGTGCTGAATCTGGCATAGTTAAAAATAGTGCCAAAAGTGTGCCAGAAATATCAAATTCTGACACGGTTTACAAGTGTGCCAGAAGTGTTCCTGTTTGGTCAAATCTGGCACACTTTTGAGTCATGCCAGAAAAAAATGGCCATTTTGGAACACTTGATTCTGGCACAGTTCAAAATCGTGCCAGATTTGATCTGGCACAGTTTTCAAACGTGCCAGATTCCTATTTTTGGTGTAGTGACAAGACCATGGTCACGGTCAAAAGTCGTGACTCTATCCTCACAATGGTCACGGTCCTAAGCCGTGACTATAGTGGTGTGTATTTGGGCACATGATCACGGTCATTAGCCGTGGCCCCATCTATAACCGCACTTGGCGGGAAACTTGGCACCATAATGGTCATGGTTGGGTCACGATTATCAGTCGCGACCCATGCGAGTCACGTTTAAAGGCCGTGACCACCTACGAGGCGATCCATAACCACACTGGGTCTTGCAATTGGTCACGCTCATTTTGCATATAGTCATGGCTTTAGGCCGTGACCATCCGATCACGGCTATTGGTTGTGACCCCATTTCTGTGACCATTTTCGATTTTTGGTGTAGTGAAAGACTGAGTTTAATCAACTATCTAATTCACAAGCTAGTTTTCTATCCGACAAACGTACTAGGGTTTGGGGGATTCCATTCCAACCTACTTTCCTCATTCGTATTTAATCAATTTCAGTAGTTTTAATTCTGCTCACGTAATTTAGTTAGTAAGTTTAATTTGGTTTGCATTTAGGTAGTAGACTTTAATCCCAAAAATTAATCACATTTTCATTTATTTTCACGAGTCAGTTTAGGGTTAGTCATCTTTCCTACGTCGTCACGAGCGATATTCCTAATTACTTGAGGATTCGATCCCGTATTACCGGGTTATTACTTACGCAACCGATTTGCACTTGAACCTATATAAGCACGCACTAGAGACACATTTTCAGTAGAGTCATGGTACCGTCGCCTACCACAACCTCTGAAAAAATTATTCTATAAACTATAGACCTATAACAAATATGATTAAATATTTAATTCTGTATCACTGTGCTTAGCCTTCTTTACTTGGACAAATTAGGATGATATTAAAATTCGACAGAATCAATTGAATCAAATAGTACGTGTCTACTTAAAATAAAATCATCTGTAACTTTTATGATTTGGTCATTAAGCAAAAATAATATATGGATGTTAAGAAAAATAGTCACCTAAAAATCTAGGTATATTCAAGTAATGCTCTACATCTCTAGTAAAATATGGCTTTAGCTAGTCATCATGTTTATGTAAAAATTAGACCAGATTTACGGTGATGTGGGTAACGATAGACGAGAGAGAAAAAGAGAGCAGGGAGAGAAGACGATTTCATACCTGATGTGGTTGAGGGCAGACGAGAGCAGAGAGAGAGGACGAGTGATTTTCAGGTGAGTGACATTTGGGGAACGATTTAGGGTTTAAAAGAATTGGTATTTTGTTACTTTTTTTTTAGGATTAAGTGAGGAAATTTTCTATCACCAATTAATTTTATTTTTTGTAAAAAACGCATTTGTCACTAAATGTATAATACTTTTGTCCTAAATGTATAATATTAATAATTTATCACCAAAATTACTTTTGTCCTAAATGTTTTTATCACTGATAAGACATTCTGTTATTGTGCATACTATTTTTCTTATTGCCATTTATATTTCTTATGTTGTGGACGGTTTTTATTTACAGTCATTTTTTATTTATCATTGATGTTAAGAATGATAAAAATTATACATCTATCCCTGGTTTGGCGTTCTGCCTGATCAACTGGACGTGAAAAAGTAGAGGTGTTACATTACACATTCATTTTTTCCAAGTGATAGTAAATATTTACACTAGGTGTAATTATTTATAATAATTTTTCTTCTTGTTGTTTTTCTTCTTAGTGGTGGTGGCAGCACAATGGTAGTAGAGATATTATGGTTGGCAGTGGTGGCGGAGCAAGTGGTCGAGAGTAGTAACGAAAAAAGTGTTGGAAGAATATTCCTTCAATATTTTATTAATTAGTGATTAGTCATAGTCCTTTTTATAAAAGAAAGTCACTCACCATTAAAACACTCACAAATAGTCTCTCTTCTTTATCCTAAGCCCTAAAATGAAATTATCAAAATAAATAGACGATGAACTTTTTGGAACACAGTAAAATGAATTTAACTAAATGTAAAGTATACTTAGATCCTAGAGACTAAACATTAATTGTTCATTTTTTTAAATATAACACAAACACCCCATTAGTTTGTGAAATTCTTAAAAATTACTTTGGGTGAATTTTTTGTCATGCACTATCGAGTGATAAAAGTCATATATGGTCAATTGTGGGGTTTTAGTTTGAAATAGATTATTTATTATATACGAAAAATAAATAATATTTAAATTTATTTTATTTTATCCACTTAAACTTTATTTGAGAGGGTGAGTGGTATTGTTTGTTATGTCTACTATTTCATTAATACAATAGTACAAAATTATGAATTATTACTATAATTACAGAAATAAAACGAAATTACAGAAAATATAACTTACTTGAATTTGCAGAAATAATAATAGAAATAGAAAAGAATCCGAGCCCTGTGAATTTTCACAGTGTCCTTAAGATAATTTACTCCCTCCAATGTGCTTTAAGGTTGATGAATATTGTCTCCCAAGATAGAACGAATTTTTCAAATTAATTATGTAACACAACAATAATTAATTTCAACGAACACAATTTCTGTATTTTTACCCAACCAAACAATATAATATAAGTGAATAATATGAATGCATTGATGCAAAAATTATTTTTCGTGAAAATAAGAGCATTTCGGTTTGAAAGAAAACAAGAGAGGGAATTTTTTTCATTGACCAAAATCTTGAGGAAGACTTTGTATTTATAGCAAGTGTAAGAGACTTTTGGAAAATAACTGTTAAAATAGTTAATTTCGTTAACTGTTGACTTTGGTAAATAAGTGACAAACTGTTAATTAAATAATTAACTAATTTCATAATTAATTAATAAAAACCTAGAAAGTTAATAAAATTCGGCCCAAAAAATTTAAGAGATTTTTATAAGCCCAAGTCGAACTGAGTCGAGCCGGTTTGACGACGCGCGTTTGGGCTCTTGACCCAAGACCAACACATGCATAGTGTAGGCCATCTCCTCTTCAAAGAGTTGGGATACCCCAAGGCATCTAACCCTTAGTTCATCATTTGAGTTTTATCAACTCATCAGTTTTTCACTACTCTTTCAATGTGGGACAAGACTGTAAAAAAAAACCAATTCATTTAACTTTCATTACTCTATGAGTCACTTATGGAACATATTTATTATTCATAACTTAATGAAATTGGACATATGAATATACTACGTTAATCTCCTTGCTAAGGAGAACGCGTTCGTATATGGTACCACAATTATTGTGGTGTAGGTTTCACCTAAATTTAAGCTCACAGTTGCTCAAAATTCTGTCCAAATAATTCTGAAAACTTTTAAGTCCAATTTTTTCAACATTGTTATGATTTTCAATTTTCACTTCATTACTCAAAAACCATAAACAAACCATTCACCCTCTTAAATAAAGCTACAACCACACAATTCATTACTCTTTAAATTATTATCAACAAAAGAGTGGTATTAAAAATAGAGCAATTCTATTGGAACTGAGGGTTCGATCCAATTTTTAAAGACTGAATGATGTGACAGTCTCATATTAATTTGTTTTTGGATCTCACTGATGTGGACTCACAAAATCAATCAATAATAACTTGACACGTCAGTGTCTCTATAATTTTAAGGGGGTTTTGGAAAAAGGTCCTCATAATGCTTAAAGTATATAAAAATAAGACACTTCATATAATTTTATAAATTTAGTCCCTGTACTAAAAATACTAGGGGTGCAACTGGTACGGTATGATCGGTAACGACCCCTTACCAATACCAAAACCACATTCTATATGGTAAAATCGTACCGTACCAATTTACCGACCGGTACATCAAAACAAAAACCAAAACCAAACCGACCAGTTTTTCAATTTTTTCGGTATTTTCGGATTTTTTTGGTTTCGGTAATTTCGGTTTCAATTCGTTTTTTTCCCGGTAAATACCAGAATTTCAAATCGGTTTATGCATTCGGTAAATCTGGTATATATTTCGACATACCCATTTCTAGCTGTTACAATTTCTAGCATTTCTACCTATTACAATTTCTAGCATTTCTAGTTGTTTGGAACAATTAGAAACATACACAAACATGTACAATTTCTAGCATTTGTAGCATTTGGAACAATAGATTTAAACAAATACGAGACCAAACTAATTGGTTTGCTTTTGTCGGAGCCGGAGGAGAGTGAGACGAGATGAGGGAGCTGGTGCCTGAGGAGAGTGAGCCAAGATGATGAGCCTTAAAAAATGAGGGAGCTGTTACCTCAAAAAATATTCGCCGAAAAGTCAAAATCATCCACACCTCCAACACCGGAAAAACAAACATTCGCCGAAAAAGCCAACTCACCGGAAAAGCCAACTCGTCGGGAAAAAAAATCACCTAAAAACATGGAGGGAACTCAGATCCGAATACAGCTGGCGCCGAAAAAATTTTCACCGAAAACCCGATCTCAAAACGAAGTAACCACACCAAATCGAAAACCAAATCTCAAAATTAAAAAATGGTGTTCTCAAATAAAAGTCCCCAAAAAATTATTTCTCAAAATCAATCCAAGGTTGAAGAAGAAGAAAAAATGAGAGAGATAGAGCTCAAACAACACTTTTTGAGAGAGAAAGAGGTAAAAAAAAATGAAATGAAAACCCTAAAAAAATATCTCTACACAAACCACAATATAAAGCCCAAATGAAATCAGGGCAAACGGAAATATAGCCAACAAAACAAACGGCTCTTTTTATTTTAACAAAATGTTTCCTAATTCATTTTGTGTTAAATGTTTGATTAATTAAACAAAATATATGTTTAATTAACATGATTATTTAATACTTAAACCAAATACTCAAATAAATAAATTTAAATTCAAAGAGAATATAAAAACTCACTCATGAGAAATAAAATAAATAGAAGTAGTATGATACCCATAATAATTTGACACTGCACAAAAAGTTTGGTACGGTAATTTTGGTACGATATCGGTACGGTAAATTCGGTAAATCGGTTTTTTGTATCTAAAAACCATAACCAACCAAAATTTTGACGGTATTTTCGGTTTCGGTAAAATCGATTTTCGGTATTTCATAATATGAAACCAAAACCATTTTTTCCCGAACCAAAAAGGTACGGTACGGTAAAAATCCATACCGGTTGCACCCCTAAAAAATACCATGAAAAATGGTGAAAAATAGAGCCACTGGCGCGGACCAAAAAAATAAAGGTATTATACCACAGGAACTAGATTTATAAATGTTATTGTACCACAGGGACTAGATTTATACTTGAAAAGTATTGTCTTAAAAATTCGAATATAGGAAGGAACATGACCTTTACTTTAATTCTCTATAATTTTAATGTCAAAAATTTAGTTCAAACAAAATTTTTGTTAAAGATATCTTCAAAATTACTTCATCATATTACAATAATATGTTTTAAACATGATGTACGTTTTTTATGCAATATGGGATGCCAAGGAGAAATTTTTGGGACGATTTTAGGGCATGCTAACGGAAAAAGAAACATATATATATTATTATTATTGTATTTTATTTTATTATTTATTTAGTTGTAATGCTGAAATTTGAAAGAAACGAATACACAGAGCTTTCACTTCACAACACCTGTACCTGTTCCCTTATCACCCATTCTTTTGAGGAAACGATAAGAATGCGACTATTCTTTTATCCATCCCAACCACTTAAGAAATCCAAATAAGATTTTTGGATAAAAGATAGACCACGAGGGTACAACCATAAGTCAGCCCATGTATTGAGTTCTCTGTATGTTTGCTTGGACCAGCCGGTCAATCCTATTGCCTATGGTTTGAAGGTACTTTCTCCACGTACCCGTGAGATAACCAACCAACCCCCATTCTTCCCCTTCCAATTTGCTTTTTCTTTCTAACATTAAATTTTGCCTAAATCTACTTTTCCTGGAAAACATAAATACCAACACCCTCTCTCTGTCTCTGTCACATTCACATACACACGCACGCACATTAACTGCTCTGCTGTTATGTTTAAACGTCGAAAGAAGCAGCCCAAGGGGCAGAGTTTTTGCTATGAAGGTGAGTTTTCCTTCACTTCTTCTCATTTTCTTTTCTAGGTTGGTAGCTCTTTCGTTCAGTCTCTATTAATATCTGATGGCTTTGATCTGTTCTTGTGTGTTGAGCATTTGGTAGAAGTAAGCAGTAATGAGTGGGAATTCATCAACATGACAGAACAAGAAGAAGATCTTGTGTATAGAATGCACAGGCTTGTTGGAGACAGGTCAAAATTCTCATCTAAATCTGTCTTTAATGATCAAATTTTAATTTTCAAATTCGTCCTGCCTTTTTAAATGAGTGAAAACATTCACATGCAAAAAACGAACTTTGTATTTTGCTTTTCATGTGTATTATTTGTCTATTTAGCTTCTAAGTTTAATATACTGTTTTTAAAAACTAATTAATAATAGAATGTTTTCTAAGTCTTACTGCATTTACGGATACGACGGTAAATCTGGGTCGATCTTTTTCTTCTTGTTTTATATTTTCTTAATAAATATTTACTATAAAGTAAATGTATTTTTTGTTTGTGTATTGCTCTGATAATAAATATTTGTCAACTCAATATATATTTATTGTCCGAGTAAAATTGGAGTAAATTCTATATGAATAATATTTGTTAACACAGTAAATATTTATTATATGCATAATTTTTCTTTCTTAACAACTTTATAGTATTAATGAATCTTGTGTGTTTGATAGATATCAATTTGTATATTTCAAATATAGTAATATTGTTAAAACTGAATTTGTAATTCAAAACTTGTATCTTTTCGAAGATTGAAAAAGAAGACGAGAAGTTCAACCAATAGAGACAATTCCTTCGGATGAGTGTGTGTAAAATGATAGACTTGTAAAATAAATATCCCCAAAAATATGAGTACGACATATTTTATATTTGACTAATTAATGTAAGTTTATTTATGTAAAATCCATTCAACTAGAATAGGACTATATGTTAAAGTATTTTTAAGAGAAACAATTATTGTCAATACGATACACTCTAAAGAAAGTACACTAGGGTCCCTAGTGTACTTTCAATATAATCTATACCCAAAAATCTGCGCACAATAATTTATACAATAATATAAGGGAGAGGTTATCCTCACACACTCCTCCCATCTTCTCCCATTTACACCCTTTGACTGATAAATAATACTTGTGTCCTTATATTCACACATCTCATCTTTTTCTGCACCCTTTCGATGATAAATGACATTTGTCCCCTTATGTTTATATAATTTGAATGTTCAATTTTTTCACTCACCTCCAAAGTAAATATTTAATAAAAATAAATAATTATATTTTAAATAAAAAAGTGTTTTTTATTAAAAAAAACTACTTATAAAACGTAAAATCTTATCTATTTTTTTATTATTAAAAAACTGTTCATAAAACGTAAAATTTGTTTTCTTAAAAAACTGTTTTCTTATAAAAGTGTTTGTTTTTCCTTTACAAATTTTATTTTTGGTTAACAACTATTTCTTTTGTACAATTTTAAAAATAATCTTGACTATTTAAAAAATATATGGTCCACGACAACGTTATGTATAGGTGGTCAGACCCCTTATACATACTACTGGCGCGAACCATTTTTTTTAATATGTTGGTCCGCGCCAGCGGTATGTATTGGTGGTCAAACTACCTATACATATAGCTGGCGGGAACCATTTTTTTTAAATAGTAAAAAGACTATTTTTAAAATAATTTATATATAAAAGACTATTTTAACAACTAAAACAATTTATTTCTATAATAAAATTTTCTTTTATATTATATAAACATTGTTTTAGTTTTTATTAAAAAAATTTAAAAATAGTTAATTTTTTTTAAGACAACGAAAATGCTTTTTTGATTTTTTAAAACAGTTATAAAAAAGAGTTTTTTTAATAAACAATTAATTTATAAAGTAAAAAAAACAGTTTTCTTTAATACAGAAAACAGTTTTTTTTTTAAATTGTATAAATTAACTGTTTATTAAAACATTTTTTTTATAATCAAGTCAGTTTTTAATAAAAAAAGACAGTTTTAATTGAAACAATTTTTTTATAACCAAAATAGTTTTTAAACTGTCTATTTAAAGATCATTTTTAAAAAAGTAAAAAAAAACAGTTTTTAATCAAAAATAAAATTTGTAAAAAAAAATACTTTTTAAGAAAACAAATTTTATGGTTTATAAAAAGTTTTTTAATAAAAAAAATAGATAACATTTTACGTTTAACAATTTTTCTTTTTATAAATTTTTTTTATTGAAAATATAGTTATTTGTTTTTATTAAATGTATTTGTTTTAATTGAAAGTGAAAAAATATAACATTTAAATTATATAAACATAAGGGCAAAAATATCATTTGTCACCCAAAGGGTTTGGGAATAGCCCCTCCCTAATATAATCTACACCCATAAATTTGTATCCAACAATTTAAATTATACCCAACCACAACAATAAAAAAATCAATAGCAAACAATTTGTACAACAAAAAAATCTATCAATAATCTGTACAACAATATTGAATATATAGGGGTGACAAATTTGTTTACAAATCTACTACATAATCATTTACAAAGCAAATACTTTGTGTAAACATTTGTTACAAATCTGCCGCAGAATAAAAAATGTTTACACAGAATAAAAATTACAAATCTAACAAATGTTTACACAATCTAAAAATTACAAATCTAACAAACGGGTGAGTCCGCAAGAAGAAACCGACGATGGTAGGAGAGTCCAAGAGATAGCTCGTCGGTGGAGGGTGGGTGCCTCTGAGAGAGAGAGCATCAGTGGGTGGTGAGTTCGAGAGAGTACCAACCTTTGTTGTGGTGCACCGAGAGAGATAAAGAGAGGAGGAGTGGCTTGGGTTGGTGGTGGGACGACCGCCGGGAGAGGAAGAGGGAGTTTGGGAGTGATAGTGTCCAACCTAGATAGAGAGAGAGGCGGAGGAGGAACACCTCCACTGAGTCTTATATGTGAAGTTGTGAGAATGTTATGGTTGATTTTTTTAAGTTATCTTTTATAGTATGTCCATTTAGGTTGAAATTGGGATCTTATTGGGCTGATAATGGGTCGTGTCAATTGAGCTCTAACGGGTCACTGTTGGGCCAATTTCATATCAATTTCTTGGCATGAACACGACACGACCCACTAACAAGCTTAAAAAATCAATCCGAACACGACAAACTATTTTGATTTTATGTTAATTTCGCGTTGGCTAGTGTTATGTTGTCGTGTTCCGCTCCGAATTGTCACTCCTACCTAGGGAGACCCCGTGAGAAGGACCTTTTGTATTTTCGTTTAATCAAAGACAAAATTTAAACTACTACTTAGTTTGTGAGATATGAATTTCAATCACGGAGAACAAAAGAAGACAAAGTTGAATACAACATTGTATATATATGTAAGCTTTTTTTTTTGGGTACAAAAGATTATTCGTTCGGTTAGCTTGCACGCACATCAGATTATTCTATCCTTTCCGGACAAGGCTTGCGAAATAGATGTTAGTCTCTCCGGTTCGTGGCCCCAAATTTATGTTGGGGAGAGAATTAAACTAATGACTTTTGGTGTGCATGCTCCTTCGTCATGAGTGATCAATCACACAACCAACCATTTGGCAAAGTTGAATACAACACTATATATATATATATATATATATATATATATATATATATATATATATATATATACAAACATTTAATATAAATGTATTTAGAAATACTTTAATTAAAGAATACAAATATAAACTATAAAATATAATGTAATTAATCTAAATATTAATCAATTAATTAATTAAACATGCTTCTTTAAAAATATGATCTTGAATCATCATGTTAATCACATCTTGAACTTCATGTTTTTACATATAATCATTATGCAAAACATAAAATAATAATCTAATCATACGCCTCAATTCATAATTATGAATTTAGAATTTGTTCTTGTACCTCCATTCTGTCATATGATTAGATTATTATGTAAACATTCAAATAAAAGAAAATGAAAAGAGAAAACATTTTTGAATCTTTCTCCTTCTCCATCCCCCTCTCGTTTTGATATTTATGAATCATATTTTAAAGTAAATAAATATGGGTACCGCTATTCGCGCTCCCAAGAATTCCTCTCGCACTCGATTTCAATCCACCATTACATGCAAGTGTCCTAACTACCTTTTTTCCAATATCTAATACAAACCATTTACCGACCGCTTTAATCATCTACTTCTCTATTGCCTTTTCTTAACTCATCAGTACCGCTTTGAATGTGAGGGAATGTTTATACTCTCTATTAGATAGGAATAAAAGGGGAAATTGTTACGAGGTTTTAAATTGGTAAATATAAAACTAACATTTAATCCAAAATTATTAGCAATATTTAATTAAGAATAATAATATAAATAAACATTTTTTTTTTGTTACTGTAAGCCCATAAAGTTGAAAGTGAAATGTACATGAATGCGATGAAAATAAAAATGACACGACATGATACGAAATCTTATTTTCACATAGTAAAAATAACACGACACACCATGAAATATTTTTTTACCTAACACAAACACGACCTCGGTTAAAGGCAACATGTCACAAAATACATTATTTTTTTTAAACTAAACACGAACGCGACCAAAATAAAACGAGACACTACGAAATCTTACTTATAAAAGCGACACAATATAGCACGAAACAAAAAAAAAATCAACCAAATACGAACATGACCCAAATAAAAGCAACACAACTGGACACGACACGACACACAATCTTTTTTTTAACCAAACACGAACACGAACACGAACACGAACATAATAAAAGTGGCAAGATACAATACGAAAGATTATTTTTTTACCTAACACGAATGCGAACAGAATAAAATTTACACAACATGACACGTCACACCTCAAAATATTATGAACACCGCCCATACGAAAGTGACATGACACGATACGAAATATCATTTTTTTTCACGAAATATAAATATAACCCACATAAAACGCGACATGACATAACACAACAAGAAATATTATTTTAGGTAAAAAAATAATATTTCGTATTGTGTCATGTCGTGTCACTTTTATCAGGTAAAAACATTATTTTTTTTCTTGCTTTAATTGAAAAAAAACATTTGGAAAATGTTTATCGTTTTTCTATTAAAAATATCTAAAAAAACATTTTTTTAATAGAAACACTGGAAATGAAAGGAAAAAACGTTTTGGAATTGTCACCATTTTTTCTGTTAAAAAATTAAAAACAAATGGAATGAAATAAAAATAAAAAGAATTTTTTTATTATTATGCTAGGATAAAAAAATGTTTTTGTGATGTGTCATGATTCGTTTTATGTTGGTCGCGTTTGGTTTAGAAAAAATAATATATTTTTTGACGTGTCGCTTTTAATCGGGATCGGGATCGTTTTAGGTAAAAAAACTATTTCGTGATGTATCATGTCATTTTTATTAGAGAAAACTAAGATTTCGTGTCATTTTCATTTTCATCGCATTCATGTACATTTAACAATAAACTTTACGGGCTCACAGTGACAAAAAAATATCATTCATTTTTTTATTTACATTATTATTCTTAATTAAATATTAGTAATCATTCTGAATTAAATATTAATTTTATATTTATGAATTTAAAATCTCGTAACAAATTTTTCCTTTATTTCTATCTAATAAAGAGTATCAACACTACCTCACATTCATAGAGGTATGACGAGTTAAGAAAAAGGCAATAGAGAAGTAGGTGATTAAAGGGTCAAAAAAATCTTTGTATCACAGATAGAAAAAAGAATAATTATGACATTTGGATGTGATAATAGATTGAAATGGAGTGACAAAGAAATTTTTAGAGTGCAAATAGTGGTACCCATAAATATTTGACGATTTCACGATACTCTAGCAGTAAATGAAAATTTGTCGTGTTAAATAAATTTTGCCAACACCAAACCTTTTGCAACTTTTTTTTTTTTTTTTTTTTTTTTTTTTGGATCTGTAATTATATTAGCACCAAGGCACCACTAGAACTTTTGCACCCTCCATTAAAGTTACTGTTCTTGGGTCAAAAGTTTAAAAATAAAATAAATGTAACTAATCTAACTCAGACCATTTGCGTCCCACAAATACCATACTACATATATAATCTCCTTATATGTGGAGTTTAATGGCGTCTCACAAATTTGAAAGAGCAAGGGTCGCCATTCTTTCTCCCGAAGGACTCAATAAATTTAAATTCTGCATATTATTATTATTGTAAATAGATCTCATGGAATGGTATAGTTATCATATATATAAAACAAAATAGTAAAATGTTTTTTAAATATAACTTGCTCCCAAATTCATAATAAATTGTCAAGTTGACAAAGTACAACTTTATTAGCACTCTCTTTTTTTTCCCCTAAATATATCGGTTTCCTTATCCAACAGCTATTAACACTCATCTTTAACGTAATTGCAATCCACAAATGGTCACGCAAGTATCTAAGCATCGGAAGTGGCAAAATACAATATTAATTTTATTTTTACTTTTTCTGTTAAAAATAAAAAATTGTCCATTAAAATATTTAAATACCATATAAGAATATTCAATTCAAAACTAATTTTTTTACAATTTAAAAAAAATCGGTATGTAAACTTGGTATGTATGTAAGTCTCACTATATATATATAGTACTGCTTTTGTGCGGAGTATCTCACATTTTAATAGTGCAGACTGAACATGTGTCACCTGACGGTTACCCTAGAAATTATCGGCTAAATTATAGGCACTCTCATGGGTTCACCTCCAGGTGACTGGACATTGTCACGCTTAGGGGTCTTCGCGGTCCGGTCCGATTTTGAGGTATTTTTTAGACCGGACCGCATTAATCGGTCCTAAAAAATTATAGACCGAGACCGGACCGGAATAATCAGTCTCGGTCATATTCGGTTTTCAATCAGTCCGTGTTCGGTCTCAGTCCTCTTCGGTCCATACAAAATTAATATAAAAAACAACTAATATAAAAAATAACATGTTTTTCATAAAAATAGCACGTTTGATATAAAAACAGTAAAAAAACAGCGCATTTTGTAAAAAAAAAATAACATGTTTTATGAAAAACAGTACATTTTTTAATTAAAAACAACACTTTAAAAAAAACAACACAAAAAAATAGATTCACACACAAAAAAAATAATACCTGTGATTGTGAGTGTTGTTCCCCATTATAAGCTAAGAATGTGGTGCCAATAAAGCCTATAATGTTCAAAAATTAAACCTGGAAAAAAACAAGGAGGAATGGCTTACACAATGTGGTGCCCATAAAGCCAAGAATATACATAATTGATATGGCTTTTGAATTTAACAATTTGATGTCCAAACTTTCAAAATTACACTTAGAATTAAATAAAGGGTACATGAAGGTTAGTTTTTCTTTTCATCTCTCCATTAAAATAATCTCTACCATTAGAGCAGTTAAAATTACAACTACAATGATTACACATAAAAAAATGAAAGAATGTGCCAATTAGATGACCCCCATATGGATCATCTTCCCCGGTTTCGTTTTGTTGTTGCAAACAAATTTGAGTAAAACCAATGAAGGCAAGTGACATTAACAAGTTCTGAACAAATTTACAGTCACAAGAATGAAAGTTAAGAACCTTTTTTTGATTTAATCTTTCACAGGTTCAAACTTTCAAGAATGAAGAATGAAGATTAAGAACTTATATGAACATTTTCTTTCTTAAGAACCAGTGAAGGCAATTGACATTAACTAGTCCAAACTTTCAAAATTACACTTACAAAAATTACAGTTCAAAAAGGAAGAAGAGAGAGATGAGATGAGATTAGCTCACCGGCGACTGTTTGCGTTCCCTCACCGGTCAAAAACGATGAGATGAGATGAGATCGATTGGGTTGGAGATCTTGGGTTGGCGACGGCCGTATAGAGAGAGAGAATAAGAGATTTAGGTTTGTTGAGTGTTAAAGTGTGCGTGTTAAAGTTGGTTTTTATTTTTAGTTATTTTTCTAGCTATTTATACATTATGTATTTAACATATATAAATTTTTTATTATTATTTTATAAATGCGGTCCGGTCCGGTCTAAACCCGCATTTTTATACCCAAGACCGAGACCGGACCGATTTATTCGGTCCTTTGTAATTTTGGACCGCATTGAGACCGCATTTATAAAAACCCGCAAATGTAAGTTCGGTTCGATTTGGTTATTTCGGTCCATTCGGTCTATTCGGATTTATGCACACCCCTAGTCACGCTCTATGTGAATTGAAAAACTATTAAGTTATATATAATGAGTAGTTATGCTAAAATATTGAGTAGTTATAATAAGCAAAACAAATTATGAGAGAAATTTTAAAGAAGTATAGTTTTACTAAAATTTTATGATTTCATCCATATGTTGTACCTGTGCGGACTACTACAGAGTTTAATTCAATAATTTTACAAGAGGTGGGTTGTGTTGTTTGACTGATTATGGGACTTTGTTTGTTGGTTTTGGCTAGTTGTATTTTTTGGTCGGTGTGTTTAGTAAAAAGGTAATTCTACACCTACAAACAATTTGTACACATTTTGATAAATGCATTATCATGTTGTATCTACATTAATTGATATTGGAAATAATAATGAGTAGATCTAAAGTATTAATGAATGCATACTTATTCGTGATAACATATCAAAGATCTACAATCAAATGGAAAAGAGAAAAGATGGACATAAAACTAAAATATAATACAATGAAAAGAAGGAAGAGGGAATATGTGTCCTACTATGATCACTTAATAATAATACAAAAGGAAAAATATTAAAGTACCCTTAATGCAAAATAAAACTCTAATATCTCCCTTCAAACTCACGATGCTGCAACGAGAAGAATTGAGAGTTTGCCAACAAAAAAACTAAAATGCTGAACTATATAAGACTTCCTAAACAAATCAGCTATCTTTGCAGAAGAATAAACAAAAGGCAAAGTGATGACACCTTGCGTAAGATGATCACGAGAGATATGAAAATCAATCCGATGTGCTTAGTCCTCTCATAAAAAATCGAATTGTGAGCAATCTGAATATCACTCTTATTTTCACAGTACATAGGAGTGGGCTGAGAGAGAGAGAGAGAGAGAGAGAGAGAGAGAGAGAGAGAGAGAGAGAGAGAGAGAAAGAGACACCCATATCTAAAAGCAGTGTTCTAAAAGGCGGGCCTAGGTTTGAGGCTTGGGCAAAACGCCCGTCTTAAGCATTTTATGCCTTATTCTTGATAAAAGGCTTAAAGCACACTTTTTTAAAAAGCAAAAATGCTTTAGTGAAACGATATCGCCTTTTAAAGATTTTTTTAAATCGGACCATTGTCTCATTCAAAACAATCAAAGGACAAATGATATCCCAAACTTCTCTGTCTCTCGTCCAAAAAAACGTGTGTTTGTCTTTTTATTTTTTTCTTAGTATTTAAAAAAAATAGTACTTTAGTTTGTATATATTCAGACATATTTTAATGTATATACCATTTTAGTATTTTTAATAGCCTCGTTATAGTTAAAAATGATCAAATATATTAAAAAAGGCCAAACGTTTTTTCACGCCTTTTTATGCCTAAGGCCTGCCTAAGCTTCTAAGGCTTAAGGCTTGGCCTCCACACCTTGATCACACCCCGTGTTTTTCAGAACATTGTCTGAAAGTAACTGGCGTAGCCAAACAACCTCATGAGTAGTAGAAGCCATATCACGATACTTGGCTTCCGTGGAAGACACGAAACCAACTTGCTTTTTGCTCTTCCAAGAAACAAGAGAATTTCTAAGAAATACACAAAATCTAATAACTAACTTCAGTTTATAGGATCACTAGCCCAATCAACATCAGAGTATGCACGCAACACTAAAGAAGAAGATGAAAGAAGTAAAAGACTCCGAAAGCTGCCTCTCAAGTATTGCAATATACGATGAATAACTGCCCAATGAATTGTAGTCGGGGCAATAACAAAATGACTAACAACATGGACCGCATGAGCTATATCTGAACGAGTAATAGTAAAATAAACTAAGATGCCCACAATAGTGCGATGTAAGGTAGGATCAGGTAAAATAACACCATCATACGGGGAAAGATGAACATTAAGCTCCAGAGGGGTATCAACAATCTTAGGATTAGTGGGGAGAGCAAGCTAAAAATGTCCCCGATGTACTTAGGCCATGAGAGAAGATAACCTATTAGAGAATGAGCTACCCTAATAACCAAAAAGTAACGTAGGGGATCCAAATTCTTCATCTAAAAAATAACGAGATAATTCAGACTTCAACGCTGTAATTCCACTAACATCATCCCTAGTAATAATCATCTTATTAAAATACAAAGAGACCAGAGTATGACCACTCAAGGTGCACCTATTAAAGATAGATAAATTATGCTCACTTTGAAGGAACCCAAGAGAGGTAGTCACGGTAGAAAATTTCTCAAACCAAGCCCTTGGTGCTTATTTGAGACTATATAAGGCTTTCTTCAGCCTAAAAACTTCACCAGGACCATGAGGAACACCCAGCGGAGGAGTCATATTAACCTCCTCGTGAAGATCGTCGTTCAAGAATGATTTTTAACATCCATTTGCGATATATGCCACTGACGGACGAATGCAACAACAATAAGAGTACGAATAGTAGTCAATTTGGCAACATGAGCAAATGTCTCGTCATAATCCATACAATATTGCTGAGAAAACCCTGAGCAACCAATCTTGCTTTGTACCGCACAATTGACCCATCTGACGTCGTTTTGATTTTATATACCAAACAAGATTCAATTTCCCGCTTACCAGCAGTTAAGGGAACTAAACTCCAAGTATTTGTCTGATGCAAAGCAAAGAGTTCCTCAGCCATAGCCTGCTGCCAAAGATGATCAAGAGTTGCCTCTTTATAAGACAAAGACTCAGAGAGGCAGTGAACAGAGGATGGAAATGGAGTAAAAAAATCCTAATAATTAGAATAAAAAAAATCTAATGACTGAGTGGACTTACGTGGATATTTTGGATAGTGAGAAGGAGGTTCCACTGTTTCAGCATGTGCTTGAGTGGCCACACGAAAGGGGGAGCATCAGGAACATAAGATGATAAAGTACATGTATCAGTAGAAATAATAGGAGCAGGAGGAACATGGGGTAGCACACTGTCGGTGGTGCAAGGTGATTGAGATGACGCACTCTCATCATTATCAAATAATGGATCTATATTGAAGAGATGTGATTTAGTGAGTTCATGAGGACTATCAGGAATAGAAAAGAAAGGGATATGCTCAAGAAATACAACATAATGAGAGACATATACTTTTTTTGTAACTGGATCATAACAACAATATCCCTTTTGACCCTCACCATAACCAAGAAAGGAACAAATAACTGAATTTAGAGATAATATGGTACATTCCACATGAGGTTGAAGAACAAAACAAGTAAAACCAAATACCTTTAAGGAAGAATAATCAAGGGTAGACCCATACAACTTTTTAAAAGGTGATAAACTTGAGAAATGAGAGGTCATAATCTTATTAATTAGATTAACAACAGTAAGGACAACCTCTCCCCAAAACTCACTAAGAACATATGCGGATAATAAAATAGAGTGAGTAGTTTCAATAATATGCCTATGTTTCGTTTCAGCAACACCATTTTTCTCAGGAGTGTCAGTACAAGTTGATTGGTGAATAGTTCCATCTAAATTAAGCAGCTCACTGAATTTTTAAGAAGTATATTCCCCATTCAAATCACATCTAAAACATTTGATAATAGTAGAATGTTGAGTTTTGACAAAGGCACAAAATTTATTATAAATATAAAAAAAGTTTGAACGTCATTTCATGAGAAAAACCCAACAGTAACGCGTATAATCATCAATAAAGGAGACATAATATCGACACCCTCCTCTTGTAATAATAAGAGAGGGTCCCTACACATTAGAATGAATGAGATCAAATGGTGAAACAGTAGAGGAAATACTTCTATTAAACGGTAAAGATGAAAATTTTGCGAGTTTAAAATCGCTACAATCAGAGATATCATGACAGTGCAAATCTCCTAATATTCCTGTAAAAGCTAAATATTATAATTGTGAACCTGAGACATGACCAAGACGAGAATTCCATAAATAAAAGCTAAACGAATCTGAACTTAAACGAAAGGATCACAAATCAACACTAGAAGTTCTAGCCATTGGTACTTTGAGTTTCTCCACGATGTACAATCCCCCTTGCCTATGGCCTGTCCTAATCACCTTCTGAGATCGTGGATCCTGAACATGAAAAAATATAGAAGAAAAGAAAACTAAGTAACCGGCATCACATAGCTGACCAACAGAAATAAGATTAATTGTAAGCTTAGGAATGTGGTAAACACTTGAGAGAGATAAATTGGGTGAGTCAATAGTCCCAACACCCGTTAACAGCATGGGAGTACCATTAGTAGTCATAATGGGTAAAGAAAAAGTGGGACAAAAAGAACCAAAAGAGGAAAAATTTGGTGACATGTGATTAGAAGTGCAGGAGTCTAGAATCCAAATACCTGAGGACTTACCTGGTGAAGAGATGGATATAGCGTGTGGCTGTGTAGCAAGAAAAATTTGAAATTGCTCAGTAAAAGAAAACACTAACGGAGTTGATGATGAAGAACTTGATGCAAATGAGTCTGGTGGTGGTACAACTGCTGTAGTATTAGGATGTGAAGGTCTATACCAACGCTAATGAGATTGGTTGTTGGGTTTTCAGTAGAAAATAAGAAAGCAGTGTGATATTGATTAAACCGAATTTGCAAATTCTAATGTTAACTTATTTAATTAGAGTCAAATTTTTTTTAAAAAATAATTCAGCCCTAAAACATAGAACTACGTGGGTAAAATCAAAGCATCATAAACAAATTGTTGACATACAGATTTCAGGAAAAAAACCAAAAGATAAAATATTTTTGTTTCACATAATATTACTCACAATGATTACAAGAGAAATTTGGAATGAATATCCATGGATACCCACAAGAATACGCAGTTCTGAGTCAATAATGATTCAACCTCAGAAGATTCAAAAGACACGCAGTCTAATCAGCCAAGAACACCTACGAGTACTCCCTATGACGTGCATTCAACGTCAACCTTGTTCCTCCCTCAAATGGCACCTAAATCAATAGTAGGTTATCCTTCTACAAGAGAAACTCCAGCAATGATAGATCTCGGGTTCCAAAATAATTCACTAAAGTATTTGGGATTTTTGTGAATTAAAAAAAAAAGATTGAACCCTAAGTTAAAGAAGACAAAAATATCACACAGATTGCAGTTTTCGTGTGCTGTAAAACGTTAGGTATTCTTAACAAAAAATTACTCATTTAACCCGATTTATTTAAAAAAATTAAGACGGCTAATCGCTCGAACGAAATCCTTATGTTGCTCGAACGAGCTTTGCGCGAGATCAATATGTCGTTTGAACGACATGCTCGAGTTGCTCGAACGATAGGGCAAAAAATAAATTTTTTCTTTTTTATTTCAAAAATCTGCCTCAACACTTAGAAAAATATTTTGACGAAAAACAACGCCTCAACACTTATAAAATATTTTAGAGAAATTATCCCAACACTTTAAATGAACTGTTAAGGTATTTAAGAACAACCTTACTAAAATTAATCTCGCAGGGGTTTTTCTGTTGAAGAACTTTTGATATTCGGATCCTTCTTCATATATCTTCAAACTTGAACTTTTTCTTCGATGGTTTGTAGCTGTATAAGCCATACACTAATATAAACAGGACTTATCAAATATATCCTTACAAATATCGCCCTATATCTATGCCGATACAAAATTAAAATATATGAAATCTCAAATCAAAATAATTAAACAAATCTAAGTCTTTAAGCATTTCTTCAAAGATCTTCAACATAAAAAATCTTTAGCATCAAATCTTTAAATCTTCAAGATTTTCTCATCATGGTGTGCAATATAGGATCATCAATCTTTATACTTATACACATATGACAAAGCAAATACATTCGTGATGTATTGAGTTTGAAATGAGATAAACGTAACATCAAAATAAATATCGAATCTCAAATCTCCCCCATAATGTAAGACTCTCCCATAATTCGTTCTTCCCCTTTTTATTTATCCGAAATAGATAAGGAAAAGAATAAACAAAATAAACATGGAGTGACATGACAAGAAAATCAAATAATTATGATCATTAAGAGATACTCAAAAGCGTTCCATCAACTATTTTTTATTTTTCAAAATTTTCAAATAAAAAAATGTTACAACAAAAATCCCACACTATGAATTTACACTATGATAACTAAATCATGGAAACAAAATGAATGGATGTGAACAAATTCAATAGGAAAATCAATGCAATCAAACATAACATATGTGCACGATGAATACGGATACTCCTAACGAATGAACTCAAAATCGTCCTTAGGTGTCAAAAATATGAATTTATATGACATCAATTCAATCTGATTGACACTTCAATGTCTAAAATGATTTTCACACCAGTAACGTATAAAACTATGTAATGCTTTTTCAAGAATTTCTCAGGATCTGCAAACTTGTTTTTTACATTTTTCCATCCGAACACCCTCATAAATAATATATCTTTTATTTTTTTCTTGAGGTTATCTATTTTTCTCTCCTTAGAGAAATCTTATTGGCCCCATTTTTGGCATATGATTATTTTTATTGCCTTGATTTTTTCTTGAGCTCTTTTAAACGGTGGATTTCACGACGAGTTACTTTTGTACTCTCGTAGCCCTTTCTCGTAAACACTCATCATTTTTTGCAATTTAATTCCTCACGGTAAATGGTTATTAGATGAACTACTTTCATTCTTAAGTTTTATCGCATTTGGTTTGTTTAAAAAGGAAGGATTGAGATGGAAACACTTCGACTAACATGTGATTTGATAAGTACAATAATCAAACAAATCTGTGTAAGTGTGCCATAAAGTAGACTAAGAGTCAAACATGTAGGTAGTAATCTCAAATTACATCTTAATGACTCCAAACATTATAAAGCATAAAAATGAAATGATGACGCATATCAAAACACTATCAAACAGTCACATGGATATGGGATGAAATTATGACTCGGTCATCCTAAATGTCTATCCATAAACGGTGTAAGAAAAATACAAAACTTTTTTTGCCTTTTTCTAAAAATTTTATCAAAATAAAATCTTTTTGGCTTTTTCAATTTTTTCTTAAAAAAGGAAAATATTTTTGTATTTGTCCAAAAATTTTCAAAAAAAAAACTTTTGATTTTTCGAAAATATATCAAAAATAGAAAATATAAATACAAAAATGGTACATACTAGCAATAGGCATAAAATATCATCATGAAAGTCATCCTATGCTAGCAAACAAGTCTAAACCTCAACCCTTAGGCGCGATGGAGTTTTCCAAAGGTGGTGACATCCTATGAAAAACGTCCATCAAATCATGTGAAGTCTTGACCAAAAACTTTACTTGCTCCCTAATATGTGTAAACTCTCTCATGTAATTATCCAGATCATTATGTGTGGGTTCGTGAGTGTGAACACATGATAAAAGTCTATCCGACACACCACCCAACTTAAAATAAAACTTCCTAAAGTGTCCTCTCTTCTTAAAATGGGTGCAAACATACACGAGTCAAGAAACATCTCTCTCAAGACTTCTACGAAGAACTCTCCTATCAAGTATGTGCCGCCTAAGTGGGTTGGGTTGAGAACCATATGGATCAATCACAAACTCAAAAATTGGCTCGAGTGCAACTTGGGAAGTGGACGCACCGTCATGACCTACTCCTACTCTCTCAACATTACCTAAAGAGGGACCGATGAGCATCTTTTCTACCTTCTTAGATGTAGCCTCTAAAGTGACATTTATCTCCCGATCACGTTCAAGATCTCTCTCTAATTGTGACACACGGGCTATAAGTTCACTCTTCTCCCGATTCACGACGATTAACTGCTCACTCAAAGAAACCTTCACCTTCTCAAGTTGACTCGTCGGTGCCTCAAATCCCCTCAAACTCTCAATCTTTCTCTCCAAATCTATCAGCCTAAGACCTAACTCCTTATTCAATTTATTATTCTTTAAGGTCATGGCATACAAATCTCTAAACGCAATCTGGAGCTCATTATCACCCTCACTGGTGCCCTCACTCTCACACTCGCTATAAACATGTAGAGTGAGCTTACGTTCAAATTAGAAATTATTTAATTAAATCTCAATTTTTTAATTAAATCCTAAAACATGCATCTAGGTGTGATTGAAATCAATATGATCATGCAAGAATAATTAATCACACACAAAACACACAAATGAGGAAAAATCACCCAAAGGGACAAAACCTTTTTATTTTTACTATAATTTGTAAAAACGGTTACACGAATTACAATGAAAATAAGAGCGAAATACGAAATACCCTCAGGGGTCGATTTCGATGTCTCGGTTGGAATCTCCTGTAAGAACTCCAAGTGGGCAGCAATGAAGAAGAGAGTGGCTTCTCCAAAAATTACTCCAGATGAGTAAGAACAATCCTTATGAAGGTTTAACAATTCACATACATAGATGGGAGTGTTTATGTGAATAAACAAGGCGTAAAACCTTAAAAAGTGAAGTCTATTTTTTGGGCAATTTTTTGCAGAAATCGTGTTGTGAAAAGACTTGAAAAATGGTAGAAAGTACACTGGTATTTATACGAAAATCGAGGTGGCGACGTCGCTCGAACGAGATAGGCATCTCGCTGGAACGAAGGACATGCGTCGTTCGAACGACTTCGCGCGAGATGCTCATCTCGCTCGAACGACAGTGCTAGATCGTTTGAACAAGCTCGTTAACCGAGGCACTCCGCTTCTATACTTAGAAAAAAATCGTCTTTTGATAAATATAATTCAGACTTCGAAAAAACATTTTCTGAAATTTTTTCCAAATATATATGCAAAAATAAACAACTCCATTAAATCATTTTACCAATATTGCGTAGTGGAGTAGTGGGAAACAGTTGAGCAGCACGTCGCATGTAGCATGATGCACGTGTGAAGATGATGGATGCGTGGATTCGGATAAAGGCCATCGAGGATGATCGTGTTGACGTGCCGAATGTAGCGCTATCAGACATACAAACTGTGATATAGGAAAAACAGAAAATTCCTAGATTCTACCCCGAACATTTATAAAATTATGTCCTTATAAATCTCCCCCTGTGTCTATGCCGGTACATACATAAAAAATCCGAATTATGCAATCTCTATAAAATAAATGACATACATATAATATCCCCATTAAACCCTCAAACTGAGAATACTTAATGATATGTCTTCAGTCAAACTTCAGCATCTTCAAATTTTTAGCTCTTCAAAAACTCCAAAAGCTTTTCTCATCAGGGTGTGCAATCCAATAAATCAACTTTGTACCTACACACATGAGATAAAGCAAATACTCGTGACAAGCAACAGTTTGAAATATAATGATATGCTAAAATCAAAGATCAATTAACCTTAAGCAAATCATTGATAAATCAACAAAAATTCTCCCCCCTTTTATGATGTCCCCAAATAGACAGATATGAGAAGCATAAATAGAAAAAATGTCACAAGGTAATAAACTTCCTATTTTTGAATTTTTCAAAAATTTTCACACATAATATACAACAAAGGATCACACCATGAAAGAACACAAAAACAACCAAGTCGATGATAGAGTAAATGTAGGGGTATGATAAAAATCGATAGAAAAATTAATACATATAAACATGACATATGTGCACGATGAATATCGGATACTCCTAACGAATGAATTCAATATCTTCCTTAGGTGTAAAAAGATGGAAATATGAGACATTAACTCAATCAAATCAACAAATCAAAGCTCAAAATAATTTTCACACCAATAACGTCCAAAATGATTTAATGCTTTTTCAGGACTTTTAAGGAAATGCAAAACCGTTTAAATTCTCCAACCAAACTCCCTCAGATATATATTTTGAATACAGGTGATCTAAATTCTCAAACATTGGATAATTGATGGTGAAACCTAAATGATCCATATTTGGCATGAATTTCTTTTTATTGCCTTTAAATTTTTTCGGGCTTTTCTAACCTCTTTGGACCCCGAATAATAAAATTTCTCAATTTTTTAGGTCCGATTTAATGGTGGCTTAATCGCAAAGGATAGATAATTACCTTTCGTAGCCCTTCACCGTTTTAAAAAAATGCATTCTCACCAAACTTTTTTTTACATGCATTCGAATCTTGTCAAGTTTTATCACATGTGGTTCGTTGTATAGATAAAATTGAGATGGAAACACTCAAGCCAATATGTAACAGACAAGTACAATAATCAAATAAACCCATTCATGTGTGCAATAAAGGAGATAAGGAGTCAAACATGTAGAAAGATATCACTAATCGCATCTCAAAGACTCGAAACAACGTAAAGCACATGGATGCAATGATGTAGCGTCTCAAATCACTATCAAACAGTCACATGGATAAATGGAATGAAATTTGTGACTCGGCTATCTTAAATGCTCATCCATAAAAGGTGTAAACAAAAATACAAAATTCTTTTTGTGCTTTTCTAAAATTTTTATAAAAAGAAAATCTTTTTGCATTTTTTAAATTTTTTCAAAATTACATGTCATTACACTGGAAAATATATATCATGAAGTCACAACTAGTGTATGACAAACATCCAACACAATCACCCAAAAGATTTCACATGGAGTGAATCACGTGCAAGAAAATGAGAATCGTGGACAAATAAACCATAAGCCTCTAAATCCGATTTTTTAACCCAAATTGATGTGTAACGGAGTGTGGGGGTTTTGGGAACCGGTGTGACTTTCTTTTTATGTTCTCTAGGTCCATTCAAAAGCTTGTAGCAGAAACGCCTACGATGACCTTGCTTATTGCAATGTGTTCAAGTGTAAATCGGGCGGTGAGTGTTACCTAAAAGTGACCCTCTCCTCAAATTTCTTAGTTGCTCTCTCCGAATTTGCCTAGGTAGCTATCTCCTAATGATTATAGGTGGATCTCTCACGATGTTCCTAGGGGTCTCTTTCCTAACAAACTTAGGTGCCTCTTTCTTAACAATCCTAAGGGTCTCTCTCATACGTATGGGAATGGGTGCAACATATTTTTCAAGACCAATCCCACCCCTATCCGTTTTTATCTCGACGGTGCCTAAAATCTTATCAAGTTTTTCAGACCGAGACTCCAAATCAAATTTCACTATGCTTGAATCTTTCAATTTCACCTCAATTTTACCTATCCTAGATTCAAGTACACGTCTAGAATCCTCAAACTTTAAAGGCTCCTTTTTCATAGTCTCCATCAACCCTCTAAGACTATCTCTCTCACCCTCGACGTACTCAAGCTTCTCTCTCAAAATTTTCTCATGTGCCCTAAGTTCTTCAACTAAAAAATCATTATTTTTTAAAGCACACTCTTTCAATTGAACTTTCAATTTCAAATTTTATTTCTTCGTTTTCAAAGATTCAACATAAAGTTCATTGAAAGTAGTTTGCAAGTCACGCTCATCTACACTTTCATCCTCACTCCTATCACCCTCACTACCATCACTAATCACACGGATGGGAAGCTCTCGCCTACAAGAATAAAAGACTTCTTCTTTTGAATCACTATCACTAAGGGTAGAAACACGAGATGCCGATTTATTCAATTTCTTCTTTAAATTTGTGGTACACTCATCTAACGTGTGACCAACACCCTCACAAAAAGGACACCTCTCAGAGCCGTTTTCAATAGAAGATTTAAAACAAGACTTTGTGTGAATTTTCCAATTAACCTTTTCAAAAAGTTGACATCTAAAATCATCAAAACCACCAAAATCCGTTTTTGTGAAAAATCAAGATCAAAACACAATAACTTAGTGCAACAGGCTCTGATACCAATTTGTAGAGTGCGCTTGTGTTCATAGGAGAAATTATTTAATTAAATATCAGTTTTTCAATTAAATCCTAAAACATGCATCTAGGTGTGATTGAAATCAATATGATCATGCAAGAATAATTAATCACACGAAAAATACACAAATGAGGAAAAATCCCCCAAAGGGGTAAAACCTTTTTATTTTCACTATAATTTGTAAAAACTTTTACACGGATTACAATGAAAATAAGAGCGACATACAAAATACCCTCAGGCGTCGGTTTTGATGTCTCGGCTGGAATCTCCCGCAAGAACTCCAGGTGGGCATCAATGAAGAAGAGAACGGCTTCTCTATAAATTACTCCAGATGAGTAAGAACGATCCTCATGAATGTTTAACAATTCACATACATAGATGGGAGTTTTTATGTGAATAAACAAGGTGTAAAACCTTAAAAAGTGAAGTTTGTTTTCTGGGCAGTTTTTCGCAGAATTTGTGTTGTGAAAAGACTTGAAAAACGTGTAGAAAGTACACTCGTATTTATACGAAAATTGAGGCAGTGGTGTCGCTCGAACGAGATAGGCATCTCGCTCAAACGAAGGACACATGTCATTCGAATGACTTCGTACAAGATGCTCATCTCGCTCGAACGACAGTGCTAGATAGTTTGAACGAGCTCGTCGACCGAGGCACTCCGCTTCTATACTTAGAAAAAATTCTTCTTTTGATAAAAATAATTCAGACTTCGAAAAAATATTTTCTGAATTTTTTTCCAAATATATATGCAAAAATAAACAACTCCATTAAATCATTTTACCAATATTGCGTAGTGGAGTAGTGGGAAACAGTTGAGCAGCACGTCACATGTAGCATGATGCACGTGTGAAGATGATGGATGCATGGATTCGGATAAAGGCCGTCGAGGATGATCGTGTTGATGTGCCGAATGTAGCTGTATTAGACATACAAACTGTGATCTAGAAAAAATAAAAAATTCCTATATTCTACCTCGAACATTTATAAAATTATGTCCTTACAAAACACTCAATCTATTATCCTCGGGGGTCTCACGTGCACAAGTATCCTCATCATCACGAGACAAGCTAGGTGTGCTCACGTGACTAGCTAAAAAGGCAACAAACTTCCCATGTGAAGATTCATTTCCGGAATCTTTCTCACTATCGCTAAGAGTGGCTGGCATAGAAATCTTTTTTCCTTTCTCTTTAGCTTAGTGGGACACTCAAATGCTTTATGCCTCTTGCCCTCACACTCAAAACATCTCCCTTCCTCTTCTTTCTATTTCTCACCCTCTTTCTCACCGCTTGCTTTGGCCTCACTCTTCTTTTTATTTTTCTCCAAAAATATTTTATTGTAAGAATTTTCTTTGGAAAATTTAAGAAACTTTTTAAAAAAATTTGCAAGCAAGGCATGTCAAAATCAAATTCGCCCTCAAAATTCGAACTCACTAGCTTTCTTTTTCTTATCTCTCTTGGAGACTTCCTCTCCCTTCTATCCTTAGATTTGACAGTTTCAGGAAACATGTCAATCTCATATGTCTAGAGGTCTCCTACCATCTCTTCTAATTTTAAATTCCTCAAATTACCTAAGGAATTCAAAACCATCACTTTAGGGATAAAACGTTTTGGTAACGATCTCAAAATCTTTTTAACCACTCGTACATCAGGTATGTGCTCACCAAGATTGAAACTAGTGTTGACAATAGCAGATAAACTTGCATAAAATTATCAAAACACTCAGATTCAAGCATGATTATTGTTTTAAATTTAATAGTTAAAATTTGAATTTTAGACTCTTTGATTGCATTTGTGCCTTCATGGCTAAGTTATAAGACATCCCATGCTTCTTTTGACGTGATGCACATCATAATACGTCGAAACTCCTCAGAAGTGAAGGCACCAGAAATTGCACTTAGTCCACGAGAATTAAAAGTGATCCATATAAACTCATCCTCAGTCCAATCTGCCACGATTTTAAATTAGTAACATTATTTGCGGTAATAGTGGGAGGAGTCCAACCTCTTTCACAAACAGCTCAAACACGCTCATCGATTGCTTTTAAATAAGATTTCATACCAACTTTCTAGTAAGCATAATTAGACCCGTAAAAAATTGGCAACCGATTTTATAAGTTTTCATTCGAAAACATTGCGATTTTTCAAAAATAGTCAATATCACAAACTTTTGCGAAAAATAAGATCACTCGATGAATTAGAGAAACCCTATCTGATACCAATTTGTAAAAATGGTGATCGCTTAAATAGGCTCTAATACTAATTTGAGAAAGCAATGTGATATTGATCGAACCAAATTTGTAAATTCCAATTATAAACTTATTTAATTAGAGTTAATTTTGTAGACCAATTTAATTAAGCCACAAAACATACAACTACTTGGGTAAAATCAAACCATTGTAAATAAATTGCTGACACACAGATTTCAGAAAAAAAAATTAAAAGGCAAAACCTATTTATTTCACTTAATAATACTCACAATGATTACAAGAAAAATCTGTAATGAATATCCGTAGATACCCACATGAACACGTAATTCTAAGTCAACAGTGAATCAAACTCAGAAGATACACAAAGGCATGCAGTCTAATCATCTAGGAACACCCATGAGTACTCCCTATGACACGCAGTCAATGTCAGCCTAGTACCTTCCTCAAGTGGCACCTAAATCAACAGTAGGTTATCCTCTCTACAAGAGAAACTACAGCAATGATGTACCTTGAGTTCCAAAACAATTCACTAAAGTATTTGAGATTTTTGTGAATGGAAAAACAAAATATTGAACCCTAAATTGAAGAAGAAAAAGTATTATGTAGATTGCAATTTTTGTGTACTGTAAAATGTGAGGTCTTCTTAACAAAAAAAGACTCATTTAACACGCTTTATATAAAAAAGTTGAGTCGAAAGATCGCTCGAACGAAATCCTTATGTTGCTTGAATTAGGACACGTGTTGCTCGAACGAGCTTTGCGTGAGATCAACATGTCGTTTGAACGACATGCTCGAGTCGCCCGAACGACAGAGCGAAAAATAAGTTTTTTATTTCAAAAATCTGCCCCAACATTTAGAAAAATATTTTGACGAAAAGTAACGCCTCAACATTTGTATAATATTTTAGAAAAATCATCACAACACTTTAAATGAACCGTTAAGGTACTTAAGCATAACCTTACCAAAATTAATCTTGTATAGGCTTTTCTGTTGAAGAACTTTTGATATTCGGGTTCGGCTTCATGTATCTTCAAACTTGAACTTTTTCTTCGACGGTTTGTAGAAGTATAGGACATACACTTGTGTAAATAGGACTTATAAAATATGTCCTTACAAAAACTGTTGGTAAGGTGGTCGACTATTTGATTGTTATTGTTGTTGTTGCAATGCTCACAACTTAAGGCACTAAGACTCTCAATAACCCTTCTCCTTATAGTAGCTACATTCATTAATTGCAACTCTCGAACAAGGCTTGTTCTGATTACTGAAAATTGGCCGAGAGGAGGCTGTGAAAACAGATAGATTAGGATCCGAATAAATTACCTTCCCTGACTGAGTCTTGAGACGAATCTCCTAGGCTAACAACTCGTGAACAATAAAATCAATAGTTGGAAGTGGGCTACGATGAAGAATCGACCCACGAAGACCCTAAAAATGATTACGCAATGTCATCAGAAATTGAACCAGGCGTTGTCCCTCCCTATTAGCAATATATGGTGCGAAGGCTTGCAATTCAGCTGACTCGGTACGAGCCAACTAATCCCAAAGATTTGTCATAGCAGAATAGAACTCTTGGATACTCAAATTTTTTTCTCAGGATCCTGAATATCACACTTTAACTAGTATTTTTTTGCGAAATTAGATTGTGTATACAATCTTCCTAAATGATCCCAAACATCATTTGCATAATCATACTTAGCCAACTCCATACCTATGGAAGGTGCAATGGAGTTGTTGATCCAAGTGATGATTTTCAAAATGTTTGCTTCCCTAAAATCTAACAACTTTGCATATTTTGCAACCTTCGTCTTATTGTTAGGCTTACTCAAATCGTCATTAATGTAACCCCAAAGCTTCTTCCCCTTCAAGAAATTCTTCATAACATAACTCTAATATGTATAATTTTTTCTATCTAATCTGACACTATTCAATTACAATGAATCATTTCTTTCACCCGCCATTGCGAAAGTAAACAATCAATCACTTTTAAAGGAGGGGAATTCCTCTCCATTCGCTTACGAAAGAAATTTAACAAAATGGTAATACAAGTTTTTTTCTCTCAGTCAACATAAATGAACAGTAGATTTGTATAACATATATGGATTTTCTCTCCTCGTCTTCTAGCAATGTACAGTGCAGGTTATGCTTGCTTTTTTTTGTATTGATGTAGCGTGTAATTAGATTAAGGGGCATATATAAAATAGTCATTCGAACATTTTTAATACACGTTTAATTCAAGCGTTTATATTTTGCTCCAAAAAGTCCTTCACCATGCCGCTGGCACGGCCTTTTAAAAACAAGAGAATATTAATTAAATGGGTGTTTGAGGGATTTTTTGGTACAAAATAAAAGGCCTGGACTAAATGTGTATTACAAAATATTTGAGAAACTTTTTTGTATTTGACCCTTAAATTAATCTCATTTTCTTATTGGTTCTAGAGTAAAATATTTAGGAGAATCTAATATCTGCTATCCATTTGTATATTTTTTTACTTGAAATGTTGTCGAACCCTTGATTTACATAATCAAGATCATCCATCTTCTATTTTGTCCAAATGAGTTTTCTTATTAAAGTAAAACTTGACAACAGAAAATGAATATATGGAAAGTAAAAATAGAGTTTGTGTACAATTAGGTGGTCACTGATCGCGGGACGAGTTCCAGGACGAAAAGCTGAAGAAATAGAGAGGTTTTGGTTAATGAGACACAGTGAAGGATTCGCAGACAAAAGGAAAGAGCGCAACAAAGAAGTTGACAATAAGTTTTAGATTTTCCTTTTTCTCCCAATTGTACTGTTTTCTTTTTCTCCCAATTGTACTAGAAATTTCTCTCTCTTCATTGTACTACGCTAATTGTAGAAAACCCTTGAAATTGTGTGACAACTTTTGAAGTGGGAAAAGAAAATATGTTACACTATACCGTTAAAGGACATATGAGGATTACACATATAAACATGGACGGATTCTAAAACATTTGTTAAGTTGGTGGAAGGATGAAAAAAAAACGTAACCATAATATAAAAATTATTAACATTACAAGAGAAAATCTTATATATCTTTTAAAACGCAATACAATGTTATAAATTTTCCTCAGCTAAGGCCATCTCCAATGGGCAGGCCACAAACAATGTACAGTTAGATTTTTTAGGATACATTTTGTCGTTGGTTTACACAGTGGGCAGACTAAAATTGATTTTGGACGAGAGAGTTTTATCTGCCCAAGGGTGGGCCCCCTTTTGTTTATATTATATATATAGATAACACGATTTGTTTGTTTATTTTTTCAAAAAAAAAAATGGCTTGGGCGGACAACATTTAACCGCCCGCAGTCTGGGCGGTAAACACTTATCCCCCCAGCTGTGGGTCCTACGCGGGCTCCACCACTACACATTGCGTAGCGGGTGTGTAGATCTACATTTCAGTTACATTTTCTCTTTCCAAAATGTACATCTTTTGCTACCCATTGCGAGGGAGAAAAGATGCAAATGTATACATTTAGCCTCTCCATTGGAGATGGCCTAATAAGGTGTCCATGTGGATAAACATCAAACTCAATACATGTTGGAAAAATGAAAATCAATTAGTTCAACAACAACTTTTGGCTCCCCCCTTCTCTACCATTTAACCACTCCAACTTTTTGTCTACCCTCTCCTCTCTTAACTCTCCATATCTCAGATGTCGATACTGTGAAATTTCAACCGTTGATGTCAATAAAAAAGGTAGGGCTGACAATTTTTGACACGATAATCCATTTGTGGTAATAACTCGAAATGAACCGAATATGACACGATTAACTGATATAGATTTAAGTGTATCAAAACCTTATGCTCAAATCAAAGCCAATGCAACCCGAAAATGACACGACTAACCCGAATTTCTACCCCTACAAAAGGGTTTCTCAAGCAAATATTAAAAAGAATCAAGGTAACTTTCTCCGTCAAATGGAAAGACAAAAAAAGCTCCAGATGAAAGATCAATAAAAATTACAAAACCTATTTTTCTCCAGATTAGGAGGGCATATTTCTTCCTTATTAGAACTGTATGAGCTTTGTCATATTTTTTAGTGTATATATAAAATTGTTCATTCACAGGCATCGATTTGTAATTTTTCTTTTGTTTTGGCTTTGCTAATGTCTCATTTGGCTTTTTTCATTGAAGAACACTGGGAGTTTGGTGCAGTACCTATTTTTCCATGTTTTGTCAAGCATGATTTGATTTGAAAGGTCGTATTTCTTTAAGAAGCAAGCTCAAAGCTTTGTATGAAGAATAATGTTCATTTGGTTCTAAATCAGTGCAAACTTAATGGGGTAAATCCCCCATTCTTTCTCAAACCATAAAGCACATATGTCTCAATTTTTTTTTCTTTTCAACAAAGTCAAGGTAAAAGCTGATACAATTAACTGGACAATAAATTACAGAGGGAAAAAATGGTGCCAACAGACTCATCATGAGAAATAGTAAAAGCACTAGGATTATTGTAAATCTAATAGGCAACCGAGTTCTCTGATCTGCCAACCCAACAAAATGACAAATTCAATCTGGATCATGTCGGCCAAAACATTGTGAATGTCAGATGGGATTTGAGCTTTTCCACTACAACACCCCATAAACTCCTCAATTTTAGTTGTCGGCCTCGATGTTTTACAGGTTCTTATTCCACTACAACACCCCATAAACTCCTCAATATATCATGAAATTCGTTTTATTCATATTGGTTTGTGGTATTTGCCCATAGCCCTTTTTTTGTTTCTTCCCCCATTTAGAGGTACCATGAGGTGTCCGGGCCAGCTTACGCGCACCTCGACTAATCCACACTCGCAGATCAGTGGCCAGGCGCTGCCCCCCAGATTGTTTGCAGCTGGCGAGACTCGAACTGGGGAGCAAACCCAATCGACCCTGGAGCTTTAGTACTAGTGCGCTACCACTAGACCAAGTCTGAAGGTTGCCCATAGCCCTTTTAGATAGATTAAAAAGTCCCACACTCTATCTGTCGTCAACCAATTTTTACCAGGATCCAAAGATTCATATAAGGTATATCTACACTTATAATTTCTAATTTATATGACTTTTAGATTTTGTATGTGGTATGTAATTTAATTTGTGTTTTTTGTCAAAATCATAAATTAAAAGTTATAATTTCACACTTAAACAACTATAAGTTTAATTAATTGTTAGCCAATTTCTCATCACGTCTATTTGATATCTTTGGAATTTTTGTGTAGCGACTCTTTAAACATAAAATTTCCTCATGAATATTTTACTTTGCGGATTATTTGAATTTATGAAGTTTTAGACCTTTTTATTTACTTCAAATTCTTATGGGGATATTCACTCATGTGCATACATAGATGTAATTTATAATATAACTTTTTAATTTATATAATTGACCCTGTTAAAAGGATAACATGACACGATCAAGGAATATTATCTTTATGTTGAATATGTTCCGAAGATTGTGATTCTCTCGCGCATCGCGCGGGTTTCCACCTAGTACTATATAGTAATGGTGTGTAGAATTTCTTTAGAATAACACCACAATAGGGGTCGCACTTATTTACATATAGAGTATATATAAAAAGAAACTATGTACAAAAAAATTATATCTCAAAAACCTCCCATTTCATCATCTACAAAAGTAATAATAATTGCTCTCGGCAAGACTTCATTTTCTGAAAATGTTGCATGATCACCTCATTTTCAATGCCATTAAATATTTCTTTGTCATTGATCTCCCATTTGATTGCGCAACAGATTTTCATTATCTTCATAGCAAAAAAGGCTCTTTCAACAGTTGCCATCACAACTAAAAATATTAGCGTCAAAGTTAGAATCTTATAAACTAATGGATATAATATATCATGTTTCTCATTCACCATTTACTTAGCCAAATATCCAATTTCATTCATCTATAAAAATTAAGCATCTTGTATTATATTAAGGGTATATGTATGAAGTTTATTGTCATGTGCCACAAGTTGTGTAGAAGAAAATTCAAGAGGATGAAAATGGGCAAGACGAATCAATTTTTCCTTATCAAATGCAGAGAATGTATTGTCTTGGTTCAAGCATGCCACACACGTGAGCATATAAATGTTCACTTCATTGAAACGATTATTAAGCTCTCCCAATTGCAAATCTATAACTCGATAAAACACCTCAAACCATCACATTTACAATTGATCCTCACATTTAACATTGATTAAAACCTACAACATAGAAAATAATATAAAGGCGATATTTTAAAATATGATCAAATACGACTAAACTAACCTTGGAAGAGATTCTAATCGCACAAGTAAGATGGAGCGTCGATCGGGAGGAGTTCCAATTTCAGCCTTCATGTTCAAAGTCGACAAGACATCAAACATGAGCAAGCATAGGTGGGTGGATTCTCTCAAACTCTCTCTCTACAGGTTAGGTTTGTATAACTTTGGTGGGTTTAAACTTTAGATATTTTCATAGAAAAAGTACAAGTATAACTACTAATAGAAAATTACTCCAAGATGGGCATTTTGCTATTTACAGTAAAAAAATTGGATTATTACTATTTTAACTCACAAATTTCCATTCAAAAACACTTCCCAAAACTTAAGGTGGGCAGCTCCCCACCATGTGTCCTTACTATATCTGCCCCTGCCTATGAACATAAATATAGCATATTTGGCCAATAATGAGATATGTACAAGTCTCATAAATGAGGAACAACATGCCTCAATATATAACAATGAAAAATCTCAATACATTGTGGTGGAACTATTTGAACTATCCAAACAACTCAGATTGAGTGACACATGCCTGATAGCTTATGATAAGAGATCCCAACTTAGGTTAAGAACAAAGGGGAATCCTAAAAATGACATTCTTGAGGCAAGATCTATTTGATCATACCATAACTACATCTAAGAGTCCTAGATTATTGCACAACTCATCCTCATTTCTTTCTCTATAAGTATAAACCCCACTCCTAGAAAAAAGGGGCATGTAATTATATTTATTTTGAGTTAATCAATAAAAATAGAGAAAACACCATGTGTATGGATACACATCAGCGAACCACATATATTCTTATGTTGTACGATTATGTGATCATTTATTTATTATTAGACTCTGTTCAAAAATTGAATCCCAGTAGGATTTTACCACCTATAATTGGTGTCATTTGTGGGAATGAGTTTCCTTTTTATTAGCCAACGATCATCCATGTCTCACCCTAACAATTCACCTCCGTTGTTCAACGAAAATTATTAAAACGACTCCCCAAAACCTAGGGTTAGGTGTGGGGTGCACCCCAACAGGAGTCACATCATTACTAGCTCACGACATAATGCCCAGGAGGAACACTTTGAGTAAAGCAACGCGTATCTCAGATATACCCAGATCTAGCATCTTGTTAACACTTATGAATGGCGAGTCGATAAATAGGAGGACACCACGTGCCTCCAAGAGGTGTAAAATGCATGATGACGACATCACCTAGAGATAATGGAGAAAAGGATCCATAGTGATAAGTGCCCAAAACCGAAGCCCTTAAGAGAGTAAAACTCGAAGTCAAGGAAGGAGTTCATAGCGTGATCAAGAACGCTCCATGCAAAAGAGTGCTACAACGAGGCAAGATCAGGAATGAGGTCATTGTCTGGATTATCTTCAAGATCTCATTTGGGAATAGATGGACGAGAACCCCTCTCTTCATTGGGTGAGGTCTACTAAGGGACAAACTATAAGAGACCTCATCAATCAGATTAATTCTCCATTCTCTAGAGAAATTGAAGAACTGGAGCAACCAAAAAAGTTTTACTATACCTAGATTCGAGATCTATGATGGGAAGAATGACCCCATCGATCATGTCTATCACTACCGATGAGCAATGACGTTGTGGAACAATAATGATGCCATCATGCGCCGCATATTATCCTATAACCTAAGAAATATTACATAAAAATAGTTCAAAAAACTACCACACCTATCGGTCAATAATTCTAAGCAACTTGTGGAGGCATTCAATGCTCGCTTTATCACCAGGAGTGCCCACCCGAAGAGGATGGATTCATTTCACTTTGAGAAAGAAATATTAGGAATTTTTGCGTGAATACATTAGGAAATAGTAGGAGGCTTATAAAAATGTCTAAGATTATTCCAAACATGTCGTTATGGTCTTGTTCAATCGAGTTGCCCAAAAACTCTATGTTGCACCAGTCCTTCACCAAAAGGAGGCTAATAACATTGATTATCTGATGTCAAGCATAGAAAAATATGTAAAGGTGGATGGTGTAGTCGCTAGAACTCAGTACAGAAATGGTCATTCAAAGACGACCAAGAATAGCGGCAAGGAGAATGTCCCCAAGAAGGAGTTAAGAAGAAACATGGTAGACCAAAAAATTGTGATAAATTAAATCCTACCAAAGCCTATTAGGAGATCAACACTGTTTTCAAGGAGCCTATCTATAAGATTCTAAATAAGATAAAAGATCATCAAATCCTCAAGTGGCCAAGGAAGATGATGGGAGATGTATGTAAATGACACATTCCCCTGAGATGCTCCTATCACAAAGAGTATAGGCACAAGACGAAGAACTGCAAATCTTTCAAGTCTCATTTAGATGAGTTTTCCATACTAGGCTTCCCGAGTGACTATATAGAAAAAAAGAGTGCAAAATCCACCGTGGAGGATGTTTAGAATCTTAATAAAATCCTATATGATAAGTTAGGACATGAACTTGTAGTCATCCAAAACACCTTAAGTCTGAACCAAATCTAAAGCAATGTTATTCGGATGGAACTAAAGAAAATCACTACATTGATGGAGGCCTTTAAAATTAACCATACCAAAAGGCAAGCGCCAACGTATAAGAGATATTGACTATAATAAATATTTAGTCTTTACCCAGGATAACTTGGTCGGAGTCAGAACTTCAGCATCATGATGCGCTAGTAACCAATCTCAGGATTGCTAACTGGGATTTGGATAAGATACTAGTTGATAAGCGAAATTTCTTAAAATTTATGTAGCTGAAATTGTTCAACAATCTCAATATCAAGATTGAGGATTTGAAAAAGGCTCCCATCCCTTTAGTCAGCTTCGCTGGAAATATTACCATGCCACTGGGGAAAGTGATTCTTCCTGCCTGAATTGGGAATATCTCAAAGTTGATTGAGTTTATAGTTGTGGACATTGATTCTCCTTACAATTCCATCCTCAAATGAGGGTGGCTTCATGACATGAAGGTTGTCCATTTGGGTTATCACCAAAAGCTCAAATGCATCACCGATCGGGGGATAATAGAGATAAGGGAAAACTAGGCCATTGCTCGAAAATGCTTTATCGCTGCTATCAGGCCTAAGCAAGAGAATAAATAAAAAATGATCGCGAATGAGCCGAGAAAGGAAGAGGGTACTCCGTCCAAATATCAATTAAGGTATGGTAGACCGAGTGTATAAGTAACTAGGGTGGACCCCTGTAAATAGTCATTGAGTCCTTACAAGAGATGATGTTCAATGACTCATACTTAGAAAATAAATTTTTAATCTATAGTTCACTTATTGATCAAGAAAAAGAAGAGTTGATCTCTCTGATCAAAGCGAATCAAGATGTATTTTCTTAGCATCCTTATGATATGATCAAAATTAATCCCAAAGTCAAGTGCCATCAGCTTTAGGTGGACTTAATATTCTCGTCGATCATACAAAAGGCTCACCGAACATCCCCAGAAAAGGAAATGGTTGTGGAAGAAGAAGTGAGGAAACTTTTGGAGGTAAGGTCCATTAAAGAATTTTAATTCCCTATATATTCTCCAACCCAGTGATCGTAAAGAAAATTAATAAAAAAGTGGAGAGCCTGCATAGTCCTCATCGATCTCAACAAAGCATGTCCCAAAGATAATATTACTTTGGTCGATGCTACATCCAATCATGAATAGATGAGTTTCCTGGATGTGTACTCAGGGTATCATCAAATTCCTATATTTTGTTCTGACCAGGAAAAGCCTCGTTCATTACCACTTTTGCCTTCTACTACTAAAATTCATGCCATTTGGTATCGAGAACACATGAGATACATACCAACAGTTGGTCACAAGATCTTTAAGGATCATATATGTGACACCATAAAAGTCTATATAAACGATATGCTTGTGAAAAGAAAGAGCAAGGCTGGTCACCTCCAGGACTTGGCAAAGACGTTAAAGTCCTCAGATATTATAGGATGAAGGTCAACTCAACTAAATGCTCCTATTTAGTCAGATAGAGTGGATTGATACCAAATCCATCCAAATCTAAGCAATTAACAAAGTTTAACCACTAAGAACACTTCATGATATTGAAAATCTAATCGAACTGTTAGAAACACTCAATCGTTCATCTTGAAATCCTATAAAAAGTGTCGATCATTATTTTAAATACTGAAAAAAGATAAAGGTCTAACCTGGAATGAAGAGTGTTCGAAAGAACTTGAGGAAATAAACTCTAATTTGATCCAATCACCTCTTCTTGTAGTCCCAGAGCTAGGAGATCCAATTTACTTATATCTCATTGTGTTAAACATGTTGGCAATTCGGCATTAGTATGGGATAAGGATGGGTAGAAGTATCTTATCTATTATGTTACAAGACGTTGAGATGCCCATAAATGTTATCTTTCTCTAGATAAGCTAGCCTACTCTTTGATCATCGCTTCACAAAAATTAAAGCACTTCCTTAAAGCTCACTTATTAATATTCATTACCTCTTTTCCTTTTAAATAAGTTATCAAAAAGGTTAACCTATCTACATGGATGTCCAAATGATCGATAGAACTGGGAATATTCGACATTTATTATCATCAAAGGATTACGATAAAGGGGAAAGTACTTGGGGATTTCGTCACTAAATTCCTTGGAGGGCAGGAGACCAGTGAAGTAAATCACGCTGATCAAACAACCAATAAAGGGTTTAATGAACTCAAAAAGTGGATGCTCTATATTAGTGGAGCCTTAAACTCAAAAGGGGAAATAATAGGTGTAATACCCTGTAATTTTAATGCATTAATTAAATGCTAAAATCTATTATTTCTGACTATATGTGCCTATAGTGACATGTGATGTCACAATTTATATTTTCATATGTGCCGTGTTAGGTATATATTATTCAAAATTGAAAGACTTAACGCACAAAAATAAATTTATAATTATTTAATAATAATTTAATAATGGTTTTTGGAACTCGTACCAATTAGACTATTAAGATATTGGTTTGGTACTTTGGACTGATGTTGATACATATATAATGTTTGGTTAAGTCTTAAACTAATCGATTTTATGCCGTATGGGTTAGTATATAACTTAGGTTGGGTTTTGGATTTATTAGATTTAGTTTTGGGTTTAAAAGGTCATGGCTCATATGGGGTCCAACACTAATTTCATGATTTACATAATAAAAGGATGATTAGGGGTAGTATAAATAACTCTAATGTACTTCAAAAGAAACCCTAAGGACGGAGAGAGTCTAAAGAGAGAAAGAAACTTGGAGAGGGAAAGAATTAGGAACAAGTAGACTTGGAGAAGGAGAGAATTGGGAACAATTGGATTTGGACTTCATTTCTCCAATCAAGGAAAATTTACTTAGTATATTAATACGATTGTTTTGGTGTTAGAATATTGTTATTCTTTGGATTCTAAACCTAATCATAAGTTTACTCGATTTAGATAATTGAAGAACAAAGTTTGGATATTAAATAGGCTTGTATTCATAAATTAAATTTGGAACAATTTATCATGGATTTAGGTTATATTGAGCAAATTGATGTTAGATTTTTGTTATACATAAATAATTGAGAAAATCCCTTTGGTTATTACATGAGAAGATTGAAAATTTGATATTAAGGGATGAAATTCAAATCTTGGGTTCTCATTCTTAAATTTTGAAATATACCTTTAAATCATTATATAAATTAGCTAAAATTCTAAGGATAGAATATAGTTTAGTTTTTGAAGTTTGTATGACAATTTAAGGTATATGGAAGGGGCTAAAACCTAAATGCTTGCCATTAGTGGTAGTTCTGGACACAGGTGTCATAACAGGGGCTATAAGTTGATGAAAGTCAAATTTCTCGAAAGTTCCATGTTTCATCCCTGTGAATGGGTACATTTTTGGTCTATGCGCGAATGGCTAGTTTTTAGTGTCGTGCACACATCCAAAACAATTAAATATTGATAGTATGTAATCATGGGGTTCAATTGGGTTTGGCAGTAGACGCATCACAAATTTAAGTTATTGGGTTGGGATAAATTAAAAACAATGAAAATACAAGATGAAGGTTCTTAATTTAATTATTTCCCCAAATTTTGTTATATTCCTATACTTCGTAGTCTTCCTATTAATTATGGCACCCCATAAAATTTAATACTAGATTGATAAGGTCTAAAACAAGCTCACAAGAATGAAAGAACTGAATATCATTCTAAGAATGTATATAAATAAAACTAAATACATAAAGTAAACAATTATACATAAGAAAGAGGATATCCCATACACTTCTGATACCATAACTGGCGGTAACAGATGAAGAAGCAAAAGAGATCAGGGAAAAAGTAATAACAATGTCCTAGATCCCGAAAAAGTGTTAAATCCACAATGTTAACGATAACCCAAATTAGAATAAGATATTAATTGAATTTATCTACCATATATTACTATGTATCTTCCTCTCATATTTTAGATGTTTTTAAGTTTATCCCAATCCCAAACAACCCTAGATATCTCATGAGTATACCCCTAAACCCAGGTGATCCCATGATTAAGTATTATTCATATCGATTGAATATAACTTATAAATCTCAATTAGTTTTTCACTCAATATCACCATTCTATGAGAATATAAATAAGGACATTATATAAGTCTATTATTAACATCAGTATGGTCCTAACCATGTACATTTCCATATAACGCATCCATTTAAGACCAAACATAATGAAGCCTACCAAATTCCCTTCAGGAACTTTTGCATTTTACTAGGTATAGTTATAGGTTGTCCCACCCCTGTAATATAATATATTGACCATGGAACATTACTACGCCTTCCCACAAATCATATGGACTTATAACCAAGGCCTTATAAAGGAGTTCTCTCATATTATCACCACGGGAAAATATAGGTACAACAGTCACGTAATGTACAGGGTAAATAGCCAAGGTAAAGCCCGTCTCAAAATCGGGGTACCAATTAATGTCCCTTTCACCCCATAAAGATATCCCCTCTAGTACATACCACAAGAACTCAAGACCAGGACGAGAATAGTAAGACCTAACGTACAAGGTTACTAAGTCTTTCTCACATCTATTACTTTACCATTTTTTATAACTTTAATAATTCGGTTCAAACCTTTCTAATTAATAAGATTCGTATAATCCTACATGGATAAAGAATTGTCTACTCATTCTAAACTATCACCCATTTTCAAAACTAACTCAAAAAAAGATATAAACCAACTTTGATCCAGAATGAGTAGATCGATTGATAGATCGATCGATTATCACTGTCTAGATCTAAATAGTTTTGAAAGTTGATCAATCGATCGATCTATCAATCGATAGATAGATCGATCAACTATCAAAGTTGGATACATACTCAATAAAAGATATCACCCATTTTCAATTGATCTAGTATCATCAATCTATCGATTGATAGATCGATCGATTATCATCGATGAATCGATGGTCTCAGTATGTATCATCTTCCTAGTTAAGGGATTTAATCCCCTAAACCTCTATTAATGTGTACTAAGCTCCTCAAACCAGAATGTAATTCAATATCCTTTATATATTATCAATTCAAACCTATATCTAAATAGTTTACACATTTCTAAAAAGATCTAAAGGGTAATTTCCAATTAAAGTTAAGAGTTTAGATTCTAGATAATCCAATCAACTTTATTGAATTATCTATCAATTCAAACCAATAACATGGGGTTGTTGAAGCTTAAATATAATATAATCGATTACTACTCTTCCTATAATGTTTTTCATAACAATTAAAGTATAAATCCTTCAAAAACAACTATGCCATTAGTCTAGTTTTTATTATCTTAGATTTTTGATTTATTTTATAACTAATTCTGACCTTCACTTCATATTTATATGTGATTTATTTCAGATTCACATGAATAGGAATATAATAAACAAACCCAATTAAATTGGAATCTTAATTAAACTTTCCATAATCCTAGTTTGTGAGGAATTGATGACCAATTTATCTCTATTCCTTCTCTTTTCTTGAAGTCTCTCCTCTTTAGCCTTAGGAAGGCTTCCCAACTGTAATTTATGAAATAATAACACCCTAATGACCTCACAAGACTTATATCTCACGAAATTATGTTAAATCCCTACACGTGCCTCATCTAATTAGGTCCAAAAACATCTCTAATACGTCTAATACCTTGTATAAATCTTATACTAACCCAATGGGTCTAAATCATATATTTTTAGACTAAAACGAACCTCATATGTACTCCAAATCTAACCTACAATCTTTTCTAATATCTCTTACTAATCTAACTAAAAAAAATTAGTACTTTAGTTTACAAAGACTCAATTTCCCAAAAATTAACTAATTTATTAATTCAGCTTAATTGAGTATTATAGAAAACTACTTCACAATCATTAGAATTCGATATCGAGGGAATAATCCAAACAAGAAAACCCTCAATACTAAATTCCTGACCATTCCATAGTCGCCCACAATACACAGTCACTTTAAAAAATTTATTTACTATTTTATCATGTGTTAAATTCGATATCTTATATAACACATAAGAACTTATAATTATGGCGACATCACATCTCATTATTGGTAATTAGGATAATATAATTTCACCATCATGTATTAAATCTGATATCTTATATAAGACATAAGAATGTATAACAATGGCAACATCACATGTCACAAAAGCTAATTAAGATAATCTAATCACCTTTTATTTAATGCATAAAAACATAAAATATTACATTCTTCACCCCTGAAACAAGGAATTCCATGCTCAAAATTTGGATCTATTATACTTCTATTAGAAAGTCTAAGAATAGATCGCCTGTAGTGTCCTTATACTATACATCAAATCTACGCGTACAATGGCCTATTATATACTAAGGTCTCTTGTTAAAAATAACATTCGGCTAACATTTAACCAACTAGTCTAATCGTTGTAAAGTCAACTAGTCCCACAAGAACTTCTTCCTTTATGTACCCATATCACCTTCTTCTTCTCACTGTCGGTGAGAGGATGGGTTCAATTGCTATCAGCCCTGCCCTATCCACTAGTGTGAAAATGACTCATGTATCAAAATGTCAACTTCCCACTGAATACGACTTCATAGTTTCCATCCTTGAGGAGGTCTTCAAGAGTAGTTGATTTAAATCTTGTGAACCCAAACTATACTTTCGTTCATCTCATTATATTCTTTTTCTCGGTCTGAAAATCTCCATATGCTCTAATATAACCACCACCTCTTTTGAAGTGTTCCAAAGACATTCCCAAATAACAACTTGTTAACTCTTAAATCTTAGTTAAATTGGTCAATCTAACTCTATTATTCCCAGATGTTTCGTCGTCCTATTTTGAACCACTAAACCCCAAAATCTAATATAAGACAATGGTTGAATTCTTCCACATATAAAGTTGTATCTCTAGTCATGTAACCCTTTTATTATTTTATTAGCCTCACCTACTATATTGGCTGAAGAACCAGTTAGACAAAATCTATGCCCATAATTATTTTGTCGCACTAATACTCCTAACTATTCAATTACTAAACATGCAGTAGCTTATGGAATGTCAAGGTAATTGCACAATACGTGCCTTGGCCAAAACTACCTTTTATATATTGGAACCCTTTGGCACAAACTTCCCTTGAAAATAACCTTATACTTTCACCGACTATGAAATGAATTCCTCAAAATTATGACTTGCGTACCATCTCCCGAAAAAACTCAAGTGTAAACCACCCCTGACACAATTCTTTTGTGTAATGACAGCCACTAATATAATTGTTTCTTCTTCATCAAGGTGTCATATTTAAACTCCATAACTAACTTTCCATAACAAGACACTTTTATTCACTTGATCCAATAGGTCATTGACACACGATAACGATCACATATTTCATGTTATTGCTTTGTCGAATCCCTTTGAGGTCCGAGGCACGTGTCTGAAGAATATCTTAAAGAATTCGGTTCATTCGTTAAGTTTAACCATCTGAGCAAGGATGAAATATGTATTTAAACATAGTTTTATTCCCTTAGCATCTTGAAAAAACCTCTAGAATCGAGATAACCATGTATTGTCCATGTTAACACCTTTTTTAGTTGATAGGTGGCATACCATGCCATGCACTCTACAATGTCATTCTGTAACTCTATTAATTAATATTATCTACGCATAACCTGGTACGTCTTATGCCTTTCAGAATGTACCATGAACCGCGTGGTGTTGGAACTGCTCTCCTCACTTAGGGATCTTTGGAACAATCAACCATCTTTGAAGTCTAAACTGATCGATAAAGAAGGAACTTCGACCGCCACTAGTTGTTGTGCCTTTTCCTGGAAGAAGACATCTAAAGCTTATGCCTATATCACCTGTGTCACCATGGCTGGCATAACGATCACTATTCCTAAAAATACATCAGATAAATTTAAGTCTCGTGCAGTAATCTAATGTTCTTCTCAGATATCCCGTAAATTATCCTGATACTCGTCCCTCAAATGTTGTCGATGTAGCAATGTGTCTCTAACTCAATGTGACAACCCGCTATCCGAAATAAAGGGTGGCCAACCCTAAACCCCGATGAAATAGGAATCATAGATAGATACCATTCTCAGCATCACAATAATCATACAGAGTATCAAGAATAACCACACAATATTCCAGAAAACGGGTTATCAAAAATTATATTTTGTAACTTAAAGAAAACACTTTCAACAATCCCACAATAGAAAAAGAGGATGGAAACTCCCACAAACATATATATGCAATTAAATAGATAAGAAAGGACCGAATGAAGCGTCGATCAATACCATCCATACGACATACAATAAGTTCACGTGTTACATAATACATCAATTATGCAATTACAACCATTTGGGCCACACGCCCGAATAAAGACTGATCTTAGCTAGAAAACAATAATAGGGGCGTCTACACAAAGTATCCCGTGATCCCCGCAAAATGTCATGGCTCCTCAAAAGACTCAGAGAAAAGATAGTCATTACGGGCGACCTTGCGGCGGAACACCTGAACGAATATAAAAGATATATACACAACAAGAAAGCGAAGAACCGGTCAGAGGCCGGTTTGATATGATCACTAGATAAATGACAGGTATGACAATAATGTACAAGTAAGCATGGATGATAATCTAGCATGGTAACATCATATAGAGAACTAAGACAGATAAATGATTATTAATATGAAATCCAATTATACAAGAATTAAAAGTAATTATAAGCCTTTTTCATCTTTCATCATTTTCAATTCCATCTTCTTTCCATTCCTTATCAGGAATGCATTTATTACCATGTGCTCTTTTTGGCACTTATCTCAATTGTATGCTCTTTGTGGCATATGCTTTGCTCTTTATGGCATTAATGTTCCATCGAGTCCAACTCGATAATAGAATAGTTATAAATATAAATATAACTATTCTAAGACCGCCCGTCCGGGTTTTCCCACTGTGCGCGTCCCTAAATAACCATCATCTTCCAGGGCCTCACATAAGACAACCTGGGATCCTATCGAAACGTTGGGAAGAGGCCATATGCCTGCGGGGTAGTCAAGACCACACCCAGAATCTCCTACCCATCGCAGAAAAATATAAAACAAGCGCTCATATGGCCTATGACTATATCCACCCTGCATTCACTAGCCAGGGGGCTTCACCTCACGCACGAACTTCCCTTAAGATGGTATTTAGAGAGGTGTGTAAATCCATTTTAATAATTTCCATTTTGTGATTCAGTAAATTATGTTTTACTTTATCCATTTTACATTTTATCAAATGCATTATGGTATACTTCACATCATCATAATAACCTCGAAGAATATTTAAACTCCCAAGTTATCTCTCCTAAATGTCCTTGCTTGGACTTTATAATAATCCTCAAATGAGATCTAGTTCACATATACTCCTAAAGTCTCCAAATTCGACCTTAAGATTTCCTAGACTCTTATAGAACTTCCTGACAGAAGAAATGCCTAAACATCTCTTTAAATCTTCCACCCTGAAATGAACCCTAGATGAACCCCTTCGAGTCTAGGGTGTCGATGAAATCAACTAATACTCTAAGACCCTATATTTACTTCATTTAAGAAGGTCCTTAATTACTAATTCTAAAGAAAAGGGGTTAAAATTGAAAAAAAAAAGAATTAGAAAAAGTGCAGGGGTTCCGAATCGATTCGGCCTAGCCGAATAGATTCATCCAGAAAATATGGGATTCTGCATAGTTGCCAAATCGATTCGTATCAAGACAAATCTATTCGGTAAGGAAGATTGGGTTTCTTCATAATTGCCGAATCGATTCGGACCAAGCCGAATCGATTCGGATCACTCGACCCTGAAAACTGCATAACAGCGAATCGATTCGGCCAGGCCGAATCGATTCGGTTCTGCAGAAGTTCCAAGTTGTTCTTATGGAGTCCTTGACTCCAATTTCTTCCCGACCCAAATCCAATATAACCAACTCATTTATTATCATCAACACAACATAAATGTTACTAATAACTACCACCACCATTAGTACTCATCCAATTTATTCAACCATGATCCAAATCCAAAAATTATACCAAAAACCCTAAACTAGTTAAACTATGGTTAATACACCATTATTACACAAAGCATTTATCTTAAACCACAAATAGCAAGTAGAAACTTGCCTCAATTCAGCAATTGCAGATTTTCTTGGTGTGGGAGCAAGAATCCCTCTCAAATCTTCAATATCTTTTCTTTCTTTCTACCCTTCTCTTCCTCTCTCTAGTTCTCTCTAGGTTTAGGAAATCAAATTTGGGAAATTAGAAGACTTAGTAAGACTAAGTCGTGGCTTAAGACAAAATCCGACTTAATTAATTAATATTGCGATAAAATAATACGCAACAGCATAATTGAGGTATAACCAGTCAAAAGTGCCCAAAACCTCAAAATACATAATGGCACAATATCTGACTATCTCGCACATTTCGGAATCAACTGCGGCCTCCAAATTATCATTTGGACATTTTATAAATCAATTTAAGTTCCTGTCTCATTATTAAGCCAAATATCATTTTAAATTCATATGATATTAAAAAGCATATTATAGCAATATTCTCCCATAGTTATGGTATATATAGAAACTCATAGTGAATATTAGCTTTGCTTCAATAAATTAGCATTCAAATCATAACCCAATACTTATATCTAATTACCATACCTAGTAATTAATATAAAATACGTTTTCATAAGCGAGGGTTATTACATACTCCCCCCTATGAGGGAATTTTGTCCCCAAAATTCAGGCCTACCTTATAAGAAAAGATATGGATATTTCTCCCGCATCTCGTCCTCACGCTCCCACATTGATTCTTTCGCATTGTGATGATTCCATTGAACTCTCACTAAGGGTACCACGCGAGACCTTAACTTGCTCTCCCCATACTCAAGAATAGAAACCGGTTGTTCTTCATATGAAACATCGGGTTGCAAGTCGATATCTTTAAAAGGGATGTGCCAAAGGGCACCCTCACACCTTCTATACTTCTTTAAGGAGGAGACATGAAATACATCGTGGATTTGTTTCAAAGGCTCTGGTAAAGCAAGTTGATACGCTACGGGACCAACTTTTGCAATAACTGGGAAAGGTCCAACGAAACGCGGTGCAAGCTTTCCTTTCTTCCCGAAATGTTTAATGCCCTTCATTGGAGACACTCGCACCAATACTTGGTCTCCAACCTCTAACTCCATGTGTCTCCTACCCGCATCGGCATAGCTCTTTTGACGATCCTGAGCTATCCGAATGCGATTTCAAATAAGTTCAATCTTTAAAGAAGTGTCTTGGATCATTTCAGGTCCAAGAAATTTTTTATCACCCAATTCCAACCAACAAGCGGGCGATCTATATGGTCGGCCAAATAAAGCTTCATAAGGTGCCATTCCAATAGTAAATTGGTATGAGTTGTTATAAGCAAACTCAACCAATGGGAGGTATTGTTCCCAACCGCCCTTAAAATCAAGCATGCACATACGAAGCATATCCTCCAACATCTGGTTTACCCTTTCAGTTTGACCGTCTATTTGAGGATGATCTGAAGAGCTTAACTTCAACTCGGTTCCCATGGCCTCTTGAAAACTTCGCCAAAAGTGGGACACAAATATTTTATCTCGGTCAGAAATAATATTTACAGGTACCTCATGAAGTCTAACGATCTCCTCGATGAACAATTGGGCGTAGCGAGCGATATCATAATCCGTACGTACAGGCAAGAAGTGTGCCGACTTAGTTAAACGGTCGACAATCACCCAGATCGAGTCATGACCTCTCTGTGATCTAGGTAAGCCTGTAATAAAGTCCATCGAAATGCTTTCCCATTTCCATACTGGAATCTCCAACGGTTGTAACAAACCTATCGGTCGTTGGTGGTCAATCTTAACCAACTGACAAGTAGTGCATTGGGATACAAATTCTGAGACATCCCTCTTCATACCAGCCCACCAATACTGATGGTGCATATCTTGGTACATCTTGTCCCCACCTGGATGTACCGTAAACTTTGACCCGTGAGATTCCGCCATTACAGCTCGTCTCAAGTCCCCATCTTCGGGAACAATAAGTCTTCCATGGAAGCGTAGTCCACCCTCAGAACCAATCGAGTACGACTCCGCTCCCTCGGACAACAGTCGGTGTATATGGTCTTGACAACCTTTATCTCTTCCTTGGGCTTCCACAATTCTCGCTATAATCCTAGGAGTAACGGTCATCACGGAAATGAATGCCCTTACCCCTTCATCCTCCTGATTGAGCTCTCTCCACTTAGCTTTCCACACATTAGCTAAGTCTCCCTCGGGCCTCCTACTCAAGGCATCCGCTACTACGTTCGCCTTTCCAGGATGGTAATGGATATCAAATTGGTAGTCCTTCACAAACTCCAACCAACGACGCTGACGCATATTCAAGTCCTTTTGGGAAAATAAATATTGTAGCAATTTATGGTCGGTGAAAAGACTAAACTTTTCCCCCAAGAGATAATGCGTCCATATCTTCAAGGCAAACACAACTGCGGCAAACTCTAAGTCATGCACCGAATAGTTCCTTTCGTGAGGCTTCAACTTACGAGAAGCGTAAGCAATAGCTTGTCTTTCTTGCTAAAGAACACCTCCTAACCCTTGAAGAGATGCATCGGTGAAGACTAGATATTCCAATCCCGGTTTTGGCAACGCAAGGACTGGAGCCGAAGTTAGTCTCTCTTTGAGCTCATCAAATGCAGCTTGACATGAACCGTCCCAAATAAACCTCACTCCCTTTCGGGTTAAATTCGTCAACGGGCTAGCGATCTTTGAAAAACCCTTAATAAATCGACGATAATAACCCGCCAAGCCCAGAAAACTACGAACCTCAGTGGGGGTCGTTGGTTGACCCCACTCTCTAACCGTAATCACCTTGCCAGGATCCATAGATACACCCTGGGATGACACCACATGACCCAGAAATTGAACTTCCTTCAACCAAAAGCCACATTTCTCAAACTTTGCATACAATTTATGATCCATCAATCTCTGCAGGACCAACTGTAAGTGAGTAGCATGATCATACTCTGTCTGAGAATAGAATAGGATGTCATCGATGAATACAATAACAAACTGGTCAAGGAAATCCCGAAACACCCTGTTCATAAGATCCATAAATACAGCCAGAGCATTGGTTACCCAAAGGGCATAACCAAGAATTCATAGGATCCGTAACGGGTCAAAAATGCCGTCTTGGATACATCTTGTGCCCGTATCCTCAACTGATGATACCTCATCCTCAAATCGATTTTGGAGAAGTATGACGCTCCCCTAAGTTGATCAAACAAATCATCGATGCGAGGTAAAGGGTATTTATTCCGGATGGTGACTTTATTCAACTCCCTATAGTCCACGCATAACCGGAGAGAACCGTCTCTCTTCTTCACAAATAATACCGGAGCACCCCATGGCGATGTGCTACGCCTAATAAACCCCTGCTCTAATAGCTGTTGAATCTGATCTCTCAACTCCCTCATCTCCACAGGAGCCATTCGATATGGAGCTTTAGCAATCGGTCGAGTTCCCGGCATTAAATCAATCACAAACTCAATTTCCTGTCTCGGAGGTAATCCCGATATCTCCCAAAAAATATATTCAAAATCTTTAACAATTGGAAGAGAATGTAGGGGAACCACAACATCCCTAGATGCATCTTCCGCAATACAATATAAATAAGCACTCGTATTCCCTTCCATACAAGGCATAACAACCAGGAACATTTCTTGTTCCGGAACTGCGAAAACTATGCTTTTCCCGTAACAATTTACTATCGCGCGGTATTTCACTAGCTAATCCATACCCAATATTACATCGTACCTGACCATATCAAGGACGAGAAATTCGGCCTCGAAACACAAGTTACCAAGATTAATCCCTACGTTTTTACAAACAAAGAAAATCAATGAACCGTCGCCCATAGAGGATTCAACGCTAGTGAAGGTACTTTCAGTAGATTTTATCAAACCTGTGGTCTGGGCATAACTTCTAGAAATAAAGGAGTGTGTAGCACCCGTATCAAATAGTACTCGACCTATATGCCCATGAATGAAAAACTTACCCTCGATCGCTGGCGGTGCCGGAGGAGCTGGAGGAAGCATAGCCTCCTGAATATGGTAAACCCGTCCATATTGCAATTGCCCTTGCTGAGGAGGAGAAATCGGATTAGGCGCCTGGGGCGGAAACTATACATACGACTACTGTGGGGCCCTAGGAAGATGCCCTCCAACCAACTGAGGACACGCCCTTTTATAATGGCCCAACTCCCCACACTGAAAACATTTATTAGCCGCATTCTCCTAATTCCTACCTTGATTGTTTCGAAATTTCCCCGCACCCCGACCCTGCTGGCCCCTACCTCCATTTCCACCTCTACCTCCCTGTTGTTGTTGTTGACCACCTTGACCCGACCTATTATTATTATTATTATTATTGTTGCCACCAGCATTAAACCCACCGAAATGCTGACTCTTGGACAAATCCCCTTGCTAAGGATCCCTATCTTTCTGCTTGTTCCCCGAGGATTGGGACGAAGAAGATGCCCCCCCTCCGCTCCCATTTCCTCCCGGTTTCACCACTTGTCCCATTGCTGCAGCCCTCTTATTGTTTTGCACAAATAATCTATGCTCTTGACAGTGAAGTAAAACAACATTCATCACGTCCCCAAAGGTTACCAAAGATAGATTTCCAAGCAAATGTTGTTTTATTCGCCAGTGCAAACCTCCTACAAATCTGGAGATCCTCTTCGCTTCCGGAGTCACTTCATCCGGTATAAATCTTACTAACCGGGTAAACTTCTCTTCGTACTCGGCAACTGATCTCTCCCCTTGTACTAAATCTTGAAGCTTTCCCTGCATCTCCCTTTGAACTGCGGGAGGGAAATACTTTCCATCAAACAAAGCCCAAAAATTTGTGATTGACATTGTATCCCTTTGTTCGGGTGTCGTCATTGACTCCCACCAATGTAAGGCCGATCCGACAAGCTTAAAGGTAACGAGGATTTTCTTTTTCTCCTCACTACATTCCACCATCCTAAGATGACGCCGCATGTCCTTCTTCCACTGGTTTTCCTTTATAACGTCAGAACCTCCCTCAAATTCTGGGGGATGACCCTTTAGGAAAGACTCTCTTACCTGTTCCCACTGAGAAGGTCCCGTAGGAACCAGTACTTCTTGTCCTCTCACTTGAGCTTGTGGCATTTGTTGTGCCACTACATTCATCGCTGCATTAACAGCTTGGGCTACAATATTTGCCACATCAGCGGCACTGATATTCCCCGGTGGCGACGGTGGAGGACCAACCTCATCCTCGACAACCCTATTGCGTCTAGCGGGACATCCTCTCTTTGGCGGCATCCGAGATAGAGAAGAGATAGAGTTAGAATATTATAAAACAATCTAACTAGAAGAAGATCGCATACATAAGCAACATGAAAATCCTAACATTAAGCTCTATATCAAAGAACGCTACAGTAGAACGTGACGAGTCTACATAGATCCTAAAGACTCTAGAACCTGATGAACTGTTACCATCTGTGATAACCCGCTATCCGAAATAAAGGGTGACCAGCCCTAAACCCCGATGAAGTAGGAATCATAGATAGATACCATTCTCAGCATCACAATAATCATACAAAGTACCAGGAATAACCACACAATATTCCAGAAAATGGGTTATCAAAAATTTTAGTTTGTAACTTAAAGAAAACACTTTCAACAATCCCACAATAGAAAAAGAGGATGGAAACTCCCACAAACATATATATGTAATTAAATAGATAAGGACCGAATGAAGCGTCGATCAATACCATCTATACGACATAGAATAAGTTCACGTGTTACATAATACATCAATTATGCAATTACAACCATTTGGGCCACACGCCCGAATAAAGACTGATCTTAGCTAGAAAACAATAATAGGGGCGTCTACACAAAGTATCCCGTGATCCCGGCAAAATGTCATGGCTCCTCAAAAGACTCAGAGAAAAGATAGTCATTACGGGCGACCTTGCGACGGAACACCTGAACGAATATAAAAGATATATACACAACAAGAAAGCGAAGAACCGGTCAGAGGCCGGTTTGATATGATCACTAGATAAATGACAGGTATGACAATAATGTACAAGTAAGCATGGATGATAATCTAGCATGGTAACATCATATAGAGAACTAAGACAGATAAATGATTATTAATATGAAATCCAATTATACAAGAATTAAAAGTAATTATAAGCCTTTTTCATCTTTCATCATTTTCAATTCCATCTTCTTTCCATTCCTTATCAGGAATGCATTTATTACCATGTGCTCTTTATGGCACTTATCTCAATTGTATGCTCTTTGTGGCATATGCTTTGCTCTTTATGGCATTAATGTTCCATCGAGTCCAACTCGATAATAGAATACTTATAAATATAAATATAACGATTCTAAGATCGCCCGTCCGGGTTTCCCCACTGTGCGCGTCCCTAAATAACCATCATCTTCCAGGGCCTCACATAAGACAACCTGGGATCCTATCGAAACGTTGGGAAGCGGCCATATGCCTACGGGGTAGTCAAGACCACACCCAGAATCTCCTACCCATCGCAGAAAAATATAAAACAAGCGCTCATGTGGCCTAGGACTATATCCACCCTACATTCACTAGCCAGGGGGCTTCACCTCACGCACGATCTTTCCTTAAGATGGTATTTAGAGAGGTGTGTAACATCCATTTTAATAATTTCCATTTTGTGATTCAGTAAATTATGTTTTACTTTATCCATTTTACATTTTATCAAATGCATTATGGTATACTTCACATCATCATAATAACCTCGAAGAATATTTAAACTCCCAAGTTATCTCTCCTAAATGTCCTTGCTTGGACTTTATAATAATCCTCAAATGAGATCTAGTTCACATATACTCCTAAAGTCTCCAAATTCGACCTTAAGATTTCCTAGACTCTTATAGAACTTCCTAAAAGAAGAAATGCCTAAACATCTCTTTAAATCTTCCACCCTGAAATGAACCCTAGATAAACCCCTTCGAGTCTAGGGTGTCGACCAACTCAACTAATACTCTAAGACCCTATATTTACTTCATTTAAGAAGGTCCTTAATTACTAATTCAAAAGAAAAGGGGTTAAAATTGAAAAAAAAAGAATTAGAAAAAGTGCTGGGTTTCCGAATCGATTCGTCCAGAAAATATGGGATTCTGCATAGTTGCCGAATCGATTCGTATCAAGCCGAATCGATTCGGTCAGGAAGATTGGGTTTCTGCATAATTGCTGAATCGATTCGGACCAAGCCGAATCGATTCGGATCACTCGACCCTGAAAACTGCATAACAGCGAATCGATTCGGCCAGGCCGAATCGATTCGGTTATGCAGAAGTTCCAAGTTGTTCTTATGGAGTCCTTGACTCCAATTTCTTCCCAACCCAAATCCAATATAACCAACTCATTTATTATCATCAACATAACATAAATGTTACTAATAACTACCACCACCATTAATACTCATCCAATTTATTCAACCATGATCCAAATCCAAAAATTATACCAAAAACCCTAAACTAGTTAAACTATGGTTAATACACCATTATCACACAAATCATTTATCTTAAACCACAAATAGCAAGTAGAAACTTTCCTCAATTCAGCAATTGTAGATTTTCTTGGTGTAGGAGCAAGAATCCCTCTCAAATCTTCAATATCTTTTCTTTCTACCCTTCTCTTCCTCTCTCTAGTTCTCTCAAGGTTTAGGAAATAAAATTTGGGAAATTAGAAGACTTAGTAAGACTAAGTCGTGGCTTAAGACAAAATCCCACTTAATTAATTAATATTGCGATAAAATAATACGCAACAACATAATTGAGGTATAACCAGTCAAAAGTGCCCAAAACCTCAAAATATATAATGGCACAATATCTGACTATCTCGCACATTCCGGAATCAACTGCGGTCTCCAAATAATCATTTGGACATTTTATAAATCAATTTAAGTTTCGGTCTCATTATTAAGCCAAATATCATTTTAAATTCATATGATATTAATAAGCATATCATAGCAATATTCACCCATAGTTATGGTATATATAGAAACTCATAGTGAATATTAGCTTTGCTTCAATAAATTAGCATTCAAATCATAACCCAACACTTATATCTAATTACCAAACCTAGTAATTAATATAAAATACGTTCTGATAAGCGAGGGTTATTACACTCAACACACCTACTATAACATTCTCATTCCCGAGATGGTATTGCATTGAAAAATGGTAGTACTTTATAAACTCGAACCATCTATTGAGTCTTATAATTAGCTCTCTCTCAGTAAACGCATGTGATCGGAAAATAAAGTTAACCTCTTACCTAAAGTAATTTCTCCAAATACGAATGGGAAAGATTATTACTAAAAACTCCAAATCATGAGTGGGGTAGTTACACTCATGAGGATTAATCTTTCGAGACACATAATATATAGGCCTTTACTATTGCATCATCACTACTCATAACTCCTGAAGTGATTCATCTATAAATACCAACTACTCTATGCTAGTATATTGTAACATTATTACAAGAGCGGTACTGAGCTCCTCTTTGAACTCCTCAAAAGCTTTCAGGTAGTCATGACTCCAAAAAAATTGTACTCCCTTAAATGTGAGGTGAGTCAGTGGCCTTCTAATCATGGAGATCCCCTGAATGAACCTCCTATAATACCCCACTTAATTCCATAAACTACTACCCTCTGTAGGTGTCATGGGTTGTCTCCAGTCCCTAACTACAAATACCTTACATGGATTCACCGAGATCCCAGCCTCCGGTGCTACAAGGTTTAATAATTGTATTTATTGAAGCCAAAACTCACACATAAATATAGTGTAAAACTTAAGTTCTCGTAGTGTCTGTAAAATCAATTACACATACTTCACATGTTCATCCTTGGAGCGAGAATACACTAGAATTTTGCAGATAAATACAATGATGAACTGATCCAGGAATGGTCAAAGACCCCAATTCATCATGTCCATGAACACTTTCATATGATCCATAACGTGTCAAAAGATACACCATCGGAATGTCCTCCTCTCGAATATATATCTTGTGATACCTTGAAATCAAGTTAACATTGGAAAAATGACGCGTCCCTCAACTGGTTGAATAAATTATAGATATGCGGTAATGGTTACTTATTTCGTACCTTGACCTTGTTAGGTTAGAAGATAGTCCACACCTTTTAGAATAAATAGTACTTCTCCTTCACACGTAAAACCTCCTTCATACGTAAAACTGGATCTCACCAGGGGGATGTTCTCCTTCGTATGAGCCACTGGCATAATAATTGCTGAATTTGTTCATGAAATTTCCTCATTTATAGAGGAGCCATCCAGTACGGTGTCCTCATAATGAACCTGGTACCCAATGCCCTATATATACAAACATCTACCTTTCGAATCGGTGGTAGTTAGGTTACCTAATCAAATACATCTATAACCCCTGGATAATCGATAACGAGTCTAATGATATGGTTACCTCCTCAGATAAAATTGCATCGATATAATACAAGTGTGTGCTAGACCCTCCCCTAGCCCAGACATACAGTAAGAAGCATCCCTTGCCCTAAAATGGCAATCGTAAAAACTTACCCAAAGTAAACGATATAAGCAAAATACATGTAGATACTACTCAAAGCTAAATAGTACTAATCATAAGATCATATATGTACAATCATGTCCTAAAATTTTAATTTAAATAAACGTGGATAATAAATGCGGAGTAGTAAATTATAAGTAAGGAACAATTATGGATAAAATTAAAGAAAAATAAAATAAGAAGAAAAAGGATCGTTCAAACGATAAGAGGATGTCGTTCGAATGACATGGGTGAGTTGTGAGATCAGGGATCTTAACGACATGATATTGACTTACAGTAGCAGGTCACGCGAAGGGTCACATAATCTAGGAAAGTAACGACATAGTAGAAGTCATTCAAATGACATAGGGGAAGTTTTTTGAATGACGTTAGTCGAGTTTTTAGATTCGATTATCCTTGTGCGTTGTCACGATTTTAACCTTTGATTTTGTATGCCGTCGAGCCCAAAACAACCCAAATTAGGAAAAATGATAATTTGGAGTCTTTGGAGGTTTTATAAGGAAGTGTTTGGGCTCATTTTTTGGGATAAATTGCAAGAAGAGGGAGAGAGGGAAGAGGGCTATCTTCCTCAATGGGAGGGTTTCTCCCATCACTCCTCCACCATTCCAACCAATTCTAACACCATTTTTTATAGTATTCCACCTTGTCCCAACCCACAATATCCATTTCCATCATTGAATAGGAAGAGGCACGGATTTTGGAGGTGTTGTTGGGAGTTTTTGGAGATGAAGATGGAGCTTTTATGGGGTTTGAAGTGGGTTTTGAAGGGGTTCTTAGCTTCTAGTACACCTTGGAGAATTTTGAGGATGCATTTGGTAATCCATTGAGGCCACCTTTGGAGGTGGGGGTTATTTCTCCTACACAACCATTCCTACCACCAGTAAAACCATTAGAGGTGGGAAAAACGTTACTCTTGGCATTTGCAGTCTTGTAGTTAGACTATTTGAGTAGGACGTATGAAATTAAATAGTGTAAATAATGTGTAGAAGATAATAAACATTTTCATGGAATAAAAATGTTGGCAAAATATTATTTTGTTGAAAAACAAATAATGAATAAATATTTCAAGGTTTCGCAATAACACAAGTTGGTATTTTATGAAAATGGTATATTTTATAGAAAGATTGATGTTTAACATTTTATTTCATAAAATGTTTAAAAATAATGGTTTATGTTGGTAAACATTGGTGAAATAATGTTTTAAAGTTTCTTGAAAAAGTGGAGATTTTATGAAAAATATACATTTGTTGAGGCTGAAGAAATGAAAATGTCTTTTTTGCCTTGAAAATGTATTTTTGCAAGTATAGTGATTCCCCATGATGAAGTATATGTTTAAAACATGTAGTTGGAATTTAGGTTTAATATCCATCTTCTCATGCGTATATACTTGTAGTATTTTGATTTTAAATTTATAAACAAGTATAGAGAAGGTTTTGTTGGCTTTAAACATGAAATGAGAAGAGTAGAAATTCTTGCCTTTAACGTGTATGAAAAAGTGGTTAAAAATATGATAAGAATAAAATCTAAGGCTACATTTAAAATGAAATAAATTGTATTTTCTTATAAAAGTAGTCTTAAGTGTAAATTAATTTCTTGAATCAAGAAAGTAAAGAAATGTGTGTTTGGAAAAGTGTTGATAAAAGTATTCATTAAGTGTTGATGGGTAAACTTGGAAACGTTAGTGTGTAACTTAGTAATTTTGAATAAGATTAATACTTATGGAATTTAAAAGGGATTAAAGGTGTAAATGTGTTTCTAATTAAGAAGAATGTTGCTCCAAGTGTAAAAAAATGTTGGTATGAATAACTTAATAGTGTCTTTGGAAAAATTAACACTTGTGAAAATGGAGTAAAAGGAAATTTTGGAAACAAATAGGTAAAATCATAATTTTACTTAAAGTGTAATATTTTTATGAAATAAAAATGTTGGAATAGGTGTTACACAAAGTGGTCCTAAACGAATATGATTTTTGGAATAAAATCAAGGTTAAAGTGTAAAGGACATGGAATGGTAAAATTTTGAAGTGTAACAAGTTGGGGTGGTAAAGTCTTGGGTTTTGACTTCGATCGGGTAAAAAGGAAAAGTGGAATAATGTGGGAATTATAAAATGTTAAAACACATAAAGGTAACTCGAATGGCACCGTGATAAAGCAAAAAGGGCCTAGAGACCTTGGGTAAAATGTCCTAAACCACTGGCCAGAGCATATAGTGAGCATAGCCAACGATGTGGAGTCCGAGGAAGTGTGCGGTGTTGGAAGATTCCGAGAAAAGATAAAGGGAAATTTGGAATATGTCAAGAAATGAGTCGTAGGGTAAATATGTTAATACAACCTAACTTGTATTACTAAATAAATGTTTTAGTAAAGGTTAAAAGGGACAAGTGAATGTATAATTGGTTAATGTCCATAAAGGCAGGAAAAGGAGTAAAGTCAGTATGTAAATGGGTTATTAAGCAACCTAAGACGTTAAACATATAATTAACACAAGAATGTGTTGTAAAAAGGGTTTCAAAGATTAAATGAGTATTTTCTAATATGTTGTTCGCGTGTGTTGAAAGGATGAGTTTCAACGAAATAATAAATTGTATTGAAGTAAATAAAAAGGGTCGTTCCGGTAAAAGGAATATGTTTGGATAAAGTTAATGTTCTAGTTTCAAGTGTTGAACCGGATGTGTTAAATAAAGTGAGAAATTGCTAAGGGTGAGTAAAGAAAATCTCTATAAGATTAAGGTAAATTAATTTGGATATGTAAAGTTTTCGAAAGTAAAACGGTTGATGCATTGGAACATGTATTTTTAAAGATATATATATATATATATATATTACATACATATTTTCGTATGCATGTGGTTGTAACGTGTGAGTATCCTTTCCGCCGTTCGTTTCTATACTATTTTTTTATATTCCCACTGGGCATAGGCTTACACCCTCACTTGTTACGGCAGGTTGGGAGCATTTTAATATTTTGATAGCGTTAGACAAGTAAGTATACTTTATTTATTTTACATTAGTAGCTCTATTTACTTGGACTTTAAGGTGCTCCTCATGGATCCCTCACGAATTTTATTTTCAAACCGGAATTGCATGCTAACAAGTGAAATGTTTAATTAAAATAAAAGTTGACGAACAAAATTATGTAGGTTGTTCCATTGCACTTCACACCTAACGCTCGTGTCAAACCGGGTTGACTCATGGGTAACCCATAAATTTGGTTCAGGCATTACAAATGGTATCAAAGCTCTAGGTTCTAGGTTCCTTTCGAGAGTGGCGCTATGAGTTCAGTATTGGTTCTTTCAACATCGGTTTTGTTTGGGACGATCATGTTAGTTTGGTGACGATTTAGCTTGTGTCCTCAATGGTAACGTCAAAGAGGTTAACACAACAAGTGAATTAGTGCCAAGTGGCACATAATTAAGTTGATAGTTATTAACCGCTTCCTCATTTGTGATTAATATTGTAGTAATATATGGTTGTCCATGCAAGTCTATAGCGGTGACACCGTAGTTTTTAGTGTGTGGTGCTTGTCTTGAATTGTAATGGTATAGAACCATTTGAGATATCGAGAGAATAGAATGACACCCATTGGGAAAGTGCTACGAGCTGCATATTATCAACAGTAGGGATTAATGGTTAGGGTGTCTTGACTAGGCATTAATGGTTGGTGATTAAGAGGTATATATAACCCTTAGGCACGAAACTCATCGATAGTTAACGCCGATGATGCAATTCGGCAAAAATTTGATCCGTGGGATGATATCACAATTTATGGTAATTCGGAGAACACATGAACTTGTGTAGAATGATAGTGGCAATACCATAAATCCTTGTGCGAGATGTTATGTGAAATTACTTTGGTGATAAGAGTATCAATGTTAGTGGCAACAGTGAGTAGTGTTCGCTACAACCTAGCTGTAAAGGTTGTGTATCTCATATATGGAGACTAGATAGTCGAATGGCATTCATAAGTATTGATTTTGCAGTTAAAACATATTAGTTCCTTTGGTTGAGGACTTAGGTTGGGTGTATTTTGATTATAATGGAATATTGAGGAATATGACTTGGTACGACATCCATGGTGTGGACCTTGGAATTTATAGGCAATACCCGACGTCTATATCCTACCAAGATTTTATATAGTCATGTTAACTCATACGTTAGCACATGGTATGGAATTTACAAAGTGGTACAATTTAGTCGTTATAGTTGATTAGTCATGGAGGATTGGGTGAGGCAAACCTTGAGGTTTACAGGTTACAGGCGACGTCCTATATACAACCATAACCCGTAGTGCATTAATTATGGTTTGTAAGTGGCGTATAGTCACATCCGTTAGGATGAAAAGTAAGATTAGCATCTAAGTGTTGAAACTCATTTTAGCCGTCAAGGCAATGGCTAGGTGCGAGTTAATCCTAGTCTGTGAGTAGTTCATAAGAACATTGAGTTGCCCATAGGAAAAATTGTGTGTGGAATCATTGAGGATAAATATCGACTATTGTTGTGTCCATCCTGAGTGGCTTCGGGGGGAGAGAGAGATACATCCCCTCAGGAAGGCTGCACCACGGTCTCGTATCACTACACCAAAATATGTAAATTGTCACCCTTCTAGCGCTTAGCCTTGTCACAGTCAATGACCGTGATAAGGTCGTGACAAAGTATTGTCACGGTCAATGACCATGACAAATGTTGCCATGATCAATGAACGTGACACGACCGTGACAAATGTCGCTGTAAAAAACCCTTCCCCTTCTTTTTTCCCCCGCCGTTTCTTCCCTCCTATTTTTTCTCTCTCTCTACACTGCTGCTCTCTCTACTTTCAGGTTACTCTCTCTCTCTCTCTTCCATATATATATATATATATATATATATATATATGTGTGTGTGTGTGTGTGTGTGTGTGTGGAGGGGGGTGGGGCAGGGTGGAGGTAGGGGGTGGGATTATTATTATTATTATTATTATTATTATTATTATTATTATTATTATTATTATTATTATTATTATTATTATTATTATTATTATTATTATTATTATTATTATTATTATTATTATTATTATTATTATTATTATTATTATTATTATTATTATTATTATTGTTGTTGTTGTTGTTGTTGTTAATTAATTATAAATATGAATTTGAAATTTTAAAAAATCTCTATTTTAATTGTAATAAAATTAAAGTATGAAAAAATGCATTTAAATTACATTATATAGTGATTTATGTAAAACTGTCCCCTAAAGTTGGTTCATTCTTAATTAGGTTCCTAACGTGAGTGACATGTGCCAAGTTCATTAGAGGTGTTAATTTTATGTTAAAATTTGGACAAAATTAAAACAATATGATAATTTGAGGGCTCGATTAGGAAAATTAAAACATCAGGGACCCACCACCAAACTTAAGGGACACATATTTTATTAACCCTAAAAATAAAGATTCATTTTGCATAACTTTACATACACTCTTAAGGATTCCGATTATGATGCTAATTCATGTAAGATGTTAATTGTGGAGAAAATATACTTTGCTCTATATTATCATGAGACATGTATACATTGTGCATCAATAAGTACAAGACAAATATGAAAGAAGTGATCTATTAGACTTACTAAATAACCAATAATGATTCACTATTACTTCACATTACTTTGGTGGTCTGTTGTTGGGTAACCACCACACATGTTACCTTTCATTCTTTACATAAAATTAATTGTGCAGATGCTTGCAATATATGAGGTATATTTCTATAATATTGAGTATCTTGTTGTAAGAATTAGGGGGTGGGTAGGGGTAGGGGTGGGGCAAGGTGGGGGGGGGGGGGCTGTGCGTGTGTGTGTATGTGTGTGTGCATGTGTGGTGGGTGGGGGTGGGGTGGGGCAGGGTGGGGGGGAGGGGGCAGGGTGGGTGGGGGATGTGCATGATTGTGTGTATGTGTGCGTGTGTGGTGGGTGGGGTGGGGTGGGGGGTGGGGCAGGGTGGGGGGAGGTGTTTAATAATAACAATTCATTTTTATTTGTAGTAATTGTACATATTTGCATTTCTTCTTTTAATTTATTTTGATATGTACTAATAGCATTTTTTTACAGCAAATGTCTCCTTCAGGTGTTAAGGCGATGATGATGATTCTAGTTATGATGATGTCGTCTGGGCTCGGTGGTAGCGGAGGTGACGAGGGATCCTCGGCCCCTAGTCTCCCCAAATATGGAAAATTAGGGATCCCATCGAGAACAAGTCGGGGCTATTAGCGAGATCCCTCGAGCTGGTAAAGACGATCATCGACCCGAGGTACATTAGTTGGAAGGAGGTGCCATATGAGCTGAAATTAGCTGTTTGGGTGGCACTACAGGTGTTAACGCAAAAATTCTCCATCTACGAGGACCAATCAGAAAAGGACACATGTCATCCTACGTGGCAATATTCGGCACCCGAGGAGAGTTGATCGACACCCGAGGAGAGTTGGTCGGTACCCGAGGAGAAATAGTCGGCACCCGAGGAGAGTTGGTCGGCATACCAACCAGGAAGATCAAAGGATAACTATGCATTTAATGTGCATTAATGAAGATGACAACGCATTTAATGAGCCTTAATGTACATTTCTACTGTATTAATAGATGACAACACATAGCATACCAAGCAATTCAAGGAGGACCAACCATCATAGAAGGCCAACAATTAGATTCATTGTATGTAGACATAAATGTCTGAATGTATAAATACATTGTATCTCTTTATCTGCCATCACTATAAATACATGTATTCCCTTAGCCAAAGGGGAGAGACAACTAAGAAACACCCTACACAAGATACACATCTCTTTATCTCTCTACACCATATTATGCTATTGTAAACCCCTGGGAATAAAATAAAAGTGGACGTAGGCTCTATTCATAGCCGAACCACTTTAAAAACCTTTTGTCTCTTATATGTTTGATGTGAATGTTTATCTTCATCTTCAATCTCATCCTCATCATTTATCTGCTAGTGGCGTCAACAACAGGTAATATATTTATATTTATATGAATATTTCAATTTCAATTTAGATCTCAATTTCATTTTATAATTATATTTATATTTATTTGAAACTAATATTGTATTTGTTGGATAGGAACAATTCAACCTGGATCCGAAGCAATGCGATTCCGTCTTGGAGCAGTTGAGGGAGCAACACTAGACGTGGAAGAAAAATATGCGGACCCGGTACTTTGGGAAGACACGAAAGTCCATTATCCAATGGCGTGAATCCGTCCCGCCGAAAGAGACGATCTCATTGGCACAATGGCAAATGTTCATTGACAATGAGATCGGGGAGCGACAATTGGAATCTCGCCAATCGGGAAGGGAAAACCAGGAAAAAAAGACAGGCGCACACTACTCCGGCCGGACGTCTTACGCCGAGGTGGAGCATAGGATGATGGTAAGATTTATTTTTTCTATAACTACATAAAATATATTATTTTGCATTATTTTACTTTGCGGGGCCGATACTAATTTTACTTTTTTTTTATTTCAGGGGACAGGGAGTGGCCCTGGGGGTAGGCCACATAGGCTCGATACTTATGTGGCTCTTCGGACGAAGAAGGGGAAGGACAAGGAGGTGTCCCCAAGCATCGCGGCCACGATTGTAAGTAATCCGACAATTTACTTTTTGTTAATTACTTTATAATTTTTTAATTTACTTATTTTACTAATCATGTGCTTTTTTTCGTTTTAGGCAAAGCTTAAGGAAGTGCATGAGGCGCAGTCTGATGCCGACAAGGCATCTTTGTCCACAGACGCACTCAGCCAAGTGCTTGGCTCTGATAGCAAGGGGAGGACAAGGGGGTGAGCTCGCGGGTGGCCAAAATTAGGATCATCGGATTTGGAGACGAGCGACACCAGGTTGGCTCGAATGGTGGATTCACATGATGCGAAGATGTCCCATTTGGAGGCGACGATCCCGAATATGTACTCATTTTTGAAGCGTTATTTGGGAGAAAACTGTAAGGGTAAAGGGAAGGAGAAGGCGATGTGGAAGGAGGTGCGGGAGGAGGAGGAAGAGGATGTGGACCTCACTGCTTCATCGCCGACACGTGCGGAATTTGATGATCCACTTCCCTATCTGGCTCCCTTCAACAGACCGATGTTGACACTTGGTTGGACGAGCGTGTTTATAATGGACATATTTGATGGCCAGCAGATAGGGAGGGGGTTGAGGGACCCGAATATCATCCAGGGTGCACTAGTTCATGGACATGAGCTTCAAGACATCGAGTCCAGGGTGCTCGTCACACATGTGATGCCCGGGAAGGAGAACTCCTAATTGTGGTTGCGCGAACAATGCGGCACGACGTATATTAGTGGATGTGTTAATTCGTATATTTTGTGATCTACTCACCTCCTCAGCGTTAACCATACCCCAGACATTTAGTAACACTGATTTAAGTTAGAATTGAATTGTTTTAAATGATTACATTTGAATTATATGGTGATGCATATTCTCTCTATTTTGAATGTATATTTGCACTATCTCTATTTTATCTGGATATATAATGTTTGAACATGTACAATGTTGCTATAATAAGTACAAATATACTACTGGGCAGTGGCAGTGGCCAAACTGCCCATCAGATTTTTTTTCAATTCTGCCAAGAATTATCACGGTCATTGACCGTGACAAGTCCATGACAAAGGATTGTTGTCACGGGATTATCACGATCAATGACCATGATAATTTTTTAAACATTGTCACGGTCCTGAACCATGACAAAACTTGTCAAGGTCAAGGACCGTGACAAGTTCGTGATAAAAAAAGTTTGTCAGTCCCAGAATTGTCACGGTCATTGACCTTGACAAGTCCAACTTGTCAAGGTCAATGATCGTGACAATACGACAGATTTGGTGTAGTGTATCCCTCTTGGGAAGGTTGCTTCAGACGTCGTCGGTGTGGGGGTAAATGTGAAGAGATGGAGTCACTAGCCTATTTTGCACAAAACAGGAAAAAGAACATGTTGCCACTTTAAGAGAGCAGCATGAAGGACAAACTGATGCATACAAAACCAATAGTTTGAAAGTTCGAGGGCTAAGTTATGGAATGGGAAGGTATTAGGCACCCATCCCGCCCTTTCGATCTCTCATGGGCTAGTGTTATTAATTTCTTATATATCCACGTGAAGTGTGTGTGTGTTTATATAATGGAGATTGGAATTGTTCAACTCATACCATGGACAAGGTAGAGTGAGGTGATCCATAGGAATGTTCCCAAAATAACATATGTAGAAAGTATAATATGTGTGACCATCACGATATTGATCGTTATTAGGAAATGATAATATGTGTTCGATGAAATAAAAACAAGCACGATATATGTATATATATATATATATATATATATGAAAATGGGAGGTTTTAGAAAATTAGGGAATTTGAAATTGAGAAAATTGAAAAATTGGACTCGAGTCACGGATTTTAATTCGAGACGCCTATGCAGCCTATAAAGGCATAAAAGTACACGTAGTTCGAATGTAGCATAGGGTTGGGGTTTATCCCATGGATCCGAACGGAATTTTATTATATGTGTATGTGTAGAAAATGCATTTTTTAAGTTTTGGAAAAAAGTGTGGTGGAAAAAAGTATGTTCAATATACTAATAAAAAGTGTAGATATTAATGTGTACGAACTAAAGTAAGAACTAGATTATGAATCTAATGTGTATTATGCGAAAACAAGGAATTTAAAGAGAGAGGGAAGGAATCGGATCTTCTTTGAAGCTTGATCTTTGATCTTGGATGAACTCCCTTGAATGTTGATGAATGTTGATGAGAGATAAGGACGAGTATGAAAAGGATGGGAATATAAGCTTGGATGGAACTTCATATGGGACTTCGCTAATTTCGAGGGAATGTTGTTGAGATCACTATTGCTGATGGATTTGTTCTCCTGGTTGGGAATGAGGTCATGGCCCATATTTATAGGGTAAGGGGGTGCCGCCTACCTCAGTGAGTGACTATTGAAATGTGACTCCAGACACTGTGCCGATAGGCAGGGACCTAGACCTTCCAATTGGCAGTCATGTACAGATTTTCCTAGAAAAATGGTCGTAGAACAAAAATCATTGATCTGAATTGCACATGGGGCATACCATTAAAAAGGTATTTCAGAGACCTCCAAGAGTCCTTTGGATCTCTCCGGGGTCCGATAGTTGACTTTGGGTCAAATATGGCTTGGAAGTGCAAGTCGATCTTTTGGACGGGAGATCGTCGGATGGAAATGGATCATTTATCCACATGGTAAGTCAGAATCGTTCACAGGGTGGACCGTGGGAAAGTTTAAGAGATTTACTTTGACATTCGAAGAGTTTTATGAGTTCAGACGGTTGACCTTGGTCAACTGGGGCTCGAAATTGCCCAGGGACCTCTCGGAGTAAAACGGATCGTTCGTCCGTACTGTAGGTCAGAGTCGCGCACTAGGCAGACCGTTAGAAAGGCTATTTAGTTCCCTTAGAAGGTTCATTTAGTATCATTTGATCTGAAGAGTTGAAGTTGGTCAAATAGATCCCGAGAGCGCCCAGTGGCCATCACATCGATTTTTGGGAGAAAAATGATCGTTCGTCCGAATGGTTATGCTATTTCGTGCACGGGGCGGACCGTTGGAAAGGGGTTTCAGTGCCCCTCAAAGATTAAAAGAGCTTTCAATATGACGGTGAAGTTGATTGGGGTCAAATCGGGGCTCGAGAGTTCTCGATGGCCTTTAGATCGGTACTCAGAGTGCGACCTAGGGTTTGTAGTGAAATAAAGAGGTTCTAGGGACCTAAGGGGAGACTTAGTGGGTCCTACAATGTGGTGTCTATAGAGCCCCTCGATGGGTGAACCTGGAATAAGTGAAGGCCATCCAATAGACACCATATAATGTTTTTTGGAAAGAGGTTAACTCTGCGGACCTAAAGGGATGATGGGGACGGTAGATTCTGAGGACATAAGAGATGAGGGTGACCGATTCAGAGGGTCGAGGTCAATTTTGAGGAACTAAGGGGATACTGGGGATGGTCGATTCTGAGGACCTAAGAGGAAGTGTTGACTGAGGTCAAAGGTAGGGAATGACCAATTTTGTGGGTTGAGGTCAATTCTGACGACCTAAGTTTTCGTGACCAATTCTATAGGCCGAAGCCAATTCTATGGGCTTAAGATAGGGGTGAAAAATTCTAGGGTCAAAGCCAATTCTGGGAGCATAAGTAGAAGCAATCAATTCTGAGGGTTGAAGCTAATTCTGAGGGCTTATTTAGGGTGACCAATTCTACGGGCTTGAGTAGAGATGACCAATTCTACAGGCTTATTTGGGGTGACTAATTCTGTGGGTCAAAGCTAATTATGCGGGCTTAAGTAGAGATGATCAATTCTTTGGGTCGAATCCAATTCCGAGGGATTATTTACGAGTGACCAATTTTGCAGGTCGAAGCCAATTTTAAGGGATTAAGATAGGGGTGACCGATTCTGTGGGTCAAAGATAATTCTGCGGGCTTAAGTAGAAGTGACCAATTCTGAGGGTGGAACCCAATTCTACAGGATTAAGATAGAGATTACCAATTCTGCGGGTCAAAGTCAATTCTGAGGGCTTAAGATAGGGGTGATCAATTCTGCGGGTCAATGTCAATTCTGCGGGCTTGAGTAGAGGTGACCAATTCCGAGGGTCAAAGACAATTTTAAGGGCTTATTTGGGGTGACCAATTCCTCGAGTTGAAGCCAATTTTGTGAGCTTAAGTGGAGGAGACCAATTCTGAGGGTCAAAGACAAGTCTGAAGGCTTATTTGGGGTGACCAATTCTGCGGGTCGAAGCCAATTTTGCGAGCTTAAGTAGAGATGGCCAATTCTGCAGGTCAAAGCCAATTATGGAGGCTTAATTAGAAGTGACCAATTTTGAGCCAATTATGAGGGCCTATGTTAGGGGTGACCAATTCGAAGGTTCAAAGACAATGGTGCAGGTTTAAGTAGAAGCGACCAATTTTGAGGGCTTATTTGGGGTGACCAATTCTGCAGGTCGAAGCTAATTTTGTGGGCTAATTAGGAGCGACCGATTCTGCGGGTCAAAGCCAATTCTATGCGCTTAGGTTAGGGGTGATAAATTCTGAGGGTCGAAGCCAATTTTACGGGATTAAGTAGAAATCGATCAATTCTCAGGGTGGAAGCCAATTCTGCGGGTCGAAGCTAATTCTGAGGGATTATTTAGGGTGACCAATTATGAGGGTCAAAGACAATTCTGTGGGCTTAAGTATAAGTGACCGATTCTGTGGGTTGAAGCCAATTATGCGGGATTAAGATAGAGATGACCAATTCTATGGGTCAAAGTCAATTCTGCGGGCTGATTTGGGATGACCAATTCTGCGAGCTTAAGTAGAAGCGATCGATTCTGCGGGTCGAAGCCAATTCTACAGGCTTAAGTTAGGGGTGATCAATTTTGAGGGTTAAAGCCAATTCTGCGAGTCAAAGTCAATTCTAATGGCTGATTTAGGGGTGAAAATTCTATGGGTCAAAGCTAATTCTGCGGGCTTAAGTAGAAGCAATCGATTTGGTGGGTCACAACCAATTCTGTGGTCTTATTTACTAGTGACCGATTCTGCGGGTGAAAGCCAATTTTGTGGGCTTAAGCATAAGTAACCAATTCTGAGGGCTTATTTGGGGTGACTAATTCTATGGGTCGAAGCCAATTCTGTGGGATTTAGTAGGAGCGATCGATTCTGTGGGTCAAAGAGAATTATGTGGGCTTAGGTTAGGGGTGACCAATTCTGAGGGTCGAAGCCAATTCTGCGGGCTTAAGTAGAAGCAACCAATTCTGAGTGTTGAAGACAATTTTGAGGGCTTATTTGGGGTGACCAATTCTGCGGGTCGAAGCCAATTCTGCGGGCTTAAGATAGAGACGACGAATTATGTGGGTCGAAGCCAATTCAGCAGGATTAAGTAGAAGCGATCTATTCTGCTGGTCAAAGCCAATTATGTGGTCTTAAGAAAAAGCCGACTAATGCTACAAGTCGAAGCCAATTTGGCAGGCTTAGGTTAGGGGTGACCAATTCTGAGGGTCAAAGATAATTCTGCGGGCTTAAGTAGAGATGACCAATTCTATGGTTGAAGCCAATTCTGAGGGATTATTTAGGGGTGACCAATTCTGAGGGTCAAAGACAATTATGTGGGCTTAATTGGAAGCGACAGATTCTACAGGTCGAAGCCAATTCTGCATGCTTATTTAAGGGTGATCGATTCTGAGGGTAAAAGCCAATTCTGCGGGCTTAAGTAGAAGGGAGCAATTCTGCGGGTCGACGCCAATTTTGAGGGCTTATTTGGGTTGACCAATTCCACAGGTCGAAGCCAATTCTGTTGGCTTAAGTAGAGATTACCAATTCTGTGGGCCAAAGACAATTCTGTGAGCTTAAGATAAAGATGACCAATTTCGCTAGTTAAAAGCAATTTTGAGGGCTTTAGTAGAAGTGACCAATTTTGAGGGTCGAAGCCAATTCTGAGGGCCTATGTTTCCTTTGTGAAGTTTGAGGGCTCCATTGGGGATGTGTAATCTTTCTATGGTGATTTTGGGGAAGAATCTTATTTTAAGTTCTACTGGGGAAGAAGTAATGGTCCAAGGATTTTCAGTTGGGGAATTTTTAGAATTTTGGAGCGTCCTTTGGAGACATTGCTGGGGGGAATTGTTTTCTGGAATTTAGCTGGGGATGTATAAAAATATTTTTCTTGGTGAAAAGGTTCCAAAATTAATCTAGTGATTTTAGGAATGTTTTAGTGTTTTTTTGGACTTTTTGTATGAAGTTTTAAAGGGGATACTGACCGACATAGATGGAGGGGTGCCAAATGGCAGTGGAATGATCTTTTGGGGGGCCTCGAGCAGGTGGAGGGACAGTGTCGATCGGTGGAGGGAGGGAGATGATGATTAACATTCCCCTTAGCCTCTTATAAAAAGGGGGCGGGTTCTCCTCATTTTTCATAGTTTTTTTACTTGCCCGGTTCTGTAATTACCTTTTGTAAATCGTTTCGACGTTCCAAAGTTAAGAGATGGCTACATTTTCAAGCAGTGGTACTGACATAGCATGGATTAATGCCAACGATTGGGAAGGGTTAGAGTGGAGAGCTAGGGTGACCCTTGGACTGGGCAGTGAGAACTCATCGAGCCGATGGTGGATAATCGGATCCTTCTATGTGAGCCCTCACATCATCGTTCTTCTAGGGTGGTGAACCCTAGTGGCTATGTAAGTATTGAATGATCTTTGGTATTCTTTTCCTTTTTTCTTCACGAGGTTGCTTTATTTCTCGAATTTGACAATGGTTTTCTTTATTTCTTCGACAGTATGATGTCTCCATGTCGACTATATATGTCCGAGGGATGACGGGACTTAAGGATGTTTGGGAGAACCTTCCATCTAGGGTGCACTGGATGGTGTCATCAGTCGAATTTGGGAGATTGTCATCTGCTCTAGATGAGATGCCTCGTTCTACGGTCGTTCCATGTTCTCCGGGGGAGAGGTGGTGGGACACTACCCACACCTTCCATTTTGGCTTTGGGGAGATTACGATGAATCCCATTGATGTGCAGTATCCACTCGGGCTGGACTGTGATGGTGCTTAGATTGAGGTGTATAGGACGCTGAGGGTGACGCCTGAGGAGGTGACGACGGCCTTAGGTGATGTGGAGAGGGTGGTTTCGGGGGACTCTCTTCAGTTGTCTCTGCTGAGGGATCTTTTATTGAGGATGAGGGTCAATGAGAGGGACGGGAAACAGGTGCATCAGATAGTTCGCTTGTTTATTCGGCTTGTGGTGGGAGGTTTTCTAGTGGCGACGAGTGGCGACGTCGTGCACTTGTGGTTTTTGCCATTTTTGTGGGTGTTCTCGAACATCCACTTTTATAATTAGGGGAGACTTACTTTGGTGACCCTTTATTATTCTCTTGATGCATTCAGATGGTGCTGCTGAAAGTCTTTTACTGGAGCCACGTATCTTCTGGAGGTATTCTTTATTTTTCGCATTTTCCTTTTATGCATTCACATTTTCCTTCATGCGCTTTTTTATGATTTCTTAAATGCTGGCCTTTGCCCTTTGCAGACGTGGTTTTATGAGGTGATGGGGTTAAACACCCAGTTGATATCTTTGAAGGATGACTCTGTTGGGGACTTCTGCCAAATGTACCGGTGGCGAAGTTCCAACGGACAGTCGAAGAAGTCTATTTCTCTGGAGGCGGTGCTTCAGGTCTTCAATGGCCTGATGAGCGAGCAGGTAAGCCCTCTTTTATCCCGGGATCGTCCTTTTCTTTGATGACTTCTTTATTGATATTTATCTTTTTCTCTTGCTAGGGTATTGTAGGTTACTTTTTATCCTTAGGGGATGGCCATTCAACACACTGGGGTGACCGAGGGACATGAGCAAATGCGGTGTCTGCTGGCGCATGAGTTTGGCTACTCTTGGTACCTTGGGCAGAGGGTAGTGTGACACCCTGCCTAATTAAATACCGGGTGATCATTCATTTATTAAATTAAAATCAAGGTGAATAGTTGGTTAATTCTTAGCATCACTGTCACAAAATAAATATTTCCAATATAAACACCCCAAATAATTAGCTAAGTGTCAAAACAATTTAAATTCTTATTCCATTTATTAAATCCCAACGTGAAAAACTTTTTAAATGTAAATCAGTTTAAGAATCACATAAATTCTAAGGATGTCTATTAACCCGAAATAATTAAATCAACTAGATTGACCAAACCAAGCCAAATAACCATAAGTGAAATCATCATGCCAAGAAATAACTCCCAATGAGTACTGAACATTGAAAACATAAATAACTAAAAAAATCTATAATAAGTCTAAACTAAAATAGAAAATCAAGCGACACATACCCTAGATATGAAGTACTAAATCAAGAGCTGAATCAAGGAAGAGGTCGTCTAAAGCAAGGGCCTGCAACTCCCACATAAGGTGCAGCACGTCCAATCCAAAAACCTACGACTGACACCCCTATGGCCGGGCACCTGTAATACATACATATATATAGAAGATAGAAAAATGACATGAAACGGGTCAAAGCTAGAGTGCAAAATAGTTTAAAGATAGTTTAGCAATTATTTAAAATGCTTACTCGCTAATATAACAACCATGTTAGTACGCGACACTCTCTTGAGAATTCTCACATCTCATCTAGCGTGCATGCCTACCGTACCACTAAATGCCTCATAAGTCTATCTAACTTTTCTCCTATAAATTTTATTTTGAGAAGTCACAGGACTATGATTTTAGTTTAAAGATTAATCTCTTAATGATTTCTTACATCTATTATGTATCTCTCAAAACTGTAATAACATTCCCGAACACTTACTATAATTGTGGAGCATTTATACAATACTTATCTACTTATACGCATAGTAGAAGAATTCCATATATACGTATATATATTAATCACTCATATAATAAATATACTATGGGCACCCCATATAAAATCTATGGTGCAGGCATACTCTCCTATCAAGTACCCGTATCTCTCGAACTAAGGGAAATACTAGTTTGGAAATTCTCTCGAACTGTATTAACACAATACACACAAAATGGAGGTGAAGCATAGTTCCAAGTCACTAAGAGTTCAACACATACCCCTCATGTCTCTTAGGACCATCTGACTATCATTCTCAGATAGCCTGTACCAAGGAATCCTATATTCTAGGGTATAAGTCAATATCCCCCATAAAGGTCCCATCGAGATAAGACTGTCCTGGCACGACAACCTCTGTGATAGCAAGTAGCGCGGGTATGATTATACACACGTATAATATAGATATATACACATGCACTCGGTCATATATATAAATATTATCATTTTCCAATTAGGTTCACCCACGACCCATAATCATATTTTAATCGTAATTAATACAATTTATCCAACCTTTACACATAAAGAACTCATCTCATTTTATTCTCAATTATAATAATTTCATAATTACTTCTCGTCCCTCGAAGTATTCTCTCCTCCTAAAGGTAAATTTAGTAGGTATACCCTCCCTAATATACTGGTCTAAGTCATTCACGAATCTCTTAATTCCTTAGTTAACGTACGCACAATTTCCAATATGTGTCGAAACTCCCCGTTAACCCATGGTTACACCCCATATAAAAATTTCATTCAACGGAATCTACTTAGACCCTACTGGTCCTGTCCATGACCCATTATACTCTTTAAATGATATTCAAGGGTTACTATGCATTTTATCTTAATTAAACAAAAAGAGGGAAAACCTACAGTTTCCAGGAGGGGTTGATCAATCGATGAGAGGGGTTGATCGATCGATCAGTCGATCGATCAACATTCTTGAGTCGATCGATCGATCAAACAGGTATTCCAAATTCTGCCATTGTTAACTACGGGTTTCCTTCTTCAACCTCAACAAAAACTCCATAATTGAGTTCCAAAATCCCAACCAATTAAACTAATAGTCATATTAACCTACCTACATGATTTCCTACGTAAAGCATGTATGAATTTCATCAAAAGTATAGGATTAAAGGCCCAATTCATAATATTTATCAAGAACCCTAGTTTAATTATAATTTCCAATCTTCTAATTATTTTTCCATTTTTCTCTCTTCTAAATCAGTACAATTTCGTGGGTAATCCTCTACATATGATGAGATTTCCAGAATATACTTATTTCTTCTAAAGCATGTGATTTAAATTCCCTAAATCATCAAATTCTTCCATAAAACATATATTTATCAATCCTGTTCTAACATGGGTGAAATAGCAACTGGAAAAATAGCAAGATAGATACTTTCCTGGGAATAGAAGATTTGATCTGTTGGTGATGAAGATATGGCTGCGTTCCTCATCTTACGATCTATGCCCTAGTGGAGTTATTCTAGAAAAAAGGTTTTAGGGTTTGTGATCAAGTCTTGAAGATCTCTCTACCTTTCTTCTCTAATGGCCGTTCTATGTTTCTATGATTGATAACCCTAAGATCTTAACTCTAATAGTTGATATAACGTTTCGCGGGTTTAATTACCCAAAAATACAGAATGACTATAATACCCTCCTGGGATGCCAATTAGGCCTAAAAACTCCCCGAGACCCAAACTAAACCCCCGGGTACACTGTTCTGAAAATTTTAACCCTTCTGAATATGTTGGCGTAGTCAAAATGACCATATGAATGAATTATAATTTATTCACTTTTTATAATGATAATATAGTTCCGACACGACAAAGGTGCTTGCCGACTTAATTTCCATAATTGTCATATTATTCACTCGTGACAATTATAATAAATTCAAATCTATATATTAATTTACTCATTAAGTAATATTCAACAAATTCCCAATAATTACTAACTCTCGTCATGCTATTAAATATTTAAATAAAATTTTGAATTAATATTAAATTAATAGCTCAATTAAATTTAATAAATCCCCGGTTTAAAAGCCATAAAAATACGGGGTATTACATACTTCACCCCTAATAATGGAATTTTGTCCCGAGATTCAAAAAATAAGGCATACCTGGTAAAAATAGATTTTGATATTTTTCACGCATATCTGCCTCGCGCTCCCAAGTGGACTCCTCCACATTATGATTCTCCCACTGCACCCGTACAAGTGGAATTACATTCGACCTCAATTCCCTCTCACTATGGTCTAGGATTGCCACTAGTCTCTCCTCATAAGAACTATCGGGCTGTAAGTCAATCTCCTCTATCGCGATGTGGGTGTGGGCCATATCATCTCGAAGATATCGTCTCAACAACGAGATATGGAATACATCGTGAATACGGTGCAAGTTCTCTGGCGACCCTAATCTCTATGCCACCGGACCGATCCTCTCGATAATGAAAAATGGTCCTACGTACCACAGAGATAATTTCCCCTTCTTCCCAAATCTTATTACTCCTTTTATAGGAGACACACTCAGTAATACTTGGTCCCCCACGCTAAACTCTCAGAAGGACCATTTTGCATTGGCGTAGCTTTTCTGCCGGTCCTGGGCTACCCGAATGTGACTCCTGATAAGCTCAATCCTAGATGAAGTCTCCTGATCACCTCTGGTCCGATCAACTTGTTGTCCCCCACCTCTAGCCAACAAGCGGGAGAACGATAAGGCCTTCCATACAACGCTTGAAATGGGCCCATGCCGATAATGAACTGATAGGAGTTATTATAAGCGAACTCCATCAGTGGAAGATACGACTCCTAACCTGCTCCAAAATCAAGGACACACATGCATAGCATATCCTCCAACATTTGATTGGTACGCTCTGTCTGTCTATCCATCTATGGGTGATAAGCTGAACTCAATCTCAACTCTGTATCCATGGCCTCCTGAAAGCTCTCCCAGAAGCGCAACACAAAAATCTTATCTCTATCAGACACAATATCCAGGGGCACCCCATGTATAATAACTATCTCAGCAATAAATAACTGTGCATACTGGCCCGTGGTGTAGTCTGTTCGTACCGATAGAAAATGATATAGCTTGGTCAACCGATCCACTATAACCCATATGGAATCGTTAACTCACTATGATGTAGGCATCCCAATAATGAAGTCCATGGAAATAATCTCTCATTTTCATGTAGGTATGTCCAACGGTTTAGGTAACCTTGGAGGTCTTTGGTAGTCCACCTTTACCATATGACAAGTAGAACATTTGGACATGAACTCTGCAATGTCCTTCTTCATCCCACTCCACCAGTACTGTCGCCTCATATCCTGGTACATCTTATCCCTTTCGGGATGTATCGCAAATCAAGATCCATGTGATAGTGTCATCACTGCATGACATAAATCTCCTCCCTATGGAACCACCAATCTTCCATTAAACCTGAAACCCCATCAGAACTCACTGAATAGAATTCAGCACCCTCAGTTAAAATCCATACAATCTGATCCTAACAAAAAGTATCCGCTTCTTGTGCCTGTATTACCTTCGTAATAATAACGGGTGTGACTGACATCACAAATATAAAGGAGAAGGATACTGCGTCCTGATGTCCCAACTCTTTCCACTTCGCTCTTTATAATTCCGCTATGTCACCTACCGGTCTACGGTTTAACGCATCAGCAACCACATTAGCCTTCCTCGGATGGTACTGTATCTTGAACTCATAGTCTTTCAAAAACTCCATCCACCTGCACTGATGCACATTCAACTCTCGCTGAGTGAAAAAGTATTGCAGCGACTTATGGTCTGTGAACAAGCGAAACTTATCCCCCAAGAAGTAATGTCTCCAAATCCGCAATGCAAACACGACTGCTGCTATCTCCAGGTCCTGGGTGGGGTAATTCATTTCGTGGGGATTAAGATTGCTGGAGGCAGAAGCTATATCCTTCTCCTCCTGCTGAAGTACTCCACCGAGTACCTGTAGAGAGGCGTTAGTATATACAGGTACTCCACACTTGGCAAGGGCAAAGCAAGAACTGGCATCGAAGTCAGCTTATCTTTCAGTTCATCAAAAGACAATTGATAAGAATCATGCCATAAATACAGTACTCCCTTGCGAGTCAGATTCTGTGTATGAGTGCTTGATCTTTGAAGTGATTTCAGGAACATATACTTGGATTTCAAGTGTAAATCACTCACTAGAACACTTATTCACTTAGACACTGATATTGTGCATATATTTTGACAAATCTGAGTGTTAAAATTATTTGAGATAAGAGTTTTGTAAAAGCCTAAGTCAAGATAGGTTGACTTAGAAGATATTGAACATAATAATTCTTAAGATATTCAGGAGATCTAAAAATTATTGCATGACATTTAGTTGTATTATAAGTGTGGGTGTGTCATCTAGGATAGTACAGAACACACAAATACTTCACTAAGAATTAGGACACAGTAGGCACTGAGCCAACCTGTGCTAAGGAAGCTAGAGGGGAGGCTGAGATGTGAAGAAAGAAAAATGAACAAGAGCTGCATAGTAAGGACAATTGGGAAAGAGAAACTAAAGTAGATAGAATCTTGGTCGAGATAGGTAATAACTTGTTCTGATTATCTGGCTTTGAGTCTTGTTGCATATTTGTATAATTGTGCCTATTTCGTTTGGTTTTAGTGGAAGTAGACTAGGCTGACTCTTAGGAGAGTCCGTCATTTTTCTCGGGGAAGGGTTTTTGTGATTTTAAATAAATACCGTGTGCTTTACATTATTTTCATATCACCTCACACGAAAAAGTAGGTTTAAATAACTAGAAACTCCCCTAAAACTGAATTGTTCATTATTTTGTAAATCACCTAGATTTAAAAAAGATAATAATTTGGTCTTTTAATTAACTTTACAAATCTTAATCAGTTTTAGTAGAGTTAACAATTTCAAGAAAAGTTTGAATTAGTCCATACTTGAATAATATATAACACTCATAGGTAAATTGCATTTACTCGATAATCATTTACTTTCGCAAGTAGTCTTTTTGTGCATCGTCGGTTCTTTCAGTGAGGAGCCTCCATTACCTGATCAAGATCCCTCCTTAGAAGTAGCAAATGGAACAAGGAAGGGAGGAACTAAAATCGAATCCCGAATATAACCCGTTGCAGATATCCCTCAGCCAAGGAGTCGACACCTAGACATGCTGCAAGGAAAATAAAAAGGTAAATAAATTAGTCTAAAGAAAAAGAGAAATCAGAAAGACAAAGGACAAATAGATGAAGACAAAATACCTCTGGATGAAGGACATCCTCTGTCAGCCTCAACACCGTCAGGTCCATCGCAATAGGGCAATGTTGCATACTCAACGATCCCCCTCTAGCCAATTGAATATTGTAAGGAGGAGTAAGATGGATAAATGGAACATCTGACGCTGATAGCGCTGCTGATGTAGATGCACCATTAGTGTTGCAAGCAGATCCCAATGACCAACTCGTACCCCTGCCTAAAGCCGTAGGAGGCAGATGCATATTCGCACAGTCATAGATATAATGCAACATCTGTCAACTCGTCATGAACTCAAGATAATCCTAAGTATCCACCATGTCCATATACGATGAGTAGGGTTCACTAATCATCTCCACCGCCCTGGTCTCATCCACAAGATAATCCTAAGTAGCCTCTACGTCCATATACGATGAGTAAGGCTCACTAATCATTTCCATCGCCCTGGTATCATCCGACATCTATATAAACCGCTTCATATATATCGAGGGCATCACTTGTAGGAGCACCACCTCGTCCTTCATAATCTGTCGGACTACTCTCTCTCTCTCAGATAAAAGGAGTAGCCAAACTCGTGCACCAGTAGTCGGCGCATCTGCGCATGCTTCTAATTCACCCCTATGTGCTGGATGGCCTTGCCCCAGGGATAGAATCTCACCTACATTTTTCTAAGATAAAGTCAATACTCGCACAAATAAAGATAACTCCAAAGAAAATGATTCAAAAGAGAAAAGAAGAAATAATATGGTCACTCATCAGGACATTCAAGACCTGACATACTATAAACAAGGAGAGAGACTTCTTTTACCATCGGTTGAACTTTCATCATCAATACATTCGACAAAAGTTCTCCACTGACTTATCAGGCAAATGAATTAAATGGGCATTAAACCTGATCACCTAGTTGAACTACGTCTGCAAAAGGATAAGAGTCAACAATTAGAAGAAATAAAAAAGGAAATAAAAGAAAATACATAAAGTTAAAATGTAATAAGAAAAATACCTCCCAAAGGTACGTGTCTCCAAGTAAAAGTATACCAAAAACACCGGATAAAAGCATCCAAGAAGAATAAAGGTTCACCAAAGTCAGGCTCCCCCAGTCAACGAGAAGGATATTCGAAACTACCATCAAATATGGTAAAAACCATATGTGGACGACGTCGTTGGTCGACACAACTAAACACCCTCCCAAAAACAGAAGAATAAACAAATGGGCGATCTAAAGCACCTACATCCCATCAGTTATGTTGATCTGTCAACTCGGGAAAACTTCTCAATGAAGAGAAATACTGATAGAGTCCCCCGCGACTATCCACCCCACATCGCCCATCAGTGCATCCACCACTGGCGGAATCACCCTTAGGGACCAGTCCACCTCTTTTAGCGTCCCCTCACAGTCTATCCTCAATAGTTGCTGGACATCAACGAGGGTCACCTTCATCTTCTTAAATCCCAAGTGTATGGTGTGGGTAATGTCCCACCACCTTTCTCCAGAGCGCATTGAACAACCATAGAGGGAAATGTATCATTCAATGCAAACGTTAAATGACTAAAAATCGAGAAAGAGATTACCCAACACACCACCATGGGAAGGTTCTCCAACACATCCCTAAAACCCATCGTTCCGTAGGAGCGAAAGCTCATATCAGCGATGTCAGTCTGCGAAAATAGGAATAATCCCTTTATAAAAATTCAAAGAAATAAGAAAATGAAAAAAAAGAAGGGAAAAAATCCCAAAAGTCATGCGGTACTTACATAACCACTAGGGTTCATCACCCTAGATGAACGGTGATGTGAAGGCTCATGCAGAATAGTCTGATCATGGATAATAGGCTCGAATAAGCTAAAAGTGTTCTCGTTGCCTAACACTAAGGTAACCCTAGCTCGCCACTCCAAATTCATCCAATCTTCAACACCTAGCCATGCCGTATGGGTATCGCTACATGAGAATTATGAAATTTTTAGTATCCAATGAGGAAAGAACATAGGAGCAGATTGAAGAAGAGAGAAAGAGAAGATATGAAAGCTATAAGTTGTGAAAAATGAAGAGATTTCACCCCTTTTTATAGAAGGCTAAGGGGTATGCTGTTCCAGAGTCCCCCAGCACCCACCGATCGGCACTGTCCCTTCCCCTTCCCAAGGTATCCCAGAAGACCATGCTCCTATCGATAGGCAACCCCTACAACACGTCGATCGACAACCCCCTGAAATTTTATTTAAAAAAATAAAAAAAGTCTAAAAAATCACTAAAATTGCAAAATAAATATCGGGACAGTTCTTTTCCATGAGAATTATTTTTCAAGCTCCGCTAGCTGGATTAATAGCATGTTTAATCCATTTTAAACCTTCAAAACAGGCGCTCCAATGTCCCCAAAACCTCATCCTCAGCAAAAATCAAACGATTCACTAGCAGGGTTATGTCATATCCTATCCATTTTCCCAACAGGAATTCTCGAATAAAAATTTCTCCCAGGAAAATTCTAATTTTCCATAAGCAAAGCTAAAAGACCTAATTGGATATCTCTCCCCATCAACACATTTCCCAACGGAATCCCAAAACCTCAAGTTATCAATTGCCTCCCCAAGTGGAATATCCAACCTAAAATTTTCAGCTCTTTTAAAAAAATATAATCCCAAACAGATGTCTTTTCCCGAGTAAAGTCTCCAGAAAAAGAAAATTTAGAAAATTCCCCAAAGTCCTCAGAATTGACCTTGACCCTCAAAATTGGTCCCTCCTATTCCAGGTATTGAGAATTAACTTTGACACTCATAATTGGTCACCCCTCTTAAGGTCCTCGAAATTGAATTGACCTCGACCCTCAGAATTGGCCGCTCTTCTTAAGGTCCTAAGAATTGACCTCGACCCTCATAATAGGTCACTCCCACTTATGGTCCTCAGAATTGACCTCGACCCTCAAAATCAGTCGCTCCCACTTAAAGTCCTTAGAATTGACCTCGACCCTAAGAATCGGCCACTCCCACTTAAGGTCTTCAGAATTAAGCTTGACCTTAAGAATTGGTCGCTCCCATTTAAGGTCCTCAGATTTACCTCGACCCTCAAAATTGGTCACTTCCACTTAAGGGCCTCAGAATTGACCTCGACCCTCTGAATTGGTCGGTCCCAGTTAAGGTCCTCAGAATAAACCTCGACCCTCAAAATTCATATCTCTTACTTATGGTCCTTAAAATGTACCTCGACCGTTAGAATTAGTCACTTTAACTTAAGGTCCTCAAAATTTACGTCGACCCTCAGAATTGGTCGCTCCCACTTTACTTAAAATTGACCTCGACCCTCAAAATTTGTCTCTCCCACTTAAGGTCCTCAGAATTTACCTCAACCCTTAGAATTGGTCGCCTCTACTTAAGGTCCTCGAAATCGATGTCGACTCTATGAATTAGTCGCTCCCACTTAAGGTCCTCAGAATTGACCTTGACCCTCAGAATTGGTCTCCCTAAATTAAAATCCTCATAATTAACCTCTATCCTCATAATTTATTTCTCCTCTTAAGGTTCTCAGAATTGACCTCGATCCTTAGAATTGGTCGCTCTTACTTAAGGTCCTTAGAATTGACCTCGACCCTCAGAATTGGTCACTTCCATCCTAGGTCCTCAGAATTGACTTCAGATCGTAGAATCGGCCATCCCCAGCATTAACTTAGACCCCTAGAATCAACCTCGACCCTCTGAAATGATCATCCTTGTCTCCTTTATCTGAAGAATTAACCTCTTTCCTAGAACATCATGAGGGTTTTATTCCATAACTTTGATTTGTTCCAAGCTCGCCCATCGAGGGGATCTATATAAAACACATTCTAAGACATCCATAAGTCCCCCATTAGGTCCCTAGAACTTCCCCATTCACTAAAAACCATAGGTTGTACTCCAAGTACTAATATAGTGGCCATCGGGCGCTCCCAGACCCCGTTTGACTCCGATAAACTCCATATTTAGAGAGAACGCTCACTGAATCTTTGAAGTTCTCTACGACCCCTTTCCAATGGTCATCCCTGTAGATGAAATGGCATAACGGTTTGGACGAATGTTTTGTTTTCTCCCAAAAATTAATTCGGAGGCCACCGGGCGCTCCTGAGCTTCGATTGACCAAAGTCAAATCTTCAGCTCAAATGAAACTGAATGAATTTTTACAAGGAACTGAATAACCATTCCAATGGTCCACCCCATGCTCAAATCAGCCTTACGGTACGAACTGTAACAATCCGTGATTTTTAAATAGGTTTTAAATAAATTAACTCATATTTTAAAATAAAATAAAATTTTGGAGTCTATTTAATTTTGGTAGGTAAAAATGTTGGTTTTTATATATCAAAATAAGGTTCTAAGTGGAATTTAAATTATGATTAAAATTTAGAAATAATAAGATTTTGTATAAAAATCGGGGGTGGATCTGACTTAAGTGGAAAAATAAATAAAAATATTTGACATACCAATCGAGTTAAATTTTGTTATGCAGTTTTGTCTCGCCTTCAGCTAATATGCCTCCAAATTTTGGCCAATTCCAATTGTCCAATAGTCCGAAATATTTTTTTTAGTGTTTGTATCTGATTAGGACTCTAATTTTTTTTGGTATATAAACATAAAATGACGAGTTTAGGACATTAAAAAAACATTTTAGCATTTTAAAAAATCAACATCCTCCTTTATTTCCATCTCCCTCCATCTATAGACCCTAGCTCCAATTTTATTCAATATTCAACCCATGATTTGAAGGCTTATTTGGAGTTTTCTCGAGTTTGAGCTAGAACGAGTTTTTATTATTTTCGCGAGAGGAACGCAGTGGCATGATTAGAATTTTGAGGTAGAATATTATAAGTTTTCAAGTGACGATTTTAAGTTACAGGATTTATACAATATGCTCATTAAATCTCTCGAGTGTATTCGTTTGTTCCTCATTTATTTATACACACATTTTTTATATCATGACATTTATTAGAATCTAAAATATTGATTCGAATGAGATACTGTATTTGTTGATGAGCACGGTGTCATAAATTTTTTATGTGACACGGAGAATGGTCACCCGCCAATACTCCAATAGTCCAATAGCTGGGATGCGGTTTTACGAAGCTTAGGTGAGGTGAGGTGATGCCCAGTGACCTATTGATGTGTTATTGAACAATTAAATTGGTATAATGCTCAGATGTCACATTGAACTTGAATTCAGATTCATATTATTTCATTTATTCACCTTTATTATTTTCAGCATCTATTCTTGTCATATTGTGTACCTCCCAGTAATTTTCTTTTAGTGGAAGGCTAGCGTGGATTTGGGTGCTACAGATTTTTGGAGGATTTTAGAGCACATCTTTTAGAGGATTTTATTTTTGAATAGCCTGGCAGTATAATTTATTTGGGGAGATTAATATTATTTTTTGAGTGGAATTTAATTGTAATTATTTTGGAACTGTAAATTTTGGATTCGTTATATTCATTTTTGTGGAATATAGATGCTCTATACTAATTATTGATGATTTAGTTTAGTTTTAATCGTAGTAGCACCTCACGTTTTGCACGGGGTATTGTACGGGCGAATGATCCATTTTACTCCAGAAGGTCACGGGGCACTTTCGGTCCCTGTTTGACCAAAATCAATTCTTCAAACCGAACAAAGCTCTTTGGAACATCAAATTACCTTGAATAACCATTCTAACGGTCCACCCCATACACGATTTGGACTTATAGTTTGGATGAACGATCCATCGTCATCCTACAATCTTTCGTCCAAAGGATTGACGGGGGTTTGAAATTCCCATTTGACCCAAATTCAAATCTCTAACCCAAGAGCATCCCAAGGATTCTCAAAGGTTGCTGAATTACCTTTCTAACGGTATGCCCCGTGCATGATTTAAACTTACAGCTTGCGTTTTACCACCTTTTTTTTAAAATCTGCATAAGACTGCTAATTGGCACATCCATTTTCCTGCCTATCGATGGTGTATCTAGGGTTAACTGTCAATAGGCAGGACAAGGACAATGTCGATCGGCAGTCCCCTTACCATATATAAGGAGAGCATGAGATCACTTCGAAAGGTACCCTAGATCCATCAATAACTGTGATCTTAACAACAGTCTTTTGTAATAAGTGAAGTTTCCTTGTGTAAAATACCTTTCAGCCTTTCATTCTCATCATTCTCATACCTAATTTAGTAAAAATTTTCTTCTCTCTCATCAAACATTCATCCCAACTTGCAAGGAAGCTCATCAAGGATTATGGGCAGGTTTCAAGTCTTTAAAGAAGGTCCAAACATCCTTCTCTCTTTAAATTTCTTTGTTTTTGCATTTAGTTATATAAATTCTCAATTTATCTCTTATTGTATATCATGCACATTAATATCTCATCCTTTATTAGTTATATATCACATAATTTATTTTCCATAAAAAAAAACAAATAAAATGAGGGTTACACCTATAAATTTTGATGGGATTCTTCATCACATTTTCTCAAAATAAAAAATTTCTTTTCTACACACACACACACATATAATAAACTCCCATTTGAATCTATGGGATAAACACCACTCTTTTTCCACATGCGAACTACGTGGACGTTGATGCCTTTATAGGCTACGTAGGCACTCAGGATAAAACCCGAGACTCGAGTCCTATTTTCCTATTTTATCAATATATTATTTATATATATCATACTTGTGATTCATACTTGCATCTTATCTAACATTTATTACCGTGTCACCATAACGATCAATATCTCGATAAGCGCACGCATTCTATTTTTCTAATTTTTATTTTGGGAACATTCCTTTCGATGACCTTGCTCCATCTTTTCCATGATATGAGTTGAGCAATTCCGATCTCAACTTATATATACACGCACACACACTTCACAAAAAAGTTAAGGAAAATGGAAACAATAAGCCCATAAGAGACTAAAGAGGCGGGATGGGTGCCTAACACCTTCCCATTCCGTAACTTAGCCCTCTAACCTTTCATGTATTTGGTTTCGCACGAATCAGTTTGTCTTTGATGCCTCTCTCTCAAGGTAGCGACATGAGCTATTGCCTATGTTTTGCAAAATAGGTCGACGGCTCTATCTCCTTACATCACCCCAAAATCGATGACGACCCAAGCAAACCATTGTTTTTTGAAGACGTTCGACCAATTGCACAGTTCAAGAAGGTTTTTGAAGATGGACCTCCGGTTTGGTTGCCATAAATTATGTGTTAGAGAGGAATATATTCCTAACACATCATTCTGGACATGGTGTGGGCATTATGAGTTCCTAGTGATTCCCTTTGATTTGATGAAGGCCCCGATAACATTCATGGAATTGATGAACCATATTTATCATCCATATATAGATCAGTTTGTAGTGGTATTTATAGATGATATTTTTGCCTACTTGGCTATGGATGTCCACCATGAGGAGAACCTTTTCACAATGCTATAAGTACTCAGGGAGAATCAACTTTTCACCCAATTTAGTAAGTGCGAGTTTTAGATTGACAAGGTCAAGTTACTTGGCTATGTAGTTTTTTAGTGAGGGAATTTTTGTTGATCTATCAAAGGTTAGGGCTATTCTGATCTGGGATAGGCCAAAGGCAGTTACGGAGGAGCGCAATTTTTTGAGTTTGGTCGATTACTACCGAAGATTTGTGCAATATTCCATGAAGTATGCATTTCCTCTCACTCTATTGACACGAAAGGATGTTCTTTTTGAGTGGTCAGAGGACTCGGAGTAAACCTTTTAGGAGTTGAAGGTTAGGCTAACTTTGGTTCCCATTCTTATCCTCCTAAAATGAGGCAAGGGATATACCATGTATTATGGTGCATCTGGGTCAGGGCTCATCGCAATGATCAGGTGGTCGCTTATGCATCTCGTCAGTTAAAAGTGCACGAGAGTAACTACCACACCCATAGCTTGGAGTTATCCGTGGTGGTATTTGCACTAAATATTTGGATATAGTACCTACGTAGTGAAAGTTTTGAGGTTTATATGGATCATAAGAGCGTGTGGTATATTTTTACTCAACACGATTTAAATCTTCATCAGAGGAGACGTATTGGGTTAATGGAGGACTATGTGGTCGTATATGCTCTTACTCAAAAGTCTGGATTCAAATTGGTAGTAATGAAGTGTTACCAATTAAAGATGTTCGATAAGTTACAGAAGTTCAACATGAATGTATAGTGGGGTTGAGATAAGACATATCTTTGGGGAGTAGTAGCTAGATGGCTCATTCAGAAGAAGGTGTTGGAATCTCAGTCTTACGATCTCTAGTTTGCTCAATACCATGACCGCATCCAAAGTAGAGAGATGTTCAACACTCTTACTGTGGACAATGATGGGGCGGGTGACATAAGTTAAGGTTGATTATTTTGGTTATCGATGACCTTTAGGATAAGATGATGGTGAAGGACCATCACTCACTCTCCAACATACATCCCAATGCCACTACGATGTAGAAGGACCTCTGCAAAAAAAATTGTTGGTCTGGTATGGAGAGAGATGTTGCAATGTATGTGTCGAAGTGCTATACATTCTAGCCGGTGAAGGTTGAGTATAGAAAGTTGGCAGAGTAGTTGTAACCACTACAAGTAGTGGAATGGAAGTGAGAGCACATTATAATGGAGTTTTTCATAACCTTACCATGGTTCAAGGATGGTCACAATGCAATTTCGATTATAGTGGATCGACGTATAAAGTTCGCATACTTTTTTTGGTTAGTGTCACAGTAAGCATGGCTAATTTGGCAAGGTTGTATGTTCGAGAGATCCTCCATCTTCACAACGTCACACTATTGAGCGTTTGGGATAGGGATACCCAATTTGTGTCTCTGTTCTGGAAGAAAATTCAACATGAATTAGGTACCAATTTTAACATGAGTAAATCTTACAATCCCAAGATAGATCGACACACATAACAAACCATTTAAATTTTAGAAAATATGTTGAGGGCTTGTGCTCTTGATTTCCAAGGTAGTTGGGCAGAAAATTTGCATCTAGTAGAATTTTCTTACGATAATAGTTATCAGGTCAGCATAAGTATGGCTCCCTATGAATATCTTTAAGGGAGGTTATATTTCTCTCCAATCTATAAGGAATAAGTGGGGGAGAAGTGTCTCACAAACTCGGACATGATCGAGGATATGACCATAAAGTTTAGGTAATTCGACAGAGACTCGTGATGGATAAAAGTCAATAGAAGAAATACTCTGATAATTGATCGATACCTGTAGAGTTCTAAGTGAATAATAATTCTTTGCTAAAGGTTAGGGTGACAACAAATAGTCAGCAATTTCTTCAAAAGGGGAATCTTGACCCTCGATATATTAGTCCTTTTAAGATCTTAGAAAGGACCAGAGAAGTATCGAATTACTTGGTGTTACCTCCTCAGTTGTACCACATTAATTATGTGTTCCATGTATCTATGATGAAGAAGTATAGCCCGTATCCTCGAAATGTCATCAATTGGAACCACATCGAGTTGGAGGAATACATTACATTTACTACTCGACCTGTGTCCATCTTGGTAACAAGGTCATCTCGTTAGTGAAGGTCCTTTGGGAGTTCCAAGTTGTAGAAGGTAAAACTTGGGATCGTGACTCAGAGATGCATGAGAAAACTCAAAATTATTTTCCTAGATCGGTAGTGTTGATTTTGGGGATGAAATATCCAAATGAGGGGTTAATGTGACACCCGTGCCCAAGGTTGTACCTCCTTTCCCCTATACTTTGAATTCCTTTCAGCCGGGGACTTAATATAACAATAGGTTTCCTTTTTTCAACTATTCATGTGGTTTTGGTAAAACTAAAATGGGAATGAATCACCTAAATTTAAAAGAAGACAAGTTTTGGGTCGTTCCAATAAAATGTTGGGTCGTTCGAACGAGAACGCACCGTCGTTCGAACAAATGCTTCAAACGACCATCAAATGAAAAACACTTGCTCTAATTTTCAACCTCATTAAATTATTGTTGGAACAACATTCGAATTATTTACGATATCGTTCGAACGAGCCTACAAAACAATTAGATTTCTAATTTTTTTATGTGCGGTCATGATGAGTATGCATTGATTGGTTGAGCTATCAAGCTCCCAATGGATAAGATGAAGCATTCCAGAGGTTTTAGGGTGGACCAAGGGTTAATGTCTGAGGGGTTTGGGCTATAAATGAGAGAGAGAGAGAGAGAGAAGAGTAATGGGGTGTCATTCCATCACTCCTCCATCATATTTTTATTCTCTCTCTCCCTATTTCCATGTCCTTCCTTCCGCTTCCAACCTTCTTCTACCCACTTCCAAGGATTGTACCTGACTTTTAATCTTTAACCTATCCATTTTAATGCTTGCAAGACCATTTCAAGCCTTGTCCAAGGAAGAAGTTGGGTTATAGAATTATTTTTAGAGCTTTTAAGAGGAGTTGGTGTAATTCTTAGGCCTTTTTGATTTGCTAGGATCTTTTTTTAGGATTTCTTGGATTATTGTATGCCTTATTGATCATTTCTTAGCATTTCCTTTTCAAATTCAAGGTAGGGTTTTCCTCACTATGTTTTCAAGTTTAAAACCTAAGCTACATGTTAGAATGCATGCAAAAATGTATATAATCTTGCAAATTTATCTCCTATTATGTTTATTTAAAGTTTTCTTATGAAAAATGAAAGTTTAAAGAAAACTAAAGTTGAATGAATTTTTGAAGACAAGCGATATTTTAATCGTGAAATATGAGGAATAAGAACATGAAATATGATTTCATGTTATTATCATGTTTAGACCTCTTACCATTGAATTTTTAGGTTGAAATCCATCCTCAAATTTGTAGAATCTTATACTATGTTAGTAGAGGATGTATGGATAAGATAAATGAAGATTAAAATGATTTCAAGATGAAATATGAATGTCGGAAAGTTTAGCCCCTAAATGTGTGATGATGCTAAGAAATCAAAACTTAAATTGATATAAGTAGCTCAAGATCAAACACAACACAACAATGGAGACATGCAATAAAACATATATGAAAAATAAGAGAAGGAGGTGAGGAAAAGAGGAAGAACACCATTATATAAATGGTTTAGCTTTTTAACCTACTCCACTGTGTAGGGATGTTAGGTTTTCACTATGTAAAAGAGGGTCTAATAGACTTGGTTGTACAACACTCAAGCCCTCTCTCTCTTTCTCTCTCTACTATAAATTAGATAGAGTTTGTATAGGTTTTACAAATTAATATCCTATTCCTCTGCGAAAGAAGATGGGCATATATAGTGCTGGGGTGTGCATTTTACCCCCAAGTATGTAAAAACTATGTTCACGGTGAAGCTTCTAAAGGGTGTAGACACTTGTCCCGGCACAAGTATGTAATGATGTGAAATATTCCCTCACCTACTCTTCAGATCTTGTTATAACAATTTTTCCTACATGGTGTGATAGCACCTGGATCCCACATGTACTCTATCAAGCATCAAGTGTCGGTCATACTCGACTAGGCCGAGCTAAGTTGTGAGGTCAATCTTCTGGTGGAATGATTGTCGGTGTGCTGAGCTGATTCTGCATAAGATCCTCGGCCTCCATGCCATAAACAAAACTAAGGAGATGTGTAATGGAATTAAGATCACCGATGTTGTTTTCTGTTAGAGTAACGGCTGATGATGAGGAATTTTGTGGAAGGACCTTGTCCAAGTCATTATATGGTCAACTTGATAGTTTGACAAGGGTCAGCCTTGGCCGATTTGGTCTTAGCTTGGGATTAGGTCATACATAGGTATACAAATCACTCCTATCTCTTAGCCTTCAACGTGAATGGAAGGATGAGGGGTATAGTATCCTAACCCCTTATGTGTCACTTTCATCATCTCAGACTATTCAGGTCGTGGACCTATTTTTTCAAGTGCGTAGTTGTCATTTCAATGTTCTTGTGGAGTGATCTAAATTGGACACCTGTTAATATGTATTTGGGTTGGCATGCTTACTAAGATAGGTAAGTGATAAGCCTATTAAGTCGTGCTCTAGTAAGTTGTGCCAAGTAATGATTTGGCTCCTCAATTACTTTGCGTAATGATTACTTGAGTTGAATACTAATTAATCAAACCATTTCTCTTGCTTCTTCAAAAACGTATTCTGGCTCAAGATCTCTGTAGTTGAGTATTCTCATTCTCATTCCATCTTTTTCTTTCGATCTCCTTCGACCAATTTTAGGATCTCAAAGTTTGTGTTTCCTCTCACTCTATTGACATGAAAGGATGTTCTCTTCGAGTGGTTAGAGGACTGGGAGTCAACTTTTTAGGAGTTGAAGGTTAGGCTGAAATTGATGACCATTCTTATGCTCCAAAAATGAGGTAAGGGTTAGACCATGTATTATGATCCTTTCGTGTTAGGGCTCATCGTAATGTTGATGGAGAATGGTCAGGTGGTCACTTATGCATCTCGTGAGTCAAAAGTGCATGAGAGGAACTACCCCAGCAATAACTTGGAGTTAGCGGTGGTGGTATTTATGCTAAATATTTGGAGATACAACCTGCGCAGTGAATGGGTTGAGGTGTATATGAATCATAAGATCTTGTAGTACATTATCACTCAGCACGATTTAAATTTTCATCAGAGGAGATGTATTGGGTTAATGGAGGACTAAGACGTTTACTTATAATATCATCCTGATAAGGCCAATGTGGTGTAGATTATCTTACTTAGAAGTCTGAATTCAATTTGGCAGTAATGAAGTGTTACAAGAGAAGATGTTCGGTGAGTTACAGAAGTTTGACTTGCGTGTCTAACGGGGTTGTGATAAGGTATATCCTTGGACAGTAGTAGGTATTGGAAGCTCAGTCTTGTGATCCCTAGTTTTCTCATTACCATGATCGTATCTAAAGCGGAGAGATTCAACACTCTCACCGTGGACGATAATGGGGGCATGCGACATAAGGAAAGGTGATGTGATGGAGAAGGACCATCACTCACACTCCAACATACATCCCTAGTCAACACTCTTATTTTTGTTATCGATGACCTTTATGATGATGTGATGGAGAAGGACCATCACTCACACTCCAACATACATCCCAATGCCACTAAGATGTAGAAGGACCTATACATAAAATTCTGGTTTTCCGATATGAAGAGAGATGATGAACTGTATGTGTCGAAGTGCTACACTTGCTAGTAGGTGAAGGCTGAGAACAAAAAGTTGGTAAGGTAGTTGTAATTACTCCAAGTAGCATAATGGAAGTGGGATCACATTATGATGGACATTTCCATAACCTTACCATGGTTCAAAAATGGCCACAATGCAATTTGGGTTAGAGTGGATCGACTTATTAATTTCATGTACTTTTTTTTATTTGTGTCATATGTAGGAGAGATCATCCATCATCATGGCGTCATACTCTTGACCATATAGGATAGGATACCCGGTTTGTGTCTTAATTGTGGAAAAGGACTCAACATGAATTAGGTACCAATTTTAACATTAGTAAATCTTACCATCCCAAGGCAGGTCGACACTCAGAATTAACCATTTAGATTTTAGAAGATATGTTGATGGCTTTGTGCTCTTGATTTCCAAAATAGTTGGGTAGAAAATTTAAATCTACTAGAATTTTCTTACAATAATAGTTATCAGGTCAGCATGTCTATGGCTACCTATGAATGTCTTTACGAGAGGTCGTATTGCTCTCCAATCTATAGGGAAGAAGTTGGTGATAAGTATCTCATAATCTCAGACATGATTGGGAATATGACCATAATGTTCAGGTAATTCGATAGAGACTCGTGATGACTCAAAGTAAATAGAATAACTACACTGATAATCAACAGATACCTCTAGAGTTCGAAGTGAATAACAATGTGATTTTGAAGGCTACGGTGAGAACCAACTGTCAGCAATTTGGCCAGAAGGGTATTCTTAACCTTCTATATATTAGTCCTTTTGAAATCATGGAACGAATCAGAGAAGTATAGAATCACTTGGTGTAACCTCCTTAGTTGGACCACGTTCATTATGCATTCCATGTTTTTTCCTGATATAATTCGACTACTCATGTCGTCAAATTGGTATCAAATCCTGTTGCACTAAGTTATTGTGTTTGATCCCGTTTTTCCTAAAAATGGCTTTTGGAGGTTTTGATGGTTTTCAATGTCAACTTTTTGAAAAGTCTAATTGGAAAATTCACACGAACTCCTATTTTATATCTTCTGTTGAAAATGATTCTGAGAGGTGTTTTGGATGTGAGGTAATTGGCCACACGATAGATGAGTGTCCCACAAATTTAAGGAAGCAATTAAAAAAATCGATGTCTTATGTTTCTACCCCTAGTGATTCGGAAGAAGAAGTTTTTTATGCTTCTAGGCTAGAGCTTCCCACCTGTGTGATTAGTGATGATAGTGAAAGTGATGAGAGTGAGGATGGAAGTATATATGAGAGTAACTTGCAAACTGCTTTCAATGAACTTTATGCTGAAGCTTTGAAAGTAAAGAAAGAAAATTTGAAATTGAAAGCTCAATTGCAAGAAAGTGCCTTAAAAAATTATAATGATGTTTTGGTTGAAGAACTTAGGGCACGAGAGAAAATTTTGAGAGAGAAGCTTGGATATGTCGAGGGTGAGAGAGATGATCTTTTAGGCATGACGGAAGCTATGAAAAAGGAGCTTCTTGAGTTTGAGGATTTTGGGTGCTTACTTGAATCTAGGATAGGTTAACTTGAGAAAAGTTTGAAAGATTCGAGTAAAGTGAAATTCGATTTGGATTCTAGGTCTGAAAAGCTTGATAAAGTTTTAGGGACCATCCAAATTAAGGAGGATACGGGTGGTATAGGCTTCGATGAGAATGTCTCACCCATTAACAAAGCCAACCCCACATGTGTGAGAGATCCTCATAAGGGTGTTAGGAGAGAGGCACCTAGGGTTATTAAGAGAGAGACATTGAGGGTTGTCAAGCAACAGGCACCTAGGAACATTATGCGAGAGGAACCTAGGAATTTGAGGAGAGTGCCACCTAGGAATTTGAGGAGAGGGCCAACGTTAGGTAACATTCACCGCCCAGTTTACACTTGCACACATTGCGGTAAGAAAGGTCATCTTAGGCGTTTTTGTTACAAACTTTTAAATGGACTTAGGAAGGTTAATAAAATAATAAATTCGATTCCTCAAACCCCCACACCTCGTTACACATCGATTTGGATTAGGAAATCGGATTTAGAGGCTTATAGTCTAATTGTTCACGACTCTCATCTTCTTGCACGTGATTTACCCCATGTGAGATCTTTTGGTTGATTGTGTTGATATTTGTCATCAGAGGAGATGTATTGGGTTAATGGAGGACTACGACTTTTACTTATAATATCATCCTGATAAGGCCAATGTGGTTTAGATTATCTTAGTTAGAAGTCTGAATTCAATTTCGCAGTAATGAAGTGTTACCAAGAGAAGATGTTCGATGAGTTACAGAAGTTTGACTTGCGTGTCTAACGGGGTTGTGATAAGGTATATCCTTGGACAGTAGTAGGTATTGGAAGCTCAGTCTTGTGATCCCTATTTTTCTCATTACCATGATCGTATCTAAAGCGGAGAGATTCAACACTCTTACCGTGGACGATAATGGGGGCATGCGACATAAGGAAAGGTGATGTGATGGAGAAGGACCATCACTCACACTCCAACATACATCCCTAGTCAACACTCTTATTTTTGTTATCGATGACCTTTATGATGATGTGATGGAGAAGGACCATCACTCACACTCCAACATACATCCCAATGCCACTAAGATGTAGAAGGACCTATACATAAAATTCTGGTTGTTCGATATGAAGAGAGATGATGAACTGTATGTGTGAAGTGCTATACTTGCTAGTAGGTGAAGGCTGAGAACAAAAAGTTGGTAAGGTAGTTGTAATTACTACAAGTAGCATAATGGAAGTGGGATCACATTATGATGGACATTTCCATAACCTTACCATGGTTCAAAAATGGCCACAATGCAATTTGGGTTAGAGTGGATCGACTTATCAAGTTCATGTACTTTTTTTTATTTGTGTCATATGTAGGAGAGATCATCCATCATCATGGCGTCATACTCTTGACCATATAGGATAGGATACCTGGTTTGTGTTTTCATTGTGGAAAAGGACTCAACATGAATTAGGTACCAATTTTAACATTAGTAAATCTTACCATCCCAAGGCAGGTCGACACTCAGAATTAACCATTTAGATTTTAGAAGATATGTTGATGGCTTTGTGCTCTTGATTTCCAAAATAGTTGGGTAGAAAATTTAAATCTACTAGAATTTTCTTACAATAATAGTTATCAGGTCAGCATGTCTATGGCTACCTATGAATGTCTTTACGAGAGGTCGTATTGCTCTCCAATCTATAGGGAAGAAGTTGGTGATAAGTATCTCATAATCTCAGACATGATTGGGAATATGACCATAATGTTCGGGTAATTCGATAGAGACTCATGATGACTCAAAGTAAATAGAATAACTACACTGATAACCAACAGATACCTCTAGAGTTCGAAATGAATAACAATGTGATTTTGAAGGCTACGGTGAGAACCAACTGTCAGCAATTTGGCCAGAAGGGTATTCTTAACCTTCTATATATTAGTCCTTTTGAAATCATGGAACGGATCAGAGAAGTATCGAATCACTTGGTGTAACCTCCTTAGCCGGACAACGTTCATTATGCATTTCATGTATTTATGATCAAGAAGTATATCCCGTATCCTCCAATTATTCATCTCCAAATCTACCACTAAGACATGACTCTCGTAGGTTCCTTCGAGGACATAATGGCCCAGATGTTCCAACAAAAAATGAAGGACACCGCGCTTCATTGGTTTTCGTCCTTTGAGGAATACAAAATTGGCAGTTGGAAGGATGCTTCTAGTGAGTTCATGTCGCAGTACAAATATAATGAGGAGCTGGAGGTTACACGCCATGATCTAAACTTCTTGAGAAGAACCCCTAAGAAACGGTCAGCAAGGTGGAGGGAGAAAGTGGACACTATGACTAACTAGACTTCTAAAGAGGAGTAAGTTAGTATTGTAAAGAAAAACTTCGTACCCCATGTCAGAGCAATGATGCAAGGATAATATTACCCATATTTCTAAGCACTTCGGGAAGCGGGAGTGGAGATTAAAGAAAGTAATACCAAGATAGAAGCTGAGTTAAATAAAGATCTGAACAGTTCACTCCAAGAACATATGAGAAGCCTACTACAGTCTCGACCATCAATAACATCTCTCAGCCTGTTGTCTCTTCGGTGGCAAAAAATCTTGCTAGTCCATTTAGAAACAAATACAACGATCTCCACGCCCCCTTGGCTAAACTCTACCAAGACTTTTTGAGTCAAAACATTATCAAACCTTTGAACCATCATCAACTATTGAACCCACTTACCAAAAATTTCAAACTTGATGCCCATTGTGATTTTCATTAAACTGCTGGCTATACCACAGATCAATGTTTCGATCTTTAGAATGTAATCCAAGGTTTAATTGACTGGGGTGTTATTGCCCCACCAAACAATCCCAAAACAACACCACTCACAATCGAGTTCCAAATTACAAATGCCACGTTCCTAGAGAATCATCATGAATTCGATCCATCTACCCAGATTGTACCATGTAAAGAACCCATCATACCCCTATTTTCACCCAAACCCCTTAATGTGTGTACATTTTTTCTCCTATACCCTACCTGTTTTTCTGACAAAGCTCTGTCATTTTCACAAGAGCATGTATTGCAGTTCGTACCTAGTCCATAGGGAAAGATATGGAACTAACAACAGTACTAAACTAGCTTCTATAGTTTGGGCTGAAATTTTCCTTTAAAGTGACCATTGACTGTAAAAAATTTAGAATCCTATTCATGGAAGCGCAAAAGTGGACTCGAGAGTCAGATAATTGGTTAGTACCCATTGATGAAGTCTGTTTAAGCCATGTAGTAAATATTATGGCAGGCTTGTTCCAATAATGAGATTTACAGTATATCCAAGTTACTCAATGACTTAAAGCTACAAGGGGGTTTTCTCCTTTCACTTCTTCACCTCCTTATTAAGTGGGATGAAATATATAAAGAAACCTTAGAGGTTGTGGAATGCAGTGGTTTATCAGGGAAAGACGACATCGTTTCCATTAGATAGGAGGACGAGTTTGATAAGTTAGACAAAGAACCAAGATAGGAAAATGTTAGTCCTATAATCAGTGTGTGGGATGATATAATTTGATGATCTTTTAGGGGAAATCAACAAAGTGACTGAATATCTCAAAAGAAATAAAAAAATGTTGTTGCCGTTCTTCCTCTCCTTCGTGAACTATATAACAAGATCTGGGAGACACTACCAGATTCTAACTCCTCAGTCTAAAGGGATAGATAAAGGATAAGGGAGTTGTTGAGAAACTCCCCATACCAGAAACGACCATTAAGGAAAGCAAGATCATCGACCAACTCAAGAAAACTCAAGACTACACAAAAATGATTTAATAATTTTTTTTACTGGTCCCACAGTCCCTCCATCAACCACACAATAAGAAGATGTGAACCTGGTTGGGCATTTAACCTCTACTAGATTTCCTTTTCTAAAGAGAAATCCCAAAGTTTGGTCCTAATCATAACTATGCTCTCAACATATCGATTGAGGTGATAGGGAAGATAGTCCCACTGTCACTCGTTGACAATGGATTAACACTCAATATTTGCCCATTAAGAACCTTGAACTGCTTGGGGTTAAAAGTAAGTGACCTTATTCAACTTCCTCCGTAGTGCGTGCATATGACAACATTCGCTGAGCGATGATGGTATCCATAACACTCACATTAGGGGCTTGCCCTATCAATCTCGTTATCGTGTTCCAAGTTATCGGATACCTTCTTATTTTAAACTATTACTGGGTCGACCATAGATACAAAACATCAAGAGGGTATTTTCCTCTCTCCATCACAAACTAAAGTTCTTATCCAAGTAGTAGGTCATCACCATCCTGGGTGACAATGATAATAATGAGAATGCAAGCACCAATAATTTGTTACTTAAAATATAACATGGGACAAATGACATGGTTTTTTTCGTATTCTGAGTCCAACCACTTCAACTCTTATTAGGGGATGGTTTCAAAGACCGAGTTTTTGCAGAGCATAATCCTCAAGGTAATGTCAATGTAATATGAATTTTGAAGAATATGAACTTCATGCTCGAATTGGGGCAAAGATGACGATAATAAGGGATATTGGGAACCCTAGTCCTGAAAAGGCCTTTCCTCCATGCGACCTGAATTATCAACCATCATTAGAGGAACTTAGAATGCTCCGCCAACCACGATTTAAGAGAGGTTTAGAAAGTGCCAAGACTGTGTTGAGGGGTTCTTTGAATGGAAGATGGATTAAAGCGGGTGTAGATTGTTTCGTTTGTGGCTTTCCCCAACTATGGTATGATCACATGGACAAGAAGATGAACCGAGGGATGGAGATCTTCTTTGAAGATAGTTACTCTAGGGCCGATGACTTTCATCAACATATTCAAGAACTCGTTGAGAAAGTTATAACTATTATCGAGGTTTTCGAGGGAAGTGACTCCGAGGAATCGTTCAATCCGTAAACATTGGGGCTGACACTATGGATGATCCACTCAAGCGCTACACCATCGAATTCGTCCATCCTAATCAAGGCAGCTAATGTACCCCTCCTTAACAGGAATTCTATACCAGTTCCACTTGCTGAAATGCAACCAAACCCAAACTTTGATCGTATTTCTTCATCTTTTGTTTTTCCTGCTCTTTCTGATAATAATCTAATCGAGACTTCCTTTAACGAGGTTCGCAAAGATTTTTTTCATGAGAATGAAACGAACAAAGATTTTGAGTATCTTGTTGGGCCTTACATTAATTGTATATATTCTAATTAAACTCTTGATGATGATGATTTTACAATTGAACAGTTCTTAATTGATCTTAATATGATTAATAACAAACAATATAATTGCATTCAAATTAATGAGGATGAAACTGTTGTAATCAATCGCGATTCTAGTAGCCATTTGACCAAGATTAGGATAAGGTTCATCCTTGAAGGGCATGAGTGTTGTAACTCAAGTATCCGTTGAAAAAAATTCTGAACGTCTTTGTATGGTCCTATGACATGTTGTATCGATCCCGAGATCACTCAGCATGAGATTCTAACTTTTTCGAGATGCAAACCTATCAAACAGAAATTGCGAAAGATCCACACCGAATGATCTCTCAAGGTTAAAGAATTGGTAATCAAATACTTGAATGTAGGCTTTATTATCTGACATAGCTAGCCAACATTATACCCATGCCAAAATTAGTAGGGAATGTCCGCATGTGCGTCCATTACTTGGATTTGAACAAAGCATCTTCAAAAGATGATTACCTGTTTCCCAACATCGACATGATTGTGGACAACATGACTAGTTACTCTCTCAATTCATTTATCGATGGGTTTATCGAATACAATCAGATCAATATGCACGCTGATCATCAAGAAAAAACAACATTCATCACCCTTTTGGGAACCTTCTATTACACAATTATGCCATTTAGTCTAAAAAAAGAGTGGCTACCTTCCAAAGTGCTTCCATAACCATCTTGTACGATTTGATACACAAAGAGGTCAAGGTCTTCATGGATTCTGTGATCATTAAGTCTAAGACTCAGGAAGGTCATGTGGCCCTCCATAGGTTCTTAGAATGGCTACGGCGATATCAGATGCGACTTAACCCTCAAAAATGCATTTTTGGCATCATCAAAGGAAATCTTCTGGGGTACATGTTTAGCGAGAAGGGAATTGAAGCATACCCTACAAAACTAAAAGTCACACTCAAAATGGCACCACCTCGAACAGAAAATGAAGTACGAGAATTCTTGGGAAAATTATAGTATATTAGTCGGTTCATCAGCTAGTTGACCTTTTTTTGTGAACTTATCTTCAAACGCCATTGAGAAGATTCCACAAAAGTCTGAAATGAGACCTGTCAAGAAGCCTTCAACATAATCAAGCAATATCTTACCTAACCCCTATTAATCATGCCACAGTAGCCTGGTCTCCCTCTACTCTTATACTTGACCCTAATAGACAATGTAACTCGTAGGAACTGACCCCACAGCCGCGGGACTCTCGGTTTTAGAATACGACTATAATTTGCATATTTCTAGACTTAGGATTAAAAACCTGGCGTTAGAGGGTGAGAACTTGAAACAGCCACCGAACGTCCCCGTGGGTGGCACCAACATCTCCCACGGGACCAATGTAAATCGTAGGAACTGACCCCGCAGCCGCGGGACTTCCGGTTTGAGAATACGACGGTAATCTGGATATTTCTAGACTTAGGGTTAAAAACATGGCGTTAGAGGGTGAGAACTCGAAACAGCCCCCGAACGGCCCCGTGTGTGGCACCAACACCTCCCACGGGACCAATATAACTCGTAGGAAATGACCCCACAACCGCGGGACTCACGGGTTTAGAATACGACAGTAATTTGCATATTTTTAGACACAGGTTTACAAACATGGCGTTAGAGGGTGAGAACTCGAAACAGCCACCGAACGTCCCCGTGGGTAGCACCAACACCTCCCACGGGACCAATGTAACTCGTAGGAACCGACCCCGCAATCACGGGACTCCCGATTTTAGAATATGACGGAATTTGAATATTTCTATACTTAGGCTTAAAAACATGGCGTTAGAGGGTTAGAACTCGAAACAGCCACCGAACGTCCCCGTGGGTGGCACCAACACCTCCCACGGGACCAATGTAACTCATAGGAACCGACCCCGCAGTCGCGAGACTGCCGGTTTGAGAATATGATGGTAATTTGCATATTTCTAGACTTAGGCTAAAAAACATGGCGTTAGAGGGTGAAAACTCAAAACAGCCCCTGAACGTCCCGGTGGGTGGCACCAACACTTCCCACGGGACCAATGTAACTCGTAGGAACTGACCCCGTTGCCGCGGGACTCCCTGTTTGAGAATACGATAGTAATTTGCATATTTTTAAACTTAAGCAAAACATGGCGTTAGAGGGGGAGATCTCGAAACATCCCCCAAACGTCCTCGTGGGTGGCACCAACAAGTCCCACGGGACTAATGTAACTCGTAGGAACTGACCTCATAGCCGCGGGACTCCTTTTTTGAGAATACGACGGTAATTTGCATATTTCTAGACTTAGGGTTAAAAACATGGCGTTAGAGGGTGAGAACTCGAAACAACCCCCCAATGGCCCCGTGGGTGGCACCAACACCTCCCACGGGACCAATGTAACTCGTAGGAACTGACCCCGCAGCCGCGGGACTCCTGGTTTTAGAATACGATTGTAATTTGCATATTTCTAGACTTAGGCTTAAAAACATGGCATTAGAGGGTGAGAACTCGAAACAACCACCGAACGTCCCCGTGGGTGGCACCAACACCTCCCATGGGACCAATGTAACTCATAGGAACTGACCCCGCAGCCGCGGGACTCCCGGTTTGAGAATACGATGGTAATCTGCATATTTCTAGACTTAGGGTTAAAAACGTGGCATTAGAGGGTGAGAACTCGAAACAACCACCACACGGCCCCGTGGGTGGCACTAACACCTCCCACGGGACCAATATAACTCGTAGGAAATGAGCCCAAAACCGCGGGACTCCCGGTTTTAGAATACGACGGTAATTTCCATATTTCTAGACATGGGTTCAAAAACATGGCGTTAGAGGGTGAGAACTCGAAACAGCCACCGAATGTCCCCGTGGGTGGCACCAACACCGCCCACTGGACCAATGTAACTCGTAGGAACCGAACCCGCAGTCGCGGGACTCCCGGTTTTAGAATACGACTGTAATTTGCATATTTCTAGACTTAGGCTTAAAAACATGGCGTTAGAGGGTGAGAACTCGAAACAGCCACCGAACGTCCCCGTCGGTGGCACCAACACCTCCCACGGGACCAATGTAACTCGTTGGAACTGACCCCGCAGCCGCGGGACTCCCGTTTTGAGAATACGACGGTAATCTGTATATTTCTAGACTTAGGGTTAAAAACTTGGCGTTAGAGGGCGAGAACTCGAAACAGCCCCCGAACAGCCCCGTGGGTGGCACCAACACCTCCCACGGGACCAATATAACTCGTAGGAAATGACCCCACAACTGGGGGACTCCCAGTTTTAGAATACGACGGTAATTTAATTATTTCTAGACACAGGTTTAAAAACATGGCATTAGAGGGTGAGAACTCAAAACAGCTACCGAACGTCCCCGTGGGTGGCACCAACACCTCCCACGGGACAAATGTAACTCGTAGGAACTGACCCCGCAGTCGCGGGACTCCCGATTTTAGAATACGAGGGTAATTTGCATATTTCTAGACTTAGGCTTAAAAACATGGCGTTAGAGAGTGAGAACTCGAAACAACCACCGAACGTCCCCATGGGTGGCACCAACACCTCCCACGGGACCATTCTAACTCGTAGGAACCGACCCCACAGTCGCGGGACTCCCAGTTTTAGAATAAGACGGTAATTTGCAAATTTCTAGACTTAGGCTTAAAAACATGGCTTTAGAGGGTGATAACTCGAAACAGCCCCCGAACGTCCCCGTGGGTGGTACCAACACCTCCCACGGGACCAATGTAACTCGTATGAACTGATCCCGCAGTCGCGGGACTCTCGGTTTTAAAATATGATAATAATTTACATATTTCTAGACTTAGGCTTAAAAACATGGCGTTAGAGGGTGAGAACTCGAAACAGCCACCGAACGTCCCCGTGGGTGGCACCAACACCTCCCACAGGAACAATGTAACTCGTAGGAACTGACCCCGTAGTCGCGGGACTCCCGATTTTAGAATACGATGGTAATTTGCATATTTCTAGACTTAGGCATAAAAACATGTCGTTAGAGGGTGAGAACTCAAAACAGCCACTAAACGTCCCCGTGGGTGGCTCCAACACCTCCCACGGGACCAATGTAACTCGTAGGAACTGACCCCGCAGCCACGGGACTCCTGGTTTGAGAATACGATGGTAATTTGCAAATTTCTAGACTTAGGTTTAAAAACATGGCGTTAGAGGGTGAGAACTCGAAACAGCCACCGAACGTCCCCATGGGTGGCACCAACACCTCCCACGGGACCAATGTAACTCATAGGAACTGACCCCACAGCCGCGCGACTCCCGATTTGAGAATATGATGGTAATTTGTATATTTCTAGGCTTACGCTTAAAAACATGGCGTTAGAGCATGAAAACCCGAAACAGCCCCCGTACATCCCCGTGGGTGGCACCAACACCTCCCAAGGGACCAATGTAACTCGTAGGAAGTGACCCCGCAGCCGCGGGACTCCCGATTTGAGAATACGACGGTAATATGCATATTTCTAGACTTAGGCTTAAAAACATGGCGTTAGAGGGTGAGAACTCGATATAGCCACCGAACGTCCCCGTCGGTAGCACCAACACCTCCCACGGGAACAATGTAACTCGTAGGAACTGACTCCGCAGCCGCGGGACTCCTGGTTTGAGAATACGATGGTAATTTGAAAATTTCTAGACTTAGGCTTAAAAACATGGCGTTAGAGGGTGAGAACTCGAAACAGCCACCTAACGTCCCCATGGGTGGCACCAACACCTCCCACGGGACCAATGTAACTCATAGGAACTGACCCCGCAGCCGCGCGACTCCCGATTTGAGAATACGACGATAATTTGTATATTTCTAGGCTTACGCTTAAAAACATGGCGTTAGAGCATGAAAACCCGAAACAGCCCCCATACGTTCCCGTGGGTGGCACCAACACCGCCCAAGGGACCAATGTAACTCATAGGAAGTGACCCCGCAGCCGGGGGACTCCCGGTTTGAGAGTACGACGGTAATTTGCATATTTCTAGACTTAGGCTTAAAAACATGGCGTTAGAGGGTGAAAACTCAAAATAGTCCCCACACGTCTCCGTGGGTGGCACCAACACCTCCCACGGGACAAATATAACTCGTAGAAACTGACCCGGTAGCCGCGGGACTCCCGGTTTGAGAATACGATGGCAATTTTCATATTTCTAGACTTAGGCTTAAAAACATGGCGTCAGAGGGTGAAAACCCGAAATAGCCCCCGAACGTCCCCATGGGTGGCACCAACACCTCCCACGGGACCAATGTAACTCGTAGGAACTGATCCCGCAGCCGCGGGACTCCCGGATTGAGAATACGATGGTAATTTGCAAATTTCTAAACTTAGGCTTAAAAACATGGCGTTAGAGGGTGAGAACTCGAAACAGCCCCTGAATGTCCCCGTGGGTGGCACCAACACCTCCCACGGGACCAATGTAACTCGTAGGAACCGACCCCGTAGCCGTGGGACTCCCAGTTTGAGAATACGATGGTAATCTGCATATTTCTAGACTTAGGGTTAAAAACCTGGCGTTAGAGGGTGAGAACTCGAAACAACTCCCCAACGGCCCCGTGGGTGGCACCAACACCTCCCACGGGACCAATGTAACTCGTAGCAACTGCCCCCCCAGCCGCGGGACTCCCAATTTTAGAATACGACGTTAATTTGCATATTTCTAGACTTAGGCTTAAAGACATGGCGTTAGAGGGTCAGAACTCAAAACAGCCACCGAACGTCCCCATGGGTGGCACCAACACCTCCCACGGGACCAATGTAACTCGTAGGAACTGACCCCGTAGTCGCGGGACTCCCGCTTTGAGAATACGATGGTAATTTGCATATTTCTAGACTTAGGCTTAAAAACATGGCGTTAGAGGGTGAAAACTCGAAACAGCCTCCGAACTACCCCGTGGGTGGCACCAACACCTCCCGCGGGACCAATGTAACTCGTAGGAACGGACTCCGCTTTTGCAGGACTCCCGATTTGAGAATACGATGGTAATTTGCATATTTCTAGACTTAAGCAAAACATGGCTTTAGAGGGTGAGATCTCGAAATAACCCCCGAACGTCCCCGTGGGTGGCACCAACACGTCCCACGGGACCAATCTAACTCGTAGGAACTGACACCGCTGCCGCGGGACTCCCGGTTTGAGAATACGACGGTAATTTGTATATTTCTAGACTTAGGCTTAAAAACATGGAGTTAGAGGGTGAGAACTCGAAACAACCCCCGAACGTCCCCGTGGGTGGCACCAACACCTCCCACGGGACCAATGTAACTCGTAGGAACTGACCTAGCAGCCGCGGGACTCCCGGTTTGAGAATTCAACGTTAATTTGCATAGTTCTAGACTTAGGATTAAAAATATAGAGTTAGAGGGTGAAAACCTGAAACAACCCCCGAACGTCCCCGTGGGAGGCACCAACACCTCCCACGGGACCAATGTAACTCGTAGGAACTGACCCCACAGCCGCGGGACTCCCGATTTGAGAATACGACGGTAATTTCCAAATTTCTAGACTTAGGCTTAAACACATGGCGTTAGAGGGTGAGAACTCAAAACAGCCACCGAACGTCCCCGTGGGTGGCACCAACACCTCCCACGGGACCAATGTAACTAGCAGGAACTGACCCCGCAGCCGCGGGACTCCCAGTTTGTGAATACAACTGTACTTTGCAAATTTCTAGACTTAGGCTAAAAAACATGGCGTTAGAGGGTGAAAACCCGAAACAGCCCATAAACATCCCCGTGGGTGGCACCAACAACTCCCACGGGACCAGTGTAACTCGTAGGATCTGACCCCACAGCCGCGAAACTCCCGGTTTGAGAATACGATGGTAATTTGCATATTTTTAGACTTAGGGTTAAAAACATGGCGTTAGAGGGTGAAAACCCAAAACAGCCCCCGAACGTCCCTGTGGGTGGCACCAACACCTCCCACGGGACCAATGTAACTCGTAGGAACTGACCTCGTAGCCGCGGGACTCCCGATTTGAGAATATGACGACAATTTGTAAATTTCTAGACTTAGGCTTAAAAACATGGCGTTAGAGGGTGAGAAGTCGAAACAGCCACCGAACGTCCCCGTGGGTGGCACCAACACCTCCCACGGGATCAATGTAACTCGTAGGAACTGACCCCAAAGCCGCGGGACTCACAGTTTGAGAATACGATGGTAATTCGCATATTTCTAGACTTATGCTAAAAAACATGGCGTTAGAGGGAGAAAACTCAAAACAGCCCCCGAACGTCCCCATGGGTGGCACCAACACCTCCCACGGGACCAATGTAACTCGTAGGAACTGACTCCGCTTCCGCGGGACTCCTAGTTTGAGAATACGACGATAATTTGCTTAATTCTAGACTTAAGCGAAACATGGCGTTAGAGGGTGAGAACTCGAAACAGCCCCCGAATGGCCCCGTGGGTGGCACCAACACCTCCCACGGGACCAATATAACTCGTAGGAAATGACCCCGCAACCGCGGGACTCCCGGTTTTAGAACACGACTGTAATCTGCATATTTTTAGACACAGGTTTAAAAACATGGCGTTAGAGAGTGTGAACTCGAAACAGCCACCGAATGTCCTCGTGGGTGGCACCAACACCTCCCACGGGACCAATGTAACTCGTAGGAACCGACCCCACAATCGCGGGACTCTCTGTTTTAGAATACGACGGTAATTTACATATTTCTAGACTTAGGCTTAAAAACATGGCGTTAGAGGGTGAAAACCCAAAACAGCCCCCGAACGTCGCCGTGGGTGGCACCAACACCTCCCACGGGACCACTGTAACTCGTAGGAACTGACCCTGCAGCCGCTGAACTCCCGGTTTGAGAATACGATGGTAATTTGCAAATTTCTAAACTTAGGCTTAAACACATGGCGTTAGAGGGTGAGAACTCGAAACAGCCACCGAACGTCCCCGTGGGTGGCACCAACACCTCCCACGGGACCAATGTAACTCGTAGGAACTGACCCCGCAGCCGCGGGACTCCCGGTTTGAGAATACGACGGTAATTTGCAAATTTCTAGACTTAGGCTTAAAAACATGGCATTAGACGGTGAGAACTCGAAACAGCCACCGAACGTCCCCGTGGGTGGCGCCAACACCTCTCACGGGACAAATGTAAATCATAGGAACTGACCCCGTAACTGTGGGACTCCCGGTTTGAGAATACGAAGTGTAATTTGCATATTTCTAGACTTAAGCTTAAAAACATGACGTTAGAGGGTGAAAACCCAAAACAGCCCCCGAACGTCCCCGTGGGTGGTACCAACACCTCCCACGGGACCAATGTAACTCGTAGGAACTGACCCCGTAGCCGCGGGACTCCTGGTTTGTGAATACGAATGTAATTTGTATTTTTCTAAACTTAGGTTTAAAATCATGGCGTTAGAGGGTGAGAACTCGAAACAGTCACCGAATGTCCCCGTGGGTGGCGCCAACACCTCCCACGGGACAAATGTAACTCGTAGGAACTGACCCCGCAGCCGCGGGACTCCCAGTTTGAGAATACGATGGTATTTTGCAAATTTCTAGACTTAGGCTTAAAAACATGGCGTTAGAGGGTGAAAACTCGAAACAGCCCCCGAACGTCCCCGTGGGTGGCACCAACACCTCCCGCGGGACCAATGTAACTCGTAGGAACTGACCCCGCAGCCGCGGGATTCCCGGTTAGAGAATATGATGGTAATTTGCATATTTCTAGACTTAGGCTTAAAAACATGGCGTTAGAGGGTGAGAACTCGAAACAGTCACCGAATGTCCCCGTGGGTGGCGCCAACACCTCCCACGGGACAAATGTAACTCGTAGGAACTGACCCCGCAGCCGCGGGACTCCCAGTTTGAGAATACGATGGTATTTTGCAAATTTCTAGACTTAGGCTTAAAAACATGGCGTTAGAGGGTGAGAACTCGAAATAGTCACCGAACGTCCCCGTGGGTGGCGCCAACACCTCCCACGGGACAAATGTAACTCGTAGGAACTGACCCCGCAGCCGCGGGACTCCCGGTTAGAGAATATGATGGTAATTTGCGTATTTCTAGACTTAGGCTTATAAACATGGCGTTAGAGGGTGAAAACCCGAAACAGCCCCCGATCATTCCGGTGGGTGGCACCAACACCTCCCACGGGACCAATGTAACTCGTAGGAACTGACCCCAGAGCCGCGGGACTCGCGTTTTGAGAATACGATGGTAATTTGCATATTTCTAGACTTAGGCATAAAAACATGGCGTTAGAGGGTGTGAACCCGAAACAGCCCCCGAACGTCCCCGTGGGTGGCACCAACACCTCCCACGGGACCAATGTAACTCGTATGAACTGACCCCGCAGCCGCGGGACGCCCGGTTTGAGAATATGACGATAATTTGCATATTTATAGACTTAGGGTTAAAAACATGGCGTTAGAGGGTGAGAACTCAAAACAACCCCCCAACGGCCCCGTGGGTGGCACCAACACCTCCCAAGGGACCAATGTAACTCGTAGGAACTGCCCCCCCAGCCGCGGGACTCCCAGTTTTAGAATACGACGTTAATTTTCATATTTCTAGACTTAGGCTTAAACACATGGCGTTAGAGGATGAGAACTCGAAACAGCCCCCCAACGTCCCCGTGGGTGGCACCAACACCTCCCACGGGACCAATGTAACTCGTAGGAACTGACCCCGTAGCCGCGGGACTCCTGGTTTGTGAATGTGAACGTAATTTGCATATTTCTAAACTTAGGTTTAAAATCATGGCGTTAGAGGGTGAAAACATTAAACAGCCCCCGAACGACCCCGTGGGTGGCACCATCACCTCCCACGGGACAAATGGAACTCGAAGGATCTGACTCCGCAGCCGCGGGACTCCCGGTTTGAGAATATGACGGTAATCTGCAAATTTCTAGAGTTAGGGTGAAAAACATAGCGTTAGAGGGTGAGAACTCGAAACTGCCACCGAACGACACCGTGGGTGGCACCAACACCTCCCACGGGACCAATGTAACTCGTAGGAACTGACCCCGCAGCCGCGGGACTCCTAGTTTTAGAATACGACGGTAATTTGCAAATTTCAAGACTTAGGCTTAAAAATATGGCGTTAGAGGGTGAGAACTCGAAACAGCCACCGAACATCCCCGTGGGTGGCGCCAACACCTCCCACGGGACAAATGTAACTCGTAGGAACTGACCTCGCAGCCGCGGACTCCCGATTTGAGAATATGATGGTAATTTGCATATTTCTAGACTTTGGCTTAAAAACTTGGCGTTAGAGGGTGAAAACCCGAAACAGCCCCCGATCGTCCTGGTGGGTGGCACCAACACCTCCCACGGGACCAATGTAACTCGTAGGAACTGACCCCAGAGCCTCGGGACTCCCGTTTTGAGAATAAGATGGTAATTTGCGTATTTCTAGACTTAGGCTTAAAAACATGGCGTTAGAGGGTGAGAACTCGAAACAGCCCCCGAACGTCCCCGTGGGTGGCACCAACACCTCCCACGGGACCAATGTAACTCGTAGGAACCGACCCTGTAGTCCTTGGACTCCCGGTTTTAGAATACGACAGTAATTTGCAAATTTCTAGACTTAGGCTTAAAAACATGGCGTCAGAGGGTGATAACTCGAAACAACCCCCCAACGGCCCCGTGGTTGGCACCAACACCTGCCAGGGGACAAATGTAACTCGTAGGAACTGACCCCGCAGCCACGGGACTCCCGGTTTGAGAATACGATGATAATTTGCATATTTTTTGACTTAGGCTTAAAAACATGGCGTTAGAGGGTGAGAACTCGAAACAGCCACCGAACGTCCCCGTGGGTGGCACCAACACCTCCCACGGGACCAATGTAACTCGTAGTAACTGACCCCGCAATCGCCGGACTCCCGGTTTGAGAATATGATGGTAATTTGCATATTTTTAGACTTAGGCTTAAAAACATGGCGTTAGAGGGTGAAAACCCGAAACAGCCCCCGATCGTCCCGGTGGGTGGCACCAACACCTCCCACGGGACCAATGTAACTCATAGGAACCGACCCCGTAGTCCTGGGACTCCCGATTTGAGAATACGACAGTAATTTGCAAATTTCTAGACTTAGGCTTAAAAACATGGCGTTAGACGGTGATAACTCGAAACAACCCCCCAACGGCCCCGTGGGTGGCACCAACACCTCCCAGGGGACAAATGTAACTCGTAGGAACTGACCCTGCAGCCGCGGGACTCCCGGTTTGAGAATACGATGATAATTTGCATATTTTTTGACTTAGGCTTAAAAACATGGAGTTAGAGGGTGAAACTCGAAACAGCCACCGAACGTCCCCGTGGGTGGCACCAACACCTCCCACGGGACCAATGTAACTCGTAGGAACTGACCCCGCAGCCGCGGGACTTCCGGTTTGAGAATACGATGGTAATATGCATATTTCTAGACTTAGGGTTAAAAACATGGCGTTAGAGGGTGAGAACTCGAAACAGTCCCCAGAACGGCCCCGTGGGTGGAACCAACACCTCCCACGGGACCAATATAACTCGTAGGAAATGACCCCGCAACCGCGGGACTCCCGATTTTAGAATACGACGGTAATTTGCATATTTCTAGACACAGGATTAAAAACATGGCGTTAGAGGGTGAGAACCCGAAACAGCCCTCGAACGTCCCCGTGGGTGGCACCAACACCTCCCACTGGACCAATGTAACTCGTAGGAACTGAACCCGCAGCCGCGGGACTCCACATTTGAGAATACAACGGTAATTTGCATATTTCTAGACTTAGGCTTAAAAATATGGCGTTAGAGGGTGAAAACCCGAAATTGCCCCCGAATGTCCCTGTGGGTGGCACCAACACCTCCCACGGGACCAATGTAACTCGTAGGAACTAACCCCACAGCCGCGGGACTCCCGATTTTAGAATATGACGGTAATTTGCATATTTCTTGACTTAGGCTTAAAAACATGGCGTTAGAGGGTGAGAACTCGAAACAGCCCCCGAACGTCCCCGTGGGTGACACCAACACCTCCTACGGGACACATATCACTCGTAGGAACTGACCCCACAGTCGCGGGACTCCAGGTTTTAGAATACGATGATAATTTACATATTTCTAGACTTAGGCTTAAAAACATGGCGTTAGAGGGTGAAAACCCGAAACAGCCCCCGAACGTCCTCATGGGTGGCACCAACACCTCCCACGGGACCAATGTAACTCGTAGGAACTGAATCCGCAGCCGCGGGACTGCTGGTTTGAGAATACGATGGTAATTTGTAAATTTCTAGACTTAGCCTTAAAAACACGGCGTTAGAGGGTGAGAACTCGAAACAGCCACCGAACGTCCCCGTGGGTGGCACCAACACCTCCCACGGGACCAATGTAACTCGTAGGAACTTAACCCGCAGCCGAGGGACTCCCGGTTTGAGAATTCGATGGTAATTTGCATATTTCTAGACTTAGGCTTAAAAACATGGCGTTAGAGGGTGAAAACCCGAAATTGCCCCCGAACGTCCCTGTGGGTGGCAACAACACCTCCCACGGGACCAATGTAACTCGTAGGAACTAACCCCACAGCCGCGGGACTCCCGATTTTAGAATATGACGGTAATTTGCATATTTCTTGACTTAGGCTTAAAAACATGGCGTTAGAGGGTGAGAACTCGAAACAGCCCCCGAACGTCCCCGTGGGTGACACCAACACCTCCTACGGGACACATATCACTCGTAGGAACTGACCCCACAGTCGCGGGACTCCAGGTTTTAGAATACGATGATAATTTACATATTTCTAGACTTAGGCTTAAAAACATGGCGTTAGAGGGTGAAAACCCGAAACAGCCCCCGAACGTCCTCATGGGTGGCACCAACACCTCCCACGGGACCAATGTAACTCGTAGGAACTGAATCCGCAGCCGCGGGACTGCTGGTTTGAGAATACGATGGTAATTTGTAAATTTCTAGACTTAGCCTTAAAAACACGGCGTTAGAGGGTGAGAACTCGAAACAGCCACCGAACGTCCCCGTGGGTGGCACCAACACCTCCCACGGGACCAATGTAACTCGTAGGAACTTAACCCGCAGCCGAGGGACTCCCGGTTTGAGAATTCGATGGTAATTTGCATATTTCTAGACTTAGGCTTAAAAACATGGCGTTAGAGGGTGAAAACCCGAAATTGCCCCCGAACGTCCCGGTGGGTGGCAACAACACCTCCCACGGGACCAATGTAACTCGTAGGAACTGACCCCACAGCCGTGGGACTCCCGATTTGAGAATACAATGGTAATTTCCATATTTCTAGACTTAGGCTTAAAAACACTGCGTTAGAGGGTGAGAACTCGAAACATCCCCCGAACGTCCCCGTGGGTGGCACCAACACCTCCCATGGGACCAATGTAACTCGTAGGAACTAACCCCGTAGCCGCGGGACTCCCGGTTAGAGAATACGAACGTAATTTGCATATTTCTAAACTGAGGTTTAAAATCATGGCGTTAGAGGGTAAAAACCTAAAATAGCCCCCGAACGACCCCGTGGGTGGTACCAACTCCTCCCACGGGACCAATTTAACTCGTAGGATCTGACCCCGCAGCCGCGGGACTCCCAGTTTGAGAATACGACGATAATTTGCAAATTTCTACACTTAGGCTTAAAAACATGGCGTTAGAGGGTGAGAACTCGAAACTGCCATCGAACGTCCCCGTGGGTGGCGCCAACACCTCCCACGGGACAAATGTAACTCGTTGTAACTGACCCCGCAGCCACGGGATTCCCGGTTTGAGAATACGATGGTAATTTGCAAATTTGTAGACTTAGGCATAAAAACATGGCGTTAGACGATGAAAACCCGAAACAGCCCCCGATCGTCCCGGTGGGTGGCAACAACACCTCCCACGGGACAAATGTAACTCGTAGGAAATGACCTCGCAGCCGCGGGACTCCCGGTTTGAGAATACGATGGTAATTTGCATATTTTTAGACTTTGGCTTAAAAACATGGCGTTAGAGCGTGAGAACCCGAAATAGCCCTCGAACGTCCCCGTGGGTGGCACCAACACCTCCCATGGGACCAATGTAACTCGTAGGAACTGACCCCATAGCCGCGGCACTCCCGGTTTGAGAATACGATGGTAATTTGCATATTTCTAGACTTCGGCTTAAAAACATGGCGTTAGAGCGTGAGAACCCGAAACAGCCCTCGAACGTCCCCGTGGGTGGCACCAACACCTCCCATGGGACCAATGTAACTCGTAGGAACTGACCCCGCAGCCGCGGGACTCCCGGTTTGAGAATACGATGGTAATATGCATATTTCTAGACTTAGGGTTAAAAACACGGCGTTAGAGGGTTAGAACTCGAAACAACTCCCCAACGGCCCCGTGGGTGGCACCAACACCTCCCACTGGACCAACGTAACTCGTAGGAACTTCCCCCCCAGCCGCGGGACTCCCGGTTTTAGAATACGATGTTAATTTGCATATTTCTAGACTTAGGCTTAAACACATGGCGTTAGAGGGTGATAACTCGAAACAGCCACCGAACTTCCACGTGGGTGGTACCAACACCTCCAACGGGACCAATGTAACTCGTAGGAACTCACCCCGCAGCCGCGGGACTCCCGGTTTGAGAATATGATGGTAATCTGCAAATTTTTTGACTTAGGGTGAAAAACATAGCGTTAGAGGGTGAGAACTCGAAACAACCACCGAACATCCCCGTGGGTGGCACCAACACCTCCCACGGGACCAATGTAACTCGTAGGAACTGACCCCGCAGCCGCGGAACTCCCAGTTTGAGAATACGACGGTAATTTGTAAATTTCTAGACATAGGCTTAAAAACATGGCGTTAGAGGGTGAGAACTCGAAACAGCCACCGAACGTCCCCGTGGGTGGCACCAACACCTCCCACGGGACCAATGTAACTCGTAGGAACTGACCCCGCTGCCGCGGGACTCCCGGTTTGAGAATACGATGGTAATTTGCATATTTCTAGACTTAGACTTAAAAACATGACTTTAGAGGGTGAAAACCCGAAATAGCCCCCGATCGTCCCGGTGGGTGGCACCAACACCTCCCACGGGACCAATGTAACTCGTAGGAACTGACCCCGCAGCCGCGGGACTCCTAGTTTGAGAATACGACGGTAATTTGCAAATTTCTAGACTTAGGCTTAAAAACATTGCGTTAGAGGGTGAGAACTCGAAACAGCCACCGAACGTCCCCGTGGGTGGCGCCAACACCTCCCACGGGACAAATGTAACTCGTAGGAACTGACCCCGCTGCCGCGGGACTCCCGGTTTGAGAATACGATGGTAATCTGCATATTTCTAGACTTAGGGTTAAAAACATGGCGTTAGAGGGTGAGAACTCGAAACAGTCCCCCGAACGGCCCCGTGGGTGGAACCAACACCTCCCACGGGACCAATATAACTCGTAGGAAAAGACCCCGCAACCGCGGGACTCTCGATTTTAGAATACGACGGTAATTTGCATATTTCTAGACACAGGATAAAAAACATGGCGTTAGAGGGTGAGAACTCGAAACAGCCATCGAACGTCCCCGTGGGTGGCACCAACACCTCCCACGGGACCAATGTAACTCTTAGGAACCGACCCCACAGTCGCGGTACTCCCGATTTTAGAATACGACGGTAATTTGGATATTTCTAGACTTAGGCTTAAAAACATGGTGTTAGAGGGTGAAAACCCAAAACAGCCACCGAACGTCCCCGTGGGTGGCACCAATACCTCCCACTAGACCAATGTAAGTCGTAGGAACTGACCCCGCAGCCGCGGGACTCCCGATTTGAGAATACGATGGTAATTTGCCAATTTATAGACTTAGGCTTAAACACATGGCGTTAGAGGGTGAGAACTCGAAAAAGCCACCGAAGGTCCCCGTGGGTGGCACCAACACCTCCCACGGGACCAATGTAACTCGTACGAACTGACCCGTAGCCGCAGGACTCCCGGTTTGAGAATACGACGGTAATTTAAAAATTTCTAGACTTAGTTTTAAAAACATGGCGTTAGAAGGTGTGAACTCGAAACAGCCACCGAACATCCCGGTGGGTGGCGCCAACACCTCCCACGGGATAAATGTAACTCGTAGGAATTGACCCCGCAGCCGCGGGACTCCACATTTGAGAATACGACGGTAATTTGCATATTTCTAGACTTGGGCTTAAAAACATGGCGTTAGAGGGTGAAAACCCGAAACAGCCCCCGAACGTCCCTATGGGTGGCACCAACACCTCCCACGGGACCAATGTAACTCGTAGGAACTAACCCCACAGCCGCGGGACTGCCGATTTTTGAATACGACGGTAATTTGTAAATTTCTTGACTTAGGCTTAAAAACATGGCGTTAGAGGGTGAGAACTCGAAACAGCCCCGAACGTCCCCGTGGGGGGCACCAACACCTCCCACGGGACCAATGTAACTCGTAGGAACTGACCCCGTAGCCGCGGGACTCCTGTTTTGTGAATACGAATGTAATTTGCATATTTTAAAACTTAGGTTTAAAATCATGGCGTTAGAGGGTGAAAACATTAAACAGCCCCCGAACGACCCCGTGGGTGGCACCAACACCTCCCACGGGACCAATGTAACTCGAAGGATCTGACCCCGCAGCCGCGGAACTCCCGGTTTGAGAATATGACGGTAATCTGGAAATTTCTAGACTTAGGGTGAAAAACATAGCGTTAGAGGGTGAGAACTCGAAACAGCCACCGAACGTCCCCGTGGGTGGCACCAACACCTCCCACGGGACCAATGTAACTCGTAGGAACTGACCCCGCAGCCGCGGGAATCCTAGTTTGAGAATACGACGGTAATTTGCAAATTTCAAGACTTAGGCTTAAAAACATGGCGTTAGAGGGTGAGAACTCGAAACAGCCACCGAACGTCCCCGTGGGTGGCGCCAACACCTCCCACGGGACAAATGTAACTCGTAGGAACTGACCTCCCAACCGCGGACTCCCGGTTTGAGAATACGATGGTAATTTGCATATTTCTAGACTTAGGCTTAAAAAGTGGGCGTTAGAGGGTGAAAACCCAAAACAGCCCCCGATCGTCCTGGTGGGTGGCACCAAAACCTCCCACGGGACCAATGTAACTCGTAGGAACTGACCCCTGAGCCGCGGGACTCCCATTTTGAGAATACGATGGTAATTTGTGTATTTCTAGACTCAGGCTTAAAAATAAGGCGTTAGAGGGTGAGAACCCGAAACAGCCCCCGAACGTCCCCGTGGGTGGTACCAACACCTCCCACGGGACCAATGTAACTCGTAGGAACTGACCCCGTAGCCGCGGGATGCCCGGTTTGAGAATACGACGATAATTTGCATATTTACAGACTTAGGGTTTAAAACATGGCGTTAGAGGGTGAGAACTCAAAACAACCCCCCAATGGCCCCGTGGGTGGCACCAACACCTCCCACGGGACCAATGTAACTCATAGGAACTGCCCCCCCAGCCGCGGGACTCCCAGTTTTAGAATACGATGTTAATTTGCATATTTCTAGACTTAGGCTTAAACACATGGCGTTAGAGGGTGAGAACTCGAAACATCCACCGAACGTCCCCGTGGGTGGAACCAACACCTCCCACGGGACCAATGTAACTCATAGGAACTGACCCTGTAGTCCTGGGACACCCGATTTGAGAATACGACAGTAATTTGCAAATTTCTAGACTTAGGCTTAAAAACATGGCGTTAGAGGGTGATAACTCGAAACAACCCCCCAACGGCCCCGTGGGTGGCACCAACACCTCCCAGGGGACAAATGTAACTTGTAGGAACTGACCCCGCAGCCGCGGGACTCCCGGTTTGAGAATACGATGATAATTTGCATATTTTTTGACTTAGGCTTAAAAACATGGCGTTAGAGGGTGAAACTCGAAACAGCCACCGAACGTCCCCGTGGGTGGCACCAACACCTCCCACGGGACCAATGTAACTCGTAGGAACTGACCCCGCAGCCGCGGGACTTCCAGTTTGAGAATACGATGGTAATCTGCATATTTCTAGACTTAGGGTTAAAAACATGGCGTTAGAGGGTGAGAACTCGAAACAGTCCCCCGAACGGCCCCGTGGGTGGAACCAACACCTCCCACGGGACCAATATAACTCGTAGGAAATGACCCCGCAACCGCGGGACTCCCGATTTTAGAATACGACGGTAATTTGCATATTTCTAGACACAGTATTAAAAACATGGCGTTAGAGGGTGAGAACCCGAAACAACCCTCGAACGTCCCCGTGGGTGGCACCAACACCTCCCACTGGACCAATGTAACTCGTAGGAACTGAACCCGCAGCCGCGGGACTCCACATTTGAGAATACGATGGTAATTTGCATATTTCTAGACTTAAGCTTAAAAACATGGCGTTAGAGGGTGAAAACCCGAAACAGCCCCCGAACGTCCCTGTGGGTGGCACCAACACCTCCCACGGGACCAATGTAACTCGTAGGAACTAACCCCACAGCCGCGGGACTCCCGATTTTAGAATACGACGGTAATTTGCAAATTTCTTGACTTGGGCTTAAAAACATGGCGTTAGAGGGTGAGAACTCAAACAGCCCCCGAACGTCCCCGTGGGTGGCACCAACACCTCCCACGGGACCAATGTAACTCGTAGGAACTGACCCCCCTAGCCGCGGGACTCCCGGTTTTAGAATATGACGGTAATTTGCATATTTCTAGACTTAGGCTTAAAAACAAGGCGTTAGAGTGTGAGAACTCGAAACAACCCCCGAACGTCCCCGTGGGTGACACCAACACCTCCTACGGGACCAATATCACTCGTAGGAACTGACCCCGCAGTCGCGGGACTCCTGGTTTTAGAATACGATGATAATTTACATATTTCTAGACTTAGGCTTAAAAAAATGGCGTTAGAGGGTGAAAACCCGAAACAGCCCCCGAACGTCCTCGTGGGTGGCACCAACACCTCCCACGGGACCAATGTAACTCGTAGGAACTGAATCCTCAGCCACGGGACTCCTGGTTTGAGAATACGATGGTAATTTGTAAATTTCTAGACTTAGCCTTAAAAACACGGCGTTAGAGGGTGAGAACTCGAAACAGCCACCGAACGTCCCCGTGGGTGGCACCAACACCTCCCACGGGACCAATGTAACTCGTAGGAACTTAACCCGCAGCCGAGGGACTCCCAATTTGAGAATTCGATGGTAATTTGCATATTTCTAGACTTAGGCTTAAAAACATGGCGTTAGAGGGTGAAAACCCGAAATTGCCCCCGAACGTCCCGGTGGGTGGCACCAACTCCTCCCACGGGACCAATGTAACTCGTAGGAACTGACCCCACAGCCGTGGGACTCCCGATTTGAGAATACGATTGTAATTTCCATATTTCTAGACTTAGGCTTAAAAACACTGCGTTAGAGGGTGAGAACTCGAAACAGCCCCCGAACGTCCCCGTGGGTGGCACCAACACCTCCCATGGGACCAATGTAACTCGTAGGAACTAACCCCGTATCCGCGGGACTCCCGGTTAGAGAATACGAACGTAATTTGCATATTTCTAAACTGAGGTTTAAAATCATGGCGTTAGAGGGTAAAAACCTAAAACAGCCCCCGAATGACCCCGTGGGTGGTACCAACACCTCCCACGGGACCAATGTAACTCGTAGGATCTGACCCCACAGCCGCGGGACTCCCAGTTTGAGAATACGACGGTAATTTGCAAATTTCTACAATTAGGCTTAAAAACATGGCGTTAGAGGGAGAGAACTCGAAACTGCCATCGAACGTCCCCGTGGGTGGCGCCAACACCTCCCATGGGACAAATGTAACTCGTTGTAACTGACCCCGCAGCCACGGGACTCCCGGTTTGAGAATACGATGGTAATTTGCAAATTTCTAGACTTAGGCATAAAAACATGGCGTTAGACGGTGAAAACCCGAAACAGCCCCCGATCGTCCCGGTGGATGGCAACAACACCTCCCACGGGACAAATGTAACTCGTAGGAACTGACCCCGCAGCCGCGGGACTCCCGGTTTGAGAATACGATGGTAATTTGCATATTTTTAGACTTAGGCTTAAAAACATGGCGTTAGAGGGTGAAAACCTGAAACAGCCCCCGATCGTCCCGGTGGGTGGCACCAACACCTCCCACGGGACCAATATAACTCGCAGGAACTGACCCCACAGACCCGGGACTCCCAGTTTGAGAATACGACGGTAATTTTCATACTTCTAGACTTAGGCTTAAGAATATGGCGTTAGAGGATAAGAACCCGAAACAACCACCGAACGTCCCCGTGGGTGGCACCAACACCTCCCACGGGACCAATGTAACTCGTAGGAACTGACCCCGCAGCCGCGGGACTCCCGGTTTGAGAATACGAGGGTACTCTGCATATTTCTAGACTTAGGATTAAAAACATGGCGTTAGAGGGTGAGAACTCGAAACAGCCACCGAACGTCCCCGTGGGTGGCACCAACACCTCCCACGGGACCAATGTAACTCGTAGGAACTGACCCCGCAGCCGCGGGACTCCCAGTTTGAGAATACGACGGTAATTTGCAAATTTCTAGACATAGGCTTAAAAACATGGCGTTAGAGGGTGAGAACTCGAAACAGCCACCGAACGTCCCCGTGGGTGGCACCAACACCTCCCACGGAACTAATGTAACTCGTAGGAACTGACCCCGCAGCCGCGGGACTCCCGGTTTGAGAATACGATGGTAATTTGCATATTTCTAGACTTAGACTTAAAAACATGACTTTAGAGGGTGAAAACCCAAAATAGCCCCCGATCGTCCCGGTGGGTGGCACCAACACCTCCCACGGGACCAATGTAACTCGTAGGAACTGACCCCATAGCCGCGGGACTCCCGGTTTGAGAATACGACGATAATTTTCATATTTCAATACTTAGGCTTAAAAACATGGTGTTAGAGGGTGAGAACCCGAAACAGCAGCCGAACGTCCCCGTGGGTGGCACCAACACCTCCACGGGACCAATGTAACTCGTAGGAACTGACCCCGCAGCCGCGGGACTCCCGGTTTGAGAATACGATGGTAATCTGCGTATTTCTAGACTTAGGGTTAAAAACATGGCGTTAGAGGGTGAGAACTCGAAAGAACCCCCCAACGGCCCCGTGGGTGGCACCAACACCTCCCACGGGACCAATGTAACTCGTAGGAACTGCCCCCCCAGCCACGGGACTCCCGGTTTTAGAATACGACGTTAATTTGCATATTTCTAGACTTAGGATTAAACACATGGCGTTAGAGGGTGATAACTCGAAACAGCCACCGAACTTCCACGTGGGTGGCACCAACACCTCCAACAGGACCAATGTAACTCGTAGGAACTGACCCCGCAGTCGCGGGACTCCCGGTTTTAGAATACGACGGTAATTTGTAAATTTCTAGACTTAGGTTTAAAAACATGGCGTTAGAGGGTGATAACTCGAACCAACCCCCCAACGGCCCCGTGGGTGGCACCAACACCTCCCACGGGACAAATGTAACTCGTAGAAACTGATCCCGCAGCCGCGGGACTCCCGGTTTGAGAATACGATGATAATTTGCATATTTTTGGACTTAGGCTTAAAAACATGGTGTTAGAGGGTGAGAACTCGAAACAACCACCAAACGTCCCCGTGGGTGGCACCAACACCTCCCACGGGACCAATGTAACTCGTAGGAACTGACCCCGCAGCCGCGGGACTCCCGGTTTGAGAATACGACGCTAATCGGCATATTTCTAGACTTTGGGTTAAAAACATGGCGTTAGAGGGTGAAAACTCGAAACAACCCTCGAACTGCACCGTGGGTGGCACCAACACCTCCCACGGCACCATTATAACTCGTAGGAAATGACCGCGCAACCGCGGGACTCCCAGTTTTAGAATAAGACCGTAATTTCCATATTTCTAGACACATGTTTAAAAACATGGCGTTTGAGGGTGAGAACTCGAAACAGCCACCGAACGTCCCCGTGGGTGGCACCAACACCTCCCACGGGACCAATGTAACTCGTAGGAACCGATCCCACAGTCACGGGACTCCCGGTTTGAGAATACGACGGTAATTCGCATATTTCTAGACTTAGGCTTAAAAACATGGCGTTAGAGTATGAAAACCCAAAACAACCCCCGAACGTCCCCGTGGGTGGCGCCAACACCTCCCACGGGACAAATGTAACTCGTAGGAACTGACCCAGCAACCGCCGGACTTCTGGTTTGAGAATATGATTGTAATTTGCATATTTTTAGACTTAGGCTTAAAAACATGGCGTTAGAGGGTGAAAACCTGAAACAGCCCCCGATCGTCCCGGTGGGTGGCACCAACACCCCCCACGGGACCAATGTAACTCGTAGGAACTGACCCCATAGCCGCGGCACTCCCGGTTTGAGAATACGATGGTAATTTGCATATTTCTAGACTTACGCTTAAAAACATGGCGTTAGAGGGTGAGAACCCGAAACAGCCCTCGAACGTCCCCGTGGGTGGCACCAATACCTCCCACGGGACCAATGTAACTCGTAGGAACTGACCCCGCAGCCGCGGGACTCCCGGTTTGAGAATACGATGGTAATCTGCATATTTCTAGACTTAGGGTTAAAAACATGGCGTTAGAGGGTGAGAACTCGAAATAACCCCCCAACGGCCCCGTGGGTGGCACCAACACCTCCCACTGGACTAATGTAACTCGTAGGAACTGCCCCCCCAACAGCGGGACTCCCGGTTTTAGAATACGACGTTAATTTGCGTATTTCTGGACTTAGGCTTAAACACATGGCGTTAGAGGCTGAGAACTCGAAACAGCCACCGAACATCCCCGTGGGTGGTACCAACACCTCCCACGGGACCAATGTAACTCGTAGGAACTGACCCCGCAGTCGCGGGACTCCCGGTTTTAGAATACGACGGTAATTTGCAAATTTCGAGACTTAAGCTTAAAAACATGGCGTTAGAGGGTGATAACTCGAAACAACCCCCCAACGGCCCCGTGGGTGGCACCAACACCTCCCATGGGACAAATGTTACTCGTAGGAACTGACCCCGCAGCCGTGGGACTCCCGATTTGAGAATACGACGATAATTTGCATATTTTTGGACTTAGGCTTAAAAATATGGTGTTAGAGGGTGAGAACTCGAAACAACCACCGAACGTCCCCGTGGGTGGCACCAACACCTCCCACGGGACCAATGTAACTCGTAGGTACTGACCCCGCAGCCGCGGGACTCCCGGTTTGAGAATACGACGCTAATCGACATATTTCTAGACATAGGGTTAAAAACATGGCGTTAGAGGGTGAGAACTCGAAACAGCCCCCGAACGGCCCCGTGGGTGGCACCAACACCTCCCACGGGACCAATATAACTCGTAGGAAATGACCGCGCAACCGCGGGACTCCCGATTTGAGAATACGACCGTAATTTCCATATTTCTAGACACAGGTTTAAAAACATTGCGTTAGAGGGTGAGAACTCGAAATAGCCACCGAACGTCCCCGTGGGTGGCACCAACACCTCCGACGGGACCAATGTAACTCGTAGGGACCGATCCCACAGTCACGGGACTCCCGGTTTTAGAATACGACGGTAATTTGCATATTTCTAGACTTAGGCTTAAAAACATGGCATTAGAGTGTGAAAACCCAAAACAGCCCCCGAACGTCCCCGTGGGTGGCGCCAACACCTCCCACGGGACAAATGTAACTCGTAGTAACTGACCCCGCAATCGCCGGACTCCCGGTTTGAGAATATGATGGTAATTTGCATATTTTTAGACTTAGGCTTAAAAACATGGCGATAGAGGGTGAAAACCTGAAACAGCCCCCGATCGTCCCGGTGGGTGGCACCAACACCTCCCACGGGACCAATGTAACTCGTTGGAACTGACCCCATAGCCGCGGGACTCCCGATTTGAGAATACGATGGTAATTTGCATATTTCTAGACTTAGGCTTAAAAACATGGCGTTAGAGGGTGAGAACCCGAAACAGCCCTTGAACGTCCCCGTGGGTGGCACCAACACCTCCCACGGGACCACTGTAACTCGTAGGAACTGACCCCGCAGCCACGGGACGCCCGGTTTGAGAATACGATGATAATTTGAATATTTATAGTCTTAGGGTTAAAAACATGGCGTTAGAGGTTGAGAACTCGAAACAACCCCCCAACGGCCCCCTGGGTGGCACCAACACCTCCCACGGGACCAATGTAACTCGTAGGAACAGCCCCCCCAGCCGCGGGACTCCCAGTTTTGGAATACGATGTTAATTTGCATATTTCTAGACTTAGGCTTAAACACATGGCGTTAGAGGGTGAGAACTTGAAACAGCCACCGAACGTCCCCGTGGGTGGCACCAACACCTCCCACGGGACCAATGTAAGTCGTAGGAACTAACCCCGCAGTCGCGGGACTCCCGGTTTTAGAATATGACGGTAATTTGAAAATTTCTATACTTACGCTTAAAAACATGGCGTTAGAGGGTGATAACTCGAAACAACCCCCCAACGGCCCCGTGGGTGGCACCAACACCTCCCACGGGACAAATGTAACTCGTAGGAACTGACCCCGCAACCGCCGGACTCCCGGTTTGAGAATATGAGGGTAATTTGCATATTTTTAGACTTAGGCTTAAAAACATGGCGTTAGAGGGTGAAAACCCGAAACAGCCCCCGATCGTCCCGGTGGGTGGCACCAACACCTCCCACGGGACCAATGTAACTCGTAGGAACTGACCCAGCAGCCGCGGGACTCCCGGTTTGAGAATACGACGCTAATCGGCATATTTCTAGACTTAGGGTTAAAAACATGGCGTTAGAGGGTGAGAACTCGACACAGCCATCGAACGTCCCCGTGGGTGGCACCAACACCTCCCACGGGACCAATGTAACTCATAGGAACCGACCCCACAGTCGCGGTACTCCCGATTTTAGAATACGACGGTAATTTGCATATTTCTAGACTTATGCTTAAAAACATGGCGTTAGAGGGTGAAAACCCAAAACAGCCCCCGAACGGCCCCGTGGGTGGCACCAACACCTCCCACGGGACCAATATAACTCGTAGGAAATGACCGCGCAACCGCGGGACTCCCGATTTTAGAATACGACCGTAATTTCTATATTTCTAGACACAGGTTTAAAAACATGGCGTTAGAGGGTGAGAACTCGAAACAGCCACCAAACGTCCCCGTGGGTGGCACCAACACCTCCCACGAGACCAATGTAACTCGTAGGAACCGATCCCACAGTCACGGGACTCCCGGTTTTAGAATACGACGGTAATTTGCATATTTCTAGACTTAGGCTTAAAAACATGGCGTTAGAGTGTGAAAACCCAAAACAGCCCCCGAACGTCCCCGTGGGTGGCGCCAATACCTCCCACGGGACAAATGTAACTCGTAGGAACTGACCCCGCAACCGCCGGACTCCCGATTTGAGAATATGATGGTAATATGCATATTTTTAGACTTAGGCTTAAAAACATGGCGTTAGAGGGTGAAAACCTGAAACAGCCCCCGATCGTCCCGGTGGGTGGCACCAACACCTCCCACGGGACCAATGTAACTCGTAGGAACTGACCCCATAGCCGCGGGACTCCCGATTTGAGAATACGATGGTAATTTGAATATTTCTAGACTTAGGCTTAAAAACATGGCGTTAGAGGGTGAGAACCCGAAACAGCCCTTGAACGTCCCCGTGGGTGGCACCAACACCTCCCACGGGACCAATGTAACTCGTAGGAACTGACCCCGCAGCTGCGGGACGCCCGGTTTGAGAATACGATGATAATTTGAATATTTATAGACTTAGGGTTAAAAACATGGCGTTAGAGGTTGAGAACTCGAAACAACCCCCCAACGGCCCCCTGGGTGGCACCAACACCTCCCACGGGACCAATGTAACTCGTAGGAACTGCCCCCCCAGCCGCGGGACTCCCAGTTTTAGAATACGATGTTAATTTGCATATTTCTAGACTTAGGCTTAAACACATGGCGTTAGAGGGTGAGAACTTGAAACAGCCACCGAACATCCCCGTGGGTGGCACCAACACCTCCCACGGGACCAATGTAACTCGTAGGAACTGACCCCGTAGCCGCGGGACTCCCGGTTTGATAATACGAGGGTAATCTGCATATTTCTAGACTTAGGGTTAAAAACATGGCGTTAGAGGGTGAGAACTCGAAAGAACCCCCCAACGGCCCCGTGGGTGGCACCAACACCTCCCACGGGACCAATGTAACTCGTAGGAACTGCCCCCCCAGCCGTGGGACTCCCGGTTTGAGAATATGACGTTAATTTACATATTTCTAGACTTAGGCTTAAACACATGGCGTTAGAGGGTGATAACTCGAAACAGCCACCCAACGTCCCCGTGGGTGGCGCCAACACCTCCCACGGGACAAATGTAACTCGTAGGAACTGACCCAGCAACCGCCGGACTTCCGGTTTGAGAATATGATGGTAATTTGCATATTTTTAGACTTAGGCTTAAAAACATGGTGTTAGAGGGTGAAAACCTGAAACAGCCCCCGATCGTCCCGGTGGGTGGCACCAACACCCCCCACGGGACCAATGTAACTCGTAGGAACTGACCCCATAGCCGCGGCACTCCCGGTTTGAGAATATGATGGTAATTTGCATATTTCTAGACTTAGGCTTAAAAACATGGTGTTAGAGGGTGAGAACCCGAAATAGCCCTCGAACGTCCCCGTGGGTGGCACCAACACCTCCCACGGGACCAATGTAATTCGTAGGAACTGACCCCGCAGCCGCGGGACTCCCGATTTGAGAATACGATGGTAATCTGCATATTTCTAGACTTAGGGTTAAAAACATGGCGTTAGAGGGTGAGAACTCGAAACAACCCCCCAACGGCCCCGTGGGTGGCACCAACACCTCCCACTGGACCAATGTAACTCGTAGGAACTGCCCCCCCAGCCGCGGGACTCCCGGTTTTAGAATACGACGTTAATTTGCATATTTCTAGACTTAGGCTTAAACACAAGGCGTTAGAGGGTGAGAACTCGAAACAGCCACCGAACATCCCCGTGGGTGGTACCAACACCTCCCACGGGACCAATGTAACTCGTAGGAACTGACCCCGCAGTCGCGGGACTCCCGGTTTTAGAATACGACGGTAATTTGCAAATTTCGAGACTTAAGCTTAAAAACATGGAGTTAGAGGGTGATAACTCGAAACAACCCCCCAACGGCCCCGTGGGTGGCCCCAACACCTCCCACGGGACAAATGTAACTCGTAGGAACTGTCCCCGCAGCCGCGGGACTCCCGATTTGAGAATACGACGATAATTTGCATATTTTTGGACTTAGGATTAAAAATATGGTGTTAGAGGGTGAGAACTCGAAACAACCACCGAACGTCCCTGTGGGTGGAACCAACACCTCCCACGGGACCAATGTAACTCGTAGGAACTAACCCCGCAGCAGCGGGACTCCCGGTTTGAGAATACGACGCTAATCGACATATTTCTAGACTTAGGGTTAAAAACATGGCGTTAGAGGGTGAGAACTCGAAACAGCCCCCGAACGGCCCCGTGGGTGGCACCAACACCTCCCACGGGACCAATATAACTCGTAGGAAATGACCGCGCAACCGCGGGACTCCCGATTTGAGAATACGACCGTAATTTCCATATTTCTAGACACAGGTTTAAAAACATTGCGTTAGAGGGTGAGAACTCGAAACAGCCACCGAACGTCCCCGTGGGTGGCACCAACACCTCCCACGGGACCAATGTAACCTGTAGGGACCGATCCCACAGTCACGGGACTCCCGGTTTTAGAATACGACGGTAATTTGCATATTTCTAGACTTAGGCTTAAAAACATGGCATTAGAATGTGAAAACCCAAAACAGCCCCCGAACGTCCCCGTGGGTGGCGCCAACACCTCCCACGGGACAAATGTAACTCGTAGGAACTGACCCCGCAACCGCCGGACTCCCGGTTTGAGAATATGATGGTAATTTGCAAATTTTTAGACTTAGGCTTAAAAACATGGCGTTAGAGGGTGAAAACCCGAAACAGCCCCCGATCGTCCCGGTGGGTGGCACCAACACCTCCCACGGGACCAATGTAACTCGTAGGAACTGACCCCATAGCCGCGGGACTCCCGATTTGAGAATACGATGGTAATTTGCATATTTCTAGACTTAGGCTTAAAAACATGGCGTTAGAGGGTGAGAAGCCGAAACAGCCCTTGAACGTCCCCGTGGGTGGCACCAACACCTCCCACGGGACCAATGTAACTCGTAGGAACTGACCCCGCAGCCGCGGGACGCCCGGTTTGAGAATACGATGATAATTTGAATATTTATAGACTTAGGGTTAAAAACATGGCGTTAGAGGTTGAGAACTCGAAACAACCCCCCAACGGCCCCCTGGGTGGCACCAACACCTCCCACGGGACCAATGTAACTCGTAGGAACTGACCCCGCAGCTGCGGGACGCCCGGTTTGAGAATACGATGATAATTTGAATATTTATAGACTTAGGGTTAAAAACATGGCGTTAGAGGTTGAGAACTCGAAACAACCCCCCAACGGCCCCCTGGGTGGCACCAACACCTCCCACGGGACCAATGTAACTCGTAGGAACTGCCCCCCCAGCCGCGGGACTCCCAGTTTTAGAATACGATGTTAATTTGCATATTTCTAGACTTAGGCTTAAACACATGGCGTTAGAGGGTGAGAACTTGAAACAGCCACCGAACATCCCCGTGGGTGGCACCAACACCTCCCACGGGACCAATGTAACTCGTAGGAACTGACCCCGTAGCCGCGGGACTCCCGATTTGATAATACGAGGGTAATCTGCATATTTCTAGAGTTAGGGTTAAAAACATGGCGTTAGAGGGTGAGAACTCGAAAGAACCCCCCAACGGCCCCGTGGGTGGCACCAACACCTCCCACGGGACCAATGTAACTCGTAGGAACTGCCCCCCCAGCCGTGGGACTCCCGGTTTGAGAATATGACGTTAATTTACATATTTCTAGACTTAGGCTTAAACACATGGCGTTAGAGGGTGATAACTCGAAACAGCCACCGAACGTCCCCGTGGGTGGCGCCAACACCTCCCACGGGACAAATGTAACTCGTAGGAACTGACCCAGCAACCGCCGGACTTCCGGTTTGAGAATATGATGGTAATTTGCATATTTTTAGACTTAGGATTAAAAACATGGTGTTAGAGGGTGAAAACCTGAAACAGCCCCCGATCGTCCCGGTGGGTGGCACCAACACCCCCCACGGGACCAATGTAACTCGTAGGAACTGACCCCATAGCCGCGGCACTCCCGGTTTGAGAATATGATGGTAATTTGCATATTTCTAGACTTAGGCTTAAAAACATGGCGTTAGAGGGTGAGAACCCGAAATAGCCCTCGAACGTCCCCGTGGGTGGCACCAACACCTCCCACGGGACCAATGTAATTCGTAGGAACTGACCCCGCAGCCGCGGGACTCCCGGTTTGAGAATACGATGGTAATCTGCATATTTCTAGACTTAGGGTTAAAAACATGGCGTTAGAGGGTGAGAACTCGAAACAACCCCCCAACGGCCCCGTGGGTGGCACCAACACCTCCCACTGGACCAATGTAACTCGTAGGAACTGCCCCCCCAGCCGCGGGACTCCCGGTTTTAGAATACGACGTTAATTTGCATATTTCTAGACTTAGGCTTAAACACAAGGCGTTAGAGGGTGAGAACTCGAAACAGCCACCGAACATCCCCGTGGGTGGTACCAACACCTCCCACGGGACCAATGTAACTCGTAGGAACTGACCCCGCAGTCGCGGGACTCCCGGTTTTAGAATACGACGGTAATTTGCAAATTTCGAGACTTAAGCTTAAAAACATGGAGTTAGAGGGTGATAACTCGAAACAACCCCCCAACGGCCCCGTGGGTGGCCCCAACACCTCCCACGGGACAAATGTAACTCGTAGGAACTGTCCCCGCAGCCGCGGGACTCCCGATTTGAGAATACGACGATAATTTGCATATTTTTGGACTTAGGATTAAAAATATGGTGTTAGAGGGTGAGAACTCGAAACAACCACCGAACGTCCCTGTGGGTGGAACCAACACCTCCCACGGGACCAATGTAACTCGTAGGAACTAACCCCGCAGCCGCGGGACTCCCGGTTTGAGAATACGACGCTAATCGACATATTTCTAGACTTAGGGTTAAAAACATGGCGTTAGAGGGTGAGAACTCGAAACAGCCCCCGAACGGCCCCGTGGGTGGCACCAACACCTCCCACGGGACCAATATAACTCGTAGGAAATGATCGCGCAACCGCGGGACTCCCGATTTGAGAATACGACCGTAATTTCCATATTTCTAGACACAGGTTTAAAAACATTGCGTTAGAGGGTGAGAACTCGAAACAGCCACCGAACGTCCCCGTGGGTGGCACCAACACCTCCCACGGGACCAATGTAACCTGTAGGGACCGATCCCACAGTCACGGGACTCCCGGTTTTAGAATACGACGGTAATTTGCATATTTCTAGACTTAGGCTTAAAAACATGGCATTAGAATGTGAAAACCCAAAACAGCCCCCGAACGTCCCCGTGGGTGGCGCCAACACCTCCCACGGGACAAATGTAACTCGTAGGAACTGACCCCGCAACCGCCGGACTCCCGGTTTGAGAATATGATGGTAATTTGCAAATTTTTAGACTTAGGCTTAAAAACATGGCGTTAGAGGGTGAAAACCCGAAACAGCCCCCGATCGTCCCGGTGGGTGGCACCAACACCTCCCACGGGACCAATGTAACTCGTAGGAACTGACCCCATAGCCGCGGGACTCCCGATTTGAGAATACGATGGTAATTTGCATATTTCTAGACTTAGGCTTAAAAACATGGCGTTAGAGGGTGAGAAGCCGAAACAGCCCTTTAACGTCCCCGTGGGTGGCACCAACACCTCCCACGGGACCAATGTAACTCGTAGGAACTGACCCCGCAGCCGCGGGACGCCCGGTTTGAGAATACGATGATAATTTGAATATTTATAGACTTAGGGTTAAAAACATGGCGTTAGAGGCTGAGAACTCGAAACAACCCCCCAACGGCCCCCTGGGTGGCACCAACACCTCCCACGGGACCAATGTAACTCGTAGGAACTGCCCCCCCAGCCGCGGGACTCCCAGTTTTAGAATACGATGTTAATTTGCATATTTCTAGACTTAGGCTTAAACACATGGCGTTAGAGGGGGAGAACTTAAAACAGCCACCGAACGTCCCCGTGGGTGGCACCAACACCTCCCACGGGACCAATGTAAGTCGTAGGAACTGACCCTGTAGCCGCGGGACTCCCGGTTTGAGAATACGAGGGTAATCTGCATATTTCTAGACTTAGGGTTAAAAACATGGCGTTAGAGGGTGAGAACTCGAAAGAACCCCCCAACGGCCCCGTGGGTGGCACCAACACCTCCCACGGGACCAATGTAACTCGTAGCAACTGACCCTGCAGCCGCGGGACTCCCGGTTTGAGAATACGACGTTAATTTGCATATTTTTGGACTTAGGCTTAAAAATATGGTGTTAGAGGGTGATAACTCGAAACAGCCACCGAACGTCCCCGTGGGTGGCGCCAACACCTCCCACGGGACAAATGTAACTCGTAGGAACTGACCCAGCAACCGCTGGACTTCCGGTTTGAGAATATGATGGTAATTTGCATATTTTTAGACTTAGGCTTAAAAACATGGCGTTAGAGGGTGAGAACTCGAAACATCCCCCGAACGGCCCCTTGGGTGGCATCGACACCTCCCACGGGACCAATGTAACTCGTAGGAACCGATCCCACAGTCACGGGACTCTCGGTTTTAGAATACGATGGTAATTTGCCTATTTCTAGACTTAGTCTTAAAAACATGATGTTAGAGTGTGAAAACCCAAAACAGGCCCCGAACGTCCCCGTGGGTGGCGCCAATACCTCCCACGGGACAAATGTAACTCGTAGGAACTGACCCCGCAACCGCCGGACTCCCGGTTTGAGAATATGATGGTAATTTGCATATTTTTAGACTTAGGGTTAAAAACATGGCGTTAGAGGGTGAGAACTCGAAACAGCACCCGAACGGCCCCGTGGGTGGCACCAACACCTCCCACGGGACCAATATAACTCGTAGGAAATGACCGCGCAACCGCGGGACTCCCGGTTTTAGAATACGATCGTAATTTCCATATTTCTAGACACAGGTTTAAAAACATGGTGTTAGAGGGTGAGAACTCGAAACAGCCACCGAACGTCCCCGTGGGTGGCACCAACACCTCCCACGGGACCAATGTAACTCGTAAGAACCGATCCCACAGTCACGGGACTCCCGGTTTTAGAATACGATGGTAATTTGCATATTTCTAGACTTAGGCTTAAAAACATGGCGTTAGAGTGTGAAAACCCAAAACAGCCCCCGAACGTCCCCTTGGGTGGCGCCAACACCTCCCACGGGATAAATGTAACTCGTAGGAACTGACCCCGCAACCGCCGGACTCCCGGTTTGAGAATATGATGGTAATTTGCATATTTTTAGACTTAGGCTTAAAAACATGGCATTAGAGGGTGAAAACCCGAAATAGCCCCCGATCGTCCCGGTGGGTGGCACCAACACCTCCCACGGGACCAATGTAACTCGTAGGAAATGACCCCACAGCCGCGGGACTCCCGGTTTGAGAATACGATGGTAATTTGCATATTTCTAGACTTAGGCTTAAAAACATGGCGTTAGAGGGTGAGAACCCGAAACATCCCTCGAACGTCCCCGTTAGTGGCACCAACACCTCCCATGGGACCAATGTAACTCGTAGGAACTGACCCCCCCAGCCGCGGGACGCCCGGTTTGAGAATACAATGATAATTTGCATATTTATAGACTTAGGGTTAAAAAAATGGCATTAGAGATTAAGAACTCGAACCAACCCCCCAACGGCCTCCTGGGTGGCACCAACACGTCCCACGGGACCAATGTGACTCGTAGGAACTGCCCCCCCAGCCGCGGGACTCCCAGTTTTAGAATACGATGTTAATTTGCATATTTCTAGACTGAGGCTTAAACACATGGCGTTAGAGGGTGAGAACTTGAAACATCCACCGAACGTCCCCGTGGGTGGCACCAACACCTCCCACGGGACCAATGTAAGTCGTAGGAACTAACCCCGCAGTCGCGGGACTCCCGGTTTTGGAATACGATGGTAATTTGCAAATTTCTAGACTTAGGCTTAAAAACATGGCGTTATAGGGTGATAACTCGAAACAACCCCCCAACCGCCCCGTGGGTGGCACCAACACCTCCCACGGGACAGATGTAACTCGTAGGAACTGACCCCGCAGCCGCGAGACTCCCGGTTTGAGAATACGATGATAATTTGCATATTTTTTGACTTAGGCTTAGAAACATGGCGTTAGAGGGTGAGAACTCGAAACAGCCACCGAACGTCCCCGTGGGTGGCACCAACACCTCCCACGGGACCAATGTAACTAGAAGGAACTGACCCCGAAGCAGCGGGACTCCCGGTTTGAGAATATGATGGTAATATGCATATTTCTAGACTTAGGATTAAAAACATGGCATTAGAGGGTGAGAACTCGAAACTGTCCCCCGAACGGCCCCGTGGGTGGCACCAACACCTCCCACGGCACCAATATAACTCGTAGGAAATGAACCCGCAATCGCGGGACTCCCGATTTTAGAATACGACGATAATTTGCACATTTCTAGACACAGGATTAAAAACATGGCGTTAGAGGGTGAGAACTCGACACAGTCATCGAACGACCCCGTGGGTGGAACCAACACCTCCCACGGGACCAATATAACTCGTAGGAAATGAACCCGCAACCGCGGGACTCCCGATTTTAGAATATGACGGTAATTTGCATCTTTCTAGACACCGGATTAAAAACATGGCGTTAGAGGGTGAGAACTCGACACAGCCATCGAACGTCCCCGTGGGTGGCACCAACACCTCCCACGGGACCAATGTAACTCCTAGGAACCGACCCCACAGTCGCGGTACTCCCGATTTGAGAATACGATGGTAATTTGCATATTTCTAGACTTAGGTTTAAAATCATGGCGTTAGAGGGTGAAAACCGAAACAGCCCTCGAACGTCCCCGTGGGTGGTACCAACACCTCCCACGCGACCAATGTAACTCGTAGGAACTGACCCCGTAGCCGCGGGACTCCCGGTTTGAGAATACGACGGTAATTTGTATATTTACAGACTTAGGGTTAAAAAAATTGCGTTAGAGGGTGAGAACTCGAAACAACCCCCCAACATCCCCGTGGGTGGCACCAACACCTCCCACGGGACCAATGTAACTCGTAGGAACTGACACGGCAGCCGCGGGACTCCCGGTTTGAGAATACGACGATAAATTGCATATTTATAGACTTAGGGTTAAAAACATGGCATTAGAGGGTGAGAACTCGAAACAGCCACCGAACGTCCACGTGGGTGGCACCAACACCTCCCACGGGACCATTGTAACTCGTAGGAACTGACCCCGCAGTCGTGGGACTCCCGGTTTTAGAATACGATGATAATTTTCATATTTCTAGACTTTGGCTTAAAAACATGGCATTAGAGGGTGAGAACTCGAATTATCCCCCGAATGTCCCCATGGGTGGCACCAACACTTCCCATCGGACCAATGAAACTCATAGGAACTGACCCCGCAGTCGCGGGAATCCCGGTTTCAGAATACGACGGTAATTTGCGTATTTCTTGACTTAGGCTTAAAAACATGGCGTTAGAGGGTGAGAAATTGAAACAGCCCACGAACGTCCCCGTGGGTGGTACCAACACCTCCCACTGGACCAATGTCACTCGTAGGAACTGACCCCGCAGCCGCGGGACTCCCGGTTTGAGAATACGACAGTAATTTGCAAATTTTTAGACTTAGCCTTAAAAATACGGCGTTAGAGGGTGAGAACTTGAAACAGCCACCAAACGTCCCCGTGGGTGGCACCAACACCTCCCGCGGGACCAATGTAACTCGTAGGAACTGACCCCGCAGCCACGGGACTCCCGGTTTGAGAATACGATGGTAATTTGCATATTTCTTGACTTAGGTTAGAGGTTTGAAAATAGAAACAGACCCCGAACATCCCCGTGGGTGGCACCAACACCTCCCACGAGACCAATGTAACTCGTATTAACTGACCCCGCAGTCGCGGGACACCCGGTTTGACAATACGATGGTAATTTGCATATTTCTAGACATAGGCTTAAAAATATGGAGTTAGAGGGTGAGAACTCGAAACAGCCCGCGAACGTCCCCGTGGGTGGCACCAACACCTCCCACGGGACCAATGTAACTCGTAGGAACTGACCCCGCAGCCGCAGGACTCCCGGTTTGAGAATATGACGGTAATTGGCATATTTATAGACTTAGGGTTAAAAACATGGCGTTAGAGGATCAGAACTTAAAATAGCCACCGAGCGTCCACGTGGGTGGCACCAACACCTCCCACAGGACCAATGTAACTCGTAGGAACTGATCCCGCTGCCGTGGGACTCCCGGTTTGAGAATACGACGGTAATTTGTAAATTTCAAGACTTAGGCTTAAAAACATGGCGTTAGAGTGTGAGAACACGAAACAGCCCCCGTACGTCCGCGTGGGTGGCACCAACACCTCCCACGGGACCAATGTAACTCGTAGGAACTAACCTCGCAGCCACGGGACTCCCGGTTTGAGAATACGACGGTAATTTACATATTTCTAGATTTAGGTTTAAAATCATGGCGTTAAAGGGTGAGAGCTCGAAACAGCCGCCGAACGTCCCCGTGGGTGGCACCAACACCTCCCACGGGACCACTGTAACTCGTAGGAACCGATCCCACAGTAACGGGACTCCCGATTTTAGAATACGATGGCAATTTTCATTATTCTAGACTTAGGCTTAAAAACATGGCGTTAGAGTGTGAAAACCCAAAACAACCCCCGAACGTCCCCGTGGGTGGCGCCAACACCTCCCACGGGACAAATGTAACTGGTAGGAATTGACCCCGCAACCGCCGGACTCCCAGTTTGAGAATATGATGGTAATTTGCATATTTTTAGACTTAGGTTAAAAAACATGGCGTTAGAGGGTGAAAACCCGAAACATCCCCCGATCGTCCCGGTGGGTGGCACCAACACCTCCCAGGGGACCAATGTAACTCGTAGGAACTGACCCCACAGTCCCGGGACTACCGGTTTGAGAATATGATGGTAATTTGCATATTTCTAGACTTAGGCTTAAAAACATGGCGTTAGAGGGTGAGAACCCGAAACAGCCCTCGAACGTCCCCGTGGGTGGCACCAACACCTCCCACGGGACCAATGTAACTCGTAGGAACTGACCCCGCAGCCGCGGGACTCCCGGTTTGAGAATACGATGATAATTTGCATATTTATAGACTTAGGGTTAAAAACATGGCGTTAGAGGTTGAGAACTCAAAACAACCCCCCAACGGCCCCCTGGGTGGCACCAACACCTCCCACGGGACCAATGTAACTCGTAGGAACTTCCCCCCCAGTCGCGGGACTCCCAGTTTTAAAATACGATGTTAATTTGCATATTTCTAAACTTAGGCTTAAACACATGGCGTTAGAGGGTGAGAACTTGAAACAGCCACCGAACGTCCCCGTGGGTGGCACCAACACCTCCCACGGGACCAATGAAAGTCGTAGGAACTAACCACGCAGTCGCGGGACTTCCGGTTTGAGAATACGATGATAATTTGCATATTTTTTGACTTAAGCTTAAAAATATGGCATTAGAGGGTGAGAATTCGAAACAGCCACCGAACGTCCCCGTGGGTGGCACCAACACCTCCCACGGGACCAATGTAACTCGAAGGAACTGACCCCGCAGCCGCCGGACTCCCGGTTTGAGAATACGATGGTAATCTGCATATTTCTAGACTTAGGGTTAAAAATATGGCGTTAGAGGGTGAGAACTCGGAACAGTCCCCCGAACGGCCCCGTGGGTGGCACCAACACCTCCCACGGGACCAATATAACTCGTAGGAAATGAACCCGCAACCGCGGGACTCCCGATTTTAGAATATGACGGTAATTTGCATATTTCTAGACACCGGATTAAAAACATGGCGTTAGAGGGTGAGAACTCGACACAGCCATCGAACGTCACCGTGGGTGGCACCAACATCTCCCACGGGACCAATGTAACTCCTAGGAACCGATCCCACTGTCGCGGAACTCCCGATTTGAGAATACGATGGTAATTTGCATATTTCTAGACTTAGGTTTAAAATCATGGCGTTAGAGGGTGGAAACCCGAAACAGCCCTCGAACGTCCCCGTGGGTGGTACCAACACCTCCCACGGGACCAATGTAACTCGTAGGAACTGACCGGGTAGCCGCGGGACTCCCGGATTGAGAATACGACGGTAATTTGTATATTTACAGACTTAGGGTTAAAAACATGGCGTTAGAGGGTGAGAACTCGAAACAACCCCCCAACATCCCCGTGGGTGGCACCAACACCTCCCACGGGACCAATGTAACTCGTAGGAACTGACCCGGCAGCCGCGGGACTCCCGGTTTGAGAATACGACGATAAATTTCATATTTATAGACTTTGGATTAAAAACATGGCATTAGAGGGTGAGAACTCGAAACAACCACCGAACGTCCCCGTGGGTGGCACCAACACCTCCCATGGGACCAATGTAACTCGTAGGAATTGACCCCGCAGTCGTGGGACTCCCAGTTTTAGAATACGACGATAATTTTCATATTTCTAGACTTTGGCTAAAAAACATGGCATTATAGGGTGAGAACTCGAATTATCCACCAAATGTCCCCGTGGGTGGCACCAACACTTCCCATGGGACCAATGTAACTCATAGGAACTGATCCCGCAGTCGCGGGACTCCCGGTTTCAGAATACGATGGTAATTTGCGTATTTCTTGACTTAGGCTTAAAAACATGACGTTAGAGGGTGAGAAATTGAAACCGCCCACGAACGTCCCCGTGGGTGGCACCAACACCTCCCACTGGACCAATGTCACTCATAGGAACTGACCCCGTAGTCGCGGGACTCCCGGTTTGAGAATACGACAATAATTTGCAAATTTTTAGACTTAGCCTTAAAAATACGGCGTTAGAGGGTGAGAACTCGAAACAGCCACCGAACGTCCCCGTGGGTGGCACCAACACCTCCCACGGGACCAATGTAACTCGTAGGAACTGACCCCGCAGCCGCGGGACTCCCGGTTTGAGAATACGACGGTAATTTGCATATTTCTAGACATAGGCTTAAAAATATGGAGTTAGAGGGTGAGAACTCGAAACAGCCCCCGAACGTCCCCGTGGATGGCACCAACACCTCCCACGGGACCAATGTAACTCGTAGGAACTGACCCCGCAGTCGCGGGACTCCCGGTTTGAGAATACGACGGTAATTGGCATATTTATAGACTTAGGGTTAAAAACATGGCGTTAGAGGGTGAGAACTTGAAATAGCCACCGAGCGTCCCCATGGGTGGCACCAACACCTCCCACAGGACCAATGTAACTCGTAGGAACTGATCCCGCAGCCGCGGGACTCCCGGTTTGAGAATATGACGGTAATTTGTAAATTTCTAGACTTAGGCTTAAAAACATGGCGTTAGAGTGTGAGAACTCGAAACAGCCCCCGTACGTCCGCGTGGGTGGCACCAACACCTCCCACGGGACCAATGTAACCCGTAGGAACTGACCTCGCAGCCGCGGGACTCCCGGTTTGAGAATACGACGGTAATTTACATATTTCTAGATTTAGGTTTAAAATCATGGCGTTAAAGGGTGAGAACTCGAAACCGCCACCGAACATCCCCGTGGGTGGCACCAACACCTCCCACGGGACCAATGTAACTCGTAGGAACCGATCCCACAGTCACGGGACTCCCGATTTTAGAATACGACGGTAATTTGCATTATTCTAGACTTAGGCTTAAAAACATGGCGTTAGAGTGTGAAAACCCAAAACAGCCCCCGAACGTCCCCGTGGGTGGCGCCAACACTTCCCACGGGACAAAAGTAACTCGTAGGAACTGACCCCGCAACCGCCGGACTCCCGGTTTGAGAATATGATGGTAATTTGCCTATTTTTAGACTTAGGCTTAAAAACATGGCGTTCGAGGGTGAAAACCCGTAACATCCCCCGATCGTCCCGGTGGGTGGCACCAACACCTCCCACGGGACCAATGTAACTCGTAGGAACTGACCCCACAGCCGCGGGACTCCCGATTTGAGAATACGATGGTAATTTGCATAATTATAGACTTAGGCTTAAAAACATGGTGTTAGAGGGTGAGAACCCGAAACAACCCTCGAACGTCCCCCTGGGTGGCACCAACACCTCCCACGGGACCAATGTAACTCGTAGGAACTGACCCCGCAGCCGCGGGACGCCCGGTTTGAGAATACGATGATAATTTGCATATTTATAGACTTAGGGTTAAAAACATAGCGTTAGAGGTTGAGAACTCGAAACAACCCCCCAACGGCCCCCGTGGTGGCACCAACACCTCCCACGGGACCAATGTAACTCGTAGGAACTGCCCCCCAGCCGCGGGACTCCCAGTTTTAGAATACGATGTTAATTTGCATATTTCTAGACTTAGGCTTAAACACATGGCGTTAGAGGGTGAGAACTTGAAACAGCCACCGAACGTCCCCGTGGGTGGCACCAACACCTCCCACGGGACCAATGTAAGTCGTAGGAACTAACCCCGCAGTCGCGGGACTCCCGATTTCAGAATACGACGGTAATTTGCAAATTTCTAGACTTAGGCTTAAAAACATGGTGTTAGAGGGTGATAACTCAAAACAACCACCCAACGGCCCCGTGGGTGGCAGCAACACCTCCCACGGGACAAATGTAACTCGTAGGAACTGACCCCGCAGCCGCGAGACTCCCGGTATGAGAATACGATGATAATTTGAATATTTTTTGACTTAGGCTTAAAAACATGGCGTTTGAGGGTGAGAACTCGAAACAGCCACCGAACGTCCCCGTGGGTGGCACCAACACCTCCCACGGGACCAATGTAACTCGAAGGAACTGGCCCCGCAGCCGCGGGGCTCCCGGTTTGAGAATACAATGGTAATCTGTATATTTCTAGACTTAGGGTTAAAAACATGGCCTTAGAGGGTGAGAACTCGAAATAGTCCCCCGAATGGCCCCGTGGGTGGCACCAACACCTCCCACGGGACCAATTTAACTCGTAGGAAATGACCCCGCAACCGCGGGACTCCCGATTTTAGAATACGATGGTAATTTGCGTATTTCTAGACACAAGATTAAAAACATGGCGTTAGAGGGTGAGAACTCGACACAGCCATCGAACGTCCCCGTGGGTGGCACCAACACCTCCCACGGGACCAATGTAACTCGTAGGAACCGACCCCACTGTCGCGGTACTCCCAATTTTAGAATATGATGGTAATTTGCATATTTCTAGACTTAGGGTTAAAAACATGGCGTTAGAGGGTGAGAACTCGAAACAACTGCCCAACGTCCCCGTGGGTGGCACCAACACCTCACACGGGACCAATGTAACTCGTAGGTACTGACCCGGGAGCCGCGGGACTCCCGGTTTGAGAATACGACGATAAATTTCATATTTATAGGCTTAGGGTTAAAAACATGGCATTAGAGGGTGAGAACTCGAAACAGCCACCGAAGTCCCCGTGGGTGGCACCAACACCTCCCACGGGACCAATGTAACTCGTTGGAATTGTCCCCGCAGTCGTGGGACTCCCGGTTTTAGAATACGACGATAATTTTCATATTTCTAGACTTTGGCTTAAAAACATGGCATTAGAGGGTGAGAACACGAATTATCCACCGAATGTCCCCGTGGGTGGCACCAACACTTCCCATGGGACCAATGTAACTTATAGGAACTGACCTCGCAGTCGCGGAACTACCGATTTCAGAATACGACGGTAATTTGTGTATTTCTTGACTTAGGCTTAAAAACATGGCGTTAGAGGGTGAGAAATTGAAACAGCCCACGAACGTCCCCGTGGGTGGCACCAACACCTCCCACTGAACCAATGTCACTAGTAGGAACTGACCCCGCAGCCGCGGGACTCCCGGTTTGAGAATACGACAATAATTTGCAAATTTTTAGACTTAGCCTTAAAAATACGGCGTTAGAGGGTGAGAACTCGAAACAGCCACCGAACGTCCCCGTGGGTGGCACCAACACCTCCCACCGGACCAATGTAACTCGTAGGAACTGACCCCGTAGCCGCGGGACTCCCGGTTTGAGAATACGATGGTAATTTGCATATTTCTTGACTTAGGCTTAAAAACATGGCGTTAGAGGTTTGAAACTCGAAACAGCCCCCGAACATCCCCGTGGGTGGCACCAACAACTCCCACGGGACCAATGTAACTCGTATTAACTGACCCCGCAGTCGCGGGACTCCCGGTTTGAGAATACGATGGTAATTTGCATATTTCTAGACATAGGCTTAAAAATATGGAGTTAGAGGGTGAGAACTCGAAACAGTCCCCGAACATCCCCGTGGGTGGCACCAACACCTCCCACGGGACCAATGTAACTCGTAGGAACTGACCCCGCAGCCGCGGGACTCCCGATTTGAGAATACGACGGTAATTGGCATATTTATAGACTTAGGGTTAAAAACATGGCGTTAGAGGGTGAGAACTTGAAATAGCCACCGAGCGTCCCCGTGGGTGGCACCAACACCTCCCACATGACCAATGTAACTCGTAGGAACTGATCCCGCAGTCGCGGGACTCCCGGTTTGAGAATACGACGGTAATTTGTAAATTTCTAGACTTAGGCTTAAAAACAAGGCGTTAGAGTGTGAGAACTCGAAACAGCCCCCGTACGTCCGCGTGGGTGGCACCAACACCTCCCACGGGACCAATGTAACTCGTAGGAACTGACCTTGCAGCCGCGGGACTCCCGGTTTGAGAATACGACGGTAATTTACATATTTCTAGATTTAGGTTTAAAATCATGGCGTTAAAGGGTGAGAACTCAAAACAGCCACCGAACGTCCCCGTGGGTGGCACCAACACCTCCCACGGGACCAATGTAACTCGTAGGAACCGATCCCACAGTCACGGAAATCCCAATTTTAGAATACGACGGTAATTTGCATTATTCTAGACTTAGGCTTAAAAACATGGCGTTAGCGTATGAAAACCCAAGACAGCCCCCGAACGTCCCCGTGGGTGGCGCCAACACCTCCCACAGGACAAATGTAACTCGTAGGAACAGACCCCGCAACCGCCGGACTCCCGATTTGAGAATATGATGGTAATTTGCATAATTCTAGACTTAGGCTTAAAAACATGGAGTTAGAGGGTGAGAACCCGAAACAGCCCTCGAACGTCCCCGTGGGTGGCACCAACACCTCCCACGGGACCAATGTAACTCATAGAAACTGACCCCGCAGCCGCGGGATGCCCGGTTTGAGAATACGATGATAATTTACATATTTATAGACTTAGGGTTAAAAACATAGCGTTAGAGGTTGAGAACTCGAAACAACCCCCCAACGGCCCCCTGGGTGGCACCAGCACCTCCCACAGGACCAATGTTACTCGTAGGAACTGCCCCCCAGCCGCGGGACTCGTAGTTTTAGAATACGATGTTAATTTTCATATTTTTAGACTTAGGCTTAAACATATGGCGTTAGAGGGTGAGAACTTGAAACAGCCACCGAACGTCCCCGTGGGTGGCACCAACACCTCCCACAGGACCAATGTTATTCGTAGGAACTAACCCCGCAGTCACGGGACTCCCGATTTAAGAATACGACGGTAATTTGCAAATTTCTAGACTTAGGCTTAAAAACATGGCGTTAGAGGGTGATAACTCAAAACAACCCCCCAACGGCCCCGCGGGTGGCACCAACACCTCCCACGGGACAAATGTAACTCGTAGGAACTGACCCCGCAGCCGCGAGACTCCCGGTATGAGAATACGATGATAATTTGAATATTTTTTGACTTAGGCTTAAAAACATGGCGTTTGAGGGTGAGAACTCGAAACAGCCACCGAACGTCCCAGTGGGTGGCACCAACACCTCCCACGGGACCAATGTAACTCGAAGGAACTGACCCCGCAGCCGCGGGACTCCCGGTTTGAGAATACGATGGTAATATGCATATTTCTAGACTTAGTGTTAAAAACATGGCGTTAGAGGGTGACAACTCGAAACAGTCCCCCGAACGGCCCCGTGGGTGGCACCAACACCTCCCACGGGACCAATTTAACTCGTAGGAAATGACCCCGCAACCGCGGGACTCCCGATTTTAGAATACGATGGTAATTTGCATATTTCTAGAAACAGGATTAAAAACATGGTGTTAGAGGGTGAGAACTCGACACAGCCATCGAACGTCCCCGTGGGTGGCACCAACACCTCCCACGGGAACAATGTAACTCGTAGGAACCGACCCCACAGTCGCGGTACTCCTAATTTTAGAATACGATGGTAATTTGCATATTTCTAGACTTAGGCTTAAAGACATGGCGTTAGAGGGTGAAAACCAAAAACAGACCCCGAACGTCCCCATGGGTGGCACCAACACCTCCCTCGGGACCAATGTAACTCGTAGGAACTGACCCCGCAGCCGTGGGACTCCCGGTTTGAGAATACGACGGTAATTTGCAAATTTTTAGACTTAGGCTTAAAAATATGAAGTTAGAGGTGAGAACTCGAAACAGCCCCCGAACGTCCCCGTGGGTGGCACCAACACCTCCCACGGGACCAATGTAACTCGTAGGAACTGACCCCGCAGCCGTGGGACTCCCGGTTTGAGAATACGGTGGTAATTTCCAAATTTCTAGACTTAGGTTTAAAATCATGGCGTTAGAGGTTTGAAACTCGAAACATCCCCCGAACATCCCCGTGGGTGGAACCAACACTGTGACAACCCTGCTTTTTATATCTAATTCGGTTAGCTACGCCCAATTAAATTAAAGCGGAGCGTCAATATGTTGGCATTAGAAACATAATTTAAATAAACGCAGTAAAGTAAATGTGTACACTCCCATACGTGTAACCAAATCACATCATAGCAAGTATAGGATCCACAAGTAATATCAGTATTGAATATAAAATGCCCAAACATATGGGCCCAAAGATAAATTAGGTAAAGAGTATAATGTAAATCTCTCAACACTATCAAATCCCTAACAATGGGAAATCTCTGATACCACACTCTAAGGAAGAGTGACAAAATAGGATAAGGACCAGCGTCCACCACTACAAGATCCTAAGAATAGATGCGAGGTCATTCAGCTCCACGATCTACTGTCCAACGGGGCGAGGACCTGTATAATACATACATAGGAGAGGATCAAGAAGCAAGATAGACGAACGTCAAAGCAAGAAAACAAGCTATAAGATTATAAGATGTACTTATAATGAAAGCACACTAGTCATTACTCGTCTCCAGTAATTAAATTGTTCAATTACCCAACCAATGTTCCTATGTCGGGACTACCCAACCCAAACTAGAGTAACGTGTAGTCTCATATCGTATCTTGATTAATCATTATTAGTCTCATTTCAGTATTTAACGTATCAAAATATTTCCTTCAAGTATAATATCAAATGCATCGATTCGGGATATTATTTTAAGACACAAGCATAATATCTCACACAAGTCATATCGGGTCACTATCGTTACCCGGGGAAACAAGTCGTAACACTAGGCCTACACACGAATATTTCCCAATATTACGTGGCAAGGGCAATCATACTAAGTCCTGAATCACATGGCGTTTTAAGGTCTTTCTATCTGACCCGCATTACAACCACGTGTCCAGTTCCGGTGGTTTACCTCCGACACGGCACTCGAGCGGAACCTAACCGGATCAATCACAAAAAAATTGCATTCAACATGTGCCTACATCGACCGGAGGACTAGTCTAGTGTATACTCGACAATATACATGTAAAGCAATTTCACACTTATGTATTTATACAATCGTGTCAAGTCTCTTACTCGAGTTATACAATAGTCATTATTTATAATATAACATAATTTACATCATTAATTTACTAATTCAACACCAAATCATTTCAAGGTTATATATCCCTAATAACCTTAAGTGTGTGATCAAGTTAGGATATTAGGCACCACACCATAATTATCTTACTAACAACATGAAAAATATTATCACTCTTATTTCAACAACATGCTGCCCAGAATTTAAAATGCAGATTCAAGGCTCTTCCAATCCGTTTTTGGAAAAACATAAAACTACAAAGTTGTTCGGAACGTGATTTTCTACCAGGACACGCGAGCACGCTACCATAGCCGGCCTAAAACAGACCCGAAACTAACATATAATATTCGCCCCTGTTTTCGATAACATTCTGCCCAGAATTTTAAAACGCCGATTTGAGGTTTTTTCGATCCGTTTTTGGGAAAACTTAAAACTATAAAGTTGTTCGGAAAGTGATTTTCTACAAGGACACGCGTGCACGCTACCATAGCCGGCTTAAAACAGACCCGAAATTAACATATACAGTTCGGACTTGTTCACGATAACTTTCTGCGCAGAATTTTAAAACGCATATTCGAGGATTTTCCGATCCGTTTTTGAAAAAACTTAAAACTACAAAGTTGTCCAGAATATGATTTTCTACCGGGCAACGTGGACGAAATATACAATCTCGGAATTAAAACAGCTCAAAACAATTTTTAATATGACAATTTACTCAATTTAATAGATTTCTCAAATTCAAGAGTTTGTTCAACAATTCAATCCCTATAATGATGTTATCGCATTTGAATCTATATGGAGGATGATCCTAATATATTGCATATCATTTTTAACATTAATTTCAAATTAATTTAGGGATCCAAATACATGTTCATGTGAAATTTCATTATAGATACATAATATACACATATAGGTTATTAACTTGCCTTGGATTGTATGGAGAAATTGAAATCCTCTTGAAATCCTCTTAGCTTCTTCTCTTCTTACTCTCTCTCTCTACCAAACCCTAGCCTCCATTTCAAATGAAAGAATAAAGACTTCTTCTCTTCCTTTCTATTTATACCTAGGGTTAGTTTATTTACAAAAATGCCATTGCGCCAAATTTAACCCTCCAGATCCTTTTTACGCGTTAATTCGCTTCTAATATTTAAGTCGCACATTCGTATCTTAATTAATTCATTTTAAATTTTCATTTCCAAACATTTCGAATATATATACTGCCATAATTATTATTTTTCTTCAATTAGTTCAATTTTAATTCAATAAAAAAAATGCGGGGTATTACATTCTCCCCCTTTACGAACAGGATTTCGTCCTCGAAATTCGAAATAAAATAAATCAATTCAAGTCAAGTAAGATAGTTTCGCACGTACCTTCCTTGAAGAGATATGGGTGACTAATTCGCAAGTCATCCTCTCTCTCCCAAGTGGCCTCAGACTCATCATGATTACTCCACATAACACGAACAAGAGGAATGACTTTTGACCTCAACTGCTGCTCACGACGATCTAGGATCCTGACCGGCCTCTCCTCGTAGCTCCCATTGGGCTGCAACTCAACCCGTCTAAATCTATGTGTAGGTGTGAGTCCTCGGGACGTAAGAACTTCCTCAACATGGATACATGAAAAACATCATGTACCCGCTGGAGATGGTCAGGTAGGGCTAAACGGTAAGCAACCGGTCCCACCCTGTCCAACACTATAAACGGACCTACATATCGCGGTGAAAGCTTCCCTTTGGCACCAAAGCGAACAACGCCTCTCATGGGTGAGACCCTTAACAGCACTTGGTCCCCAACGGCGAACTCTAACTTCCTCCGCCTTATGTCAGCATAAGTCTTCTGACGATCTTGCGCGGTCTTCATCCGTGCACGAATCAAGTCAACCTTCTCTGAGGTCTCCCTAACAATATCTGGACCCAGCATCCGGTGCTCTCTGAACTCCAACCAAAATGTAAGGGATCGACAAGGCCTACCGTATAAAGCCTCGTATGGTGCCATGCCAATAGTCTGTTGATAACTATTATTGTATGCGAACTCCACCAGTGGCAAATGTATATCCCAACCACCTTTGAAGTCCAACACACAAACTCGCAACATGTCCTCTAAAATCTGGTTCACCCGCTCCGTCTGACCATCAGACTGAGGGTGGAATGCGGTACTCAAACTCAACTGAACTCCCATTGCCTCCTGAAGTCTGCCCCAAAAGTGCGAGATGAAGACACTGCCACGGTCGGACACGATATCACGCGGTACCCCATGCAACTTCACAATCTCGTTAATAAACATCGTGGCATACTGTGCTGCCGTGTAATCCGTCCTCACTGGAAGGAAATGAGCCACCTTTGTTAGTCTGTCGACGATGACCCAAATCGAATCATGACCGCGCTGCGATCTTGGCAACCCAATAATAAAATCCATGGAGATACTTTCCCATTTCCACTCGGGAATGGACAATGGCTGCAACTCCCCTCCAGGTCTCTGATGTTCCACCTTTACAAGCTGACAAGTGGCACACTTTGAGACAAACTCGGCTACATCACGCTTTAACCCAACCCACCAATACATACAGTGCATATCCTGATACATCTTATCACCTCCGGGGTGAACAGTGAATCTAGATCCATGCGCCTCAGATAATAAGGCCTTCCGCAACTCGGTATCATTCGGCACAACAATCCGTCCCTGATAACGAAGTCCCCCGTCAGAACCGATCGAGAAACCCTGAATGCCCCCAGACATCAATACCTTCACTTTCTCCTGACAAAAGTCATCAGAAGACTGGGCCTTCACAACCTGTTCAACCATATAAACTGATATAGATACAGTCCCCATAAATGCTCTGCCAACATCAAGGCTACCCAACTCCTTCCACTGAGCTTTCCAAACACCTGACAATTCAACACTCTCCTCCACATCCAAGGCGGACAATGACGTTATGGTTCTTCGGCTCAAAGCATCAGCAACCACGTTTGCCTTACCCGGGTGGTACTGTATGAAAAACTGGTAGTCCTTCACATATTTCACCCATCTACTATGTCTCATGTTCAAGATCTTCTGAGAGAACAAGTACTGAAGACTCTTATGGTCGGTGAACAACATAAAATTCTCCCCAAGTAAGTAGTGTCTCCATGAATACAACGCAAAAACAACTGCCGCCAACTCTAAGTCATGAGTCGGGTAACGATCCTCATGGGGCCTCAATTTCCTCGAAATATAGGAAATCGGTCTCTCCTCCTGCATCAGAACAGCTCCTAACCCCTGTAATGACGCATCAGTGTACACGCGGTACTCAACCCCAGCTTTCGGCAACGCAAGGACTGGCGCTGACGTAAGCTTCTCCATCAAAGTTTTAAAAGCCTCCTGACACTCTGAACTCCAGACGAAGGTAACACCCAGCTTTGTCAAATGGGTAAGAGGACTCGCAATCTTCGAGAAGCCCTGAATAAACCTTCGATAGTAACCCGCTAGACCCAGAAAACTTTGAATCTCAGTCGGCGTAGTGGGTTGCCCCCACTCGACAACAACAGTAACCTTGCTAGGATCGACAGCAATCCCAGCCTCCGTCACAATGTGGCCCCAAAACTGCACCTCTCGCAGCCAAAACCCGCACTTGGAGAGCTTAGCATAAAGTTGATGCTCTCTCAAGGTCTCAAGAGCCAATCGTAAATGTCCGGCATGGTCCTCCTCGGACCTTGAATAGATTAGGATATCGTCAATAAACACGATAATAAACTGATCGAAGTATGGCCTGAATACACGATTCATCAAATCCATGAATACTGCAGACGCATTGGTTAAGCCAAATGGCAAGACCCGAAACTCGTACGAACCATATCGTGTCAGGAACGCTGTCTTCGTCACATCCTCCTCTCGAATCCTCAACTGGTGATAACCGGAACGCAAATCAATCTTCGAAAAGAATGAAGCATCCCTCAACTGATCGAACATATCATCAATACGAGGTAACGGATACTTGTTCCGAATCGTTACCTTGTTCAACTCTCGATAATCGACGCACAATCGAAGTGAGCCATCCCTTTTCTTCACAAAGAGCACTGGAGCTCCCCAAGGCGAGGTACTCCTACGGATAAAACCTTGGCCCAACAGCTGCTGAATCTGCTCCCTAAGCTCCCTCATCTCTAAGGGTGCCATACGGTACGGGGCCTTGGCAATCGGTCTCGTGCCCGGCGATAACTCTATGCAAAACTCTATCTCACGAGCTGGAGGTAAACTAGGAACCTCAGCAAAGATGTCCGCGAACTCCCTCACTATAGGGATCGTATCCAAAGAAACGGACACCCCATCAGGAGAATCCTCCTCGATGTAAAACAGATGTGTGCTGGCTCCACCCTCTAGACCAGGTAATGCTATTAGGTACATCTCCTGACCAGGAATGGCAAATGTGATCGCACTCCCACGACAGTCAATCTGGGCATGATATGCATACAACCAATCAAACCCTATAATCACGTCGTAGGTACACATCTCAATCAAAATAAGGTCGACAGAGAAGTGAAGCCTCCCGATCTCAATCGCGACCCCTCTACAAACGTGGCGAAGGTCCGTACCACTCAAAGGTGTACTCACATGGGCAACTATCACCTCTGCAACGTCTATCATCCCCGATGTCCTATCAAACTCATAACTGGAGAACGAGTGTGATGCACCAGTGTCAAAAAGTACTCTCGCATGTGAACTATAAACATAAAACGTACCCTGAATCGCCGATCGTCGCACCTGCGGCTGAAAAGGCTGAACGTCATATACACGCCCATGGTAAAACTGTGGCTGAATTGGTGCTGCTGCTGCCATTGGCAATGCCGGAAATGGTGGTGGTGGTGGGAGTACCTGCTGCTGTGCTCTATCTCCCTGTGCCTGTCCTCGAGGACAAGCCCTCCTCATATGTCCAGTCTCTCCGCACTGGAAGCATACAATAGGACCCCCATCTCGTGCCTGCTGCACCAAAGCTCCGATGTTGGGCCTATTAGCCCGGTGTTGATCTCTCGCACCCTGACCCCGTTGGCCCAGCTGGCCCTGCCCTCTCTGGCCCTGCCCTCTCTGCGGGTGACCCTGACCTGGAATGGTCTGAACCGGATTGGCCTGAATGGCCTGACCCTGCTGGCCCTGGGCCTGCTGCCCCTGGTGACGGCCTCTGTACCGCTTGGCCTGATGGCCTCCTGACTGTTGGCCCCCCTGTGGACCGTATTGCTCTGCAACTACTACCTCATGGGGCCTACCCTGTTGGCCTACCACCCCTCGTTTGCCCACCACATGCTCAGAATGATCATTGCAGTGATGCAATGCTGCATTCACCGCTACCTCATAACAGTCAAACGACGGATTCGCCAGTAGGAACCCCCGAATTGGCCAAGATAGCCCCTCAACAAACCTCTGAGTCTTCAAAGCATCATTTGCCTGCACCTCGGGAGAAAACTCTACCAATGAGGTAAACTCTCGCTCATACTCAAAAACTGAACTAGTCTGCTTCAGGGTATCAAACCTTCTCCTCAAAGCCACACGTTGTGCGGGAGGTACAAACTTCGCCTCGAAACGAGCCCAAAAATCAGCAATAGGCATAACATCCCGTTGAGCTGTAGAAGTAATGGACTCCCACCAGCACAACGCCTCCCCAGTCAGACGAAAGGTAGCTAAAATCTGTTTCTGCACCTCTGTGGAGTCAACTAGTCTCAAATGTCTGCATATATCTCGCTTCCACTGAAGCGCCTCCAAAGGACCCACGTCACCGGCGAACGAAGGCGGACGTCTCTTCTCAAACCCACTCACAACAGATGCCCAAGTGGGTTGCACAACTACTGGCACCTGTGGCTCCGGCTCAGCCACTGCAGGTGGTGCGATGACAACATGTGGTACTGGTGCTGGTGTTGGCACTGGTGCGGGCGCGGGATGCGCCAAAAGTGCTGCTGCTACTGCTGTAGCTACAACCTATGCTATAGCCGTCAAATCGGCCTGGGACAAACCTCCTAAAGTCCCCTTTGCGGGTGGGGACGGCTGCTCCTGAGCCCCCGCCCGTTCTGTCGCTCCTGCTAGTTTACCGCTGCGTCTCCTCATCTGAAGAGAGTAAACACAGAGTATGAGAACTAGAAGGAAAAGTTCGAAACATATATCACATATATAATTGGGTGCAACAGTTTAAAGTGATGAATATATCATGCAAAAGGTCCTAACTCCCGATCAAAGTAAACCTTCGTGCGTGGAGCGTCTCGCAAGCGAAATCCAAACAAGGAACCCCTCCTACACACTCGGGCACTCATAGTCGGTCGTGTCGGATCAGTGGCTCGATTTTTTTAATTTTTTTTTTCGAAGTTATAGAATACAAAACCTAGTTGTAAGGCTCAAAGTATCAAAGAAACGATGCGCGGAAAACGTAACGGACGCCCTCAGATCCCTAAAGGCTCTAAAACCGTGCTCTGATACCAACTGTGACAACCCTGCTTTTTATATCTAATTCGGTTAGCTACGCCCAATTAAATTAAAGCGGAGCGTCAATATGTTGGCATTAGAAACATAATTTAAATAAACGCAGTAAAGTAAATGTGTACACTCCCATACGTGTAACCAAATCACATCATAGCAAGTATAGGATCCACAAGTAATATCAGTATTGAATATAAAATGCCCAAACATATGGGCCCAAAGATAAATTAGGTAAAGAGTATAATGTAAATCTCTCAACACTATCAAATCCCTAACAATGGGAAATCTCTGATACCACACTCTAAGGAAGAGTGACAAAATAGGATAAGGACCAGCGTCCACCACTACAAGATCCTAAGAATAGATGCGAGGTCATTCAGCTCCACGATCTACTGTCCAACGGGGCGAGGACCTGTATAATACATACATAGGAGAGGAGCAAGAAGCAAGATAGACGAACGTCAAAGCAAGAAAACAAGCTATAAGATTATAAGATGTACTTATAATGAAAGCACACTAGTCATTACTCGTCTCCAGTAATTAAATTGTTCAATTACCCAACCAATGTTCCTATGTCGGGACTACCCAACCCAAACTAGAGTAACGTGTAGTCTCATATCGTATCTTGATTAATCATTATTAGTCTCATTTCAGTATTTTACGTATCAAAATATTTCCTTCAAGTATAATATCAAATGCATCGATTCGGGATATTATTTTAAGACACAAGCATAATATCTCACACAAGTCATATCGGGTCACTATCGTTACCCGGGGAAACAAGTCGTAACACTAGGCCTACACACGAATATTTCCCAATATTACGTGGCAAGGGCAATCATACTAAGTCCTGAATCACATGGCGTTTTAAGGTCTTTCTATCTGACCCGCATTACAACCACGTGTCCAGTTCCGATGGTTTACCTCCGACACGGCACTCGAGCGGAACCTAACCGGATCAATCACAAAAAAATTGCATTCAACATGTGCCTACATCGACCGGAGGACTAGTCTAGTGTATACTCGACAATATACATGTAAAGCAATTTCACACTTATGTATTTATACAATCGTGTCAAGTCTCTTACTCGAGTTATACAATAGTCATTATTTATAATATAACATAATTTACATCATTAATTTACTAATTCAACACCAAATCATTTCAAGGTTATATATCCCTAATAACCTTAAGTGTGTGATCAAGTTAGGATATTAGGCACCACACCATAATTATCTTACTAACAACATGAAAAATATTATCACTCTTATTTCAACAACATGCTGCCCAGAATTTAAAATGCAGATTCAAGGCTCTTCCAATCCGTTTTTGGAAAAACTTAAAACTACAAAGTTGTTCGGAACGTGATTTTCTACCAGGACACGCGAGCACGCTACCATAGCCGGCCTAAAACAGACCCGAAACTAACATATAATATTCGCCCCTGTTTTCGATAACATTCTGCCCAGAATTTTAAAACGCCGATTTGAGGTTTTTCCGATCCGTTTTTGGGAAAACTTAAAACTATAAAGTTGTTCGGAAAGTGATTTTCTACAAGGACACGCGTGCACGCTACCATAGCCGGCTTAAAACAGACCCGAAATTAACATATACAGTTCGGACCTGTTCACGATAACTTTCTGCGCAGAATTTTAAAACGCATATTCGAGGATTTTCCGATCCGTTTTTGAAAAAACTTAAAACTACAAAGTTGTCCAGAATATGATTTTCTACCGGGCAACGTGGACGAAATATACAATCTCGGAATTAAAACAGCTCAAAACAATTTTTAATATGACAATTTACTCAATTTAATAGATTTCTCAAATTCAAGAGTTTGTTCAACAATTCAATCCCTATAATGATGTTATCGCATTTGAATCTATATGGAGGATGATCCTAATATATTGCATATCATTTTTAACATTAATTTCATATTAATTTAGGGATCCAAATACATGTTCATGTGAAATTTCATTATAGATACATAATATACACATATAGGTTATTAACTTGCCTTGGATTGTATGGAGAAATTGAAATCCTCTTGAAATCCTCTTAGCTTCTTCTCTTCTTACTCTCTCTCTCTACCAAACCCTAGCCTCCATTTCAAATGAAAGAATAAAGACTTCTTCTCTTCCTTTCTATTTATACCTAGGGTTAGTTTATTTACAAAAATGCCATTGCGCCAAATTTAACCCTCCAGATCCTTTTTACGCGTTAATTCGCTTCTAATATTTAAGTCGCACATTCGTATCTTAATTAATTCATTTTAAATTTTCATTTCCAAACATTTCGAATATATATACTGCCATAATTATTATTTTTCTTCAATTAGTTCAATTTTAATTCAATAAAAAAAATGCGGGGTATTACAAACACCTCCTACGGGACCAATGTAACTCGTATTAACTGACCCCGCACCCGCGGGACTCCCGGCTTGAGAATACGACGGTAATTTGCATATTTCTAGACATAGGCTTAAAAATATGGAGTTAGAGGGTGAGAACTCGAAACATCCCCCGAACGTCCCCGTGGTTGGCACCAACACCTCCCACGGGACCAATGTAACTCGTAGTAACTGACCCCGCAGCCGCGGGACTCCCGGTTTGAGAATACGACGGTAATTGGCATATTTATAGACTTAGGGTTAAAAACATGGCATTAGAGGGTGAGAACTTGAAATAGCCACCGAGTGTCCCCGTGGGTGGCACCACCACCTCCCACAGGACCAATGTAACTCGTAGGAACTGATCCCGCAGCCGCGGGATTCCCGGTTTGAGAATACGACGGTAATTTATAAATTTCTAGACTTAGGCTTAAAAACATGTCGTTAGAGTGTGAGAACTAGAAATATCCTCCGTACGTCCGCATGGGTGGCACCAACACCTCCCACGGGACCAATGTAACTCGTAGGAACTGATCTCGCAGCCGCGGGACTCCCGGTTTGACAATACGACGGGAATTTACATATTTCTAGAATTAGGTTTAAAATCATGGCGTTAAAGGGCGAGAACTCGAAACAGCCACCGAACGTCCCCGTGGGTGGTACCAACACCTCCCACAGGACCAATGTAACTCGTAGGAACCGATGCCACAGTCACGGGACTCCCGGTTTTAGAATACGACGGTAATTTGCATTATTCTAGACTTAGGCTTAAAAACATGGCGTTAGAGTGTGAAAACCCAAAACAGCCCCCGAACGTCCCCGTGGGTGGCGCCAACACCTCCCACGGGACAAATGTAACTCATAGGAACTGACCCCGCAACCGCCGGACTCCCGGTTTGAGAATATGATGGTAATTTGCATATTTTTAAACTTAGGGTTAAAAACATGGCGTTAGAGGGTGAGAACTCGAAACAGCCCCCGAACGGCCCAGTGGGTGGCACCAACACCTCCCACGGGACCAATATAACTCGTAGGAAATGACCGTGCAATCGCGGGACTGCCGATTTTAGAATACGACCGCAATTTGCATATTTCTAGACACATGTTTAAAAGCATGGCGTTAGAGGGTGAGATCTCAAAACAGCCACCGAACGTCCCCATGGGTGGCACCAACACCTCCCACGGGACCAATGTAACTCGTAGGAACCGATCCAAAAGTCACGATACTCCCGATTTTAGAATACGACGATAATTTGCATAATTCTAGACTTAGGCTTAAAAACATGGCAATAGAGGGTGAAAACCCAAAACAACCCCCGAACGTCCCCGTGGGTGGCACCAACACCTCCCACGGGACCAATGTAACTCGTAGGAACTTGCCCCGCAGCCGCGGGAATCCCGGTTTGAGAATACGATGGTAATTTGCAAATTTCTAGACTAAGGCTTAAACACATGGCGTTAGAGGGTGACAACTCGAAACAGCCACCGAACTTCCCCGTGGGTGGCACCAACACCTCCCACGAGACCAATGTAACTCGTAGGAACTGACCCCGCAGCCGCAGGACTCCCGATTTGAGAATACGATGGTAATTTGCAAATTTCTAGACATATGCTTAAAAACATGGCGTTAGACGGTGAGAACTCGAAACAGCCACCGAACGTCCCCGTGGGTCGCGCCAACACCTCCCACGGGACAAATGTAACTCGTAGGAACTGACCCCGCAGCCGCGGGACTCCCGGTTTGAGAATACGACGGTAATTTGCATATTTCTAGACTTAGGCTTAAAAACATTGCGTTAGAGGGTGAAAACTCAAAATAGCCCCCGAACGTCCCGGTGGGTGGCACCAACACCTCCCACGGGACCAATGTAACACGTAGGAGCTAACCCCACAGCCGCGAGACTCCCGGTTTTTGAATACGACTGTAATTTGTAAATTTCTAGACTTAGGCTTAAAAACATGGCGTTAGAGGGTGAGAACTCGAAACAGCCCCCGAATGTCCCCATGGGTGGCACCAACACCTCCCACGGGACCAATGTAACTCGTAGGAACTACCCCTCCCAGCCGCGGGACTTCCAGTTTTATAATACGACGGTAATTTGCATATTTCTAGACTTAGGCTTAAAAACATGGCGCTAGAGGGAGAGAACTCGAAACAGCCCCCGAACGTCTCCGTGGGTGGCACCAACACCTCCCACGGGACCAATATCACTCGTAGGAACTGACCCCACAGTCGTGGGACTCCCGGTTTTAGAATACGATGATAATTTTCATATTTCTAGACTTAGGCTTAAAAATATGGCGTTAGAGGTTGAAAACCCGAAACAGCCCCCGAACGTCCCCGTGGGTGGGACCAACACCTCCTACGGGACCAGTGTAACTGTTAGGAACTGACCCCCCAGTCGCGGGACACCCGTTCTAAGAATACGATGATAATTTGCATACCTCTAGACTTCGGCTTAATAACATGGCGTTATAAGGAGAAAACCCAAAACAGCCCCCGAACGTCCCTATGGGTGGAACCAACACCTCCCACGGGACCAATGTAACTCGTAGGAACTGACCCCGCAGCCGTGGGACTCCCTGTTTGAGAATACGATGGTATTTTGCAAATTTCTAGAGTTAGGCTTAAAAACATGGCGTTAGAGGGGGAGAACTCGAAACAACCAACGAACGTCCCCGTGGGTGGCACCAACACCTCCCACGGGACCAATGTAACTCGTCGAAACTGACCCAGCAGCCGCGGGACTCCCGATTTGAGAAAACAATGGTAATTTGCAAATTTCTAGACTTAGCCTTAAAAACACGGCGTTAAGGGTGAGAACTCGAAACAGCCACCGAACGTCCCCGTGGGTGGCACCAATACCTCCCACGGGACCAATGTAACTCGTAGGAACTGACCCCGCAGCCGTGGGACTCCCGGTTTGAGAATACGACGATAATTTACATATTTATTGACTTAGGCTTAAAAACATGACGTTAGAGGGTGAAAACTCGAAACAGCCCCCGAACGTCCCTGTGGGTGGCACCGACACCTCCCCCGGGAGCAATGTAACTCGTAGGAACTGACCCCGCAGCCGCGGGACTCTCGGTTTGAGAATACGACAGTAATTTGCATATTTCTAGACTTAGGCTTAAAAATATGGAGTTAGAGGGTGAGAACTCGAAACAGCCACCGAAGGTCCCCGTAGGTGGCACCAACACCTCCCACGGGACCAATGTAACTCGTAGGAACCGATCCCACAGTCACGGGACTCCCGGTTTTAGAATACGACGGTAATTTGCATATTTCTAGACTTAGGCTTAAAAACATGGCGTTAGAGGGTGAAAACCCAAAAGAGCCCCCGAACGTCCATGTGGGTGGCACCAACACCTCCCACGGGACAAATGTAACTCGTAGGAACTGACCCCGCAATCGCCGGACTCCCGGTTTGAGAATATGATGGTAATTTGCATATTTCTAGACTTAGGCTTGAAAACATGGCGTTAGAGGGTGAAAACCAGAAACAGCCCCCGATCGTCCCGGTGGGTGGCACCAACACCTCCCACGGGACCAATGTAACTCGTAGGAACTGACCCCACAGCCGCGGGACTCCCGATTTGAGAATACGATGGTAATTTGCATATTTCTAGACTTAGGGTTAAAAACATGGCATTAGAGGGTGAGAACCAGAAACAGCCCTCGAACGTCCCCGTGGGTGGCACCAACACCTCCCACGGGACCAATGTAACTCGTAGGAACTGACCCCGAGGCCGCGGGATGCCCGGTTTGAGAATACGATGATAATTTGAATATTTATTGACGTAGGGTTAAAAACATGGCGTTAGAGGTAGAAAACTCGAAACAACCCCCCAACGGCCCCGTGGGTGCCACCAACACCTCCCACGGGACCAATGTAACTCGTAGGAACTGCCCCCCCAGCCGCGGGACTCCCAGTTTTAGAATACGACGTTAATTTGCATATTTCTAGACTTAGGCTTAAACACATGGCGTTAGAGGGTGAGAACTTAAAACAGCCACCGAACGTCCCCGTCGGTGGCACCAACACCTCCCACGGGACCAATGTAACTCGTAGGAACTGACACCGCAGTCGCGGGACTCCCGGTTTTAGAATACGATGATGATTTGCAAATTTCTAGACTTAGGCTTAAAAACATGGCGTTAGAGGGTGATAACTCGAAACAACCCCCCAACGGCCCCGTGGGTGGCACCAACACCTCCCACGAGACAAATGTAACTCGTAGGAATTGACCCTGCAGTCGCGGGACTCCTGGTATGAGAATACGATGATAATTTGCATACTTTTTGATTTAGGCTTAAAAACATGGCGTTAGAGGGTGACAAATCCAAAGAGCCACCGAATGTCCCCGTGGGTGGCACCAACACCTCCCACGGGACCAATGTAACTCGTAGGAACTGACCCCGCAGCCGCGGGACTCCCGGTTTGAGAATACGATGGTAATCTGCATATTTCTAGACTTAGGATTAAAAAGATGGCGTTAGAGCTTGAGAACTCGAAACAGTCCCATGAACGGCCCCGTGGGTGGCACCAACACCTCCCACGTGACCAATATAACTCGTAGGAAATGACCCCGCAACCGTGGCACTCCCGATTTTAGAATACGATGGTAATTTGCATATTTCTAGACACAGGAATAAAAACATGGCGTTAGAGGGTGAGAACTCGACACAACCATCGAACGTCCCCGTGGGTGGCACCAACACCTCCCACGGGACCAATGTAACTCGTAGGAACCAACCCCATAGTCGCGGTACTCCCGATTTTAGAATACGATGGTAATTTACATATTTCTAGACTTAGGCTTAAAAACATGGCGTTAGAGGGTGAAAACCCAAAATAGCCCCCGAACGTCCACGTGAGTGGCACCAACACCTCCCACGGGACCAATGTAACTGGTAGGAACTGACCCCGCAGTCGTGGGATTCGCGGTTTGAGAATACGATGGTAATTTCCAAATTTCTAGACTTAGGCTTAAACACATGGCGTTAGAGGGTGAGAACTCGAAACAGCCACCGAACGTCCCGGTGGGTGGCACCAACACCTCCCACGGGACCAATGTAACTCGTAGGAACTAACCCCACAGCCGCGAGACTTCCGGTTTTAGAATACGACGGTAATTTGCAAATTTTTAGACTTAGGCTTAAAAACATGGCGTTTGAGGGTGAGAACTCGAAACAGCACACGAACGTGCCCGTGGGTGGCACCAACACCTCCCACGGGACCAATGTAACTCGTAGGAACTGACCCCCCCAGCCGCGGGACTCCCGGTTTTAGAATACGATGGTAATTTGCATATTTCTAGACTTAAGCTTAAAAACATGGCGTTACAGGGTGAAAACCCGAAACATCCCCCGAACGTCCCCGTGGGTGGGACCAACACCTCCTATGGGACTAGTGTTACTCTTAGGAATTGACCTCGCAAGAGCGGGACACCTGGTTTGAGAATACGATGATAATTTGCATACTTCTAGACTTAGGCTTAATAACATGGCGTTATAAGGTGAAAACCCAAAACAACCCCCGAATGTCCCTTTGGGTGGAACCAACACCTCGCACGGGACCAATGTAACTCGTAGGAACTAACCCCGGAGCCACGGGACTCTCGGTTTGAGAATACGATGGTAATTTGCAAATTTCTAGACTTAAGCTTAAAAACATGGCGTTAGAGGGTCTGAACTCGAAACAGCCACCGAACGTCCCCGTGGGTGGCACCAACACCTCCCACGGGACCAATGTAACTCGTACGAACTGACTCCGCTGCAGCGGGACTCCCGGTTTGAGAATACGATGGTAATTTGCAAATTTCTATACGTAGCCTTAAAAACACGGCGTTAGAGGGTGAGAACTCGAAACAACCACCGAACGTCCCCGTGGGTGGCACCGACACCTCCCACGGGACCAATGTAACTCGTAGGATCTAACCCCGCAGCCGTGGGACTCCCGGTTTGAGAATACGATGCTAATTTGTATATTTCTAGACTTATGCTTAAAAACATGGCGTTAGAGGGTGCAAACTTGAAACAACCTCCGAACGTCCCGGTGGGTGGCACCAACACCTCCCACGGGACCAATGTAACTCGTAGGAACTGACCCCACAGCCGCGGGACTCCCAGTTTGAGAATACGATGGTAATTTTCATATTTATAGACTTAGGTTTAAAAACACTGCGTTAGAGGGTGAGAACTCGGAACAGCCCCCGAACGTCCTCGTGGGTGGCACCAACACCTCCCATGGGACCAATGTAACTCGTAGGAACTGACCCCGTAGCCGCGGGACTCCTGGTTTGAGAATACGAACGTAATTTGCATATTTCTAAACTTAGGTTTAAAATCATGGCGTTAGAGGATGAAAACCTAAAATAGCCCCCGAACGACCCCGTGGGTGGCACCAACACCTCCCACGGGACCAATGTAACTCGTAGATCTGACCCCGCAGTCGCGGGACTCCCGGTTTGAGAATATGATGGTAATCTACAAATTTCTAGACTTAGGGTGAAAAACAAAGCGTTAGAGGGTGAGAACTCGAAACAGCCACCGAACGTCCCCGTGGGTGTCACTAACACCTCCCACGGGACCAATGTAACTCGTAGGAACTGACCCCGTTGCCGCGGGACTCCCAGTTTGGGAATACGATGGTAATTTGCATATTTCTAGACTTAGGCTTAAAAACATGGCGTTAGAGGGTGAAAACCCGAAACAGCCACCGATCGTCCCGATGGGTGGCACCAACACCTCCCACGGGACCAATGTAACTCGTAGGAACTGACACCACAGCCGCGGGACTCCCGTTTTGAGAATACGACGGTAATTTGCATACTTCTAGACTTATACTTAAAAACATGGCGTTAGAGGGTGAGAACCCGAAACAGCCCCCGAACGTCCCCGTGGGTGGCACCAACACCTCCCACGGGATCAATGTAACTCGTAGGAACTGACCCCGCAGCCGCGGGACGCCCGGTTTGAGAATACGACGATAATTTGAATATTTATAGACTTAGGGTTAAAAACATGGCGTTAGAGGGTGAGAACTCGAAACAGCCCCCGAACGGCCCCGTGGGTGGCACCAACACCTCCCAAGGGACCAATATAACTCGTAGGAAATGACCGCGCAACCGCAGGACTCCCGGTTTTAGAATACGACCGTAATTTGCATATTTCTAGACACAGGTTTAAAAACATGGCGTTAGATGGTGAGAACTCGAAACAGCAACCGAACGTCCCCGTGGGTGGCACCAATACATCCCACGGGACCAATGTAACTCGTAGGAACCGATCCCACAGTAACGAGACTCATGGTTTTAGAATACGATTGTAAATTGCATATTTCTAGACTTAGGCTTAAAAATATGGCGTTAGAGGGTGCAAACCCAAAACAACCCCCAAACGTCCCCGTGGGTGGCACCGACACCTCCCACGGGACCAATGTAACTCGTAGGAACTTACCCCGCATCCGCGGGAATCCCGATTTGAGAATACGATGGTAATTTGCAAATTTCTAGACTTAGGCATAAACACATGGCGTTAGAGGGTGACAACTCGAAACAGCCACCGAACGTCCCCGTGGGTGGCACCAACACCTCCCACGGGACCAATGTAACTCGTAGGAACTGACCCCGCAGCCGCAGGACTCCCGGTTTGGGAATACGATGGTAATTTGCAAATTTCTAGACATAGACTTAAAAAGATGGCGTTTGACGGTGAGAACTCGAAACAGCCACCGAACGTCCCCGTGGGTGGCGCGAACACCTCCCACGGGACAAATGTAACTCGTAGGAACTGACCCTGCAGCCGCGGGACTCCCGATTTGAGAATACGATGGTATTTTGCATATTTCTAGACTTAGGCTTCAAAACATGGTGTTAGAGGGTGAGAACTCGAAACAGCCCCCGAACGTCCCCGTGGGTGGCACCAACACGTCCCACGGGACCAATATCACTCGTAGGAACTGACCCCACAGTCGCGGGACTCCCGGTTTTAGAATACGATGATATTTTACATATTTCTAGACTTAGGCTTAAAAACATGGCGTTAGAGGTTGAAAACCCGAAACAACCCCCGAACGCCCCTGTGGGTGGGACCAACACCTCCTACGGGACCAGTTTAACTCTTAGTAACTGACCCCCCAGTCGCGGGACACCCATTTTGAGAATACGATGATAATTTGCATACTTCTAGACTTAGGCTTAAAAACATGGCGTTATAAGGTGGAAACCCAAAACAGCCCCCGAACGTCCCTATGGGTGGAACCAACACCTCCCACGGGACCAATGTAACTCGTAGGAACTGACCCCGCAGCCGTGGGACTCCCTGTTTGAGAATACGATGGTATTTTGCAAATTTCTAGAGTTAGGCTTAAAAACATGGCGTTAGAGGGTGAGAACTCGAAACAACCAACGAACGTCCCCGTGGGTGGCACCAACACCTCCCACGGGACCAATGTAACTCGTCGGAACTGACCCAGCAGCCGCGGGACTCCCGATTTGAGAAAACAATGGTAATTTGCAAATTTCTAGACTTAGCCTTAAAAACACGGCGTTAAGGGTGAGAACTCGAAACAGCCACCGAACGTCCCCGTGGGTGGCACCAATACCTCCCACGGGACCAATGTAACTCGTAGGAACTGACCCCGCAGCCGTGGGACTCCCGGTTTGAGAATACGACGATAATTTACATATTTATTGACTTAGGCTTAAAAACATGGCGTTAGAGGGTGAAAACTCGAAACAGCCCCCGAACGTCCCTGTGGGTGGCACCGACACCTCCCCCGGGAGCAATGTAACTCGTAGGAACTGACCCCGCAGCCGCGGGACTCTCGGTTTGAGAATACGACAGTAATTTGCATATTTCTAGACTTAGGCTTAAAAATATGGAGTTAGAGGGTGAGAACTCGAAACAGCCACCGAAGGTCCCGTAGGTGGCACCAACACCTCCCACGGGACCAATGTAACTCGTAGGAACCGATCCCACAGTCACGGGACTCCCGGTTTTAGAATACGACGGTAATTTGCATATTTCTAGACTTAGGCTTAAAAACATGGCGTTAGAGGGTGAAAACCCAAAAGAGCCCCCGAACGTCCACGTGGGTGGCACCAACACCTCCCACGGGACAAATGTAACTCGTAGGAACTGACCCCGCAACCGCCGGACTCCCGGTTTGAGAATATGATGGTAATTTGCATATTTCTAGACTTAGGCTTGAAAACATGGCGTTAGAGGGTGAAAACCAGAAACAGCCCCCGATCGTCCCGGTGGGTGGCACCAACACCTCCCACGGGACCAATGTAACTCGTAGGAACTGACCCCACAGCCGCGGGACTCCCGATTTGAGAATACGATGGTAATTTGCATATTTCTAGACTTAGGGTTAAAAACATGGCATTAGAGGGTGAGAACCAGAAACAGCCCTCGAACGTCCCCGTGGGTGGCACCAACACCTCCCACGGGACCAATGTAACTCGTAGGAACTGACCCCGAGGCCGCGGGATGCCCGGTTTGAGAATACGATGATAATTTGAATATTTATTGACGTAGGGTTAAAAACATGGCGTTAGAGGTTGAGAACTCGAAACAACCCCCCAACGGCCCCGTGGGTGGCACCAACACCTCCCACGAGACAAATGTAACTCGTAGGAATTGACCCTGCAGTCGCGGGACTCCTGGTATGAGAATACGATGATAATTTGCATACTTTTTGATTTAGGCTTAAAAACATGGCGTTAGAGGGTGACAAATCCAAAGAGCCACCGAACGTCCCCGTGGGTGGCACCAACACCTCCCACGGGACCAATGTAACTCGTAGGAACTGACCCCGCAGCCGCGGGACTCCCGGTTTGAGAATACGATGGTAATCTGCATATTTCTAGACTTTGGATTAAAAAGATGGCGTTAGAGCTTGAGAACTCGAAACAGTCCCATGAACGGCCCCGTGGGTGGCACCAACACCTCCCACGTGACCAATATAACTCGTAGGAAATGACCCCGCAACCGTGGCACTCCCGATTTTAGAATACGAAGGTAATTTGCATATTTCTAGACACTGGAATAAAAACATGGCGTTAGAGGGTGAGAACTCGACACAACCATCGAACGTCCCCGTGGGTGGCACCAACACCTCCCACGGGACCAATGTAACTCGTAGGAACCAACCCCACAGTCGCGGTACTCCCGATTTTAGAATACGATGGTAATTTACATATTTCTAGACTTAGGCTTAAAAACATGGCGTTAGAGGGTGAAAACCCAAAATAGCCCCCGAACGTCCACGTGAGTGGCACCAACACCTCCCACGGGACCAATGTAACTGGTAGGAACTGACCCCGCAGTCGTGGGATTCGCGGTTTGAGAATACGATGGTAATTTCCAAATTTCTAGACTTAGGCTTAAACACATGGCGTTAGAGGGTGAGAACTCGAAACAGCCACCGAACGTCCCGGTGGGTGGCACCAACACCTCCCACGGGACCAATGTAACTCGTAGGAACTAACCCCACAGCCGCGAGACTTCCGGTTTTAGAATACGACGGTAATTTGCAAATTTTTAGACTTAGGCTTAAAAACATGGCGTTTGAGGGTGAGAACTCGAAACAGCACCCGAACGTGCCCGTGGGTGGCACCAACACCTCCCACGGGACCAATGTAACTCGTAGGAACTGACCCCCCCAGCCGCGGGACTCCCGGTTTTAGAATACGATGGTAATTTGCATATTTCTAGACTTAAGCTTAAAAACATGGCGTTACAGGGTGAAAACCCGAAACATCCCCCGAACGTCCCCGTGGGTGGGACCAACACCTCCTATGGGACTAGTGTTACTCTTAGGAATTGACCTCGCAAGAGCGGGACACCCGGTTTGAGAATACGATGATAATTTGCATACTTCTAGACTTAGGCTTAATAACATGGCGTTATAAGGTGAAAACCCAAAACAACCCCCGAATGTCCCTTTGGGTGGAACCAACACCTCGCACGGGACCAATGTAACTCGTAGGAACTAACCCCGGAGCCGCGGGACTCTCGGTTTGAGAATACGATGGTAATTTGCAAATTTCTAGACTTAAGCTTAAAAACATGGCGTTAGAGGGTCTGAACTCGAAACAGCCACCGAACGTCCCCGTGGGTGGCACCAACACCTCCCACGGGACCAATGTAACTCGTACGAACTGACTCCGCTGCAGCGGGACTCCCGGTTTGAGAATACGATGGTAATTTGCAAATTTCTATACGTAGCCTTAAAAACACGGCGTTAGAGGGTGAGAACTCGAAACAACCACCGAACGTCCCCGTGGGTGGCACCGACACCTCCCACGGGACCAATGTAACTCGTAGGATCTAACCCCGCAGCCGTGGGACTCCCGGTTTGAGAATACGATGCTAATTTGTATATTTCTAGACTTATGATTAAAAACATGGCGTTAGAGGGTGCAAACTTGAAACAGCCTCCGAACGTCCCGGTGGGTGGCACCAACACCTCCCACGGGACCAATGTAACTCGTAGGAACTGACCCCACAGCCGCGGGACTCCCAGTTTGAGAATACGATGGTAATTTGCATATTTATAGACTTAGGTTTAAAAACACTGCGTTAGAGGGTGAGAACTCGGAACAGCCCCCGAACGTCCTCGTGGGTGGCACCAACACCTCCCATGGGACCAATGTAACTCGTAGGAACTGACCCCGTAGCCGCGGGACTCCTGGTTTGAGAATACGAACGTAATTTGCATATTTCTAAACTTAGGTTTAAAATCATGGCGTTAGAGGATGAAAACCTAAAATAGCCCCCGAACGACCCCGTGGGTGGCACCAACACCTCCCACGGGACCAATGTAACTCGTAGATCTGACCCCGCAGTCGCGGGACTCCCGGTTTGAGAATATGATGGTAATCTACAAATTTCTAGACTTAGGGTGAAAAACAAAGCGTTAGAGGGTGAGAACTCGAAACAGCCACCGAACGTCCCCGTGGGTGTCACTAACACCTCCCACGGGACCAATGTAACTCGTAGGAACTGACCCCGTTGCCGCGGGACTCCCAGTTTGGGAATACGATGGTAATTTGCATATTTCTAGACTTAGGCTTAAAAACATGGCGTTAGAGGGTGAAAACCCGAAACAGCCCCCGATCGTCCCGATGGGTGGCACCAACACCTCCCACGGGACCAATGTAACTCGTAGGAACTGACACCACAGCCGCGGGACTCCCGTTTTGAGAATACGACGGTAATTTGCATACTTCTAGACTTATACTTAAAAACATGGCGTTAGAGGGTGAGAACCCGAAACAGCCCCCGAACGTCCCCGTGGGTGGCACCAACACCTCCCACGGGATCAATGTAACTCGTAGGAACTGACCCCGCAGCCGCGGGACGCCCGGTTTGAGAATACGACGATAATTTGAATATTTATAGACTTAGGGTTAAAAACATGGCGTTAGAGGGTGAGAACTCGAAACAGCCCCCGAACGGCCCCGTGGGTGGCACCAACACCTCCCAAGGGACCAATATAACCGTAGGAAATGACCGCGCAACCGCAGGACTCCCGGTTTTAGAATACGACCGTAATTTGCATATTTCTAGACACAGGTTTAAAAACATGGCGTTAGATGGTGAGAACTCGAAACAGCAACCGAACGTCCCCGTGGGTGGCACCAATACATCCCACGGGACCAATGTAACTCGTAGGAACCGATCCCACAGTAACGAGACTCATGGTTTTAGAATACGATTGTAAATTGCATATTTCTAGACTTAGGCTTAAAAATATGGCGTTAGAGGGTGCAAACCCAAAACAACCCCCAAACGTCCCCGTGGGTGGCACCAACACCTCCCACGGGACCAATGTAACTCGTAGGAACTTACCCCGCATCCGCGGGAATCCCGATTTGAGAATACGATGGTAATTTGCAAATTTCTAGACTTAGGCATAAACACATGGCGTTAGAGGGTGACAACTCGAAACAGCCACCGAACGTCCCCATGGGTGGCACCAACACCTCCCACGGGACCAATGTAACTCGTAGGAACTGACCCCGCAGCCGCAGGACTCCCGGTTTGGGAATACGATGGTAATTTGCAAATTTCTAGACATAGGCTTAAAAAGATGGCGTTTGACGGTGAGAACTCGAAACAGCCACCGAACGTCCCCGTGGGTGGCGCGAACACCTCCCACGGGACAAATGTAACTCGTAGGAACTGACCCTGCAGCCGCGGGACTCCCTATTTGAGAATACGATGGTATTTTGCATATTTCTAGACTTAGGCTTCAAAACATGGTGTTAGAGGGTGAGAACTCGAAACAGCCCCCGAACGTCCCCGTGGGTGGCACCAACACGTCCCACGGGACCAATATCACTCGTAGGAACTGACCCCACAGTCGCGGGACTCCCGGTTTTAGAATACGATGATATTTTACATATTTCTAGACTTAGGCTTAAAAACATGGCGTTAGAGGTTGAAAACCCGAAACAACCCCCGAACGCCCCTGTGGGTGGGACCAACACCTCCTACGGGACCAGTTTAACTCTTAGTAACTGACCCCCCAGTCGCGGGACACCCATTTTGAGAATACGATGATAATTTGCATACTTCTAGACTTAGGCTTAAAAACATGGCGTTATAAGGTGGAAACCCAAAACAGCCCCCGAAAGTCCCTATGGGTGGAACCAACACCTCCCACGGGACCAATGTAACTCGTAGGAACTGACCCCGCAGCCGCGGGACTCCCGATTTGAGAATACGAAGGTATTTTGCAAATTTCTGGACTTAGGCTTAAAAACATTGCGTTAGAGGGTGAGAACTCGAAACAACCACCGAACGTCCCCGTGGGTGGCACCAACACCTCCCACGAGACCAATGTAACTCGTAGGAACTGACCCCGCAGTCGCGGGACTCCCAGTTTGAGAATACGACGGTAATTTGCATATTTCTAGACTTAGACTTAAAAACATGGCTTTAGAGGGTGAAAAACCGAAACAGCCCCCGAACGTCCCGGTGGGTGACACCAACACCTCCCACGGGACCAATGTAACACGTAGGAACTAACCCCACAGCCGCGAGACTCTCGGTTTTAGAATACGATGGTAATTTGCAAATTTCATGACATAGGCTTAAAAACATGGAGTTAGAGGGTGAGAAATCGAAACAGCCCCCGAACGTCCCCATGGGTGGCACCAACACCTTCCACGGGACCAATGTAACTCGTAGGAACTGACCCCCCCAGCCGTGGGACTCCCAGTTTTAGAATAAGACGGTAATTTGCATATTTCTAGACTTAGGCTTAAAAACATGGCGTTAGATGGTGAGAACTCGAAACAGCCCCCGAACGTCCCCGTGGGTGGCACCAACACCTCCCACGGGACCAATATCACTCGTAGGAACTGACCCCGCAGTCGCGGGACTCCCTGTTTTAGAATACGATGATATTTTACATATTTCTAGGCTTAGGCTTAAAAACATGAGGTTAGAGGTTGAAAACCCGAAACAGCCCCCGAACGCACCCGTGGGTGGGACCAACACCTCCTACGGGACCAGTGTAACCCTTAGGAACTGACCCCCCAGTCGCGGGACACCCATTTTGAGAATATGATGATAATTTGCATACTTTTAGACTTAGGCTTAAAATCATGGCGTTATAAGGTGAAAACCCAAAACAGACCCCGAACGTCCCTATGGGTGGAACCAACATCTCCCACGGGACCAATGTAACTCGTAGGAACTGACCCCGTAGCCGCGGGACTCCCGGTTTGAGAATACGATGGTATTTTGCAAATTTCTGGACTTAGGCTTAAAAGCATTGCGTTAGAGGGTGAGAACTCGAAACAGCCACCGAACGTCCCCGTGGGTGGCACCAACACCTCCCACGGGACCAATGTAACTCGTAGGAACTGACCCCGCAGCCGCGGGACTCTCGGTTTGAGAATACGATGGTAATTTTCAAATTTCTAGACTTAGCCTTAAAAACATGGCGTTAGAGGGTGAGAACTCGAAACTGCCACCGAACGTGCCCGTGGGTGGCACCAACACCTCCCACGGGACCAATGTAACTGGTAAGAACTGACCCCGCAGCCGCCGGACTCCCGGTTTGAGAATACGACTATAATTTGCATATTTCTTGACTTAGGCTTAAAAACATGGCGTTAGAGGGTGAAAACTCGAAACAGCCCCCGAACGTCCCCGTCGGTGGCACCAACACCTCCCACGGGACTAATGTAAGTCGTAGGAACTGACCCCGCGGCCGTTGGACTCCCGATTTGAGAATACGACGGTAATTTGCATATTTCTTGACTTAGGCTTAAAAACATGCCGTTAGAGGGTGAAAACTCTAAACAGCCCCCGAACGTCCCCGTGGGTGGCACAAACACCTCCCACGGGACCAATGTAACTCGTAGGAACTGACCCCGCAGCCGCGGGACTCCCGGTTTGAGAATACAACGGTAATTTGAATATTTCTAGACTTAGGCTTAAAAATATGGAGTTAGAGGGTGAGAACTCGAAACAGCCCCCGAACGTCCTCGTGGGTGGCACCAACACGTCCCACGGGACCAATGTAAATCGTAGGAACTAACCCCGCAGCCCCGGGACTCCCAGTTTGAGAATACGACGGTAATTTGCATATTTATAGACTTAGGGTTAAAATCATGGCGTTAGAGGGTGAGAACTCGAAACAGCCACCGAGCGTCCCCGTGGGTGGCACCAACACCTCCGTAGGAACTGACCCCACAGTCGCGGGACTCCCGGTTTTAGAATACGATGGTAATTTGCATATTTCAAGACTTAGGCTAAAAAACATGGCGTTTGAGGGTGAGAAATCGAAGCAGCCCCCGAACGTCCCCGTGGGTGGCAGCAACACCTCCCACGGGACCAATGTAACTCGTAGGAGCTGACCCCGCAGCCGCAGGACTCCCGGTTTGAGAATACTACGGTAATTTGCAAATTTCTAGATTTAGCCTTAAAAACACGGCGTTAGAGGGTGAGAACTCGAAACAGCCACCGAACGTCCCCGTGGGTGGCACCAACACCTCCCACGGGACCAATGTAACTCGTAGGAACTGACCCGCAGCCGCGGGACTCTCGGTTTCATAATACGACGATAATATGCATATTTCTTGACTTAGGCTTAAAAACATGGCGTTAGAGGGTGAAAACTCGAAACATCCCCCGAACGTCCCCGTGGGTGGCACCAACACCACCAACGGGACCAATGTAACTCGTCGGAACTGACCCCACAGCCGTGGGACTCCCAGTTTGAGAATACGACGGTAATTTGCATATTTCTAGACTTAGGCTTAAAAATATGGAGTTAGAGGTGAGAACTCGAAACAGCCCCGAACATCCCCGTGGGTGGCACCGACACCTCCCACGGGACCAATGTAACTCGTTGGAACTGACCCCGCATCCGCGGAACTCCCGGTTTGAGAATACGATTGTAATTTGCATATTTCTAGACTTAGGTTTAAAATCATGGCATTTGAGGATGAAAACCCAAAACAGCCCCCGAACGTCCCCGTGGGTGGCACCAACGCCTCCCACGGGACCAATGTAACTCGTAGGAACTGACGTCGTAGCCGCGGGACTCCCAGTTTGAGAATACGATGGTAATTTACATATTTATAGACTTAGGGTTAAAAACATGGCGTTAGACGGTGAGAACTCGAAACAACCCCCCAACCTCCCCGTGAGAGGCACCAACACCTCCCACGGGACAAATATAACTCGTAGGAACTGACCCCGCAGCCGCGGGACTGCCGGTTTGAGAATACGACGGTAATTTGAAAATTTATAGACTTAGGGTTAAAAAGATGGCGTTAGAGGGTGAGAACTCGAAACATCCACCGAACGCCCCCGTGGGTGGCACCAACACCTCCCACGGGACCAATGAAACTCGTAGGAACTGACCCCACGGCCGCGGGACTCCCGGTTTGAGAATATGATGGTAATTTGCATATTTCTTAACTTAGGCTTAAAAACATGGCGTTAGTGGGTGAAAAATCAAAACAGCCTCCGAACGTCCCCGTGGGTGGTACTAACACCTCCCACGGGACCAATGTAACTTGTAGGAACTGACCCCTCAGCCGCGGGACTCCCGGTTGGAGAATACAATGGTAATTTGAATATTTCTAGACTTAGGCTTAAAAATATGGAGTTAGAGGGTGAGAATTCGAAACATCCCCCGAACGTCCTCGTGGGTGGCACCAACACCTCCCACGGGACCAATGTAACTCATAGGAACCGACCCTGTAGTCCTGGGACTCCCGATTTGAGAACATGGCGTTAGAGGGTGAGAACTCGAAGCAGCCACCGAGCGTCCCCGTGGGTGGCACCAACACCTCCTACAGGACCAATGTAACTCGTAGGAACTGACCCCACAGTCGCGGGACTCCCGGTTTTAGAATACGATGGTAATTTGCATATTTCAAGACTTAGGCTTAAAAACATGGCATTAGAGGGTGAGAAATCGAAACAGCCCCCGAACGTCCCCGTGGGTGGCACCAACACCTCCCACGGGACCAATGTAACTTGTAGGAGCTGACCCAGCAGCCGCAGGACTCCTGGTTTGAGAATATGATGGTAATTTTCAAATTTCTAGACTTAGCCTTAAAAACACGGCGTTAGAGGGTGATAACTCGAAACAGCCCCCGAACGTCCCCGTGGGTGGCACCAACACCTCCCACGGGACCAATGTAACTCGTAGGAACTGACCCCGCAGCCACGGGACTCCCGGTTTGAGAATACGACTTTAATTTGCATATTTCTTGACTTAGGTTTAAAAACATGGGGTTAGAGGGTGAAAACTTGAAACAGCCCCCGAACGTCCCCGTGGGTGGCACCAACACCTCCCACGGGACCAATGTAACTCGTCGGAACTGACCCCGCAGCCGTGGGACTCCCAGTTTGAGAATATGACGGTAATTTGCATATTTCTAGACTTAGGCTTAAAAATATGGAGTTAGAAGTGAGAACTCGAAACAGCCCCGAACGTCCCCGTGGGTGGCACCAACACCTCCCACGGGACCAATGTAACTCATAGGAACTGACCCCGCATTCGCCGAACTCCCGGTTTGAGAATACGATGTTAATTTGCATATTTCTGAACTTAGGTTTAAAATCATGGCGTTTGAGGGTGAAAACCCGAAACAGCCGACGAACGTCCCCGTGGGTGGCACCAACACCTCCCACGGGACCAATGTAACTCGTAGAAACTGACCCCGTAGCCGCGGAACTCCCAGTTTGAGAATACGATGGTAATTTACATATTTATAGACTTAGGGTTAAAAACATGGCGTTAGAGGGTGAGAACTCGAAACAACCCCCCAACGTCCCCGTGGGTGGCACCAACACCTCCCACGGGACCAATGTAACTCGTAGGAACTGACCCCGCAGTCGCGGAACTGCCGGTTTGAGAATACGATGGTAATTTGCAAATTTATAGACTTAGGGTTAAAAACATGGCGTTAGAGGGTGAGAACTCGAAATAGCCACCGAACGACCCCGTGGGTGGCACCAACACCTCCCACGGGACCAATGTAACTCGTAGGAACTGACCCCGCAGTCGTGGGACTCCCAGTTTTAGAATATGCCGATAATTTTAATATTTCTAGACTTAGTCTAAAAAACATGGCGTTAGAGGGTGAGAACTCGAAACATCCACCGAACGTCACCGTGGGTGGCACCAACACCTCCCACGGGACCAATGTAACTCGTAGGAGCTGACCCCGCAGCCGAAGGACTCCCGGTTTGAGAATACGACGGTAATTTGCAAATTTCTAGACTTAGCGTTAAAAGCATGGCGTTAGAGGGTGAGAAATCGAAACAGCCCACGAACATCCCCGTGGGTGGCACCAACACCTCCCACTGGACCAATGTCACTCGTAGGAACTGACCCCGCAGCCGCGGGACTCCCTGTTTGAGAATACGACGGTAATTTATAAATTTTTAGACTTAGCCTTAAAAACACGGCGTTAGAGGGTGAGAACTCGAAACTGCCACCGAACGTCCCCGTGGGTGGCACCAACACCTCCCACGGGACCAATGTAACTCGTAGGAACTGACCCCTCAGCCGTGGGACTCCCGTTTTGAGAATACGATGGTAATTTGCATATTTCTTGACTTAGGCTTAAAAACACAACGTTAGAGGTGTAAAACTCGAAACAGCCCTCGAATGTCCCCGTGGGTGGCACCAACACCTCCCACGGGACCAATGTAACTCGAAGGAACTGACCCCGCAGTCGCGGGACTCTTGGTTTGAGAATACGACGGTAATTTGTATATTTATAGACTTAGGGCTAAAAACATGGCGTTAGAGGGTGAGAACTCGAAATAGCCACCGAACGTCCCCGTGGGTGGCACCAACACCTCCCACGGGACCAATGTAACTCGTAGGAGCTGACCCAGCAGCCGCAGGACTCCCGGTTTGAGAATACGATGGTAATTTTGAAATTTCTAGACTTAGCCTTAAAAACACGGCGTTAGAGGGTGATAACTCGAAACAGCCACGGAATGTCCCTGTGGGTGGCACCAACACCTCCCACGGGACCAATGTAAGTCGTAGGAACTGACCCCGCAGCCGCGGGACTCCCGGTTTGAGAATATGACGATAATTTGCATAATTCTTGACTTAGGTTTAAAAACATGGCGTTAGAGGGTGAAAACTTGAAACAGCCCCCGAACGTCCCCGTGGGTGGCACCAACACCTCCCACGGGACCAATGTAACTCGTCGGAACTGACCCCGCAGCCGTGGGACTCCCAGTTTGAGAAGACGACGGTAATTTGCATATTTCTAGACTAAGGCTTAAAAATATGGAGTTAGAAGTGAGAACTCGAAATAGCCCCGAACGTCCCCGTGGGTGGCACCAACACCTCCCACGGGACCAATGTAACTCGTAGGAACTGACCCCGCAGTAGCGGAACTGCCGGTTTGAGAATACGATGGTAATTTGCATATTTCTGAACTTAGGTTTAAAATCATGGCGTTTGAGGGTGAAAACCCGAAACAGCCGCCGAACGTCCCCGTGGGTGGCACCAACCCCTCCCACGGGACCAATGTAACTCGTAGGAACTGACCCCGTAGCCGCGGAACTCCCAGTTTAAGAATACGACAGTAATTTGTATATTTATAGACTTAGGTTTAAAAACATGGCGTTAGAGGGTGAGAACTCGAAACAACCCCCCAACGTCCCCGTGGGTGGCACCAACACCTCCCACGGGACCAATGTAACTCGTAGGAGCTGACCCAGCAGCCGCAGGACTCCCGGTTTGAGAATACGATGGTAATTTTCAAATTTCTAGACTTAGCCTTAAAAACACGACGTTAGAGGGTGATAACTCGAAACAGCCACGGAACATCCCCGTGGGTGGCACCAACACCTCCCACGGGACCAATGTAACTCGTAGGAACTGACCCCGCAGCCGCGGGACTCCCGATTTGAGAATATGACGATAATTTGCATAATTCTTGACTTAGGTTTAAAAACATGGCGTTAGAGGGTGAAAACTTGAAACAGCCCCCGAACGTCCCCGTGGGTGGCACCAACACCTCCCACGGGACCAATGTAACTCGTCGGAACTGACCCCGCAGCCGTGGGACTCCTAGTTTGAGAAGACGACGGTAATTTGCATATTTCTAGACTAAGGCTTAAAAATATGGAGTTAGAAGTGAGAACTCGAAACAGCCCCGAACGTCCCCGTGGGTGGCACCAACACCTCCCACGGGACCAATGTAACTCGTAGGAACTGACCCCGCAGTCGCGGAACTGCCGGTTTGAGAATACGATGGTAATTTGCATATTTCTGAACTTAGGTTTAAAATCATTGCGTTTGAGGGTGAAAACCCGAAACAGCCGCCGAACGTCCCCGTGGGTGGCACCAACCCCTCCCACGGGACCAATGTAACTCGTAGGAACTGACCCCGTAGCCGCGAAACTCCCAGTTTAAGAATACGACTGTAATTTGTATATTTATAGACTTAGGGTTAAAAACATGGCGTTAGAGGGTGAGAACTCGAAACAACCCCCCAACGTCCCCGTGGGTGGCACCAACACCTCCCACGGGACCAATGTAACTCGTAGGAACTGACCCCGCAGCCACGGGACTCCCGGTTTGAGAATACGACGGTAATTTGCAAATTTATAGACTTAGGGTTAAAAACATGGCGTTAGAGGGTGAGAACTCGAAATAGCCACCGAACGACCCCGTGGTTGGCACCAACACCTCCCACGGGACCAATGTAACTCGTAGGAACTGACCCCGCAGTCGTGGGACTCCCAGTTTTAGAATACGACGATAATTTTCATATTTTTAGACTTAGTCTAAAAAACATGGCGTTAGAGGGTGAGAACTCGAAACATCCACCGAACGTCCCCGTGAGTGGCACCAACACCTCCCACGGGACCAATGTAACTCGTAGGAGCTGACCCCGCAGCCGCAGGACTCCCGGTTTGAGAATACGATGATAATTTGCAAATTTCTAGACTTAGCCTTAAAAACATGGCGTTAGAGGGTGAGAAATCGAAACTGCCCACGAACATCCCCGTGGGTGGCACCAACACCTCCCACTGGATCAATGTCACTCGTAGGAACTGCCCCCGCAGCCGCGGGACTCCCTATTTGAGAATATGACGGTAATTTGCAAATTTTTAGACTTAGCCTTAAAAACACGGCGTTAGAGGGTGAGAACTCGAAACTGCCACCGAACGTCCCCGTGGGTGGCACCAACACCTCCCACGGGACCAATGTAACTCGTAGGAACTGACCCCGCAGCCGTGGGATTCCCGGTTTGAGAATACGACTGTAATTTGTATATTTATAGACTTAGGGTTAAAAACATGGCGTTAGAGGGTGAGAACTCGAAATAGCCACCGAACGACCCCGTGGGTGGCACCAACACCTCCCACGGGACCAATGTAACTCGTAGGAACTGACCCCGCAGTCGTGGGACTCCCGGTTTTAGAATACGACGATAATTTTCTTATTTCTAGACTTAGGCTTAAAAACATGGCGTTAGAGGGTGAGAACTCGAAACATCCACCGAACGTCCCTGTGGGTGGCACCAACACCTCCCACGGGACCAATGTAACTCGTAGGAACTGACCCCGCAGTCGTGGGACTCCCGGTTTTAGAATACGACGGTAATTTTCTTATTTCTTGACTTAGGCTTAAAAACATGGCGTTAGAGGGTGAGAAATCGAAACAGCCCACGAACGTCCCCGTGGGTGCCACCAACACCTCCCACTGGACCAATGTCACTCGTAGGAACTGACCCCGCAGCCGCGTGACTCCCGGTTTGAGAATACGACTGTAAGTAGCAAATTTTTTGACTTATCCTTAAAAACATGGCGTTAGAGGGTGAGAACTCGAAACTACCACCGAACGTCCCCGTGGGTGGCACCAACACCTCCCACGGGACCAATGTAACTCGTAGGAACTGACCCCGTAGCCGCGGGACTCCCGGTTTGAGAATACGACGGTAATTTGCATATTTTTTGACTTAGGCTTAAAAACATGGCTTAAGAGGGTGAGTACTCGAAACATCCACCGAACGACCCCGTGGGTGGCACCAACACCTCCCACGGGTCCAATGTAACTCGTAGGAACTGACCCCGCAGCTGCAGGACTTTGTTTGAGAATACGACGGTAATTTGCAAATTTCTAGACTTAGCCTTAAAAACATGGCGTTAGAGGGTGAGAAATCTAAATAGCCCACGAACATCCCCGTGGGTGGCACCAACACCTCCCACTGGACCAATGTCACTCGTAGGAACTGACCCCGCAGCCGCGGGACTCCCGGTTTGAGAATACGACGGTAATTTGTAAATATTTAGACTTAGGCTTAAAAATACGGCGTTAGAGGGTGAGAACTCGAAACAACCACCGAACGTCCCCGTGGGTGGCACCAACACCTCCCACGGGACCAATGTAACTCGTAGGAACTGACCCCGCAGCTGCGGGACTCCCGGTTGAGAATACGATGGTAATTTGCATATTTCTTGACTTAGGCTTAAAAACTTGGCGTTCGAGGTTTGAAACTCAAAACAACCCTCGAACGTCCCCGTGGGTGGCACCAACACCTTCCACGGGACCAATGTAACTTGTAGGAACTGACCTCGCAGTCGCGGGACTCTCGGTTTAAGAATACGATGGTAATTTGTATATTTATAGACCTAGGGTTAAAAACATGGCGTTAGAGGGTGAGAACTCGAAATAGCCATCTAACGACTCTGTGGGTGGCACCAACACCTCCCACCGGACCAATGTAACTCGTAGGAACTGACCCCGCAGTCGTGGGACTCCCGATTTTAGAATACGACGATAATTTTCATATTTCTAGACTTAGGCTTAAAAACATGGCGTTAGAGGGTGAGAACTCGAAACATCCACCGAACGACCCTGTGGGTGGCACCAACACCTCCCACGGGACCAATTTAACTCGTACGAACTGACCCAGAAGACGCGGGACTCCCGGGTTTAGAATACGACGGTAATTTGTTTATTTCTTGACTTAGGCTTAAAAACATGGCGTTAGAGGGTGAGAAATCGAAACAGCCCACGAACGTCCCCGTGGGTGGCTCCAACACCTCCCACTGGACCAATGTCACTCGTAGGAACTGACCCCGCAGCCGCGGGACTCCCGGTTTGAGAATACGACGGAAATTTGCAAATTTTTAGACTTACCCTTAAAAACACGACGATAGAGGGTGAGAACTCGAAACTGCCACCGAACGTGCCCGTGGGTGGCACCAACACCTCCCACGGGACCAATGTAACTCGTAGGAACTGACCCCGCAGCCGCGGGACTCTCGGTTTGAGAATACGATGGTAATTGGCATATTTTTAGACTTATCCTTAAAAACATGGCGTTAGAGGGTGAGAACTCGAAACAGCCCCCGAACGTCCCCGTGGGTGGCACCAACACCTCCCACGGGACCAATGTAACTTGTAGGAACTGACCCCGCAGTCGTGGGACTCACGGTTTGAGAATACGATGGTAATTTGCATATTTCTAGACTTAGGCTTAAAAATATGGAGTTAGAGGGTGAGAACTCGAAACAGCCCCCGAACGTCCCCGTGGGTGGCACCAACACCTCCCACGGGACCAATGTAACTTGTAGGAATTGACCCCGCAGCTGCGGGACTCCCGATTTTAAAATACGATGATAATTTGCATATTTATAGACTTAGGCTTAAAAACATGGTGTTAGAGGGTGAGAACTCGAAACAACCACCGAACATCCTTGTGGGTGGCACCAACACCTCCTACGGGACCAATGTAACTCGTAGGAACTGACCCCGAAGCTGCAGGACTCCCGGTTTGAGAATACGATGGTAATTTTCATATTTCTAGACCTAGTTTTATAATCATGGAGTTAGAGGGTGAAAACCCAAAACAGCATCCGAACGTTCCCGTGGGTGGCACGAACACCTCCCACGGGACAAATGTAACTCGTAGGAACTGACCCCGCAGCCGCGGGACTCCGGGTTTGATAATACGATGGTAATTAGTAAATTTTTAGACTTAGGCTTAAAAACATGGCGTTAGAGCGTGAGAACTCGAAACAGCCCCAGTACGTCCCCGTGGGTGGCTCCAACACCTCCCACGGGACCAATGTAACTCGTAGGAACTGACCCCGCAGCCGTGGGACTCCCGGTTTGTGAATACGACAGTAATTTACATATTTCTAGATTTAGGTTTAAAATCATGGCGTTAGAGGGTGAAAACCCGAAACAACCCCCGAACGTCCTCGTGGGTGGCATCAACAACTCCCTCGGGACCAACGCAACTAGTAGGAACTGACCCCGCAGCCGTGGGACTCCCGTTTTGAGAATACGATGGTAATTTGAATATTTATAGACTTAGGGTTAAAAACATGGCGTTAGAGGGTGAGAAATCGAAACAACCCCCCAACGGCCCGGTGGGTGGCACCAACACCTCCCACGGGACCAATGTAACTCGTAGGAACTGACCCCGCAGCCGCGGGACTCCCGGTTTTAGAATACGACAGTAATTTTTATATTTCTAGACTTAGGCTTAAAACCATGGCGTTAGAGGGTGAGAACTCGAAACAACCCAAGAACGTCCCCGTGGGTGGCACCAACACCTCCCACGGGACCAATGTAACTCTTAGGAACTGACCCCGCATCCGCGGGACTCCCTATTAGAGAATACGACTGTAATTTGCATATATATAGACTTAGGGTTAAAAACATGGCGTTAGAGGGTGAGAACTCGAAACAGCCACCAAGCGTCCCCATGGGTGGCACCAACACCTCCCACAGGACCAATGTAACTTGTAGGAGCTGACCCCACAGTCGCGGGACTCCCGGTTTTAGAATACGATGGTAATTTGCATATTTCAAGGCATAGGCTTAAAAACATGGCGTTAGAGGGTGAGAACTCAAAACAGCCCCCGAACGTCCCCGTGGGTGGCACGAACACCTTCCACGGGACCAATGTAACTCATTGGAGCTGACCCCGCAGCCGCGGGACTCCCGGTTTGAGAATACGAAAAGAATTTACATATTTCCAGATTTAGGTTTAAAATCATGGCGTTATAGGGTGAAAACCCAAAATAACCCCCGAACGTCCCTGTGGGTGGCACCAACACCTCCCACGGGACCAACGTAACTCGTAGGAACTGACCCCGCATCCGCGGGACTCCCGTTTTGAGAATACGATGGTAATTTGCATATTTATAGACTTAGGGTTAAAAACATGGCGTTAGAGGGTGAGAACTCGAAACAACCCCCCAACGGCCCCGTGGGTGGCACCAATACCTCCCACGGGACCAATGTAACTCTTAGGAAAGGACCCCGCAGCCGCGGGACTCCCTGTTTGAGAATACGACAGTAATTTGCATTTTTATAGACTTAGGGTTAAAAACATGGCGTTAGAGGGTGGGAACTCGAAACAGCCACCGGGCATCCCCGTGGTTGGCACCAACACCTCCCACAGGACCAATGTAACTCGTAGGAACTGACCCCACAGTCGCGGGACTCCCGGTTTTAGAATACGATGGTAATTTGCATATTTCAAGACTTTAGCTTAAAAACATGGTGTTAGAGGGTGAGAAATCGAAACAGCCTCCGAACGTCCCCGTGGGTGGCACCAACACCTCCCACGGGACCAATGTAACTCGTAGGAGATGACCCCGCAGCCGCGGGACTCCCGGTTTGAGAATACGACTGTAATTTGAAAATTTCTAGACTTAGCCTTAAATACACGGCGTTAGAGGGTGAGAACTCGAAACAGCCACCGAACGTCCACGTGGGTGGCTCCAACACCTCCCACGGGACCAATGTAACTCGTAGGAACTGACCCGCAGCCGCGGGACTCCCGGTTTGAGAATACAATGGTAATTTGCAAATTTCTTGACTTAGGTTTAAAAACATGGCGTTAGAGGGTGAAAACTCGAAACAGCCCCCAAACGTCCCCGTGGGCGGCACCAACACCTCCCACGGGACTAATGTAACTCGTAGGAACTTACCCCGCAGCCGTGGGACACTCGGTTTGAGGATACAATGGTAATTTGAATATTTCTAGACTTAGGCTTAAAAATATGGAGTTAGAGGGTGAGAACTCGAAATAGCCACCGAACGACCCCGTGGGTGGCACCAACACCTCCCACGGGACCAATGTAACTCGTAGAAACTTTCCCCGCAGTCGTGGGACTCCCGGTTTTAGAATACGACGATATTTTTCATATTTCTAGACTTAGGCTTAAAAACATGGCGTTAGAGGGTGAGAACTCGAGACATCCACCGAACGACCCCGTGGGTGGCACCAACACCTCCCACGGGACCAATGTAACTCATAGGAACTGACCCCGCAGTCGCGGGACTCCCGGTTTTAGAATACGACGATAATTTAGTTATTTCTTGACTTAGGCATAAAAACATGGCGTTAGAGGGTGAGAAATCGAAACAGCCCACGAACGTCCCCGTGGGTGGCACCAACACCTCCCACTGGACCAATGTCACTCGTAGGAACTGACCCCGCAGCCGCGGGACTCCCGGTTTGAGAATACGATGGTAATTTGCAAATTTTTAGACTTAGCCTTAAAAACACGGCGTTAGAGGGTGAGAACTCGAAACTGCCACCGAACGTCCCCGTGGGTGGCACCAACACCTCCCACGGGACCAATGTAACTCGTAGGAACTGACCCCGTAGCCGCGGGACACCCGGTTTGAGAATACGGCGGTAATTTGTATATTTCTAGACTTAGGCTTAAAAATATGGCGTTAGAGGGTGAGAACTCGAAACAGCCCCCGTACGTCCCCGTGGGTGGCACCAACACCTCCCACGGGACCAATGTAACTCGTAGGAACTGACCCCGCAGCCACGGGACTCCCGGTTTGAGAATACGACGGTAATTTACATATTTCTAGATTTAGGTTTAAAATCATGGCGTTAGAGGGTGAAAACCCGAAACAACCCCCGAACGTCCCCGTGGGTGGCACCAACACCTCCCACGGGACCAATGTAACTCGTAGGAACTGACCCCGCAGCCGCGGAACTCCCGGTTTGAGAATACGATGGTAATTTGCATATTTCTATACTTAGGCATAAAAACATGGCGTTAGAGGGTGAAAACTCGAAACAGCCCCAAAACGTCCCCGTGGGAGGTACCAACACCTCCCACGGGACCAATGTAAGTCGTAGGAACTGACCCCGCAGCCGTGGGACTCTCGGTTTGAGGATACAACGGTAATTTGAATATTTATAGACTTAGGCTTAAAAATATGGAGTTAGAGGGGGAGAACTCGAAATAGCCACCGAACGACCCCGTGGGTGGCACCAACACCTCCCACGGGACCAATGTAACTCGTAGGAACTTTCCCCGCAGTCGTGGGACTCCCGGTTTTAGAATACGACGATAATTTTCATATTTCTAGACTTAGGCTTAAAAACATGCCGTTAGAGGGTGAGAACTCGAAACTGCCACTGAACGTCCCCGTGGGTGGCACCAACACCTCCCACGGGACCAATGTAACTCTTAGGAACTAACCCCGCAGCCGCGGAACTCCCGGTTTGAGAATACAATGGTAATTTGCATATTTATAGACTTAGGGTTAAAACCCATGGCGTTAGAGGGTGAGAACTCGAAACAACCCCCCAACATCCCCGTGGGTGGCACCAACACCTCCCACGGGACCATTTAACTCGTAGGAACTGACCCCGCAGCCGCAGGACTCTCGGTTTGAGAATACGATGGTAATTGGCATATTTATAGACTTAGGGTTAAAAACATGGCGTTAGAGGGTGAGAACTTGAAATAGCCCCCGAGCGTCCCCGTGGTTGGCAATAACACCTCCCACAGGACCAATGTAACTCGTAGGAACTGACCCCACAGTCGCGGGACTCCCGGTTTTAGAATACGATGGTAATTTCCATATTTCAAGACTTAGGCTTAAAAACATGGCGTTAGAGGGTGAGAAGTCGAAACAGTCCCCCGAACGCCCCCGTGGGTGGCACGAACACCTTCCACGGGACCAATGTAACTCATAGGAGCTGACCCCGCAGCCGCGGGACTCCCGGTTTGAGAATACGACAATAATTTACATATTTCCAGATTTAGGTTTAAAATCATGGCGTTAGAGGGTGAAAACCCAAAATAACCCCCGAACGTCCCTGTGGGTGGCACCAACACCTCCCACGGGACCAACGTAACTCGTAGGAACTGACCCCGCATCCGCGGGACTCCCGTTTTGAGAATACGATGGTAATTTGCATATTTATAGACTTAGGGTTAAGAACATGGCGTTAGAGGGTGAGAACTCGAAACAACCCCCCAACGGCCCCGTGGGTGGCACCAATACCTGCCACGGGACCAATGTAACTCTTAGGAACGGACCCCGCAGCCGCGGGACTCCCTATTTGAGAATACGACAGTAATTTGCATTTTTATAGACTTAGGGTTAAAAACATGGCGTTAGAGGGTGGGAACTCGAAACAGCCACCGAGCATCCCCGTGGGTGGCACCAACACCTCCCACAGGACCAATGTAACTCGTAGGAACTGACCCCACAGTCGCGGGACTCCCGGTTTTAGAATACGATGGTAATTTGCATATTTCAAGACTTTAGCTTAAAAACATGGTGTTAGAGGGTGAGAAATCGAAATAGCCCCCGAACGTCCCCGTGGGTGGCACCAACACCTCCCACGGGACCAATGTAACTCGTAGGAGCTGACCCCGCAGCCGCGGGACTCCCGGTTTGCGAATAGGACGATAATATGGAAATTTCTAGACTTAGCCTTAAAAACACGGCGTTAGAGGGTGAGAACTCGAAACATCCACCGAACGTCCCCGTGGGTGGCACCAACACCTCCCACGGGACAAATGTAACTCGTAGGAACTGACCCGCAGCCGCGGGACTCCCGGTTTGAGAATACAATGGTAATTTGCATATTTCTTCACTTAGGTTTAAAAACATGGCGTTAGAGGGTGAAAACTCGAAACAGCCCCCAAACGTCCCCGTGGGAGGCACCAACACCTCCCACGGGACCAATGTAACTCGTAGGAACTTACCCCGCAGCCGTGGGACTCTCGGTTTGAGGATACAACGGTAATTTGAATATTTCTAGACTTAGGCTTAAAAATATGCAGTTAGAGGGTGAGAACTCGAAATAGCCACCGAACGACCCCGTGGGTGGCACCAACACCTCCCACGGGACCAATGTAACTCGTAGAAACTTTCCCCGCAGTCGTGGGACTCCCGGTTTTAGAATACGACGATAATTTTCATATTTCTAGACTTAGGCTTAAAAACATGGCGTTAGAGGGTGAGAACTCGAGACATCCACCGAACGTCCCCTTGGGTGGCACCAACACCTCCCACGGGACCAATGTAACTCATAGGAACTGACCCCACAGTCGCGGGACTCCCGGTTTTAGAGTACGATGATAATTTGGTTATTTCTTGACTTAGGCATAAAAACATGGCGTTAGAGGGTGAGAAATCGAAACAGCCCACGAACGTCCCCGTGGGTGGCACCAACACCTCCCACTGGACCAATGTCACTCGTAGGAACAGACCCCGCAGCCGCGGGACTCCCGGTTTGAGAATACGACGGTAATTTGCAAATTTTTAGACTTAGCCTTAAAAACATGGCGTTAGAGGGTGAGAACTCGAAACTGCCACCGAACGTCCCCGTGGGTGGCACCAACACCTCCCACGGGACCAATGTAACTCGTAGGAACTGACCCCGTAGCCGCGGGACTCCCGGTTTGAAAATACGACGGTAATTTGTATATTTATAGAGTTAGGCTTAAAAACATGGCGTTAGAGGGTGAGAACTCGAAACAGCCCCCGTACGTCCCCGTGGGTGGCACCAACACCTCCCACGGGACCAATGTAACTCGTAGGAACTGACCCCACAACCGCGGGACTCCCGATTTGAGAATACGACGGTAATTTACATATTTCTAGATTTAGGTTTAAAATCATGGCGTTAGAGGGTGAAAACCCGAAACAACCCCCGAACGTCCCCGTGGGTGGCACCAACACCTCCCACGGGACTAATGTAACTCGTAGGTGCTGACCCCGCAGCCGCGGGACTCCCGATTTGAGAATACTACGGTAATTTGAAAATTTCTAGACATAGCCTTAAAAACGTGGCGTTAGAGAGTGAGAACTCGAAACAGCCACCGAACGTCCCTAAGGGTGGAACCAACACCTCCCACGGGACCAATGTAAATCGTAGGAACTGACCCCGCAGCCGCCGGACTCCCGGTTTGAGAATACGACGGTAATTGTCATATTTATAGACTTAGGGTTAAAAACATGGCGCTAGAGGGTGAGAACTTGAAATAGCCACCGAGCGTCTCCGTGGGTGGCACCAACACCTCCCACAGGATCAATGTAACTCGTAGGAACGGACCCCACAGTCGCGGGACTCCCGGTTTTAAAATACGACGGTAATTTGCATATTTCAAGACTTAGGCTTAAAAACATGGCGTTAGAGGGTGAGAAATCGAAATAGCCCCCGAATGTTCTCGTGGGTGGCACCAACACCTCCACGGGACCAATGTAACTCCTAGGAGCTGACCCCGTAGCCGCTGGACTCTCGATTTGAGAATACGACGGTAATTTGAAAATTTCTAGACATAGCTTTAAAACACGGCGTTAGAGAGTGAGAACTCGAAACAGCCACCGAACGTCCCCGTGGGTGGCTGCAACACCTCCCACGGGACCAATGTAACTCGTATGAACTTACCCCGCAGCCACAGGACTCCCGATTTGAGAATACGGCGGTAATTTGCATATTTCTAGACTTAGGCTTAAAAACATGGCGTTAGAGGGCGAGAACTCGAAACAGCCCCCGAACGTCCCCGTGGGTGGCACCAACACCACCCAAGGGACCAATGTAACTCGTAGGAACTGACCCCGCAGCCGTGGGACTCCCGGTTTGAGAATTCGACGGTAATTTGCAAATTTCTAGACTTAGGCTTAAAAATACGGAGTTAGAGGTGAGAACTCGAAGCAGCCCCCGAACGTCCCCGTGGGTGGTACCAACACCTCCCACGGGACCAATGTAACTCGTAGGAACTGCCCCCGCAGCCGCGGAACTCCCGATTTGAGAATAAAATGGCAATTTGCATATTTATAGACTTAGGGTTAAAAACATGGCGTTAGAGGGTGAGAACTCGAAACAGCCCCCCAACGTCCCCGTGGGTGGCACCAACACCTCCCACGGGACCAATGTAACTCGTAGGAACTGACCCGGCAGCCGCGGGACTCCCGGTTTGAGCATACGATGATAATTTGCATATTTATAGGCTTAGGGTTAAAAACATGGCGTTAGAGGGTGAGAACTCGAAACAACCCTCCAACGGCACCGTGGGTGACACCAACACCTCCCACGGGACCAATGTAACTCGTAGGAACTGACCCCGTAGCCGCGGGACTCCCGGTTTTAGAATACGTCGGTAATTTTCATATTTTTAGACTTAGGCTTAAAACCATGGCGTTAGAGGGTGAGAACTCGAAACAGCCATCGAACGTCCCCGTGGGTGGAACCAACACCTCCCACGGGACCAATGTGACCCTTAGGAACTGACCCCGCAGCCGCAGGACTCCCTGTTTGAGAATATGACAGTAATTTCATATTTATAGACTTAGGGTTAAAAACATGGCGTTAGAGGGTAAGAACTCGAAACAGCCACCGAGCATCCCCGTGGGTGGCACCAACACCTCCCACAGGACCAATGTAACTCATAGGAACTAACCCCACAGTCGCGGGACTCTCGATTTTAGAATACGAAGGGAATTTTCATATTTCTAGACTTAGGCTTAAAACCATGGCATTAGAGGGTGAGAACTCGAAACAGCCACCGAACGTCCCCGTGGGTGGCACCAACACCTCCTACGGGACCAATGTAACTCTTAGGAACTGACCCCGCAGCCGCGGGACTCCCTGTTTGAGAATACGACAGTAATTTGCATATTTATAGACTTAGGGTTAAAAACATGGCGTTAGAGGGTGAGAACTCGAAACAGCCACCGAGCATCCCCGTGGGTGGCACCAACACCTCCCACAGGACCAATGTAACTCGTAGGAACTGACCCCATAGTCGCGGGACTCCCGGTTTTAGAATACGATGGTAATTTGCATATTTCAAGACTTAGGCTTAAAAACATGGTGTTAGAGGGTGAGAAGTCGAAATAGCCACCGAACATTTCCGTGGGTGGCACCAACACCTCCCACGGGACCAATGTAACTCGTAGGAACTGACCCCACAGTCGCGGGACTCCCGGTTTTAGAATACGATGGTAATTTTCATATTTCAAGACTTAGGCTTAAAACATGGTGTTAGAGGGTGAGAACTCGAAACAGCCCACGAACGCCCCCGTGGGTGGCACCAACACCTCCCACGGGACCAATGTAACTCTTAGGAACTGACCCCGCAACCGCGGGACTCCCTGTTTGAGAATACGATAGTAATTTGCATATTTATAGACTTAGGGTTAAAAACATGGCGTTAGAGGGTGAGAACTCAAAACAGCCACCAAGCATCCCCGTGGGTGGCACCAACACCTCCCACAGGACCAATTAACTCGTAGGAACTGACCCCGCAGCCGCGGGACTCCCGGTTTTAGAATACGACAGTAAGTTTCATATTTCTAGACTTGTGCTAAAACCATGGCGTTAGAGGGTGAGAACTCGAAATAGCCACCGAACGTCCCCGTCGGTGGCACCAACACCTCCCACGGGACCAATGTAACTCTTAGGAACTGACCCCGCAACTGCGGGACTCCCTGTTTGAGAAAACGATAGTAATTTGCATATTTATAGACTTAGGGTTAAAAACATGGCGTTAGAGGGTGAGACCTCAAAACAACCACCAAGCATCCCCGTGGGTGGCACCAACACCTCCCACATGACCAATGTAACTCGTAGGAACTGACCCCACAGTCGCAGGACTCCCGGTTTTAGAATACGATGGTAATTTGCATATTTCAAGACTTAGGCTTAAAAACATGGTGTTAGAGGGTGAGAAATGAAAACAGCCCCCGAACGTCCCCGTGGGTGGCACCAACACCTCCCACGGGACCAATATAGCTCGTAGGAGCTGACCCCGCAGCCTCGGGACTCCCGGTTTGAGAATATTACGGTAATTTGTAAATTTCTGGACTTAGCCTTAAAAACACGACGTTAGAGGGTGAGAACTCGAAACAGCCACTGAACGTCCCCGTGGGTGGCACCAACACCTCCCACGGGACCAATAACTCGTAGGAACTGACCCTGCAGTCGTGGGACTCTCGGTTTTAGAATACGACAATAATTTTCATATTTCTAGACTTAGGCTTAAAAACATGGCGTTAGAGGATGAGAACTCAAAACATCCACCGAACGTCCCCGTGGGTGGCACCAACACCTCCCACGGGACTAATGTAACTCATAGGAACTGACCCAGCAGTCGCGGGACTCCCGGTTTTAGAATACGACGGTAATTTGCTTATTTCTTGACTTAGGCTTAAAAACATGGCGTTAGAGGGTGAGAAATCAAAACAGCCCACGAACGTCACCATGGGTGGCACCAACACCTCCCACTGGACCAATGTCACTCGTAGGAACTGACCCCGCAGCCGCGGGACTCCCGGTTTGAGAATACGACGATAATTTGCAAATTTTTAGACTTAGCCTTAAAAACACGGTGTTAGAGGGTGAGAACTCGAAACTGCCACCGAACGTCCACGTGGGTGGCACCAACACCTCCCACGGGACCAATGTAACTCGTAGGAACTGACCCCGTAGCCGCGGGACTCCCGGTTTGAGAATACGGCGGTAATTTGCATATATTTTGACTTAGGCTTAAAAATATGGCGTTAGAGGGTGAGAACTCGAAAGATCCACCGAACGTCCCGGTGGGTGGCACCAACACCTCCCACGGGACCAATGTAACTCGTAGGAGCTGACCCCGCAGCCGCAGGACTCCTGGTTTAAGAATACGATGGTAATTTGCAAATTTCTAGACTTAGCCTAAAAAACATGGCGTTAGAGGGTGAGAAATCGAAACAGCCCACGAACATCCCCGTGGGTGGCACCAACACCTCCCACTGGACCAATGTAACTCGTAGGAACTGACCCCACAGTCGCGGGACTCCCGGTTTTAGAATACGATGGTAATTTTCATATTTCAAGACTTAGGCTTAAAACATGGTGTTAGAGGGTGAGAACTCGAAACAGCCCCCGAACGCCCCCGTGGGTGGCACCAACACCTCCCACGGGACCAATGTAACTCTTAGGAACTGACCCCGCAGCCGCGGGACTCCCTATTTGAGAATACGATAGTAATTTGCATATTTATAGACTTAGGGTTAAAAACATGGCGTTAGAAGGTGAGAACTCAAAACAGCCACCAAGCATCCCCGTGGGTGGCACCAACACCTCCCACAGGACCAATGTAACTCGTTGGAACTGACCCCGCAGCCGCGGGACTCCCGGTTTTGGAATACGACAGTAATTTTCATATTTCTAGACTTGTGCTAAAACCATGGCGTTAGAGGGTGAGAACTCGAAATAGCCACCGAACGTCCCCGTCGGTGGCACCAACACCTCCCACGGGACCAATGTAACTCTTAGGAACTGACCCCGCAACCGCGGGACTCCCTGTTTGAGAATACGATAGTAATTTGCATATTTATAGACTTAGGGTTAAAAACATGGCGTTAGAGGGTGAGAACTCAAAACAGCCACCAAGCATCCCCGTGGGTGGCACCAACACCTCCCACATGACCAATGTAACTCGTAGGAACTGACCCCACAGTCGCGGGACTCCCGGTTTTAGAATACGATGGTAATTTGCATATTTCAAGAGTTAGGCTTAAAAACATGGTGTTAAAGGGTGAGAAATGAAAACAGCCCCCGAACGTCCCCGTGGGTGGCACCAATACCTCCCACGGGACCAATATAGCTCGTAGGAGCTGACCCCGCAGCCGCGGGACTCCCGGTTTGAGAATATTATGGTAATTTGTAAATTTCTAGACTTAGCCTTAAAAACACGACGTTAGAGGGTGAGAACTCGAAACAGCCACTGAACGTCCCCGTGGGTGGCACCAACACCTCCCACGGGACCAATAACTCGTAGGAACTGACCCTGCAGTCGTGGGACTCCCGGTTTTAGAATACGACGATAATTTTCATATTTCTAGACTTAGGCTTAAAAACATGGCGTTAGAGGATGAGAACTCAAAACATCCACCGAACGTCCCCGTGGGTGGCACCAACACCTCCCACGGGACTAATGTAACTAATAGGAACTGACCCTGTAGTCGCGGGACTCCCGGTTTTAGAATACGACGGTAATTTGCTTATTTCTTGACTTAGGCTTAAAAACATGGCGTTAGAGGGTGAGAAATCAAAACAACCCACGAACGTCCCCATGGGTGGCACCAACACCTCCCACTGGACCAATGTCACTCGTAGGAACTGACCCCGCAGCCGCGGGACTCCCGGTTTGAGAATACGCCGATAATTTACAAATTTTTAGACTTAGCCTTAAAAACACGGTGTTAGAGGGTGAGAACTCGAAACTGCCACCGAACGTCCACGTGGGTGGCACCAACACCTCCCACGGGACCAATGTAACTCGTAGGAACTGACCCCGTAGCCGCGGGACTCCCGGTTTGAGAATACGGCGGTAATTTGCATATATTTTGACTTAGACTTAAAAATATGGCGTTAGAGGGTGAGAACTCGAAAGATCCACCGAACGTCCCCGTGGGTGGCACCAACACCTCCCACGGGACCAATGTAACTCGTAGGAGCTGACCCCGCAGCCGCAGGACTCCTGGTTTAAGAATACGACGGTAATTTGCAAATTTCTAGACTTAGCCTTAAAAACATGGCGTTAGAGGGTGAGAAATCGAAACAGCCCACGAACATCCCCGTGGGTGGCACCAACACCTCCCACTGGACCAATGTAACTCCCGGTTTTAGAATACGATGGTAATTTTCATATTTCAAGACTTAGGCTTAAAACATGGTGTTAGAGGGTGAGAAGTCGAAACAGCCCCCGAACGCCCCCGTGGGTGGCACCAACACCTCCCACGGGACCAATGTAACTCTTAGGAACTGTCCCCGCAGCCGCGGGACTCCCTGTTTGAGAATACGATAGTAATTTGCATATTTATAGACTTAGGGTTAAAAACATGGCGTTAGAGGGTGAGAACTCAAAACAGCCACCAAGCCTCCCCGTGGGTGGCACCAACACCTCCCACAGGACCAATGTAACTCGTAGGAACTGACACCGCAGCCGCGAGACTCCCGGTTTTAGAATACGACAGTAATTTTCATATTTCTAGACTTGTGCTAAAACCATGGCGTTAGAGGGTGAGAACTCGAAACATCCACCGAACGTCCCCGTCGGTGGCACTAACACTTCCCACGGGACCAATGTAACTCTTAGGAACTGACCCCGCAACCGCGGGACTCCCTGTTTGAGAATACGATAGTAATTTGCATATTTATAGACTTAGGGTTAAAAACATGGCGTTAGAGGGTGAGAACTCAAAACAGCCACCAAGCATCCCCGTGGGTGGCACCAACACCTCCCACATGACCAATGTAACTCGTAGGAACTGACCTCACAGTCGCGGGACTACCGGTTTTAGAATACGATGGTAATTTGCATATTTCAAGACTTAGGCTTAAAAACATGGTGTTAGAGGGTGAGAAATGAAAACAACCCCCGAACGTCCCCGTGGGTGCCACCAACACCTCCCACGGGACCAATATAGCTCGTAGGAGCTGACCCCGCAGCCGCGGGACTCCCGGTTTGAGAGACTTACGGTAATTTGTAAATTTCTAGACTTAGCCTTAAAAACACGATGTTAGAGGGTGAGAACTCGAAACAACCACTGAACGTCCCCGTGGGTGGCACCAACACCTCCCACGGGACCAATAACTCGTAGGAACTGACCCTGCAGTCGTGGGACTCCCGGTTTTAGAATACGACGATAATTTTCATATTTCTAGACTTAGGCTTAAAAACATGGCGTTAGAGGATGAGAACTCAAAACATCCACCGAACGTCCCCGTGGGTGGCACCAACACCTCCCACGGGACTAATGTAACTCATAGGAACTGACCCTGCAGTCGTGGGACTCCCGGTTTTAGAATACGAAGGTAATTTGCTTATTTCTTGACTTAGGCTTAAAAACATGGCGTTAGAGGGTGAGAAATCAAAACATCCCACGAACGTCCCCATGGGTGGCACCAACACCTCCCACTGGACCAATGTCACTCGTAGGAACTGACCCCGCAGCCGCGGGACTCCCGGTTTGAGAATACGATGATAATTTGCAAATTTTTAGACTTAGCCTTAAAAACACGGTGTTAGAGGGTGAGAACTCGAAACTGCCACCGAACGCCCACGTGGGTGGCACCAACACCTCCCACGGGACCAATGTAACTCGTAGGAACTGACCCCGTAGCCGCGGGACTCCCGGTTTGAGAATACGACGGTAATTTCCATATATTTTGACTTAGGCTTAAAAATATGGCGTTAGAGGGTGAGAACTCGAAAGATCCACCGAACGTCCCCGTGGGTGGCACCAACACCTCCCACGGGACCAATGTAATTCGTAGGAGCTGACCCCGCAGCCGCAGGACTCCTGGTTTAAGAATACGACGGTAATTTGCAAATTTCTAGACTTAGCCTTAAAAACATGGCGTTAGAGGGTGAGAAATCGAAACAGCCCACGGACATCCCCGTGGGTGGCACCAACACCTACCACTGGACCAATGTCACTCGTAGGAACTGACCCCGCAACCGCGGGACTCCCGATTTGAGAATAGGACGGTAATTTTCAAATTTCTTGACTTAGCCTTAAAAAAACGGCGTTAGAGGGTGAGAACTCGAAACAACCACCGAACGTCCTCGTGGGTGGCACCAACACCACCCACAGGACCAATGTAACTCGTAGGAACTGACCCCACAGTCACGGGACTCCCAGTTTTAGAATACGATGATAATTTGCATATTTCAAGACTTAGGCTTAAAGACATGGCGTTAGAGGGTGAGAACTCGAAACAGCCCCCGAACGCCACCGTGGGTGGCACGAACACCTTCCACGGGACCAATGTAACTCATAGGAGCAGACTCCGCAGCCGCGGGACTCCCGGTTTGAGAATACGACGAAAATTTACATATTTTCCGATTTAGGTTTAAAATCATGGCGTTAGAGGGAGAAAACCCAAACCAACCCTAGAACGTCCCTGTGGGTGGCACCAATACCTCCCGCGGGACCAACGTAACTCGTAGGAACTAACCCCTCAGCTGCGGGACTCCCGTTTTGAGAATAAAATGGTAATTTGCATATTTATAGACTTAGGCTTAAAAACATGGCATTAGAGGGTGAGAACTCGAAACAACCCCCCAATGGCCCCGTGGGTGGCACCAACACCTCCCACGGGACCAATGTAACTCGTAGGAACTGACCCCGCGGCCGCGGGACTCCCGGTTTTAGAATACGACGGTAATTTTCATATTTCTAGACTTAGGTTTAAAACCATGGCGTTAGAGGGTGAGAACTCGAAACAGCCACCGAACGTCCCCGTGGGTGGCACCAACACCTCCCACGGGACCAATGTAACTCTTAGGAATTGACCCCGCGGCCGCGGGGCTCCCTGTTTGAGAATACGACAGTAATTTACATATTTATAGACTTAGGATTAAAAACATGGCGCTAGAGGGTGAGAACTCGAAACAGCCACCGAGCATACCCGTGGGTGGCACCAACGCCTCCCACAGGACCAATGTAACTCATAGGAACTGAGCCCACAGTCGCGGGACTCCCGGTTTTAGAATACGACTGTAATTTTCATATTTCTAGACTTAGGCTTAAAACCATGGCGTTAGAGGGTGAGAACTCGAAACAACCACCGAACGTCCCTGTGGGTGGCACCAACACATCCCACGGGACCAATGTAACTCTTAGGAACTGACCCCGCAGCCGCGGGACTCCCTATTTGAGAACACGACAGTAATTTGCATATTTATAGACTTAGGGTTAACAACATGGCGTTAGAGGGTGAGAACTCAAAACAACCACCGAGCATCCCCGTGGGTGGCACCAACACCTCCCACAGGACCAATGTAACTCGTAGGAACTGACCCCACAGTCGCGGGACTCCCGATTTTAGAATACGATGGTAATTTGCATATTTCAAGACTTAGGAAAACATGGTGTTAGAGGGTGAGAACTCGAAACAGCCACCGAACGTCCCCATGGGTGGCACCAACACCTCCCACGGGACCAATGTAACTCGTAGGAACTGACCACACAATCGCGGGACTCCCGGTTTTAGAATACGACGGTAATTTGCATATTTAAAGACTTAGGCTTAAAAACATGGTGTTAGAGTGTGAGAACTCAAAACAGTAACCGAACGCCCCCGTGGGTGGCACCAACACCTCCCACGGGACCAATGTAACTCGTAGGAACTGACCCCACAGCCACGGGACTCCCGGTTTTAGAATACGACGGTAATTTTCATATTTCTAGACTTAGGCTTAAAACCATGGCGTTAGAGGGTGAGAACTCGAAACAGCCACCGAACGTCCCCATGGGTGGCACCAACACCTCCCACGGGACCAATGTAACTCGTAGGAACTGACCACACAATCGCGGGACTCCCGGTTTTAGAATACGACGGTAATTTGCATATTTAAAGACTTAGGCTTAAAAACATGGTGTTAGAGTGTGAGAACTCAAAACAGCAACCGAACGCCCCCGTGGGTGGCACCAACACCTCCCACGGGACCAATGTAACTCGTAGGAACTGACCCCACAGCCACGGGACTCCCGGTTTTAGAATACGACGGTAATTTTCATATTTCTAGACTTAGGCTTAAAACCATGGCGTTAGAGGGTGAGAACTCGAAATAGCCACCGAACGACCCCGTGGGTGGAACCAACACCTCCCACGGGACCAATGTAACTCGTAGAAACTTTCCCCGCAGTCGTGGGACTCCCGGTTTCAGAATATGATGGTAATTTGCATATTTCATGACTTAGGCTTAAAAACATGGCGTTAGAGGGTGAAAACTCGAAACAGCCCCCAAACGTCCCCGTGGGAGGCACCAACACCTCCCACGGGACCAATGTAACTCGTAGGAACTGCCCCCGCAGCCGTGGGACTCTCGGTTTGAGAATACGAAGGTAATTTGAATATTTCTAGACTTAGGCTTAAAAATATGGAGTTAGAGGGTGAGAACTCGAAATAGCCACCGAACGACCCCGTGGGTGGCACCAACACCTCCCACGGGACAATGTAACTCGTAGGAACTTTCCCCACAGTCGTGGGACTCCCGATTTTAGAATACGACGGTAATTTTCATATTTCTAGACTTAGGTTTAAAAACATGGCGTTAGAGGGTGAGAATTAGAAACATCCACCGAACGGCCCCGTGGGTGGCACCAACACCTCCCACGGGACCAATATAACTCATAGGAACTGACCCCGTAGTCGCGGGACTCCCGGTTTTAGAATATGACGGTAATTTGCTTATTTCTTGACTTAGGCTTAAAAACATGGCATTAGAGGATGAGAAATTGAAATATCCCACGAACGTCCCCGTGGGTGGAACCAACACCACCCACTGGACCAATGTCACTCGTAGGAACTGATCCCGCAGCCGCGGGACTCCCGGTTTGAGAATGCGACGGTAATTTGCAAATTTCTGGACTTAACCTTAAAAACACGGCGTTAGAGGCTTAAAACCCAAAACAGCACCCGAATGTCCCCGTGGGTGGCAACAACACCTCCCACAGGGCAAATTTAACTCATAGGAACTGACCCCGCAGCCGCGGGACTCCCGGTTTGAGAATACGACGGTAATTTGTAAATTTCTAGACTTAGGCTTAAAAACATGGCGTTAGAGGGTGAGAACTCGAAACATCCCCCGTACGTCCCCGTGGGTGGCACCAACACTTCCCATGGTACCAATGTAACTCGTAGGAACTGACCCCGCAGCCGCGGGACTCCCGGTTTGAGAATACGACGGTAATTTACATATTTCTAGATTTAGGTCTAAAATCATGGCGTTAGAGGGTGAAAACCTGAAACAACCCCGAACGTCCCCGTGGGTGGCACCAACACCTCCCACGGGACCAACGTAACTCGTAGGAACTGACCCCGCAGCCGCAGGATTGTCGTTTTGAGAATACGACGATAATTTGCATATTTATAAACTTAGGGTTAAAAACACGGCGTTAGAGGGTGAAACTCGAAACATACCCCCACGGCCCCGTGGGTGGCACCAACACCTCCCACGGGACCAGTGTAACTCGTAGGAGTTGACCCCGCTGCCGCGGGACTCCAGGTTTGAGAATAAGATGGTAATTTGCAAATTTCTAGACTTAGCCTTAAAAACAAGGCGTTAGATGGTGAGAACTCGAAACAGCCACCGAACGTCCCCGTGAGTGGCACCAACACCTCCCACGGGACCAATGTAACTCGTAGGAACTGACCCCGCAGCCGTGGGACTCCCGGTATGAGAATACGACTGTAATTTGCATATTTCTAGACTTAGGCTTAAAAATATAGAGTTAGAGGTGAGAACTCGAAACAGCCACCGAGCGTCCCCGTGGGTGGCACCAACACCTCCCACGGGACCAATGTAACTCGTAGGAACTGATCCCGCAGCCGCGGAACTCCCAGTTTTAGAATACGACGATAATTTTCATATTTCTAGACTTAGGCTTAAAAACATGGCGTTAGAGGGTGAGAACTCGAAACAGCCGCCGAACGTCCCCGTGGGTGGCCCTATCACCTCCCACGGGACTAATGTAACTCGTAGGAACCGACCCCACAGTCGCGGGACTCCCGGTTTTAGAATACAATAGTAATTTGCATATTTCAAGACTTAGGCTTAAAAACATGGCGTTAGAAGGTGAGAAATCAAAACAGCCCCCGAACGTCCCCGTGGGTGGCACGAACACCTCCCACGGGACCAATGTAACTCTTAGGAGCTGACCCCGCAGCCGCGGAATTCCAGGTTTGAGAATACGACGGTAATTTTCAAATTTCTAGAGTTAGCCTTAAAAAACACGGGGTTAGAGGGTGAGAACTCGAAACAGCCACCCAACGTCCCCGTGGGTGGCACCAACACCTCCCACGGGACCAATGTAACTCGTAGGAACTGACCCCGCAGCCGCGGGACTCCCGCGTTTAGAATACGATGGTAATTTTCATATTTCTTGACTTAGGCTTAAAAACATGGCGTTAGAGGGTGAAAACTGGAAACAGCCCCCAAACGTCCCCGTGGGTGGCACCAACACCTCCCACGGGACCAATGTAACTCTTAGGAACTGACCCCGCAGCCGTGGGACTCCCGGTTTGAGAATACAATGATAATTTGCATATTTCTAGACTTAGGCTTAAAAATATGGAGTTAGAGGTGAGAACTCGAAACAGCCCCCGAACGTCCCCGTGGGTGGCACCAACACCTCCAACGGGACCAATGTAACTCATAGGAACTGAACCCGCAGCCGTGGGACTCCCGGTTTGAGAATACAATGGTAATTTGCATATTTATAGAGTTAGGGTTAAAACACATGGCGTTAGAGGGTGAGAACTCGAAACAACCCCGTAACGGCCCCGTGGGTGACCCCAACACCTCCCACGGGACCAATGTAACTCGTAGGAACTGACCCCGCAGCCGCGGGACTCCCAGTTTTAGAATACGACGGTAATTTTCATATTTCTAGACTTAGGCTTAAAACCATTGCGTTGGAGGGTGAGAACTCGAAACAGCCACCGAACGTCCACGTGGGTGGAACCAACACCTCCCACGGGACCAATGTGACTCTTAGGAACTGACCCCGCAGCCGCGGGACTCCCTGTTTGAGAATACGACAGTTATTTACATATTTATGGACTTAGGGTTAAAAACATGGCGTTAGAGGGTGAGAACTCGAAACAGCCACCGAGCATCCCCGTGGGTGGCACCAACACCTCCCACAGGACCAATGTAACTCGTAGGAACTGACCCCACAGTCCCGGGACTCCCGATTGTAGAATATGACGGTAATTTTCATATTTCTAGACTTAGGCTTAAAACCATGTCGTTAGAGGGTGAGAACTCGAAACAGCCACCGAACGTCCCCGTGGGTGGCACCAACACCTCCCACGGGACCAATGTAACTCTTAGGAACTGACCCCGCAGCCGCGGGACTCCCTGTTTGAGAATACGACAGTAATTTGCATAATTATAGACTTAGGGTTAAAAACATGGCGTTAGAGGGTGAGAACTCGAAACAGCCACCGAGCATCCCCGTGGGTGGCACCAACACCTCCCACAGGACCAATGTAACTCGTAGGAACTAACACTATAGTCGCGGGACTCCCGGTTTTAGAATACGATGGTAATTTGCATATTTCAAGACTTAGGCTTAAAAACATGGTGTTAGAGGGTGAGAAGTCGAAACAGCCACCGAACGTTCCCGTGGGTGGCACCAACAACTCCCACGGGACCAATGTAACTCGTAGGAACTGACCCCACAGTCGCGGGACTCCCGGTTTGAGAATACGATGGTAATTTTCATATTTCAAGACTTAGTCTTAAAACATAGTGTTAGAGGGTGAGAACTCGAAACAGCCCCCGAACGCTCCCGTGGGTGGCACCAACACCTCCCACGGGACCAATGTAACTCGTAGGAACTGACCCCGCAGCCGCGGGACTCCCGGTTTTAGAATACGATGATAATTTTCATATTTCTAGACTTAGGCTAAAACCATGGCTTTAGAGGGTGAGAACTCGAAACAGCCACCGAACGTCCCCGTGGGTGGCACCAACACCTCCCACGGGACCAATGTAACTCTTAGGAACTGACCCCGCAGCCGCGGGACTCACTGTTTGAGAATACGACAGTAATTTTCATATTTATAGACTTAGGGTTAAAAACATGGCGTTAGACGGTGAGAACTCGAAACAGCCACCAAGCATCCCCGTGGGTGGAACCAACACCTCCCACAGGACCAATGTAACTCATAGGAACTGACCCCACAGTCGCGGGACTCCCGGTTTTAGAATACGATGGTAATTCGCATATTTCAAGACTTAGGCTTAAAAACATGGTGTTAGAGGGTGAGAAATCGAAACAGCCCCCGAACATCCCCGTGGGTGGAACCAACACCTCCCACGGGACCAATGTAACTCGTAGGAGCTGACCCCGCAGCCGCGGGACGCCCGGTTTGAGAATACGACGGTAATTTGCAAATTTCTAGACTTAGCCTTAAAAACACGGCGTTAGAGGGTGAGAACTCGAAACAGCCACCGAACTTCGCCGTGGCTGGCACCAACACCTCCCACGGGACCAATGTAACTCGTAGGAACTGATCCCACAGCCGCGGGACTCCCGGTTTGAGAATACGATGGTAATATGCATATTCTTGACTTAGGTTTAAAAACATGGCGTTAGAGGGTGAAAACTGGAAACAGCCCCCAAACATCCCCGTGGGAGGCACCAACACCTCCCATGGGACCAGTGTAACTTGTAGGAACTGACCCCGCAGCCGTGGGACTCTCGGTTTGAGGATACAACGGTAATTTGAATATTTCTATACTTAGGCTTAAAAAATGTTGTTAGAGGGTGAGAACTCGAAACAGCCCCCGAACGTCCCCGTGGGTGGCATCAACACCTCCCACGGGACCAATGTAAATCGTAGGAACTGAACCCGCAGCTGCGGGACTCCTAGTTTTAGAATACGATGGTAATTTGTATATTTATAGACTTACTGTTAAAACACATGGCGTTAGAGGGTGAGAACTCGAAAAAACCCCCCAACGTCCCCGTGGGTGGCACCAACACCTCCCACGGGACCAATGTAACTCGTAGGAACTGACCCCGCAGCCGCGGGACTCTCGGTTTGAGAGTACGATGGTAATTGGTATATTTATAGACTTAGGGTTAAAAACATGGCGTTAGAGGGTGAGAACTTGAAATAGCCACCGAGCTTCCCCGTGGTTGGCACCAACACCTCCCAAAGGACCAATGTAACTCTTAGGAACTGACCCCACAGTCGCGGGACTCCCAGTTTTAGAATACGATTGTAATTTGCATATTTCAAGACTTAAGCTTAAAAACATGGTGTTAGAGGGTGAGAAGTCGAAACAGCCACTGAACGTTCCCGTGGGTGGCACCAACAACTCCCACAGGACCAATGTAACTCGTAGGAACTGACCCCACAGTCGCGGGACTCCCGGTTTTAGAATACGATGGTAATTTTCATATTTCAAGACTTAGTCTTAAAACATGGTGTTAGAGGGTGAGAACTCGAAACAACCCCCGAACGCTCCCGTGGGTGGCACCAACACCTACCACGGGACCAATGTAACTCGTAGGAACTGACCCCGCAACCGCGGGACTCCCGGTTTTAGAATACGACGATAATTTTCATATTTCTAGACTTAGGCTAAAACCATGGCGTTAGAGGGTGAGAACTCGAAACAGCCACCGAACGTCCCCGTGGGTGGCACCAACACCTCCCACGGGACCAATGTAACTCTTAGGAACTGACCCTGCAGCCGCGGGACTCACTGTTTGAGAATACGACAGTAATTTTGCATATTTATAGACTTAGGGTTAAAAACATGGCGGTAGACGGTGAGAACTCGAAACAGCCACCAAGCATCCCCGTGGGTGGAACCAACACCTCCCACAGGACCAATGCAACTCATAGGAACTCACCCCACAGTCGCGGGACTCCCGGTTTTAGAATACGATGGTAATTCGCATATTTCAAGACTTAGGCTTAAAAACATGGTGTTAGAGGGTGAGAAATCGAAACAGCCCCCGAACATCCCCGTGGATGGCACCAACACCTCCCACGGGACCAATGTAACTCGTAGGAGCTGACCCCGCAGCCGCGGGACTTCCGGTTTGAGAATACGACGGTAATTTGCAAATTTCTAGACTTAGCCTTAAAAACACGGCGTTAGAGGGTTAGAACTCGAAACAGCCACCGAACGTCGCCGTGGGTGGCACCAACACCTCCCACGGGACCAATGTAACTCGTAGGAACTGACCCCGCAGCCGCGGGACTCCCGGTTTGAGAATACGATGGTAATTTACATATATCTTAACTTAGGCTTAAAAACATGGCGTTTGAGGGTGAAAACTCGACACAGCCCCCGAACGTCCCCGTGGGTGGCACCAACACCTCCCACGGGACCAATGTAACTCGTAGGAACTGAACCCGCTGCCACGGGACTCCCGTTTTGAGAATACGACGGTAATTTGTATATTCTTGACTTAGGTTTAAAAACATGGCGTTAGAGGGTGAAAACTCGAAACCGCCCCCAAACATCCCCGTGGGAGGCACCAACACCTCCCATGGGACCAGTGTAACTCGTAGGAACTGACCCCGCAGCCGTGGGACTCTCGGTTTGAGGATACAATGGTAATTTGAATATTTCTATACTTAGGCTTAAAAATATGGAGTTAGAGGGTGAGAACTCGAAACAGCCCCCGAACGTCCCCGTAGGTGGCACCAACACCTCCCACGGGACCAATGTAACTCGTAGGAACTGAACCCGCAGCCGCGGGACTCCTGGTTTTAGAATACGATGGTAATTTGTATATTTATAGACTTACTGTTAAAACACATGGCGTTAGAGGGTGAGAACTCGAAACAACCCCCCAACGTCCCCGTGGGTGGCACCAACACCTCCCACGGGACCAATGTAACTCGTAGGAACTGACCCCGCAGCCGCGGGACTCTCGGTTTGAGAGTACGATGGTAATTGGTATATTTATAGACTTAGGGTTAAAAACATGGCGTTAGAGGGTGAGAACTTGAAATAGCCACCGAGCTTCCCCGTGGTTGGCACCAACACCTCCCACAAGACCAATGTAACTCGTAGGAACTGACCCCACAGTCGCGGGACTCCCAGTTTTAGAATAAGATGGTAATTTTCATATTTCAAGACTTAGACTTAAAAACATGGTGTTAGAGGGTGAGAACTCGAAACAGCCCCCGAACGCACCCGTGGGTGGCACCAACACCTTCCACGGGACCAATGTAACTCATAGGAGCTGACCCCGCAGCCGCGGGACTCCCGGTTTGAGAATGCGACGATAATTTACATATTCCCAGATTTAGGTTTAAAATCATGGCGTTAGAGGGTTAAAAACCAAAACAACCCCCGAACGTCCCTGTGGGTGGCACCAACACCTCCCACGGGACCAACGTAACTCGTAGGAACTGACCCCGCAGTCGCGGGACTCCCGTTTTGAGAATACGATAGTAATTTTCTTATTTATAGACTTAGGGTTAAAAACATTGCGTTAGAGGGTGAGAACTCGAAACAACCCCCCAACGGCCCCGTGGGTGGCACCAACACCTCCCACGGGACCAATGTCACTCGTAGGAACAGACCCCGCAGCCGCGGGACTCCCGGTTTGAGAATACGACGGTAATTTGCAAATTTTTAGACTTAGCCTTAAAAACACGGCGTTAGAGGGTGAGAACTCGAAACTGCCACCGAACGTCCCCGTGGGTGGCACCAACACCTCCCACGGGACCAATGTAACTCGTAGGAACTGACCCCGTAGCCGCGGGACTCCCGGTTTGAGAATACGACGGTAATTTGTATATTTCTAGACTTAGGCTTAAAAACATGGCGTTAGAGGGTGGGAACTCGAAACAGCCCCCGTACGTCCCCGTGGGTGGCACCAACACCTCCCACGGGACCAATGTAACTCGTAGGATCTGACCCCGCAGTCGCGGGACTCCCGGTTTGAGAATACGACGGTAATTTACATATTTCTAGATTTAGGTTTAAAATCATGGCGTTAGAGGGTGAAAACCCGAAACAACCCCCGAACGTCCCCGTGGGTGGCACCAACACCTCCCACGGGACTAATGTAACTCGTAGGAGCTGACCCCGCAGCCGCGGGACTCCCGATTTGAGAATACTACGGTAATTTGAAAATTTCTTGACATAGCCTTAAAAACGTGGCGTTAGAGAGTGAGAACTCGAAACAGCCACCGAACGTCCCTAAGGGTGGAACCAACACCTCCCACGTGACCAATGTAAATCGTAGGAACTGACCCCGCAGCCGCCGGACTCCCGGTTTGAGAATACGACGGTAATTTTCATATTTATAGACTTAGGGTTAAAAACATGGCGCTAGAGGGTGAGAACTTGAAATAGCCACCGAGCGTCTCCGTGGGTGGCACCAACACCTCCCACAGGACCAATGTAACTCGTAGGAACTGACCCCACAGTCGCGGGACTCCCGGTTTTAAAATACGATGGTAATTTGCATATTTCAAGACTTAGGCCTAAAAACATGGCGTTAGAGGGTGAGAAATCGAAATAGCCCCCGAATGTCCTCGTGGGTGGCACCAACACCTCCCACGGGACCAATGTAACTCCTAGGAGCTGACCCCGTAGCCGCGGGACTCCCGATTTGAGAATACGACGGTAATTTGAATATTTCTAGACATAGCTTTAAAACACGGCGTTAGAGAGTGAGAACTCAAAACAGCCACCGAACGTCCCCGTGGGTGGCTCCAACACCTCCCACAGGACCAATGTAACTCGTATGAACTTACCCCGCAGCCGCAGGACTCCCGATTTGAGAATACGGCGGTAATTTGCATATTTCTAGACTTAGGCTTAAAAACATGGCGTTAGAGGGCGAGAACTCGAAACAGCCCCCGAACGTCCCCGTGGGTGGCACCAACACCACCCAAGGGACCAATGTAACTCGTAGGAACTGACCCCGCAGCCGCGGGACTCCCGGTTTGAGAATTCGACGGTAATTTGCAAATTTCTAAACTTAGGGTTAAAAACATGGCATTAGAGGGTGAGAACTCGAAACAGCCACCGAGCATCCCCGTGGGTGGCACCAACACCTCCCACAGGACCAATGTAACTCGTAGGAACTGACCCCATAGTCGCGGGACTCCCGGTTTTAGAATACGATGGTAATTTGGATATTTCAGGACTTAGGCTTAAAAACATGGTGTTAGAGGGCGAGAAGTCGAAATAGCCACCGAACGTTCCCGTGGGTGGCACCAACACCTCCCACGGGACCAATGTAACTCGTAGGAACTGACCCCACAGTCGCGGGACTCCCGGTTTTAGAATACGATGGTAATTTTCATATTTCAAGACTTAGGCTTAAAACATGGTGTTAGAGGGTGAGAACTCGAAACAGCCCTCGAACGCCCCCGTGGGTGGCACCAACACCTCCCACGGGGCCAATGTAACTCTTAGGAACTGACCCCGCAACCGCGGGACTCCCTGTTTGAGAATACGATAGTAATTTGCATATTTATAGACTTAGGGTTAAAAACATGGCGTTAGAGGGTGAGAACTCAAAACAGCCACCAAGCATCCCCGTGGGTGGCACCAACACCTCCCACAGGACCAATGTAACTCGTAGGAACTGACCCCGCAGCCGCGGGACTCCCGGTTTTAGAATACGACAGTAATTTTCATATTTCTAGACTTGTGCTAAAACGATGGCGTTAGAGTGTGAGAACTCGAAACAGCCACCGAACGTCCCCGTCGGTGGCACCAACACCTCCCACGGGACCAATGTAACTCTTAGGAACTGACCCCGCAACTGCGGGACTCCCTGTTTGAGAATACGATAGTAATTTGCATATTTATAGACTTAGGGTTAAAAACATGGCGTTAGAGGGTGAGAACTCAAAACAACCACCAAGCATCCCCGTGGGTGGCACCAACACCTCCCACATGACCAATGTAACTCGTAGGAACTGACCCCACAGTCGCAGGACTCTCGGTTTTAGAATACGATGGTAATTTGCATATTTCAAGACTTAGGCTTAAAAACATGGTGTTAGAGGGTGAGAAATGAAAACAGCCCCCGAACGTCCCCGTGGGTGGCACCAACACCTCCCACGGGACCAATATAGCTCGTAGGAGCTGACCCCGCAGCCGCGGGACTCCCGGTTTGAGAATATTACGGTAATTTTTAAATTTCTAGACTTAGCCTTAAAAACACGACGTTAGAGGGTGAGAACTCGAAACAGCCACTGAACGTCCCCGTGGGTGGCACCAACACCTCCCACGGGACCAATAACTCGTAGGAACTGACCCTGCAGTCGTGGGAGTCCCGGTTTTAGAATACGACGATAATTTTCATATTTCTAGACTTAGGCTTAAAAACATGGCGTTAGAGGATGAGAACTCAAAACATCCACCGAACGTCCCCGTGGGTGGCACCAACACCTCCCACGGGACTAATGTAACTCATAGGAACTGACCCTGCAGTCGCGGGACTCCCGGTTTTAGAATACGACGGTAATTTGCTTATTTCTTGACTTAGGCTTAAAAACATGGCGTTAGAGGGTGAGAAATCAAAACAGCCCACGAACGTCCCCATGGGTGGCACCAACACCTCCCACTGGACCAATGACACTCGTAGGAACTGACCCCGCGGCCGCGGGACTCCCGGTTTGAGAATACGACGATAATTTGCAAAGTTTTAGACTTAGCCTTAAAAACACGGTGTTAGAGGGTGAGAACTCGAAACTGCCACCGAACGTCCACGTGGGTGGCACCAACACCTCCCACGGGACCAATGTAACTCGTAGGAACTGACCCCGTAGCCGCGGGACTCCCGGTTTGAGAATACGGCGGTAATTTGCATATATTTTGACTTAGGCTTAGAAATATGGCGTTAGAGGGTGAGAACTCGAAAGATCCACCGAACGTCCCCGTGGATGGCACCAACACCTCCCACGGGACCAATGTAACTCGTTGGAGCTAACCCCGCAGCCGCAGGACTCCTGGTTTAAGAATACGATGGTAATTTGCAAATTTCTAGACTTAGCCTTAAAAACATGGTGTTAGAGGGTGAGAAATGAAAACAGCCCCCGAACGTCCCCGTGGGTGCCACCAACACCTCCCACGGGACCAATATAGCTCGTAGGAGCTGACCCCGCAGCCGCGGGACTCCCGGTTTGAGAATATTACGGTAATTTGTAAATTTCTAGACTTAGCCTTAAAAACACGACGTTAGAGGGTGAGAACTCGAAACAGCCACTGAACGTCCCTGTGGGTGGCACCAACACCTCCCACGGGACCAATAACTCGTAGGAACTGACCCTGCGGTCGTGGGACTCCCGGTTTTAGAATACGACGATAATTTTCATATTTCTAGACTTAGGCTTAAAAACATGGCGTTAGAGGATGAGAACTCAAAACATCCACCGAACGTCCCCGTGGGTGGCACCAACACCTCCCACGGGACTAATGTAACTCATAGGAACTGACCCTGCAGTCGCGGGACTCCCGGTTTTAGAATACGACGGTAATTTGCTTATTTCTTGACTTAGGCTTAAAAACACGGCGTTAGAGGGTGAGAAATCAAAACATCCCACGAACGTCCCCATGGGTTGCACCAACACCTCCCACTGGACCAATGTCACTCGTAGGAATTGACCCCGCAGCCGCGGGACTCCTGGTTTGAGAATACGACGATAATTTGCAAATTTTTAGACTTAGCCTTAAAAACACGGTGTTAGAGGGTGAGAACTCGAAACTGCCACCGAACGCCCACGTGGGTGGCACCAACACCTCCCACGGGACCAATGTAACTCGTAGGAACTGACCCCATAGCCGCGGGACTCCCGGTTTGAGAATACGACGGTAATTTGCATATATTTTGACTTAGGCTTAAAAATATGGCGTTAGAGGGTGAGAACTCGAAAGATCCACCGAACGTCCCCGTGGGTGGCACCAACACCTCCCACGGGACCAATGTAGCTCGTAGGAGCTGACCCCGCAGCCGCAGGACTCCTGGTTTAAGAATACGACTGTAATTTGCAAATTTCTAGACTTATCCTTAAAAACATGGCGTTAGAGGGTGAGAAATCGAAACAGCCCACGAACATCCCCGTGGGTGGCACCAACACCTCCCACTGGACCAATGTCACTCGTAGGAACTGACCCCGCAGCCGCGAGACTCCCGATTTGAGAATACGACGGTAATTTGCAAATTTCTTGACTTAGCCTTAAAAACACGGCGTTAGAGGGTGAGAACTCGAAACAGCCACCGAACGTCCTCGTGGGTGGCACCAACACCACCCATAGGACCAATGTAACTCGTAGGAACTGACCCCACAGTCACGGGACTCCCAGTTTTAGAATACGATGATAATTTGCATATTTCAAGACTTAGGCTTAAAGACATGGCGTTAGAGGGTGAGAACTCGAAACAACCCCCGAACGCCCCCGTGGGTGGCACGAACACCTTCCACGGGACCAATGTAACTCATAGGAGCAGACCCCGCAGCCGCGGGACTCCCGATTTGAGAATACGACGAAAATTTACATATTTTCCGATTTAGGTTTAAAATCATGGCGTTAGAGGGAGAAAGCCCAAAACAACCCTAGAACGTCCCTGTGGGTGGCACCAATACCTCCCGCGGGACCAACGTAACTCGTAGGAACTAACCCCTCAGCTGCGGGACTCCCGTTTTGAGAATACAATGGTAATTTGCATATTTATAGACTTAGGCTTAAAAACATGGCATTAGAGGGTGAGAACTCGAAACAACCCCCCAACGGCCCCGTGGGTGGCACCAACACCTCCCACGGGACCAATGTAACTCGTAGGAACTGACCCCGCGGCCGCGGGACTCCCGGTTTTAGAATACGACGGTAATTTTCATATTTCTAGACTTAGGCTTAAAACCATGGCGTTAGAGGGTGAGAACTCGAAACAGCCACCGAACGTCCCCGTGGGTGGCACCAACACCTCCCACGGGACCAATGTAACTCTTAGGAATTGACCCCGCGGCCGCGGGACTCCCTGTTTGAGAATACGACAGTAATTTACATATTTATAGACTTAGGATTAAAAACATGGCGTTAGAGGGTGAGAACTCGAAACAGCCACCGAGCATCCCCGTGGGTGGCACCAACGCCACCCACAGGACCAATGTAACTCATAGGAACTGAGCCCACAGTCGCGGGACTCCCGGTTTTAGAATACGACTGTAATTTTCATATTTCTAGACTTAGGCTTAAAACCATGGCGTTAGAGGGTGAGAACTCGAAACAACCACCGAACGTCCCCGTGGGTGGCACCAACACATCCCACGGGACCAATGTAACTCTTAGGAACTGACCCCGCAGCCGCGGGACTCCCTGTTTGAGAACACGACAGTAATTTGCATATTTATAGACTTAGGGTTAACAACATGGCGTTAGAGGGTGAGAACTCGAAACAACCACCGAGCATCCCTGTGGGTGGCACCAACACCTCCCACAGGACCAATGTAACTCGTTGGAACTGACCCCACAGTCGCGGGACTCCCGATTTTAGAATACGATGGTAATTTGCATATTTCAAGACTTAGGAAAACATGGTGTTAGAGGGTGAGAACTCGAAACAGCCACCGAACGTCCCCGTGGGTGGCACCAACACCTCCCACGGGACCAATGTAACTCGTAGGAACTGACCACACAATCGCGGGACTCCCGGTTTTAGAATACGACGGTAATTTGCATATTTAAAGACTTAGGCTTAAAAACATGGTGTTAGAGTGTGAGAACTCAAAACAGCAACCGAACGCCCCCGTGGGTGGCACCAACACCTCCCACGGGACCAATGTAACTCGTAGGAACTGACCCCACTGCCACGGGACTCCCGGTTTTAGAATACGACGGTAATTTTCATATTTCTAGACTTAGGCTTAAAACCATGGCGTTAGAGGGTGAGAACTCGAAACAGCCACCGAACGTCCCCGTGGGTGGCACCAACACCTCCCACGGGACCAATGTAACTCTTAGGAACTGACCCAGCAGCCGCGGGACTCCCTGTTTGAGAATACGACAGTAATTTGCATATTTATAGACTTAGGGTTAAAAACACGGCGTTAGAGGGTGAGAACTCGAAATAGCCAACGAACGACCCCGTGGGTGGCACCAACACCTCCCACGGGACCAATGTAACTCGTAGAAACTTTCCCCGCAGTCGTGGGACTCCCGGTTTTAGAATACGACGATAATTTGCATATTTCAAGACTTAGGCTTAAAAACATGGTGTTAGAGGGTGAGAAATCGAAACAGCCCCCGAACGTCCCCGTGGGTGGCACCAACACCTCCCACGGGACCAATGTAACTCGTAGGAGCAGACCCGGCAGCCGCGGGACTCCCGGTTTGAGAATACAACGGTAATTTGCAAATTTCTAGACTTAGCCTTAAAAACACGGCGTTAGAGGGTGAGAACTCGAAACAGCCACCGAACGTCCCCGTGGGTGGAACCAACACCTCCCACGGGACCAATGTAACTCGTAGGAACTGACCCCGCAACCGCGGGACTCCCGGTTTCAGAATATGATGGTAATTTGCATATTTCATGACTTAGGCTTAAAAACATGGCGTTAGAGGGTGAAAACTCGAAACAGCCCCCAAACGTCCCCGTGGGAGGCACCAACACCTCCCACGGGACCAATGTAACTCGTAGGAACTACCCCCGCAGCCGTGGGACTCTCGGTTTGAGAATACGAAGGTAATTTGAATATTTCTAGACTTAGGCTTAAAAATATGGAGTTAGAGGGTGAGAACTCGAAATAGCCACCGAACGACCCCGTGGGTGGCACCAACACCTCCCACGGGACAATGTAACTCGTAGGAACTTTCCCCGCAGTCGTGGGACTCCCGGTTTTAGAATACGACGATAATTTTCATATTTCTAGACTTAGGTTTAAAAACATGGCGTTAGAGGGTGAGAATTAGAAACATCCACCGAACGGCCCCGTGGGTGGCACCAACACCTCCCACGGGACCAATATAACTCATAGGAACTGACCCCATAGTCGCGGGACTCCCGGTTTTAGAATATGACGGTAATTTTCTTATTTCTTGACTTAGGCTTAAAAACATGGCGTTAGAGGATGAGAAATTGAAATATCCCACGAACGTCCCCGTGGGTGGAACCAACACCACCCACTGGACCAATGTCACTCGTAGGAACTGACCCCGCAGCCGCGGGACTCCCGGTTTGAGAATGCGACGGTAATTTGCAAATTTCTGGACTTAACCTTAAAAACACGGCGTTAGAGGCTTAAAACCCAAAACAGCACCCGAATGTCCCCGTGGGTGGCAACAACACCTCCCACAGGGCAAATTTAACTCATAGGAACTGACCCCGCAGCCGCGGGACTCCCGGTTTGAGAATACGACGGTAATTTGTAAATTTCTAGACTTAGGCTTAAAAACATGGCGTTAGAGGGTGAGAACTCGAAACATCCCCCGTACGTCCCCGTGGGTGGAACCAACACTTCCCATGGTAGCAATGTAACTCGTTGGAACTGACCCCGCAGCCGCGTGACTCCCGGTTTGAGAATACGACGGTAATTTACATATTTCTAGATTTAGGTCTAAAATCATGGCGTTAGAGGGTGAAAACCTGAAACAACCCCGAACGTCCCCGTGGGTGGCACCGACACATCCCACGGGACCAACGTAACTCGTAGGAACTGACCCCGTAGCCGCAGGATTGTCGTTTTGAGAATACGACGATAATTTGCATATTTATAGACTTAGGGTTAAAAACACGGCGTTAGAGGGTGAAACTCGAAACATACCCCCACGGCCCCGTGGGTGGCACCAACACCTCCCACGGGACCAGTGTAACTCGTAGGAGCTGACCCCGCTGCCGCGAGACTCCAGGTTTGAGAATACGATGGTAATTTACAAATTTCTAGACTTAGCTTTAAAAACAAGGCGTTAGATGGTGAGAACTCGAAACAGCCACCGAACGTCCCCGTGAGTGGCACCAACACGTCCCACGGGACCAATGTAACTCGTAGGAACTGACCCCGCAGCCGTGGGACTCCCGATATGAGAATACGACTGTAATTTGCATATTTCTAGACTTAGGCTTAAAAATATAGAGTTAGAGGTGAGAACTCAAAACAGCCACCGAACGTCCCCGTGGGTGGCACCAACACCTCCCACGGGACCAATGTAACTCGTAGGAACTGATCCCGCAGCCGCGGAACTCCCAGTTTTAGAATACGACGATAATTTTCATATTTCTAGACTTAGGCTTAAAAACATGGCGTTAGAGGGTGAGAACTCGAAATAGCCGCCGAACGTCCCTGTGGGTGGCCCTATCACCTCCCACGGGACTAATGTAAATCGTAGGAACTGACCCCGCAGTCGCGGGACTCCCGGTTTGAGAATACGACAGTAATTTGCGTATTAATAGACTTAGGGTTTAAAATATGGCTTTAGAGGGTGAGAACTCGAATCAGCCACCGAGCGTCCCCGTGGGTGGCACCAACACCTCCCACAGGACCAATGTAACTCGTAGGAACTGACCCCACAGTCGCGGGACTCCCGGTTTTAGAATATAATGGTAATTTGCATATTTCAAGACTTAGGCTTAAAAACATGGCGTTAGAAGGTGAGAAATCGAAACAGCCCCCGAACGTCCCCGTGGGTGGCACGAACACCTCCCACGGGACCAATGTAACTCTTAGGAGCTGACCCCGCAGCCGCGGAATTCCAGGTTTGAGAATACGATGGTAATTTTCAAATTTTTAGACTTAGCCTTAAAAAACACGGCGTTAGAAGGTGTGAACTCGAAACAGCCACCCAACGTCCCCGTGGGTGGCACCAACACCTCCCACGGGACCAATGTAACTCATAGGAACTGACCCCGCAGCCGCGGGACTCCCGCGTTTAGAATACGATGGTAATTTTCATATTTCTTGACTTAGGCTTAAAAACATGGCGTTAGAGGGTGAAAACTGGAAACAGCCCCCAAACGTCCCCGTGGGTGGCACCAACACCTCCCACGGGACCAATGTAACTCTTAGGAACTGACCCCGCATCCGTGGGACTCCCGGTTTGAGAATACGACGATAATTTGCATATTTCTAGACTTAGGCTTAAAAATATGGAGTTAGAGGTGAGAACTCGAAACAGCCCCCGAACGTCCCCGTGGGTGGCACCAACACCTCCAACGGGACCAATGTAACTCATAGGAACTGAACCCGCAGCCGTGGGACTCCCGGTTTGAGAATACAATGGTAATTTGCATATTTATAGAGTTAGGGTTAAAACACATGGCGTTAGAGGGTGAGAACTCGAAACAACCCCGTAACGGCCCCGTGGGTGACCCCAACACCTCCCACGGGACCAATGTAACTCGTAGGAACATACCCCGCAGCCGCGGTACTCCCAGTTTTAGAATACGAGGGTCATTTTCATATTTCTAGACTTAGGCTTAAAACCATTGCGTTGGAGGGTGAGAACTCGAAACAGCCACCGAACGTTCCCGTGGGTGGAACCAACACCTCCCACGGGACCAATGTGACTCTTAGGAACTGACCCCGCAGCCGCGGGACTCCCTGTTTGAGAATACGACAGTTATTTGCATATTTATGGACTTAGGGTTAAAAACATGGCGTTAGAGGGTGAGAACTCGAAACAGCCACCGAGCATCCCCGTGGGTGGCACCAACACCTCCCACAGGACCAATGTAACTCGTAGGAACGGACCCCGTAGTCCCGGGAATCCCGGTTGTATAATATGACGGTAATTTTCATATTTCTAGACTTAGGCTTAAAACCATGTCGTTAGAGGGTGAGAACTCGAAACAGCCACCGAACGTCCCCGTGGGTGGCACCTACACCTCCCACGGGACCAATGTAACTCTTAGGAACTGACCCCGCAGCCGTGGGACTCCCTGTTTGAGAATACGACAGTAATTTGCATATTTATAGACTTAGGGTTAAAAACATGGCGTTAGAGGGTGAGAACTCGAAACAGCCACCGAGCATCCCCGTGGGTGGCACCAACACCTCCCACAGGACCAATGTAACTCGTAGGAACTGACACTATAGTCGCGGGACTCCCGGTTTTAGAATACGATGGTAATTTGCATATTTCAAGACTTAGGCTTAAAAACATGGTGTTAGAGGGTGAGAAGTCGAAACAGCCACCGAACCTTCCCGTGGGTGGCACGAACAACTCCCACGGGACCAATGTAACTCGTAGGAACTAACCCCACAGTCGCGGGACTCCCGGTTTTAGAATACGATGGTAATTTTCATATTTCAAGACTTAGTCTTAAAACATGGTGTTAGAGGGTGAGAACTCGAAACAGCCCCCGAACGCTCCCGTGGGTGGCACCAACACCTCCCACGGGACCAATGTAACTCGTAGGAACTGACCCCGCAGCCGCGGGACTCCCGGTTTTAGAATACGACGATAATTTTCATATTTCTAGACTTAGGCTAAAACCATGGCGTTAGAGGGTGAGAACTCGAAACAGCCACCGAACGTCCCCGTGGGTGGCACCAACACCTCCCACGGGACCAATGTAACTCTTAGGAACTGACCCCGCAGCCGCGGGACTCGCTGTTTGAGAATACGACAGTAATTTGCATATTTATAGACTTAGGGTTAAAAACATGGCGGTAGACGGTGAGAACTCGAAACAGCCACCAAGCATCCCCGTGGGTGGAACCAACACCTCCCACAAGACCAATGTAACTCATAGGAACTGACCCCACAGTCGCGGGACTTCCGGTTTTAGAATACGATGGTAATTCGCATATTTCAAGACTTAGGCTTAAAAACATAGTGTTAGAGGGTGAGAAATCGAAACAGCCCCCGAACATCCCCGTGGGTGGCACCAACACCTCCCACGGGACCAATGTAACTCGTAGGAGCTGACCCCGCAGCCGCGGGACGCCCGGTTTGAGAATACGACGGTAATTTGCAAATTTCTAGACTTAGCCTTAAAAACACGGCGTTAGAGGGTGAGAACTCGAAACAGCGACCGAACGTCGCCGTGGCTGGGACCAACACCTCCCACGGGACCAATGTAACTCGTAGGAACTGATCCCACAGCCGCGGGACTCCCGGTTTGAGAATATGATGGTAATATGCATATTCTTGACTTAGGTTTAAAAACATGGCGTTAGAGGGTGAAAACTCGAAACAGCCCCCAAACATCCCCGTGGGAGGCACCAACACCTCCCATGGGACCAGTGTAACTCGTAGGAACTGACCCCGCAGCCGTGGGACTCTCGGTTTGAGGATACAACGGTAATTTGAATATTTCTATACTTAGGCTTAAAAATATGGAGTTAGAGGGTGAGAACTCGAAACAGCCCCCGAACGTCCCCGTGGGTGGCACCAACACCTCCCACGGGACCAATGTAACTCGTAGGAACTGAACCCGCAGCCGCAGGACTCCTGGTTTTAGAATACGATGGTAATTTGTATATTTATAGAATTACTGTTAAAACACATGGCGTTAGAGGGTGAGAACTCGAAACAACCCCCCAACGTCCCCGTGGGTGGCACCAACACCTCCCACGGGACCAATGTAACTCGTAGGAACTGACCCCGCATCCGCGGGACTCTCGGTTTGAGAGTACGATGGTAATTGGTATATTTATAGACTTAGGGTTAAAAACATGGCGTTAGAGGGTGAGAACTTGAAATAGCCACCGAGCTTCCCCGTGGTTGGCACCAACACCTCCCACAGGACCAATGTAACTCGTAGGAACTGACCCCACAGTCGCGGGACTCCCAGTTTTAGAATACGATGGTAATTTGCATATTTCAAGACTTAGGCTTAAAAACATGGTGTTAGAGGGTGAGAAGTCGAAACAGCCACTGAACGCTCCCGTGGGTGGCACCAACACCTCCCACGGGACCAATGTAACTCGTAGGAACTGACCCCGCAGCCGCGGGACTCCCGGTTTTAGAATACGACGATAATTTTCATATTTCTAGACTTAGGCTAAAACCATGGCGTTAGAGGGTGAGAACTCGAAACAGCCACCGAACGTCCCCGTGGGTGGCACCAACACCTCCCACGGGACCAATGTAACTCTTAGGAACTGACCCTGCAGCCGCGGGACTTCCGGTTTTAGAATACGACGGTAATTTGCAAATTTCTAAACTTAGCCTTGAAAACACGTCGTTAGAGGGTTAGAACTCGAAACAGCCACCGAACGTCACCGTGGGTGGCACCAACACCTCCCACGGGACCAATGTAACTCGTAGGAACTGATCCCACAGCCGCGGGACTCCCGGTTTGAGAATACGATGGTAATATGCATATTCTGGACTTAGGTTTAAAAACATGGCGTTAGAGGGTGAAAACTCGAAACAGCCCCCAAACATCCCCGTGGGAGGCACCAACACCTCCCATGGGACCAGTGTAACTCGTAGGAACTGACCCTGCAGCCGTGGGACTCTCGGTTTGAGGATACAACGGTAATTTGAATATTTCTATACTTAGCCTTAAAAACACGGCGTTAGAGGGTGAGAACTCGAAACAGCCACCGAACGTCCTCGTGGGTGGCACCAACACCACCCATAGGACCAATGTAACTCGTAGGAACTGACCCCACAGTCACGGGACTCCCAGTTTTAGAATACGATGATAATTTGCATATTTCAAGACTTAGGCTTAAAGACATGGCGTTAGAGGGTGAGAACTCGAAACAACCCCCGAACGCCCCCGTGGGTGGCACGAACACCTTCCACGGGACCAATGTAACTCATAGGAGCAGACCCCGCAGCCGCGGAACTCCCGATTTGAGAATACGACGAAAATTTACATATTTTCCGATTTAGGTTTAAAATCATGGCGTTAGAGGGAGAAAGCCCAAAACAACCCTAGAACGTCCCTGTGGGTGGCACCAATACCTCCCGCGGGACCAACGTAACTCGTAGGAACTAACCCCTCAGCTGCGGGACTCCCGTTTTGAGAATACAATGGTAATTTGCATATTTATAGACTTAGGCTTAAAAACATGGCATTAGAGGGTGAGAACTCGAAACAACCCCCCAACGGCCCCGTGGGTGGCACCAACACCTCCCACGGGACCAATGTAACTCGTAGGAACTGACCCCGCGGCCGCGGGACTCCCGGTTTTAGAATACGACGGTAATTTTCATATTTCTAGACTTAGGCTTAAAACCATGGCGTTAGAGGGTGAGAACTCGAAACAGCCACCGAACGTCCCCGTGGGTGGCACCAACACCTCCCACGGGACCAATGTAACTCTTAGGAATTGACCCCGCGGCCGCGGGACTCCCTGTTTGAGAATACGACAGTAATTTACATATTTATAGACTTAGGATTAAAAACATGGCGTTAGAGGGTGAGAACTCGAAACAGCCACCGAGCATCCCCGTGGGTGGCACCAACGCCACCCACAGGACCAATGTAACTCATAGGAACTGAGCCCACAGTCGCGGGACTCCCGGTTTTAGAATACGACTGTAATTTTCATATTTCTAGACTTAGGCTTAAAACCATGGCGTTAGAGGGTGAGAACTCGAAACAACCACCGAACGTCCCCGTGGGTGGCACCAACACATCCCACGGGACCAATGTAACTCTTAGGAACTGACCCCGCAGCCGCGGGACTCCCTGTTTGAGAACACGACAGTAATTTGCATATTTATAGACTTAGGGTTAACAACATGGCGTTAGAGGGTGAGAACTCGAAACAACCACCGAGCATCCCTGTGGGTGGCACCAACACCTCCCACAGGACCAATGTAACTCGTTGGAACTGACCCCACAGTCGCGGGACTCCCGATTTTAGAATACGATGGTAATTTGCATATTTCAAGACTTAGGAAAACATGGTGTTAGAGGGTGAGAACTCGAAACAGCCACCGAACGTCCCCGTGGGTGGCACCAACACCTCCCACGGGACCAATGTAACTCGTAGGAACTGACCACACAATCGCGGGACTCCCGGTTTTAGAATACGACGGTAATTTGCATATTTAAAGACTTAGGCTTAAAAACATGGTGTTAGAGTGTGAGAACTCAAAACAGCAACCGAACGCCCCCGTGGGTGGCACCAACACCTCCCACGGGACCAATGTAACTCGTAGGAACTGACCCCACTGCCACGGGACTCCCGGTTTTAGAATACGACGGTAATTTTCATATTTCTAGACTTAGGCTTAAAACCATGGCGTTAGAGGGTGAGAACTCGAAACAGCCACCGAACGTCCCCGTGGGTGGCACCAACACCTCCCACGGGACCAATGTAACTCTTAGGAACTGACCCAGCAGCCGCGGGACTCCCTGTTTGAGAATACGACAGTAATTTGCATATTTATAGACTTAGGGTTAAAAACACGGCGTTAGAGGGTGAGAACTCGAAATAGCCAACGAACGACCCCGTGGGTGGCACCAACACCTCCCACGGGACCAATGTAACTCGTAGAAACTTTCCCCACAGTCGTGGGACTCCCGGTTTTAGAATACGACGATAATTTGCATATTTCAAGACTTAGGCTTAAAAACATGGTGTTAGAGGGTGAGAAATCGAAACAGCCCCCGAACGTCCCCGTGGGTGGCACCAACACCTCCCACGGGACCAATGTAACTCGTAGGAGCAGACCCGGCAGCCGCGGGACTCCCGGTTTGAGAATACAACGGTAATTTGCAAATTTCTAGACTTAGCCTTAAAAACACGGCGTTAGAGGGTGAGAACTCGAAACAGCCACCGAACGTCCCCGTGGGTGGAACCAACACCTCCCACGGGACCAATGTAACTCGTAGGAACTGACCCCGCAACCGCGGGACTCCCGGTTTCAGAATATGATGGTAATTTGCATATTTCATGACTTAGGCTTAAAAACATGGCGTTAGAGGGTGAAAACTCGAAACAGCCCCCAAACGTCCCCGTGGGAGGCACCAACACCTCCCACGGGACCAATGTAACTCGTAGGAACTACCCCCGCAGCCGTGGGACTCTCGGTTTGAGAATACGAAGGTAATTTGAATATTTCTAGACTTAGGCTTAAAAATATGGAGTTAGAGGGTGAGAACTCGAAATAGCCACCGAACGACCCCGTGGGTGGCACCAACACCTCCCACGGGACAATGTAACTCGTAGGAACTTTCCCCGCAGTCGTGGGACTCCCGGTTTTAGAATACGACGATAATTTTCATATTTCTAGACTTAGGTTTAAAAACATGGCGTTAGAGGGTGAGAATTAGAAACATCCACCGAACGGCCCCGTGGGTGGCACCAACACCTCCCACGGGACCAATATAACTCATAGGAACTGACCCCATAGTCGCGGGACTCCCGGTTTTAGAATATGACGGTAATTTTCTTATTTCTTGACTTAGGCTTAAAAACATGGCGTTAGAGGATGAGAAATTGAAATATCCCACGAACGTCCCCGTGGGTGGAACCAACACCACCCACTGGACCAATGTCACTCGTAGGAACTGACCCCGCAGCCGCGGGACTCCCGGTTTGAGAATGCGACGGTAATTTGCAAATTTCTGGACTTAACCTTAAAAACACGGCGTTAGAGGCTTAAAACCCAAAACAGCACCCGAATGTCCCCGTGGGTGGCAACAACACCTCCCACAGGGCAAATTTAACTCATAGGAACTGATCCCGCAGCCGCGGGACTCCCGGTTTGAGAATACGACGGTAATTTGTAAATTTCTAGACTTAGGCTTAAAAACATGGCGTTAGAGGGTGAGAACTCGAAACATCCCCCGTACGTCCCCGTGGGTGGAACCAACACTTCCCATGGTAGCAATGTAACTCGTAGGAACTGACCCCGCAGCCGCGTGACTCCCGGTTTGAGAATACGACGGTAATTTACATATTTATAGATTTAGGTCTAAAATCATGGCGTTAGAGGGTGAAAACCTGAAACAACCCCGAACGTCCCCGTGGGTGGCACCGACACATCCCACGGGACCAACGTAACTCGTAGGAACTGACCCCGCAGCCGCAGGATTGTCGTTTTGAGAATACGACGATAATTTGCATATTTATAGACTTAGGGTTAAAAACACGGCGTTAGAGGGTGAAACTCGAAACATACCCCCACGGCCCCGTGGGTGGCACCAACACCTCCCACGGGACCAGTGTAACTCGTAGGAGCTGACCCCGCTGCCGCGAGACTCCAGGTTTGAGAATACGATGGTAATTTACAAATTTCTAGACTTAGCTTTAAAAACAAGGCGTTAGATGGTGAGAACTCGAAACAGCCACCGAACGTCCCCGTGAGTGGCACCAACACCTCCCACGGGACCAATGTAACTCGTAGGAACTGACCCCGCAGCCGTGGGACTCCCGATATGAGAATACGACTGTAATTTGCATATTTCTAGACTTAGGCTTAAAAATATAGAGTTAGAGGTGAGAACTCGAAACAGCCACCGAACGTCCCCGTGGGTGGCACCAACACCTCCCACGGGACCAATGTAACTCGTAGGAACTGATCCCGCAGCCGCGGAACTCCCGGTTTTAGAATACGACTGTAATTTTCATATTTCTAGACTTAGGCTTAAAACCATGGCGTTAGAGGGTGAGAACTCGAAACAACCACCGAACGTCCCCGTGGGTGGCACCAACACATCCCACGGGACCAATGTAACTCTTAGGAACTGACCCCGCAGCCGCGGGACTCCCTGTTTGAGAACACGACAGTAATTTGCATATTTATAGACTTAGGGTTAACAACATGGCGTTAGAGGGTGAGAACTCGAAACAACCACCGAGCATCCCTGTGGGTGGCACCAACACCTCCCACAGGACCAATGTAACTCGTTGGAACTGACCCCACAGTCGCGGGACTCCCGATTTTAGAATACGATGGTAATTTGCATATTTCAAGACTTAGGAAAACATGGTGTTAGAGGGTGAGAACTCGAAACAGCCACCGAACGTCCCCGTGGGTGGCACCAACACCTCCCACGGGACCAATGTAACTCGTAGGAACTGACCACACAATCGCGGGACTCCCGGTTTTAGAATACGACGGTAATTTGCATATTTAAAGACTTAGGCTTAAAAACATGGTGTTAGAGTGTGAGAACTCAAAACAGCAACCGAACGCCCCCGTGGGTGGCACCAACACCTCCCACGGGACCAATGTAACTCGTAGGAACTGACCCCACTGCCACGGGACTCCCGGTTTTAGAATACGACGGTAATTTTCATATTTCTAGACTTAGGCTTAAAACCATGGCGTTAGAGGGTGAGAACTCGAAACAGCCACCGAACGTCCCCGTGGGTGGCACCAACACCTCCCACGGGACCAATGTAACTCTTAGGAACTGACCCAGCAGCCGCGGGACTCCCTGTTTGAGAATACGACAGTAATTTGCATATTTATAGACTTAGGGTTAAAAACACGGCGTTAGAGGGTGAGAACTCGAAATAGCCAACGAACGACCCCGTGGGTGGCACCAACACCTCCCACGGGACCAATGTAACTCGTAGAAACTTTCCCCGCAGTCGTGGGACTCCCGGTTTTAGAATACGACGATAATTTGCATATTTCAAGACTTAGGCTTAAAAACATGGTGTTAGAGGGTGAGAAATCGAAACAGCCCCCGAACGTCCCCGTGGGTGGCACCAACACCTCCCACGGGACCAATGTAACTCGTAGGAGCAGACCCGGCAGCCGCGGGACTCCCGGTTTGAGAATACAACGGTAATTTGCAAATTTCTAGACTTAGCCTTAAAAACACGGCGTTAGAGGGTGAGAACTCGAAACAGCCACCGAACGTCCCCGTGGGTGGAACCAACACCTCCCACGGGACCAATGTAACTCGTAGGAACTGACCCCGCAACCGCGGGACTCCCGGTTTCAGAATATGATGGTAATTTGCATATTTCATGACTTAGGCTTAAAAACATGGCGTTAGAGGGTGAAAACTCGAAACAGCCCCCAAACGTCCCCGTGGGAGGCACCAACACCTCCCACGGGACCAATGTAACTCGTAGGAACTACCCCCGCAGCCGTGGGACTCTCGGTTTGAGAATACGAAGGTAATTTGAATATTTCTAGACTTAGGCTTAAAAATATGGAGTTAGAGGGTGAGAACTCGAAATAGCCACCGAACGACCCCGTGGGTGGCACCAACACCTCCCACGGGACAATGTAACTCGTAGGAACTTTCCCCGCAGTCGTGGGACTCCCGGTTTTAGAATACGACGATAATTTTCATATTTCTAGACTTAGGTTTAAAAACATGGCGTTAGAGGGTGAGAATTAGAAACATCCACCGAACGGCCCCGTGGGTGGCACCAACACCTCCCACGGGACCAATATAACTCATAGGAACTGACCCCATAGTCGCGGGACTCCCGGTTTTAGAATATGACGGTAATTTTCTTATTTCTTGACTTAGGCTTAAAAACATGGCGTTAGAGGATGAGAAATTGAAATATCCCACGAACGTCCCCGTGGGTGGAACCAACACCACCCACTGGACCAATGTCACTCGTAGGAACTGACCCCGCAGCCGCGGGACTCCCGGTTTGAGAATGCGACGGTAATTTGCAAATTTCTGGACTTAACCTTAAAAACACGGCGTTAGAGGCTTAAAACCCAAAACAGCACCCGAATGTCCCCGTGGGTGGCAACAACACCTCCCACAGGGCAAATTTAACTCATAGGAACTGATCCCGCAGCCGCGGGACTCCCGGTTTGAGAATACGACGGTAATTTGTAAATTTCTAGACTTAGGCTTAAAAACATGGCGTTAGAGGGTGAGAACTCGAAACATCCCCCGTACGTCCCCGTGGGTGGAACCAACACTTCCCATGGTAGCAATGTAACTCGTAGGAACTGACCCCGCAGCCGCGTGACTCCCGGTTTGAGAATACGACGGTAATTTACATATTTATAGATTTAGGTCTAAAATCATGGCGTTAGAGGGTGAAAACCTGAAACAACCCCGAACGTCCCCGTGGGTGGCACCGACACATCCCACGGGACCAACGTAACTCGTAGGAACTGACCCCGCAGCCGCAGGATTGTCGTTTTGAGAATACGACGATAATTTGCATATTTATAGACTTAGGGTTAAAAACACGGCGTTAGAGGGTGAAACTCGAAACATACCCCCACGGCCCCGTGGGTGGCACCAACACCTCCCACGGGACCAGTGTAACTCGTAGGAGCTGACCCCGCTGCCGCGAGACTCCAGGTTTGAGAATACGATGGTAATTTACAAATTTCTAGACTTAGCTTTAAAAACAAGGCGTTAGATGGTGAGAACTCGAAACAGCCACCGAACGTCCCCGTGAGTGGCACCAACACCTCCCACGGGACCAATGTAACTCGTAGGAACTGACCCCGCAGCCGTGGGACTCCCGATATGAGAATACGACTGTAATTTGCATATTTCTAGACTTAGGCTTAAAAATATAGAGTTAGAGGTGAGAACTCGAAACAGCCACCGAACGTCCCCGTGGGTGGCACCAACACCTCCCACGGGACCAATGTAACTCGTAGGAACTGATCCCGCAGCCGCGGAACTCCCAGTTTTAGAATACGACGATAATTTTCATATTTCTAGACTTAGGCTTAAAAACATGGCGTTAGAGGGTGAGAACTCGAAATAGCCGCCGAACGTCCCTGTGGGTGGCCCTATCACCTCCCACGGGACTAATGTGAATCGTAGGAACTGACCCCGCAGTCGCGGGACTCCCGGTTTGAGAATACGACAGTAATTTGCGTATTAATAGACTTAGGGTTTAAAATATGGCTTTAGAGGGTGAGAACTCGAATCAGCCACCGAGCGTCCCCGTGGGTGGCACCAACACCTCCCACAGGACCAATGTAACTCGTAGGAACTGACCCCACAGTCGCGGGACTCCCGGTTTTAGAATATAATGGTAATTTGCATATTTCAAGACTTAGGCTTAAAAACATGGCGTTAGAAGGTGAGAAATCGAAACAGCCCCCGAACGTCCCCGTGGGTGGCACGAACACCTCCCACGGGACCAATGTAACTCTTAGGAGCTGACCCCGCAGCCGCGGAATTCCAGGTTTGAGAATACGATGGTAATTTTCAAATTTTTAGACTTAGCCTTAAAAAACACGGCGTTAGAAGGTGTGAACTCGAAACAGCCACCCAACGTCCCCGTGGGTGGCACCAACACCTCCCACGGGACCAATGTAACTCATAGGAACTGACCCCGCAGCCGCGGGACTCCCGCGTTTAGAATACGATGGTAATTTTCATATTTCTTGACTTAGGCTTAAAAACATGGCGTTAGAGGGTGAAAACTGGAAACAGCCCCCAAACGTCCCCGTGGGTGGCACCAACACCTCCCACGGGACCAATGTAACTCTTAGGAACTGACCCCGCATCCGTGGGACTCCCGGTTTGAGAATACGACGATAATTTGCATATTTCTACACTTAGGCTTAAAAATATGGAGTTAGAGGTGAGAACTCGAAACAGCCCCCGAACGTCCCCGTGGGTGGCACCAACACCTCCAACGGGACCAATGTAACTCATAGGAACTGAACCCGCAGCCGTGGGACTCCCGGTTTGAGAATACAATGGTAATTTGCATATTTATAGAGTTAGGGTTAAAACACATGGCGTTAGAGGGTGAGAACTCGAAACAACCCCGTAACGGCCCCGTGGGTGACCCCAACACCTCCCACGGGACCAATGTAACTCGTAGGAACATACCCCGCAGCCGCGGTACTCCCAGTTTTAGAATACGAGGGTCATTTTCATATTTCTAGACTTAGGCTTAAAACCATTGCGTTGGAGGGTGAGAACTCGAAACAGCCACCGAACGTCCCCGTGGGTGGAACCAACACCTCCCACGGGACCAATGTGACTCTTAGGAACTGACCCCGCAGCCGCGGGACTCCCTGTTTGAGAATACGACAGTTATTTGCATATTTATGGACTTAGGGTTAAAAACATGGCGTTAGAGGGTGAGAACTCGAAACAGCCACCGAGCATCCCCGTGGGTGGCACCAACACCTCCCACAGGACCAATGTAACTCGTAGGAACGGACCCCATAGTCCCGGGAATCCCGGTTGTATAATATGACGGTAATTTTCATATTTCTAGACTTAGGCTTAAAACCATGTCGTTAGAGGGTGAGAACTCGAAACAGCCACCGAACGTCCCCGTGGGTGGCACCTACACCTCCCACGGGACCAATGTAACTCTTAGGAACTGACCCCGCAGCCGTGGGACTCCCTGTTTGAGAATACGACAGTAATTTGCATATTTATAGACTTAGGGTTAAAAACATGGCGTTAGAGGGTGAGAACTCGAAACAGCCACCGAGCATCCCCGTGGGTGGCACCAACACCTCCCACAGGACCAATGTAACTCGTAGGAACTGACACTATAGTCGCGGGACTCCCGGTTTTAGAATACGATGGTAATTTGCATATTTCAAGACTTAGGCTTAAAAACATGGTGTTAGAGGGTGAGAAGTCGAAACAGCCACCGCCTTCCCGTGGGTGGCACGAACAACTCCCACGGGACCAATGTAACTCGTAGGAACTGACCCCACAGTCGCGGGACTCCCGGTTTTAGAATACGATGGTAATTTTCATATTTCAAGACTTAGTCTTAAAACATGGTGTTAGAGGGTGAGAACTCGAAACAGCCCCCGAACGCTCCCGTGGGTGGCACCAACACCTCCCACGGGACCAATGTAACTCGTAGGAACTGACCCCGCAGCCGCGGGACTCCCGGTTTTAGAATACGACGATAATTTTCATATTTCTAGACTTAGGCTAAAACCATGGCGTTAGAGGGTGAGAACTCGAAACAGCCACCGAACGTCCCCGTGGGTGGCACCAACACCTCCCACGGGACCAATGTAACTCTTAGGAACTGACCCCGCAGCCGCGGGACTCGCTGTTTGAGAATACGACAGTAATTTGCATATTTATAGACTTAGGGTTAAAAACATGGCGCTAGACGGTGAGAACTCGAAACAGCCACCAAGCATCCCCGTGGGTGGAACCAACACCTCCCACAAGACCAATGTAACTCATAGGAACTGACCCCACAGTCGCGGGACTTCCGGTTTTAGAATACGATGGTAATTCGCATATTTCAAGACTTAGGCTTAAAAACATAGTGTTAGAGGGTGAGAAATCGAAACAGCCCCCGAACATCCCCGTGGGTGGCACCAACACCTCCCACGGGACCAATGTAACTCGTAGGAGCTGACCCCGCAGCCGCGGGACGCCCGGTTTGAGAATACGACGGTAATTTGCAAATTTCTAGACTTAGCCTTAAAAACACGGCGTTAGAGGGTGAGAACTCGAAACAGCGACCGAACGTCGCCGTGGCTGGGACCAACACCTCCCACGGGACCAATGTAACTCGTAGGAACTGATCCCACAGCCGCGGGACTCCCGGTTTGAGAATACGATGGTAATATGCATATTCTTGACTTAGGTTTAAAAACATGGCGTTAGAGGGTGAAAACTCGAAACAGCCCCCAAACATCCCCGTGGGAGGCACCAACACCTCCCATGGGACCAGTGTAACTCGTAGGAACTGACCCCGCAGCCGTGGGACTCTCGGTTTGAGGATACAACGGTAATTTGAATATTTCTATACTTAGGCTTAAAAATATGGAGTTAGAGGGTGAGAACTCGAAACAGCCCCCGAACGTCCCCGTGGGTGGCACCAACACCTCCCACGGGACCAATGTAACTCGTAGGAACTGAACCCGCAGCCGCAGGACTCCTGGTTTTAGAATACGATGGTAATTTGTATATTTATAGAATTACTGTTAAAACACATGGCGTTAGAGGGTGAGAACTCGAAACAACCCCCCAACGTCCCCGTGGGTGGCACCAACACCTCCCACGGGACCAATGTAACTCGTAGGAACTGACCCCGCATCCGCGGGACTCTCGGTTTGAGAGTACGATGGTAATTGGTATATTTATAGACTTAGGGTTAAAAACATGGCGTTAGAGGGTGAGAACTTGAAATAGCCACCGAGCTTCCCCGTGGTTGGCACCAACACCTCCCACAGGACCAATGTAACTCGTAGGAACTGACCCCACAGTCGCGGGACTCCCAGTTTTAGAATACGATGGTAATTTGCATATTTCAAGACTTAGGCTTAAAAACATGGTGTTAGAGGGTGAGAAGTCGAAACAGCCACTGAACGCTCCCGTGGGTGGCACCAACACCTCCCACGGGACCAATGTAACTCGTAGGAACTGACCCCGCAGCCGCGGGACTCCCGGTTTTAGAATACGACGATAATTTTCATATTTCTAGACTTAGGCTAAAACCATGGCTTTAGAGGGTGAGAACTCGAAACAGCCACCGAACGTCCCCGTGGGTGGCACCAACACCTCCCACGGGACCAATGTAACTCTTAGGAACTGACCCTGCAGCCGCGGGACTTCCGGTTTTAGAATACGACGGTAATTTGCAAATTTCTAGACTTAGCCTTGAAAACACGTCGTTAGAGGGTTAGAACTCGAAACAGCCACCGAACGTCACCGTGGGTGGCACCAACACCTCCCACGGGACCAATGTAACTCGTAGGAACTGATCCCACAGCCGCGGGACTCCCGGTTTGAGAATACGATGGTAATATGCATATTCTTGACTTAGGTTTAAAAACATGGCGTTAGAGGGTGAAAACTCGAAACAGCCCCCAAACATCCCCGTGGGAGGCACCAACACCTCCCATGGGACCAGTGTAACTCGTAGGAACTGACCCTGCAGCCGTGGGACTCTCGGTTTGAGGATACAACGGTAATTTGAATATTTCTATACTTAGGCTTAAAAATATGGAGTTAGAGGGTGAGAACTCGAAACAACCCCGAACGTCCCCGTGGGTGGCACCAACACCTCCCACGGGACCAATGTAACTCGTAGGAACTGAACCCGCAGCCGCGGGACTCCTGGTTTTAGAATACGATGGTAATTTGTATATTTATAGACTTACTGTTAAAACACATGGCGTTAGAGGGTGAGAACTCGAAACAACCCCCCAACGTCCCCGTGGGTGGCACCAACACCTCCCACGGGACCAATGTAACTCGTAGGAACTGACCCCGCAGTCGCGGAACTGCCGGTTTGAGAATACGATGGTAATTTGCAAATTTATAGACTTAGGGTTAAAAACATGGCGTTAGAGGGTGAGAACTTGAAATAGCCACCGAGCTTCCCCGTGGTTGGCACCAACACCTCCCACAGGACCAATGTAACTCGTAGGAACTGACCCCACAGTCGCGGGACTCCCAGTTTTAGAATAAGATGGTAATTTTCATATTTCAAGACTTAGACTTAAAAACATGGTGTTAGAGGGTGAGAACTCGAAACAGCCCCCGAACGCACCCGTGGGTGGCACCAACAGCTTCCACGGGACCAATGTAACTCATAGGAGCTGACCCCGCAGCCGCGGGACTCCCGGTTTGAGAATACGACGATAATTTACATATTCCCAGATTTAGGTTTAAAATCATGGCGTTAGAGGGTTAAAAACAAAAACAACCCCCGAACGTCCCTGTGGGTGGCACCAACACCTCCCACGAGACCAACGTAACTCGTAGGAACTGACCCCGCAGCCGCGAGACTCCCATCTTGAGAATACGATAGTAATTTTCTTATTTATAGACTTAGGGTTAAAAACATTGCGTTAGAGGGTGAGAACTCGAAACAACCCCCGAACGGCCCCGTGGGTGGCACCAACACCTCCCACGGGACCAATGTAACTCGTAGGAACTGACCCCGCAGCCGCGGGACTCCCGATTTTAGAATACGACGGTAATTTTCATATTTCTAGACTTAGGCTTAAAACCATGGCGTTAGAGGGTGAGAACTCGAAACAGCCACCGAACGTCCCCGTGGGTGGCACCAACACCTCCCACAGGACCAATGTAACTCTTAGGAACTGACCCCGTAGCCGCGGGACTCCCTGTTTGAGAATACGACAGTAATTTGCATATTTATAGAATTAGGGATAAAAACATGGCGTTAGAGGGTGAGAACTCGAAACAGCCACCGAGCATCCCCGTGGGTGGCACCAACACCTCCCACAGGACCAATGAAACTCGTAGGCACTGACCCCACAGTCGCGGGACTCCCGGTTTTAGAATACGACTATAATTTTCATATTCCTAGACTTAGGCTTAAAACAATGGCGTTAGAGGGTGAGAACTCGAAACTGCCACCGAACGTCCCCGTGGGTGGCACCAACACCTCCCACGGGACCAATGTAACTCTTAGGAACTGACCCCGCAGCCGCGGGACTCCCTGTTTGAGAATACGACAGTAATTTGCATATTTATAGACTTAGGGTTAAAAAGATGGCGTTAGAGGGTGAGAACTCGAAACAGCCACCGAGCATCCCCGTGGGTGGAACCAACACCTCCCACAGGACCAATGTAACTCGTAGGAACTGACCCCACAGTCGCGGGACTCACGGTTTTAGAATACGATGGTAGTTTCCATATTTCAAGACTTAGGATTAAAAACATGATGTTAAAGGGTGAGAACTCGAAACAGCCACCGAACGTCCCCGTGGGTGGGACCAACACCTCCCACGGGACCAATGTAACTCGTAGGAACTGACCCCACAGTCGCGGGACTCCCGGTTTTAGAATACGACGGTAAGTTTTATATTTCTAGACTTAGGCTTAAAACCATGGCGTTGGAGTGTGAGAACTCGAAACAGCCACCGAACGTCCCCGTGGGTGGCACCAACACCTCCCACGGGACCAATGTAACCCTTAGGAACTGACCCCGCAGCCGCGGGACTCCCTGTTTGAGAATACGACAGTAATTTGCATATTTATAGACTTAGGGTTAAAAACATGGCGTTAGAGGATGGGAACTCGAAACAGCCACCGAGCATCCCCGTGGGTGGCACCAACACCTCCCACAGGACTAATGTAACTCGTAGGAACTGACCCCACAGTCGCGGGACTCCCGGTTTTAGAATACGATGGTAATTTTCATATTTCAAGACTTAGGCTTAAAAATATGGTGCTAGAGGGTGAGAAATCGAAACAGCCCCCGAACGTCCCCGTGGGTGGCACCAACACGTCCCACGGGACCAATGTAACTCGTAGGAGCGGACCCCGCAGCCGCGGGACTCCCGGTTAGAGAATACGGCGGTAATTTGCAAATTTCTAGACTTAGCCTTAAAAACACGGCGTTAGAGGGTGAGAACTCGAAACAGCCACCGAACTTCCCCGTGGGTGGAACCAACACCTCCCACGGGACCAATGTAACTCGTAGGAACTAACCCCGCAGCTGCGGGACTCCCGGTTTGAGAATACGATGGTAATTTGCATATTTCTTAACTTAGGCTTAAAAACATGGCGTTAGAGGGTGAAAACTCGAAACAGCAACCAAACGTCCCCGTGGGAAGCACCAACACCTCCCCCGGGACCAATGTAACTCGTAGGAACTGCCCCCGCAGCCGTGGGACTCTCGATTTGAGAATACGACGGTAATTTGAATATTTCTAGACTTATGCTTAAAAATATGGAGTTAGAGGGTGAGAACTCGAAATAGCCACCGAACGACCCCGTGGGTGGCATCAACACCTCCCACGGGACCAATGTAACTCGTAGGAACTTTCCCCGCAGTCGTGGGACTCCCGATTTTAGAATACGACGATAATTTTCATATTTCTAGACTTAGGCTTAAAAATATGGCGTTAGAGGGTGATAACTCGAAACATCCACCGAACGTCCTCGTGGGTGGCACCAACACCTCCCACGGGACCAATATAACTCATAGGAACTGACCCCGTAGTCGCGGGACTCCCGGTTTTAGAATACGACGGTAATTTGCTTATTTCTTGACTTAGGCTTAAAAACATGGCGTTAGAGGATGAGAAATCGAAACAGCCCATGAACGTCCCCGTGGGTGGTAGCAACACCTCCCACTGGACCAATGTCACTCATAGGAACTGATCCCGCAGCCGCGGGTCTCCCGGTTTGACAATACGACGATAATTTGTAAATTTCTAGACTTAGGCTTAAAAACATGGCGTTAGAGGGTGAGAACTCAAAACAACCCCCGTACGTCCCCGTGGGTGGCACCAACACCTCCCACGGGACCAATGTAACTCGTAGGAATTGACCCCGCAGCCGCGGGACTCCCGGTTTGAGAATACGACCGTAATTTACGTATTTCTAGATTTAGGTTTAAAATCATGGCGTTAGAGGGTGAAAACCCGAAACAACCCTCGAACGTCCCCGTGGGTGGCATCAACACCTCCCACGGGACCAGTGTAACTCGTAGGAGCTAACCCCGCTGCCGCGGGACTCCAGGTTTGAGAATATGACGTTAATTTGCAAATTTCTAGACTTAGCCTTAAAAACACGACGTTAGAGGGTGAGAACTCGGAACAGCCACCGTACGTCCCCGTGAGTGGCACCAACACCTCCCACGGGACCAATGTAACTCGTAGGAATTGACCCCGCAGCCGTGGGACTCCCGATTTGAGAATACGACGGTAATTTTCATATTTCTAGACTTAGGCTTAAAAATATGGTGTTAGAGGTGAGAACTCGAAACAGCCACCGAACGGCCCCGTGGGTGGCACCAACACCTCCCACGGGACCAATGTAACTCGTAGGAACTGACCCCGCAGCCGCGGAACTCCCGGTTTTAGAATACGACAATAATTTTCATATTTTTAGACTTAGGCTTAAAAACATGGCGTTAGGGGGTGAGAACTCGAAACAGCCGCCGAACGTCCCCGTGGATGGCACCAACACCTCCCATGGGACTAATGTAAATCTTAGGAACTGACCCCGGAGCCGCGGGACTCCCGGTTTGAGAATACGACAGTAATTTGCATATTTATAGACTTAGGGTTAAAAATATGGCATTAGAGGGTGAGAACTCGAATCAACCACCGAGCGTCCCCGTGGGTGGCACCAACACCTCCCACATGACCAATGTAACTCGTAGGAACTGACCCCACAGTCGCGGGACTCCCGATTTTAGAATACAATGGTAATTTGCATATTTCAAGACTTAGGCTTAAAAACATGGCGTTAGAAGGTGAGAAATCAAAATAGCCCCTGAACGTCCCCGTGGGTGGCACCAACACCTCCCACGGGACCAATGTAACTCATAGGAGCTGACCCCGCATCCGCGGGACTCCAGGTTTGAGAATATGACGGTAATTTGCATATTTCTAGACTTAGCCTTAAAAACACGACGTTAGAGGGTGAGAACTCGAAACAGCCACCGAACGTCCCCGTGGGTGGCACCAACACCTCCCACGGGACCAATTTAACTCGTAGGAACTGACCCCGCAGCCGCGGGACTCCCGATTTTAGAATACGATGGTAATTTGCAGATTTCTTGACTTAGGCTTAAAAACATGGCGTTAGAGGGTGAAAACTGGAAACAACCCCCAAACGTCCCAGTGGGTGGCACCAGCACCTCCCTTGGGACCAATGTAACTCGTAGGAACTGAACCCGCAGCCGTGGGACTCCCGGTTTGAGAATACGATGATAATTTGCATATTTCTAGACTTAGGCTTAAAAATATGGACTTAGAGGTGAGAACTAGAAACAGCCCCCGAACGTCCCCGTGGGTGGCACCAACACCTCCCCCTGGTCCAATGTAACTCGTAGGTACTGAACCCCCAGCCGCGGGACTCCTGGTTTTAGAATACGACGATAATTTTTATATTTCTATACTGAGGCTTAAAAACATGGCGTTAGAGGGTGAGAACTCGAAACAGCCACTGAACGTCCCTGTGGGTGGCCCCAACGCCTCCCACGGGACCGATGTAACTCTTAGGAACTGACCCCGCAGCCGCGGGACTCTCGGTTTGAGAATACAATGGTAATTTGCATATTTATAGACTTAGGGTTAAAACACATGGTGTTAGAGGGTGAGAACTCGAAAGAGCCCCCGAACGTCCCGGTGGGTGGAACCAACACCTCCCACGGGACCAATGTAAATCGTAGGAACTGACCCCGCAGTCGCGGGACTCCCGGTTTGAGAATATGACGGTAATTGGCATATTTATAGACTTAGGGTTAAAAACATGGCATTAAATGGTGAGAACTTGAAATAGCCACCGAGCGTCCCCATGGGTGGCACCAACACCTCCCACAGGACCAATGTAACTCGTAGGAACTGACCCCACAGTCGCTTGACTCCCGGTTTTAGAATACGATGGTAATTTGCATATTTCAAGACTTTAGGCTTAAAAACACGGAGTTAGAGAGTGAGAACTCGAAACAGCCACCGAACGTCCCCGTGGGTGGCTCCAACACCTCCCACGGGACCAATGTAACTCGTATGAACTTACCCCGCTGCCGCAGGACTCCCGATTTGAGAATACGGCGGTAATTTGGATATTTCTAGACTTAGGCTTAAAAACATGGCGTTAGAGGGTGAGAACTCGAAACAGCCCCCGAACGTCCCCGTGGGTGGCACCAACACCACCCATGGGACCAATGTAACTCGGAGGAACTGACCCCGCAGCCGAGGGACTCTCGGTTTGAGAATACGACGGTAATTTGCAAATTTCTAGACTTAGGCTTAAAAATATGGAGTTAGAGGCGAGAACTCGAAACAGCCCCCGAACGTCCCCGTGGGTGGTACCAACACCTCCCACGGGACCAATGTAACTCGTAGGAACTGCCCCCGCAGCCGCGGAACTCCCGATTTGAGAATACGATGGCAATTTGCATATTTCTAGACTTAGGTTTAAAATCATGGCATTAGAGGGTGAAAACTCGAAACAGCCCCCGAACGTCCCCGTGGGTGGTACCAACACCTCCCACGGGACCAATGTAACTCGTAGGAACTGACCCCTTAGCCGCGGGACTCCCGGTTTGAGAATACGAAGATAATTTGCATATTTATAGACTTAGGTATAAAAACTTGGCGTTTGAGGGTGAGAACTCGAAACAACCCCCCAACGTCCCCGTGGGTGGCACCAACACCTCCCACGGGACCAATGTAACTCGTAGGAACTGACCCGGCAGCCGCGGGACTCCCGGTTTGAGAATACGACAATAATTTACATATTTATAGACTTAAGGTTAAAAACATGGCATTAGAGGGTGAGAACTCGAAACAGCCACCGGACGTCCCCGTGGGTGGCACCAACACCTCCCACGGGACCAATGTAACACGTAGGAACTGACCCCACAGTTGTGGGACTCCCGGTTTTAGAATACGATGATAATTTTCATATTTCTAGACTTTGGCTTAGAAACATGGCATTAGAGGGTGAGAACTCGAAACATCCACCGAACGTCCCCGTGGGTGGCACCAACACTTCCCATGGGACCAATGTAACTCGTAGGAACTGACCCCGCAGTCGCGGGACTCCCGGTTTCAGAATACGATGGTAATTTGCTTATTTCTTGACTTAGGCTTAAAAACATGGCATTTAAGGGTGAAAACTCGACACAGCCCACGAACGTCCCCGTGGGTGGCACCAACACCTCCCACGGGACCAATGTAACTCGTAGGAACTGACCCCGCAGCCGCGGGACTCCCGGTTTGAGAATATGACAGTAATTTGCAAATTTTTAGACTTAGCCTTGAAAATACGGCGTTAGAGGGTGAGAACTCGAAACAGCCACCGAACGTCCCCGTGGGTGGCACCAACACCTCCCACGGGACCAATGTAACTCGTAGGAACTTTCCCCGCAGTCGCAGAACTCCTCGTTTGAGAATACGATGGTAATTTTCATATTTCTTGACTTAGGATTAATAACATGGCATTTGAGGTTTGAAACTCGAAACAGCCCCCGAACGTCCCCGTGGATGCCCCCAACACCTCCCGCGGAACCACTGTAACTCGTATGAATTGACCCCGCAGTCACGGGACTCCCGATTTGAGAATACGACGGTAATTTGCATATTTATAGACATAGGCTTAAAAATATGGAGTTAGAGGGTGAGAACTCGAAACAGCCCCCGAACGTCCCCGTGGGTGGCACCAACACCTCCCACGGAACCAATGTAACTCGTAGGAACTGACCTCGCAGCCGCAGGACTCCCGATTTGAGAATACGGCGGTAATTTGGATATTTCTAGACTTAGGCTTAAAAACATGGCGTTAGAGGGTGAGAACTCGAAACAGCCCCCGAACGTCCCCGTGGGTGGCACCAACACCACCCATGGGACCAATGTAACTCGGAGGAACTGACCCCGCAGCCGAGGGACTCTCGGTTTGAGAATACGACGGTAATTTGCAAATTTCTAGACTTAGGCTTAGAAATATGGAGTTAGAGGTGAGAACTCGAAACAGCCCCCGAACGTCTCCGTGGGTGGTACCAACACCTCCCACGGGACCAATGTAACTCGTAGGAACTGCCCCCGCAGCCGCGGAACTCCCGATTTGAGAATACGATGGCAATTTGCATATTTCTAGACTTAGGTTTAAAATCATGGCATTAGAGGGTGAAAACTCGAAACAGCCCCCGAACGTCCCCGTGGGTGGTACCAACACCTCCCACGGGACCAATGTAACTCGTAGGAACTGACCCCTTAGCCGCGGGACTCCCGATTTGAGAATACGACGATAATTTGCATATTTATAGACTTAGGGTTAAAAACTTGGCGTTTGAGGGTGAGAACTCGAAACAACTCCCCAACGTCCCCGTGGGTGGCACCAACACCTCCCACGGGACCAATGTAACTCGTAGGAATTGACCCGGCAGCCGCGGGACTCCCGGTTTGAGAATACGACAATAATTTACATATTTATAGACTTAAGGTTAAAAACATGGCATTAGAGGGTGGGAACTCGAAACAGCCACTGGACGTCCCCGTGGGTGGCACCAACACCTCCCACGGGATCAATGTCACACGTAGGAACTGACCCCGCAGTTGTGGGACTCCCGGTTTTAGAATACGATGATAATTTTCATATTTCTAGACTTTGGCTTAGAAACATGGCATTAGAGGGTGAGAACTCGAAACATCCACCGAACGTCCCCGTGGGTGGCACCAACACTTCCCATGGGACCAATGTAACTCGTAGGAACTGACCCCGCAGTCGCGGGACTCCCGGTTTCAGAATACGATGGTAATTTGCTTATTTCTCGACTTAGGCTTAAAAACATGGCGTTTGAGGGTGAAAACTCGACACAGCCCACGAACGTCCCTGTGGGTGGCACCAACACCTCCCACGGGACCAATGTAACTCATAGGAGCAGACCCCGCAGCCGCGGGACTCCCGATTTGAGAATACGACGATAATTTGCAAATTTTTAGACTTAGCCTTGAAAATACGGCGTTAGAGGGTGAGAACTCGAAACAGCCACCGAACGTCCCCGTGGGTGGCTCCAACACCTCCCACGGGACCAATGTAACTCGTATGAACTTACCCCGCTGCCGCAGGACTCCCGATTTGAGAATACGGCGGTAATTTGGATATTTCTAGACTTAGGCTTAAAAACATGGCGTTAGAGGGTGAGAACTCGAAACAGCCCCCGAACGTCCCCGTGGGTGGCACCAACACCACCCATGGGACCAATGTAACTCGGAGGAACTGACCCCGCAGCCGAGGGACTCTCGGTTTGAGAATACGACGGTAATTTGCAAATTTCTAGACTTAGGCTTAAAAATATGGAGTTAGAGGTGAGAACTCGAAATAGCCCCCGAACGTCCCCGTGGGTGGTACCAACACCTCCCACGGGACCAATGTAACTCGTAGGAACTGCCCCCGCAGCCGCGGAACTCCCGATTTGAGAATACGATGGCAATTTGCATATTTCTAGACTTAGGTTTAAAATCATGGCATTAGAGGGTGAAAACTCGAAACATCCCCCGAACGTCCCCGTGGGTGGTACCAACACCTCCCACGGGACCAATGTAACTCGTAGGAACTGACCCCTTAGCCGCGGGACTCCCGGTTTGAGAATACGACGACAATTTGCATATTTATAGACTTAGGGTTAAAAACTTGGCGTTTGAGGGTGAGAACTCGAAACAACCCCCCAACGTCCCCGTGGGTGGCACCAACACCTCCCACGGGACCAATGTAACTCGTAGGAACTGACCCGGCAGCCGCGGGACTCCCGGTTTGAGAATACGACAATAATTTACATATTTATAGACTTAAGGTTAGAAACATGGCATTAGAGGGTGAGAACTCGAAACATCCACCGAACGTCCCCGTGGGTGGCACCAACACTTCCCATGGGACCAATGTAACTCGTAGGAACTGACCCCGCAGTCGCGGGACTCCCGGTTTCAGAATACGATGGTAATTTGCTTATTTCTCGACTTAGGCTTAAAAACATGGCGTTTGAGGGTGAAAACTCGACACAGCCCACGAACGTCCCCGTGGGTGGCACCAACACTTCCCACGGGACCAATGTAACTCGTAGGAACTGACCCCGCAGCCGCGGGACTCCCGGTTTGAGAATACGACAGTAATTTGCAAATTTTTAGACTTAGCCTTGAAAATACGGCGTTAGAGGGTGAGAACTCGAAACAGCCACCGAACGTCCCCGTGGGTGGCACCAACACCTCCCACGGGACCAATGTAACTCGTAGGAACTTTCCCCGCAGTCGCAGAACTCCTCGTTTGAGAATACGATGGTAATTTTCATATTTCTTGACTTAGGATTAATAACATGGCATTAGAGGTTTGAAACTCGAAACAGCCCCCGAACGTCCCCGTGGATGCCACCAACACCTCCCGCGGAACCAATGTAACTCGTATGAATTGACCCCGCAGTCACGGGACTCCCGGTTTGAGATTATGAAGATAATTTACATATTTCTAGATTTAGGTTTAAAATCATGGCGTTAGAGGGTGAAAACCCGAAACAACTCCCGAACGTCCCCGTGGGTGGCACCAACACCACCCACGGGACCAACGTAACGCATAGGAACTGACCCCGCAGCCGCGGGAATCCCGTTTTGAGAATACGATGGTAATTTGCATATTTAGAGACTTAGGATTAAAAACATGGCGTTAGAAGGTGAAAACACGAAACAACCCCCAATGGCCCCGTGGGTGGCACCAACAACTCCCACGGAACCAATGTAACTCGTAGGAACTAACCCCGCAGCTGCGGGACTCCCGATTTTAGAATACGACGGTCATTTTCATATTTCTAGACTTAGGCTTAAAAACATGGCGTTAGAGGGTGAGAACTCGAAACAGCCACCGAACGTCCCCGTAGGTGGCAACCTCCCACGGGATCAATGTAACTCTTAGGAGCTGACCCCGCAGCCGCAGGACTCCCGGTTTGAGAATACGAGGGTAATTTGCATATTTATAGACTTAGGGTTAAAAACATGGTGTTAGAGGGTGATAACTCGAAACAGCCACAAAGCGTCCCCGTGGGTGGCACCAACACCTCCCATAGGACCAATGTAACTCGTAGGAACTGACCCCACAGTCGCGGGACTCCCGATTTTAGAATACAATGGTAATTTGCATATTTCAAGACTTAGGCTTAAAAACATGGCGTTAGAGGGTGAGAAATCGAAACAGCCCCCGAACATCCCCGTGGGTGGCACCAGCACCTCCCACGGGACCAATGTAACTCGTAGGAGATGACCCCACAGCCGCGGGACTCCCGGTTTGAGAATTCGACGGTAATTTGCAAATTTCTAGACTTAGCCTTTAAAACACAGCGTTAGAGGGTGAGAACTCAAAACAGCAACCGAACGTCCCCGTGGGTGGCACCAACACCTCCCACGGGACCAATGTAACTCGTAGGAACTGACCCCGCAGCCGCGGGACTCCCGGTTTGAGAATACGATGGTAATTTACATATATCTTAACTTAGGCTTAAAAACATGGCGTTTGAGGGTGAAAACTCGACACAGCCCCCGAACGTCCCCGTGGGTGGCACCAACACCTCCCACGGGGCCAATGTAACTCGTAGGAACTGACCCCGCTGCCGCGGGACTCCCGTTTTGAGAATACGACGGTAATTTGCATATTTCTAGACTTAGGCATAAAAATATGGAGTTAGAGGTGAGAACTCGAAACATCCCCCGAACGTCCCCGTGGGTGGCACCAACACCTCCCACGGGACCAATGTAACTCGTAGGAACTGACCCCGCAGCCGTATAACTCCCTATTTGAGAATACGATGGTAATTTGCATATTTCTAGACTTAGGGTTAAAAACATGGTGTTAGAGGGTGATAACTCGAAACAGCCACCAAGCGTCCCCGTGGGCGGCACCAACACCTCCCATAGGACCAATATAACTCGTAGGAACTGACCCCACAGTCGCGGGACTCCCGATTTTAGAATACAATGGTAATTTGCATATTTCAAGACTTAGGCTTAAAAACATGGCGTTAGAGGGTGAGAAATCGAAACAGCCCCCGAACGTCCCCGTGGGTGGCACCAACACCTCCCACGGGACCAATGTAACTCGTAGGAGATGACCCCACAGCCGCGGGACTCCCGGTTTGAGAATTCGACGGTAATTTGCAAATTTCTAGACTTAGCCTTTAAAACACGGCGTTAGAGGGTGAGAAATCAAAACAGCAACCGAACGTCCCCGTGGGTGGCACCAACACCTCCCACGGGACCAATGTAACTCGTAGGAACTGACCCCGCAGCCGCGGGACTCCCGGTTTGAGAATACGATGGTAATTTACATATATCTTAACTTAGGCTTAAAAACATGGCGTTTGAGGGTGAAAACTCGACACAGCCCCCGAACGTCCCCGTGGGTGGCACCAACACCTCCCACGGGACCAATGTAACTCGTAGGAACTGACCCCGCTGCCGCGGGACTCCCGTTTTGAGAATACGACGGTAATTTGCATATTTCTAGACTTAGGCATAAAAATATGGAGTTAGAGGTGAGAACTCGAAACATCCCCCGAACGTCCCCGTGGGTGGCACCAACACCTCCCACGGGACCAATGTAACTCGTAGGAACTGACCCCGCAGCCGTATAACTCCCGATTTGAGAATACGATGGTAATTTGCATATTTCTAGAGTTAGTTTTAAAATCACGGAGTTAGAGGGTGAAAACCCGAAACAGCCCCCGAATGTCCTTGTGGGTGGCACCAACACCTCCCACGGGACCAATGTAACTCGTTGGAACTGACCCCGTAGTCGCGGGACTCCCGGTTTGATAATACGACGGTAATTTGCATATTCATAGACTTAGGGTTAAAAACATGGCGTTAGAGGGTGAGAACTCGAAACAGCCATCGAACGTCCCCGTGGGTGGCACCAAGACCTCCCACGGGACCAATGTAACTCGTAGGAACTGACCCCGCAGTCGTGGGACTCCCGGTTTCATAATACGACGATAATATGCATATTTCTTGACTTAGGCTTAAAAACATGGCGTTAGAGGGTGAGAAATCGAAATAGCCCACGAACGTCCCCGTGGGTGGCTCCAACACCTCCCACGGGACAAATGTCACTCGTAGGAACTGACCCCGCAGCCGCGGGATTCCCAGTTTGATAATACGACGGTGATTTATAAATTTTTAGACTTAGCCTTAAAACACGGCGTTAGAGGTTGAGAACTCGAAACAACCACCGAACGTCCCCGTGGGTGGAACCAACACCTCCCACGGGACCAAAGTAACTCGTAGGAGCTGACCCCGCAGCCGCGGGACTCCAGGTTTGAGAATATGACGGTAATTTTTATATTTCTAGACTTAGGCTTAAAAACATGGCATTAGAGGGTGAGAACTCGAAATAGCCACTAAACGTCCCCGTGGGTGGTACCAACACCTCCCACGGGACCAATGTAACTCTTAGGAACTGACCCCGCAGCCGCGGGACTCTCGGTTTGAGAATACAACGGTAATTTGCATATTTATAGACTTAGGATTAAAAATATGGAGTTAGAGGGTGAGAACTCGAAACAGCCCCCGAACGTCCCCGTGGGTGACACCAACACTGCCCACAGAACCAATGTAACTCGTAGGAACTGACCCCGCAGTTGCGAGACTCACGATTTTAAAATACGATGGTGATTTGCATATTTCAAGACTTAGGCATAAAAACATGTCGTTAGAGGGTGAGAAATCGAAACAGCCCACGAACGTCCCCGTGGGTGGCACCAACACCTCCCACGGGACCAATGTAACTCTTAGGAACTGACCCCGCAGCCGCGGGACTCCCGGTTTTAGAATACGACAATAATTTTCATATTTCTAGACTTAGGCTTAAAAACATGGCGTTAGAGGGTGAGAACTCGAAACAGCAACCGAACGTCCCCGTGGGTGGCACCAACACCTCCCACGGGACCAATGTAACTCGTAGGAGCTGACCCCGCAGCCGCGGGAATCCCGGTTTGAGAATACGAAGGTAATTTGCAAATTTCAAGACTTAGCCTTAAAAACACGGCGTTAGAGGGTGAGAACTCGAGACAGCCACCGAATGTCCCCTGGGTGGCACCAACACCTCCCACGGGACCAATGTAACTCGTAGGAATTGACCCCGCATCCTCTAGACTCCCGATTTGAGAATACGATGGTAATTTGCATATATATTGACTTTGGCCTAAAAACATGGCGTTAGAGGGTGAAAAGTCTAAACATCCCCCGAACGTCCCCGTGGGTGGCACCAACACCTCCCACGGGACCAATATAACTCGTAGGACTGACCCCGCAGCCGCGGGACTCCCGATTTTAGAATACGATGATAACTTTCAGATTTCTAGACTTAGGCCTAAAAACATGGCGTTAGAGGGTGAGAACTCGAAACAGCCACCGAACATCCCCGTGGGTGGCACCAACGCCTCCCACGGGACCAATGTAACTCGTAGGAACAGACCCCACAGTCGCGGGACTCCCAGTTTTTTAATACGATGGTAATTTGCATATTTCAAGACTTAGGCTTAAAAACATGGCGTTAAAGGGTGAGAAATCAAAACAGCCCCCGAACGTCCCCATGGGTGGCACCAACACCTCCCACGGGACCAATGTAACTCGGAGGAGCTGACCCCGCAGCCGCGGGACTCCCGATTTGGGAATACGACGGTAATTTGCAAATTTGTAGACTTAGCCTTAAAAACACGACGTTAGATGGTGAGAACTCAAAACATCCACTCAACGTCCCCGTGGGTGGCACCAACACCTCCCACGGGACCAATGTAACTCGTAGGAACTGACCCCGCAGCTGTGGGACTCCCTGCTTGGGAATACGACGGTAATTTTCATATTTCTAGACTTAGGTTTAAAATCATGGTGTTAGAGGGTGAAAACCCAAAACAGCCGCCGAAGGTCCCCGTGGTTGGCACCAACACCTCCCACGGGACTGGTGTAACTCGTAGGAACTGACCCCGCAGCCGCGGAACTCCCGATTTGAGAATACGATGGTAATTTGCATATTTCTAGACTTAAGTTTAAAATCATGGCGTTAGAGGGTAAAAACCCTAAATAGCCCCCGAACGTCCCCGTGGGTGGCACCAACACCTCCCACGGGACCAATGTAACTCGTAGGAACAGACCCCGTAGCCACGGGACTCCCGGTTTGAGAATACGATGGTAATTTGCAGATTTATAGACTTAGGGTTAAAAACATGGCATTAGATGTTGAGAACTCGAAACAACCGCCCAACGTCCCCGTGGGTGGCACCAACACCTCCCACGGGACCAATGTAACTCGTAGGAACTGACCCCGCAGCCGCGGGACTCACGGTTTGAGAATACGACGGTAATTTGCATATTTATAGACTTAGGGTTAAAAACATGGCGTTAGAGGGTCTGAACTCGAAACAGCCACCGAACGTCCCCGTGGGTGGCACCAACACCACCCACGGGACCAATGTAACTCTTAGGAACTTACCCCGCAGTCGTGGGACTCCCGGTTTTAGAATACGATGATAATTTTCATATTTCTAGACTTTGGCTTAAAAACATGGTATTAGAGGGTGAGAACTCGAAACATCCACCGAACGTCCCCGTGGGTGGCACCAACACCTCCCACGGGACCAATGTAACTCGTAGGAACTGACCCCGCAGTCGAGGGACTCCCGTTTTCGGAATACGACGGTAATTTGCATATTTCTTGACTTAGGCTTAAAAACATGGCGTTAGAGGGGGAGAAATTGAAACAGCCCACGAATGTCCCCGTGGGTTGCACCAACACCTCCCACTGGCCCAATGTCACTCGTAGGAACTGACACCGCATCCGCGGAACTCCCGGTTTGAGAATACGATAGTAATTAGCAAATTTTTAGACATTGGCTTAAAAATATGGAGTTGAAGGGTGAGAACTCGAAACAGCCCCCGAACGTCCCCGTGGGTGGCACCAACACCTCCCACGGGACCAATGTAACTCGTAGGAACTGACCCCGCAGCTGCGGGACTCCCGATTTCAGAATAGGACGGTAATTTGCATATTTATAGACTTAGGGTTAAAAACATGGTGTTAGAGGGTGAGAACTCGAAACAGCCACCAAGCGTCCCCGAGGGTGGCACCAACACCACCCACAGGACCAATGTAATTCGTTGGAACTGAACCCACAGTGGCGGGTCTCCCGGTTTTAGAACACGATGGTAATTTGCATATTTCAAGACTTAGGCTTAAAAACATGGCGTTAGAGGGTGAGAAATCGAAACAGCCCCCGAACGTCCCCGTCGGTGGCACCAACACCTCCCACGGGACCAATGTAACTCGTAGGAGCTAACCCCGCAGCCGCAGGACTCCCGGTTTGAGAATCTGATGGTAATTTGCAAATTTCTAGACTTAGCCTTAAAAAAACGGCGTTAGAGGGTGAGAACTCGAAACAACAACCGAACGTCCCCGTGGGTGGCACCAACACCTCCCACGGGACCAATGTAATTCGTAGGAACTGACCTCGCAGCCGCGGGACTCCCGGTTTGAGAATACGATGGTAATTTGCATATATCTTAGCTTAGGCTTAAAACATGGCGTTAGAGGGTGAAAACTCGAAACAGCCCCCGAACGTCCCCGCAGGTGGCACCAACACCTCCCACGGGACCAATGTAACTCGTGGGAACTGACCCCGCTGCCGCGGGACTCCCGATTTGAGAATACGATGGTAATTTGTATATTTCTAGACTTAGGCTTAAAAATATGGAGTTAGAGGTCAGAACTCGAAACATCCCCCGAACGTCCCCGTGGGTGGCACCAACACCTCCCACGGGACCAATGTAACTCGTAGGAACTGACCCCGCAGCCGCAGAACTCCCGGTTTGAGAATACGATGGTAATTTGCATATTTCTAGACTTAGTTTTAAAATCACGGAGTTAGAGGGTGAAAACCCGAAACAGCCCCCGAACGTCCCCGTGGGTGGCACCAACACCTCCCACGGGAACAATGTAACTCGTTGGAACTGACCCCGTAGTCGCGGGACTCCCGATTTGACAATACGACGGTAATTTGCATATTTATAGACTTGGGGTTAAAAACATGGCGTTAGAGGGTGAGAACTCGAAACAGCCATCGAACGTCCCCGTGGGTGGCACCAAGACCTCCCACGGGACCAATGTAACTCGTAGGAACTGAACCCACAGTCGTGGGACTCCCGGTTTTAGAATAGGACGATAATTTTCATATTTATAGACTAAGGCTTAAAAACATGGCGTTAGAGGGTGAGAACTCGAAACAGCCACCGAACGTCCCCGTGGGTGGCACCAACACCTCCCACGGGACCAATGTAACTTGTAGGAACTGTCCCCACAGTCGCGGGACTCCCGGTTTTAGAATACGATGGTAATTTTCATATTTCTAGACTTAGGCTTAAAAACATGGCGTTAGAGGGTGAGAACTCGAAACAGCCACTGAACGTCCCCGTGGGTGGTACCAACACCTCCCACGGGACCAATGTAACTCTTAGGAATTGACCCCGCAGCCGCGGGACTCCCAGTTTGAGAATACAACGGTAATTTGCATATTTATAGACTTAGGCTTAAAACTATGGAGTTAGAGGGTGAGAACTCGAAACAACCCCCGAACGTCCCCGTGGGTGACACCAACACCTCCCACAGGACCAATGTAACTCGTAGGAACTGACCCCGCAGTCGTGGGACTCCCGGTTTTAGAATACAATGGTGATTTGCATATTTCAAGACTTAGGCTTAAAAACATGGCGTTAGAGGGTGAGAAATCGAAACAGCCCCCGAACGTCCCCGTGGGGGGCACCAACACCTCCCACGTTACCAATGTTACTTGTAGGAGCTGACCCCATAGCCGCGGGACTCCCGGTTTCACAATACGATGGTAATCTGCAAATTTCTAGCCTTAGCTTTAAAAACACGGTGTTAGAGGGTGAGAACTCGAAACAGCCACCGAACGTCCCCGTGGGTGGCACCAACACCTCCCACGGGACCAATATAACTCGTAGGAATTGAACCCGAAGCCGCGGGACTCCTGGTTTGAGAATACGACGGTAAATTTTATATTTCTAGACTTATGGTTTAAAACATGGCGTTAGAGGTTGAGAACTCAAAATAGCCACTGAACGTCCCCGTGGGTGGCACCAACACCTCCCACGGGACCAATGTAACTCTTAGGAACTGACCCCGCAGCCGCGGGACTCCCGGTTTGAGAATACAACGGTAATTTGCATATTTATAGACTTAGGGTTAAAAATATGGCGTTAGAGGGTGAGAACTCGAAACAGCTACCGAGCGTCCCCCTGGGTGGCACCAACACCTCCCACAGGACCAATGTAACTTTTAGGAACTGACCCCACAGTCGCGGGACTCCCCATTTTAAAATACAATGTTGATTTGCATATTTCAAGACTTAGGCTTAAAAACATGTCGTTAGAGGGTGAGAAATCGAAACAGCCCATGAACGTCCCCGTGGGTGGCCACAACACCTCCCACGGGACCAATGTAACTCGTAGGAGATGACCCCGCAGCCGCGGGACTCCCGGTTTGAGAATACGAAGGTAATTTGCAAATTTCTAGACTTAGCCTTAAAAACACGGCGTTAGAGGGTGAGAACTCGAAACAGCCACCGAACGTCCCCGTGGGTGGCACCAACACCTCCCACGGGACCAATGTAACTCGTAGGAATTGACCCCGCATCCGCGGGACTCCCGGTTTGAGAATACGATGGTAATTTGCATATATATTGACTTAGGCCTAAAAACATGGCGTTAGAGGGTGAAAAGTCTAAACATCCCCCGAACGTCCCCATGGGTGGCACCAACACCTCCCACGGGACCAATGTAACTCGTAGGAACTGACCCCGCAGCCGCGGGACTCCCGATTTTAGAATACGATGATAATTTTCAAATTTCTAGACTTACGCTTAAAAACATGGCGTTAGAGGGTGAGAACTCGAAACAGCCACCGAACATCCCCGTGGGTGGCACCAACGCCTCCCACGGGACCAATGTAACTCGTAGGAACAGACCCCACAGTCGCGGGACTCCCAGCTTTTTAATACGATGGTAATTTGCATATTTCAAGACTTAGGCTTAAAAACATGGCGTTAGAGTGTGAGAAATCGAAACAGCCCCCGAACGTCCCCGTGGGTGGCACCAACACCTCCCACGGGACCAATGTAACTCGGAGGAGCTGACCCCGCAGCCGCGGGACTTCCGGTTTGGGAATACGACGGTAATTTGCAAATTTGTAGACATAGAATTAAAAACACGACGTTAGATGGTGAGAACTCAAAACATCCACTCAACGTCCCCGTGGGTGGCACCAACACCTCCCACGGTACCAATGTAACTCGTAGGAACTGACCCCACAGCCGCGGGACTCCCGGTTTGAGAATACGATGGTAATTTGCATATTTCTTGACTTAGGCTTAAAAACGTGGCGTTAGAGGGTGAAAACTCGAAACAGACCCCACACGTCCCCGTGGGTGGCACCAACACCTCCCACGGGACCAATGTAACTCGTAGGAACTGACCCCGCAGCCGTGGGACTCCCGGTTTGAGAATACGACGGTAATTTGCATATTTCTAGACTTAGGATTAAAAATATGGAGTTAGAGGTGAGAACTCGAAACAGCCCCCGAACGTCCCCGTGGGTGGCACCAACACCTCCCACGGGACCAATGTAACTCGTAGGAATTGACACCGCAGCCGCAGGACCCCCGATTTGAGAATACGATGGTAATTTGCATATATCTTGATTTAGGCTTAAAAAAATGGCGTTAGAGGGTGAAAACTCGAAACAGCCCCCGAACGTCCACGTGGGTGGCACCAACACCTCCCACGGGACCAATGTAACTCGTAGGAACTGACCCCGCAGCCACGGGACTCCCGGTTTTAGAATACGATGATAATTTTCATATTTCTAGACTTAGGCTTAAAAACATGGCATTAGAGGGTGAGAACTCAAACCAACCACCGAACGTCCCCGTGGGTGGCACCAAGACCTCCCACGGGACCAATGTAACTCGTAGGAACTGACCCCGCAGTCGTGGGACTCCCGGTTTTAGAATACGAGGATAATTTGCATATTTATAGGCTAAGGCTTAAAAACATGGCGTTAGAGGGTGAGACCTTGAAACAGCCACCGAACGTCCCCGTGGGTGGCACCAACACCTCCCACGGGACCATTGTAACTCGTAGGAACTGTCCCCACAGTCGCGGGACTCCCGGTTTTAGAATACGACGGTAATTTGCTTATTTCTTAACTTAAGCTTAAAAACATGGTGTTAGAGGGTGAGAAATCGAAACAGCCCACGAACGTCCCTGTGGGTGGCACCAACACCTCCCACGGGACAAATGTCACTCGTAGGAACTGACCCCGCAGCCGCGGGACTCCCAGTTTGATAATACGACAGTGATTTGCAAATTTTTAGACTTAGCCTTAAAAACACGGCGTTAGAGGGTGAGAACTCGAAACAACCACCGAACGTCCCCGTGGGTGGCACCAACACCTCCCACGGGACCAAAGTAACTCGTAGGAGCTGACCCCGCAGCCGCGGGACTCCAGGTTTGAGAATACGACGGTAATTTTTATATTTCTAGACTTAGGCTTAAAAACATGGCGTTAGAGGGTGAGAACTCGAAACAGCCACTGAACGTCCCCGTGGGTGGGACCAACACCTCCCACGGGACCAATGTAACTCTTAGGAACTGAGCCCGTAGCCGCTGGACTCCCGGTTTGAGAATACAACGGTAATTTGCATATTTATAGACTTAGGGTTAAAAAAATGGCGTTAGAGGGTGAGAACTCGAAACAGCTACAGAGCGTCCCCCTGGGTGGCACCAACACCTCCCACAGGACCAATGTAACTCGTAGGAACTGACCCCACAGTCGCGGGACTCCCGGTTTGATAATATGACGGTAATTTGCAAATTTCTAGCCTTAGCTTTAAAAACACGGTGTTAGAGGGTGAGAACTCGAAACAGCCACCGAACGTCCCCGTGGGTGGCACCAACACCTCCCACGGGACCAATGTAACTCGTAGGAATTGAACCCGAAGCTGCGGGACTCCTGGTTTGAGAATACGACGGTAAATTTTATATTTCTAGACTTATGGTTTAAAACATGGCGTTAGAGGTTGAGAACTCAAAATAGCCACTGAACGTCCCCGTGGGTGGCACCAACACCTCCCACGGGACCAATGTAACTCTTTGGAACTGACCCCGCAGCCGCGGGACTCCCGGTTTGATAATATGACGGTAATTTGGATATTTATAGACTTAGGCTTAAGAACATGGCGTTAGAGGGTGAGAAATCGAAACAGCCCCCGAACGTCCCCGTGGGTGGCACCAACACCTCCCACGGGACCAATATAACTCGTAGGAGCTGACCCCGCAGCCGCGGGACTCCCGGTTTGAGAATACGATGGTAATTTGAAAATTTCTAGACTAAGCCGTAAAAACACGGCGTTAGAGGGTGAGAACTCGAAACAGCCACCGAACGTCCCCGTGGGTGGCACCAACACATCCCACGGGAACAATGTAACTTGTAGGAATTGCCCCCGCAGCCGCGGGACTCCCGGTTTGAGAATACGATGGTAATTTGCATATATCTTAACTTAGGCTTAAAAACATTGCGTTAGAGGGTGAAAACTCAAAACAGCCCACGAACGTCCCCGTGGGTGGCACCAACACCTCCCACGGGACCAATGTAACTCTTAGGAACTGACCCCGCAGCCTCGGGACTCCCGGTTTGAGAATACAACGGTAATTTGCATATTTATAGACTTAGGGTTAAAAACATGGCGTTAGAGGGTGAGAACTCGAAACAGCCACCGAGCTTCCCTCCGGGTGGCACCAACACCTCCCACAGGACCTATGTATCTCGTAGGAACTGACCCCACAGTCGCGGGACTCCCGGTTTTAGAATACGGTGGTGATTTGCATATTTCAAGACTTAGGCTTAAAAACATGTCGTTAGAGGGTGAGAAATCGAAACAGCCCACGAACGTCCCCGTGGGTGGCACCAACACCTCCCACGGGACCAATGTAACTCGTAGGAGCTGACCCCGCAGCCGCGGGACCTCCGGTTTGAGAATACGAAGGTAATTTGCAAATTTCTAGACTTAGCCTTAAAAACACGGCGTTAGAGGGTGAGAACTCGAAACAGCCACCGAACGTCCCCGTGGGTGGCACCAACACCTCCCACGGGACCAATGTAACTCGTAGGAATTGACCCCGCTTCCGCGGGACTCCCGGTTTGAGAATACGATGGTAATTTGCATATATATTGACTTAGGCCTAAAAACATGGCGTTAGAGGGTGAAAAGTCTAAACATCCCCCGAACGTCCCCGTGGGTGGTACCAACACCTCCCACGGGACCAATGTAACTCGTAGGAACTGAACCCGCAGGGACTCCCGATTTTAGAATACGATGATAATTTTCAGATTTCTAGACTTAGGCTTAAAAACATGGCGTTAGAGGGTGAGAACTCGAAACAGCCACCGAACGTCCCCGTGGGTGGCACCAACGCCTCTCACGGGACCAATGTAACTCGTAGGAACAGACCCCACAGTCGCGGGACTCCCAGTTTTTTAATACGATGGTAATTTGCATATTTCAAGACTTAGGCTTAAAAACATGGCGTTAGTGGGTGAGAAATCGAAACAGCCCCCAAACGTCCCCGTGGGTGGCACCAACACCTCCCACGGGACCAATGTAACTCGGAGGAGCTGACCCCGCAGCCGCGGGACTCCCGGTTTGGGAATACGACGGTAATTTGCAAATTTGTTGACTTAGCCTTAAAAACACGACGTTAGATGGAGAGAACTCAAAACATCCTCTCAATGTCCCCGTGGGTGGCACCAACACCTCCCACGGTACCAATGTAACTCGTAGGAACTGACCCCACAGCCGCGGGACTCCCGGTTTGAGAATACGATGGTAATTTGCATATTTCTTGACTTAGGCTTAAAAACATGGCGTTAGAGGGTGAAAACTCGAAACAACCCCCAAACGTCCCCGTGGGTGGCACCAACACCTCCCACGGGACCAATGTAACTCGTAGGAACTGACCCCGCAGCCGTGGGACTCCCGGTTTGAGAATACGACGGTAATTTGCATATTTCTAGACTTAGGCTTAAAAATATGGAGTTAGAGGTGAGAACTCGAAACAGCCCCCGAACGTCCCCGTGGGTGGCACCAACACCTCCCACGGGACCAATATAACTCGTAGGTACTGACCCCGTAGTCGCAGAACTCCTGGTTTGAGAATACGACGGTAATTTTCATATTTCTAGAATTAGGTTTAAAATCATGGTGTTAGAGGGTGAAAACCCGAAACAGCCCCCGAAGGTCCCCGTGGGTGGCACCAACACCTCCCACGGGACCGATGTAACTCGTAGGAACTGACCCCATAGCCGCGGAACTCCCGATTTGAGAATACGATGGTAATTTGCATATTTTTAGACTTAGGTTTAAAATCATGACGTTAGAGGGTGAAAACCCGAAACAGCCCCCGAACGTCCCCGTGGGTGGCCCCAACACCTCCCACGGGACCAATGTAACTCGTAGGAACTGACCCCGTAGCCACGGGACTCCCGGTTTGAGAATACGATGGTAATTTGCATATTTATAGATATAGGGTTATAAACATGGCGTTAGAGGGGGAGAACTCGAAACAACCCCCCAACGTCCCCGTGGGTGGCACCAACACCTCCCACGGGACCAATGTAACTCGTAGGAACTGACCCCGCATCCGCGGGACTCTCGGTTTGAGAATACGACGGTAAGTTGCATATTTATAGACTTAGGGTTAAAAACATGGCGTTAGAGGGTGTGAACTCGAAACAGCCACCGAACGTCCCCGTGGGTGGCACCAACACCTCCCACGGGACCAATGTAACTCTTAGGAACTGACCCCGCAGTCGTGGGACTCCCGGTTTTAGAATACGACGATAATTTTCATATTTCTAGACTTTGGATTAAAAACATGGCATTAGAGGGTGAGAACTCGAAACATCCACCGAACGTCCCCGTGGGTGGCACCAACACCTCCCACGGGACCAATGTAACTCGTAGGAACTGACCCCGCAGCCGTGGGACTCCCGGTTTGAGAATACGACGGTAATTTGCATATTTCTAGACTTAGGCTTAAAAATATGGAGTTAGAAGTGAGAACTCGAAACAGCCCCCGAACGTCCCCGTGGGTGGCACCAACACCTCCCACGGGACCAATGTAACTCGTAGGAATTGACACCGCAGCCGCAGGACCCCCGATTTGAGAATACGATGGTAATTTGCATATATCTTGATTTAGGCTTAAAAAAATGGCGTTAGAGGGTGAAAACTCGAAACAGCCCCCGAACGTCCACGTGGGTGGCACCAACACCTCCCACGGGACCAATGTAACTCGTAGGAACTGACCCCGCAGCCACGGGACTCCCGGTTTTAGAATACGATGATAATTTTCATATTTCTAGACTTAGGCTTAAAAACATGGCATTAGAGGGTGAGAACTCAAACCAACCACCGAACGTCCCCGTGGGTGGCACCAAGACCTCCCACGGGACCAATGTAACTCGTAGGAACTGACCCCGCAGTCGTGGGACTCCCGGTTTTAGAATACGAGGATAATTTGCATATTTATAGGCTAAGGCTTAAAAACATGGCGTTAGAGGGTGAGACCTTGAAACAGCCACCGAACGTCCCCGTGGGTGGCACCAACACCTCCCACGGGACCATTGTAACTCGTAGGAACTGTCCCCACAGTCGCGGGACTCCCGGTTTTAGAATACGACGGTAATTTTCTTATTTCTTAACTTAAGCTTAAAAACATGGTGTTAGAGGGTGAGAAATCGAAACAGCCCACGAACGTCCCTGTGGGTGGCACCAACACCTCCCACGGGACAAATGTCACTCGTAGGAACTGACCCCGCAGCCGCGGGACTCCCAGTTTGATAATACGACAGTGATTTGCAAATTTTTAGACTTAGCCTTAAAAACACGGCGTTAGAGGGTGAGAACTCGAAACAACCACCGAACGTCCCCGTGGGTGGCACCAACACCTCCCACGGGACCAAAGTAACTCGTAGGAGCTGACCCCGCAGCCGCGGGACTCCAGGTTTGAGAATACGACGGTAATTTTTATATTTCTAGACTTAGGCTTAAAAACATGGCGTTAGAGGGTGAGAACTCGAAACAGCCACTGAACGTCCCCGTGGGTGGGACCAACACCTCCCACGGGACCAATGTAACTCTTAGGAACTGACCCCATAGCCGCTGGACTCCCGGTTTGAGAATACAACGGTAATTTGCATATTTATAGACTTAGGGTTAAAAAAATGGCGTTAGAGGGTGAGAACTAGAAACAGCTACAGAGCGTCCCCCTGGGTGGCACCAACACCTCCCACAGGACCAATGTAACTCGTAGGAACTGACCCCACAGTCGCGGGACTCCCGATTTTAAAATACGGTGGTGATTTGCATATTTCAAGACTTAGGCTTAAAAACATGTCGTTAGAGGGTGAGAAATCGAAACAGCCCACGAACGTCCCCGTGGGTGGCACCAACACCTCCCACGGGACCAATGTAACTCGTAGGAGCTGACCCCGCAGCCGCGGGACCTCCGGTTTGAGAATACGAAGGTAATTTGCAAATTTCTAGACTTAGCCTTAAAAACACGGCGTTAGAGGGTGAGAACTCGAAACAGCCACCGAACGTCCCCGTGGGTGGCACCAACACCTCCCACGGGACCAATGTAACTCGTAGGAATTGACCCCGCTTCCGCGGGACTCCCGGTTTGAGAATACGATGGTAATTTGCATATATATTGACTTAGGCCTAAAAACATGGCGTTAGAGGGTGAAAAGTCTAAACATCCCCCGAACGTCCCCGTGGGTGGTACCAACACCTCCCACGGGACCAATGTAACTCGTAGGAACTGAACCCGCAGGGACTCCCGATTTTAGAATACGATGATAATTTTCAGATTTCTAGACTTAGGCTTAAAAACATGGCGTTAGAGGGTGAGAACTCGAAACAGCCACCGAACGTCCCCGTGGGTGGCACCAACGCCTCTCACGGGACCAATGTAACTCGTAGGAACAGACCCCACAGTCGCGGGACTCCCAGTTTTTTAATACGATGGTAATTTGCATATTTCAAGACTTAGGCTTAAAAACATGGCGTTAGTGGGTGAGAAATCGAAACAGCCCCCAAACGTCCCCGTGGGTGGCACCAACACCTCCCACGGGACCAATGTAACTCGGAGGAGCTGACCCCGCAGCCGCGGGACTCCCGGTTTGGGAATACGACGGTAATTTGCAAATTTGTTGACTTAGCCTTAAAAACACGACGTTAGATGGAGAGAACTCAAAACATCCTCTCAATGTCCCCGTGGGTGGCACCAACACCTCCCACGGTACCAATGTAACTCGTAGGAACTGACCCCACAACCGCGGGACTCCTGGTTTGAGAATACGATGGTAATTTGCATATTTCTTGACTTAGGCTTAAAAACATGGCGTTAGAGGGTGAAAACTCGAAACAACCCCCAAACGTCCCCGTGGGTGGCACCAACACCTCCCACGGGACCAATGTAACTCGTAGGAACTGACCCCGCAGCCGTGGGACTCCCGGTTTGAGAATACGACGGTAATTTGCATATTTCTAGACTTAGGCTTAAAAATATGGAGTTAGAGGTGAGAACTCGAAACAGCCCCCGAACGTCCCCGTGGGTGGCACCAACACCTCCCACGGGACCAATATAACTCGTAGGTACTGACCCCGTAGTCGCAGAACTCCTGGTTTGAGAATACGACGGTAATTTTCATATTTCTAGACTTAGGTTTAAAATCATGGTGTTAGAGGGTGAAAACCCGAAACAGCCCCCGAAGGTCCCCGTGGGTGGCACCAACACCTCCCACGGGACCGATGTAACTCGTAGGAACTGACCCCATAGCCGCGGAACTCCCGATTTGAGAATACGATGGTAATTTGCATATTTTTAGACTTAGGTTTAAAATCATGACGTTAGAGGGTGAAAACCCGAAACAGCCCCCGAACGTCCCCGTGGGTGGCCCCAACACCTCCCACGGGACCAATGTAACTCGTAGGAACTGACCCCGTAGCCACGGGACTCCCGGTTTGAGAATACGATGGTAATTTGCATATTTATAGATATAGGGTTATAAGCATGGCGTTAGAGGGGGAGAACTCGAAACAACCCCCCAACGTCCCCGTGGGTGGCACCAACACCTCCCACGGGACCAATGTAACTCGTAGGAACTGACCCCGCATCCGCGGGACTCTCGGTTTGAGAATACGACGGTAAGTTGCATATTTATAGACTTAGGGTTAAAAACATGGCGTTAGAGGGTGTGAACTCGAAACAGCCACCGAACGTCCCCGTGGGTGGCACCAACACCTCCCACGGGACCAATGTAACTCTTAGGAACTGACCCCGCAGTCGTGGGACTCCCGATTTTAGAATACGACGATAATTTTCATATTTCTAGACTTTGGATTAAAAACATGGCATTAGAGGGTGAGAACTCGAAACATCCACCGAACGTCCCCGTGGGTGGCACCAACACCTCCCACGGGACCAATGTAACTCGTAGGAACTGAACCCGCAGTCGCGGGACTCCCATTTTCGGAATACGATGGTAATTTGCTTATTTCTTGACTTAGGCTAAAAAACATGGCGTTAGAGGGTGAGAAATAGAAACAGCCCACGAACGTCCCCGTGGGTTGCACCAACACCTCCCACTGGACCAATGTCACTCGTAGGAACTGACACCGCATTCGCGGGACTCCCGGTTTGAGAATACGATAGTAATTTGAAAATTTTTAGACTTAGCCTTAAAAATATGGAATTAGAGGGTTAGAACTCGAAACAGCCACCGAACGTCCCCGTGGGTGGCACCAACACATCCCACGGGACCAATGTAACTCGTAGGAACTGACCCTGCAACCGCGGGACTCCCGGTTTGAGAATACGATGGTAATTTGCATATTTCTTGACTTAGGCTTAAAAACATGGCATTAGAGGTTTGAAACTCGAAACAGCCCCCGAACGTCCCCGTGGGTGGCATCAACACCTCCCACGGGACCAATGTAAATTGTAGGAACTGACCCCGCAGTCGCGGGACTCCCGGTTTGAGAATACGACGGTAATTTTCATATTTCTAGACATAGGCTTAAAAATATGGAGTTAGAGGGTGAGAACTCAAAACAGCCCCCGAACGTCCCCGTGGGTGGCACCAACACCTCCCACGGGACCAATGTAACTCGTAGGAACTGACCCCGCAGCTGCGGGACTCCCGGTTTGAGAATACGATGGTAATTTGCATATTTCTTGACTTAGGATTAAAAACATGGCGTTAGAGGGTGAAAACTCGAAACAGCCGCCGAACATCCCCGTGGGTGGAACCAACACCTCCCACAGGACCAATGTAACTCGTAGGAACTGACCCCGCAGCCGCGGGACTCCCGGTTTGAGAATACGACGGTAATTTGCATATTTCTAGACTTAGGCTTAAAAAAATGGAGTTTGAGGTGAGAACTCGAAACATCCCATAAACGTCCTCGTGGGTGGCACCAACACCTCCCACGGGACCAATGTAATCGTAGGAACTGACCCCGCAGCCGCATAACTCATGGTTTGAGAATACGATGGTAATTTGCATATTTCAAGACTTAGTCTTAAAAACATGGCGTTAGAGGGTGAGAAATCGAAACAAACCCCGAACGTCCCCGTGGCTGGCACCAACACCTCCCACGGGACCAATGTAACTCGTAGGAGCTGACCCCGCAGCCGCGGGACTCCCGTTTTGAGAATCCGATGGTAATTTGCATATTTCTAGACTTAGGCTTAAAAATATGGAGTTAGAGGTGAGAACTCGAAACAGCCCCCGAACGTCCCCGTGGGTGGTACCAACACCTCCCACGGGACCAATGTAACTCGTAGGAACTGACCTCGCAGCCGCGGGACTCCCGGTTTGAGAACACGATGGTAATTTTCATATATCTTAACTTAGGTTTAAAAACATGGCGTTAGAGGGTGAAAACTCGAAACAGCCCCCGAACGTCCCCGTGGGTGGCACCAACACCTCCCACGGGACCAATGTAACTCGTAGGAACTGACCCCGCATCCGCGGGACTCTCGGTTTGAGAATACGATGGTAATTTTCATATTTCTAGACTTGGGCTTAAAAATATGGAGTTTGAGGTGAGAACTCGAAACATCCCCCAAACGTCCTCGTGGGTGGCACCAACACCTCCCACGGGACAAATGTAACTCGTAGGAACTGACCCCGCAGCCGCATAACTCCTGGTTTGAGAATACGATGGTAATTTGCATATTTCTAGACTTAGGTTTAAAATCATGGCGTTAGAGGGTGACAACCCGAAACAGCCCCCGAATGTCCCCGTGGGTGGCACCAACACCTCCCACGGTACCAATGTAACTCGTATGAACTGACCCCGTAGCCGCGGGACTCCCGATTTGAGAATACGATGGTAATTTGCATATTTTCTAACTTAGGTTTAAAAACATAGCGTTAGAGGGTGAGAACTTGCAATAACCCCCCAACGTCCTCGTGGGTGGCACCAACACCTCCCACGGGACCAATGTAACTCTTAGGAACTGACCCCAGAGTCGCGGGACTCCTGGGTTGAGAATTCGTCGATAATTTCAATATTTCTAGAATTAGGCTTAAAAACATGACATTAGATGGTGAATACTCGAAACAACCTCCGAGCGACCCCGTGGGTGGCACCAACACCTCCCACGGGACCAATGTAACTCGTAGGAACTGACCCCGCAGCCGCAGGACTCCAGGTTTGAGAATACGACGGTAATTTGCATATTTCTTGACTTAGGTTTAAAATCATGGCGTTAGAGGGTGAAAACCCGAAACAGCCCCCGAAAGTCCCCGTGGGTGGCACCAACACCTCCCACGGGACAAATGTAACTCGTAGGAATTGACCCCGCAGTCACGGGACTCCCGGTTTGAGAGTACGATGGTAATTTGCATATTTCTAAACTTAGTCTTAAAAATATGGAGTTAGAGGGTGAGAAGTCAAAACAGCCACCGAACGTCCCCGTGGGTGGCACCAACACCTCCCACGGGACCAATGGAACTCGTAAAAACTGACCCCGCTGCCGCGGGACTCCCGGTTTTAGCATACGACGGTAATTTTTATATTTCTAGACTTAGTCTTAAAAACATGGCGTTAGAGGGTGAGAACTCGAAACAGCCACTGAACGTCCACGTGGGTGGCACCAACACCTCCCATGGGACTAATGTAACTCTTAGGAACTGACCCCGCAGCCGCGGGACTCCCGGTTTGAGAATACAATGGTAATTTGCATATTTATAGACTTAGAGTTAAAAACATGGCATTAGAGGGTGATAACTCGAAACAGCCATCGAACATCCCCGTGGGTGGCACCAACACCTCCCACGGGACCAATGTAACTCGTAGGAACTGTCCCCGCAGTCGCGGGACTCCCGGTTTTAGAATACCACTGTAATTTTCTTATTTCTTGACTTAGGCATAAAAACATGGCGTTAGAGGGTGAGAAATCGAAACAGCCCTCGAATGTCCCCGTGGGTGGCACCAACACCTCCCACGGAACAAATGTCACTCGTAGGAACTGACCCCGCAGCCGCGGGACTCCCGGTTTGAGAATACGACGGTAATTTGCATATTTCTAGACTTAGGCTTAAAAACACGGAGTTAGAGGGTGAGAACTCGAAACAGCCACCGAACGTCCCCGTGGGTGGCACCAACACCTCCCACCGGACCAATGTAACTCGTAGGAACTGATCCCTCACCGCAGGACTCCATGTCTGAGAATACGACGGTAATTTGCATATTTCATGACTTAGGCTTAAAAACATGGCATTAGAGGTTTGAAACTCGAAACAGCCCCCGAACGTCCCCGTGAGTGGCACCAACACCTCCCACGGGATCAATGTAACTCTTAGGAACTGACCCCGCAGCCGCGGGACTCCCGGTTTGAGAATACGACGGTAATTTGCATATTTATAGACTTAGGGTTAAAAACACGGCATTAGAGGGTGAGAACTCAAAACAGCCATCGAACGTCCCCGTGGGTGGCACCAACACCTCCCAGGGACCAATGTAACTCGTAGGAATTGACCCCGTAGTCACGGAACTCCCGGTGTGAGAATACGACTGTAATTTGCATATTTCTAGACTTAGGCTTAAAAATATGGAGTTAAAGGGTGAGAACTCGAAACAGCCCCCAAACGTCCCCGTGGGTGGCACCAACACCTCCCACGGGACCAATGTAACTCGTAGGAACTGACCCCGCAGCCGCGGGACTCCAGGTTTGAGAATACGACGATAATTTGCATATTTCTTGACTTTGGCTTAAAAACATGGCATTAGAGGTTTGAAACTCGAAACAACCCCCGAACGTCCCCGTGGGTGGCACCAACACCTCCCACGGGACCAATGTAACTCGTAGGAATTTACCCCGCAGTCACGGGACTCCCGGTTTGAGAATACGAAGGTAATTTGCATATTTCTAGACTTAGGCTTAAAAACATGGCGTTAGAGGGTGAGAACTAGAAACAGCCACTGAACGTCCCCGTGGGTGGCACCAACACCTCCCACGGGACCAATGTAACTCTTAGTAACTGACCCCGCAGCCGCGGGACTCCCGGTTTGAGAATACAACGGTAATTTGCGTATTTATAGACTTAGGGTTAAAAACATGGCGTTAGAGGGTGAGAACTCGAAACAGCCACCGAGCGTCCCCCTGGGTGGCACCAACACCTCCCACAGGACCAATGTAACTTGTAGGAACTGACCCCAGAGTCACGGGACTCCCGGTTTTAGAATACGATGGTGATTTGCATATTTCAAGACTTAGGCTTAAAAATATGGTGTTAGAGGGTGAGAAATCGAAACAGCCACCGAACGTCCCCGTGGGTGGCACCAACACCTCCCACGGGACCAATGTAACTCGTAGGAGCTGATCTCGCAGCCGCGGGACTCCCGGTTTGAGAATACGACGGTAATTTGTAAATTTCTAGACTATGCCTTAAAAACACGGCGTTAGAGGGTGGGAACTCGAAACAGCCACCTAACGTCCCCGTGGGTGGCACCAACACCTCCAACGGGACCAATGTAACTCGTAGGAATTCACCCCGCAGCCGCGGGATTCCCTATTTGAGAATACGATGGTAATTTGCATATATCTTGACTTAGGCTTAAAAATATGGCGTTAGAGGGTGAGAATTCGAAACAGCCCCCGAACGTCCCCGTGGGTGGCACCAACACCTCCCACGGGACCATTGTAACTCGTTGGAACTGACCCCGCAGCCGCGGGACTCCCGGTTTTAGAATACGATGATAATTTTCATATTTCTAGACTTAGGCTTAAAAACATGGCGTTAGAGGGTGAGAACTCAAAACAGCCACTGAACGTCCCCATCGGTGGCAGCAACACCTCCCACGGGACCAATTTAACTCTTAGGAACTGACCACGCAGTCGCGGGACTCCCGGTTTGAGAATACGACGGTAATTTGCATATTTATAGACTTAGGGTTAAAAACACGGCGTTAGAGGGTGAGAACTTGAAACAACCATCGAACGTCCCCGTGGGTGGCACCAACACCTCCCAGGGACCAATGTAACTCGTAGGAACTGACCCCGCAGTCGTGGAACTCCCGGTTTTAGAATACGATGTTAATTTGCATATTTATAGACTTAGGCTTAAAAACATGGCGTTAGAGGGTGAGAACTCGAAACAGCCACCAAACGTCCCCGTGGGTGGCACCAACACCTCCCACGGGACCAATGTAACTCGTAGGAACTGTCCCCGCAGTCGCGGGACTCCCAGTTTTAGAATACGACGGTAATTTGCTTATTTCTTGACTTAGGCTTAAAAACATGGCGTTAGAGGGTGAGAAATCGAAACAGCCCACGAACGTCCCCGTGGGTGGCACCAACACCTCCCACGGGACAAACGTCACTCATAGGAACTGACCCCGCAGCTGCGGGACTCCCGGTTTGATAATACGACGGTGATTTTCAAATTTATAGACTTAGCCTTAAAAACACGGCGTTAGAGGGTGAGAACTCGAAACATCCACCGAACGTCCCCGTGGGTGGCACCAACACCTCCCACCGGACCAATGTAACTCGTAGGAACTGATCCCTCACCGCGGGACTCCATGTCTGAGAATACGACGGTAATTTGCATATTTCATGACTTAGGCTTAAAAACATGGCATTAGAGGTTTGAAACTCGAAACAGCCCCCGAACGTCCCCGTGAGTGGCACCAACACCTCCCACGGGATCAATGTAACTCTTAGGAACTGACCCCGCAGCCGCGGGACTCCCGGTTTGAGAATACGACGGTAATTTGCATATTTATAGACTTAGGGTTAAAAACACGGCATTAGAGGGTGAGAACTCGAAACAGCCATCGAACGTCCCCGTGGGTGGCACCAACACCTCCCAGGGACCAATGTAACTCGTAGGAATTGACCCCGTAGTCACGGGACTCCCGGTGTGAGAATACGACTGTAATTTGCATATTTCTAGACTTAGGCTTAAAAATATGGAGTTAGAGGGTGAGAACTCGAAACAGCCCCCAAACGTCCCCGTGGGTGGCACCAACACCTCCCACGGAACCAATGTAACTCGTATTACTGACCCCGCAGCCGCGGGACTCCCGGTTTTAGAATACATCGGTAATTTTTATATTTCTAGACTTAGGCTTAAAAACATGGCGTTAGAGGGTGAGAACTCGAAACAACCACTGAACGTCCCCGTGGGTGGCACCAACACCTCCCACGGGACCAATGTAACTCTTAGGAACTGACCCCGCAGCCCCGGGACTCCCGGTTTGATAATACAACGGTAATTTGCATATTTATAGACTTAGGGCTAAAAACATAGCGTTAGAGGGTGAGAACTCGAAACAGCCACCGAGCGTCCCCCTGGGTGGCACCAAAACCTCCCACAGGACCAATGTAACTCGTAGGAAGTGACCCCATAGTCGCGGGATTCCCAATTTTAGAATACGATGGTGATTTGCATATTTCAAGACTTAGGTTTAAAAACATGGCGTTAGAGGGTGAGAATTGAAACAGCCCCCGAACGTCCCCGTGGGTGGCACCAACACCTCCCACGGGACCAATGTAACTCGTAGGAGCTGACCCCGCAGCCGCGGGACTCCCGGTTTGAGAATACGACGGTAATTTGCAAATTTCTAGACTAAGCCTTAAAAACACGGCGTTAGAGGGTGAAAACCCGAAACAGAAACCGAACGTCCTCGTGGGTGGCACCAACACCTCCCGCGGGACCAATGTAACTTGTAGGAACTGAACCCACAGTCGCGGGTCTCCCGATTTTAGAATACGACGATAATTTTCATATTTATAGACTTAGGCTTAAAAACATGGCGTTAGAGGGTGAGAACTCGAAACAGCCACCGAACGTCCCCGTGGGTGGCACCAAAACCTCCCACGGGACCAATGTAACTCGTAGGAACTTTCCCCACAGTCGCCGAACTCCTGGTTTGTGAATACGATGGTAATTTGCATATTTCTTGACTTAGGCTTAAAAACATGGCATTAGAGGTTTGAAACTCGAAACAGCCCCCGAACGTCCCCGTGGATGGCACCAACACCTCCCGCGGAACCAATGTAACTCGCAGGAATTGACCCCGCAGCCACGGGACTCCCGGTTTGAGAATACGACGGTAATTTGCATATTTCAAGACTTAGGATTAAAAATATGGAGTTAGAGGGTGAGAACTCGAAACAGCCCCCGAACGTCCCCGTGGGTGGCACCAACACCTCCCATGGGACCAATGTAACTCGTAGGAACTGACCCCGCAGCCGCGGGACTCCCGATTTTAGAATACGACGGTAATTTTTATATTTCTAGACTTAGGCTTAAAAACATGGCGTTAGAGGGTGAGAACTCGAAACAGCCACTGAACGTCCCCATTGGTGGCACCAACACCTCCCACAGGACCAATGTAACTCTTAGGAACTGACCCCGCAGCCTCGGGACTCCCGGTTTGAGAATACAACGGTAATTTGCATATTTATAGACTTAGGGTTAAAAACATGGCGTTAGATGGTGAGAACTCGAAACAGCCACCGAGCTTTCCTCCGGGTGGCACCAACACCTCCCACAGGACCAATGTAACTCGTAGGAACTGACCCCACAGTCGCGGGACTCCCGGTTTTAAAATACGATGGTGATTTGCATATTACAAGGCTTAGGGTTAAAAACATGGCGTTAGAGGGTGAGAAATTGAAACAGCCCCCGAACGTCCCCGTGGGTGGCACCAACACCTCCCACGGGACCAATGTAACTCATAGGAGCTGACCCCTCGGCCGCGAGACTCCCGGTTTGAGAATAGGACGGTAATTTGCAAATTTCTAGACTTAGCCTTAAAAACACGGCATTAGAGGGTGAGAACTCGAAACAGCCACCGAATGTCCCCGTGGGTGGCACCAACACCTCCCACGGGACCAATGTAACTCGTAGGAATTGACCCCGCTTCCACGGGACTCCCGGTTTGAGAATACGATGGTAATTTGCATATATCTTGACTTAGGCTTACAAACATGGCGTTAGCGGGTGAAAACTCGAAACAACCACCGAACGTCCCCGTGGGTGGCACCAACACCTCCCACGGGACTAATGTAACTCGTAGGAACTGAACCCGCAGCCGCGGGACTCCCGATTTTAGAATACGATGATAATTCTCATATTTCTAGACTTAGGCTTAAAAACATGGCGTTAGAGGGTGAGAACTCAAAACAGCCATCGAACGTCCCCATGGATGGCACCAACACCTCCCACGGGACCAATGTAACTCTTAGGAACTGACCCCGCAGCCGCGGGACTCCCGGTTTGATAATATGACGGTAATTTGGATATTTATAGACTTAGGTTTAAGAACATGGCGTTAGAGGGTGAGAAATCGAAACAGCCCCCGAAGGTCCCCGTGGGTGGCACCAACACCTCCCACGGGACCAATATAACTCGTAGGAGCTGACCCCGCAGCCGCGGGACTCCCGGTTTGAGAATACGACGGTAGTTTGAAAATATCTAGACCAAGCCGTAAAAACACGGCGTTAGAGGGTGAGAACTCGAAACAGCCACCGAACGTCCCCGTGGGTGTCACCAACACATCCCACAGGAACAATGTAACTTGTAGGAATTGCCCCCGCAGCCGCGGGACTCCCGGTTTGAGAATACGATGGTAATTTGCATATATCTTAACTTAGGCTTAAAAACATTGCGTTAGAGGGTGAAAACTCAAAACAGCCCACGAACGTCCCCGTGGGTGGCACCAACACCTCCCACTCGACCAATGTAACTCGTAGTAACTGACCGCGCAGCCGCGGGACTCCCGGTTTTAGAATATGAATAAAATTTTCATATTTCTAATCTTAGACTTAAAAACATGGCGTTAGAGGGTGAGAACACAAAACAGCCACCGAACGTCCCCGTGGGTGGCACCAACACCTCCCACGGGACCAATGTAACTCTTAGGAACTGACCCCGCAGCCGCTGGGCTCCCGGTTTGAGAATACGACGGTTTTTTTCATATTTATAGACTTAGGGTTAAAAACATGGTGTTAGAGGGTGAGAACTCGAAACAGCCATCGAACGTCCCCGTGGGTGGCACCAACACCTCCCACGGGACCAATGTAACTCGTCGGAACTGACCCCGCAGTCGTGGGACTCCCGGTTTTAGAATACGACGATAATTTGCATATTTATAGACTTAGGCTTAAAAACATGGCGTTAGAGGGTGAGAACTCGAAATAGCCACCGAACGTCCCCGTAGGTGGCACCAACACCTCCCACGGGACCAATGTAACTCGTAGGAACTTTCCCCGCAGTCGTAGAACTCCTGGTTTGAGAATACGATGGTAATTTTCATATTTCTTGACTTAGGATTAAAAACATGGCATTAGAGGTTTAAAACTCGAAACAGCCCCCGAACGTCCCCGTGGATGCCACCAACACCTCCCGCGGAACCAATGTAACTCGTAGGAATTGACCCCGCAGTCACGGAACTCCCGTTTTGAGAATACGACGGTAATTTTCATATTTCTAGACTTAGGCTTAAAAATATGGAGTTACAGGGTGAGAACTCGAAACAGCCCCCGAACGTCCCCGTGGGTGGCACCAACACCTCCCAGGGGACCAATGTAACTCGTAGGAACTGACCCCGCAGCCTCGGGACTCCCGATTTTAGAATACGACGGTAATTTTTATATTTCTAGACTTAGGCTTAAAAACATGGCGTTAGAGGGTGAGAACTCGAAACAACCACTGAACGTCCCCGTTGGTGGCACCAACACCTCCCACGGGACCAATGTAACTCTTAGGAACTGACCCCGCAGCCTCGGGACTCCCGGTTTGAGAATACAACGGTAATTTGCATATTTATAGACTTAGGGTTAAAAACATGGCGTTAGAGGGTGAGAACTCGAAACAGCCACCGAGCTTCCCTCCGGGTGGCACCAACACCTCCCACAGGACCTATGTATCTCGTAGGAACTGACCCCAAAGTCGCGGGACTCCCGGTTTTAGAATACGATGGTGATTTGCATATTTCAAGACTTAGGGTTAAAAACATGGCGTTAGAGGGTGAGAAATTGAAACAGCCCCCGAACGTCCCCGTGGGTGGCACCAACATCTCCCACGGGACCAATGTAACTCGTAGGAGCTGACCCCGCAGCCGCGAGACTCCCGGTTTGAGAATACGACGATAATTTGCAAATTTCTAGACTTAGCCTTAAAAACACGGCGTTAGAGGGTGAGAACTCGAAACAGCCACCGAACGTCCCCGTGGGTGGCACCAACACCTCCCACGGGAACAATGTAACTCGTAGGAATTGACCCCGCAGCCGCGGGACTCCCGGTTTGAGAATACGATGGTAATTTGCATATATCTTAACTTAGGCTTAAAAACATTGCGTTAGAGGGTGAAAACTCAAAACAGCCCACGAACGTCCCCGTGGGTGGCACCAACACCTCCCACGGGACCAATGTAACTCTTAGGAACTGACCCCGCAGCCTCGGGACTCCCGGTTTGAGAATACAACGGTAATTTGCATATTTATAGACTTAGGGTTAAAAACATGGCGTTAGAGGGTGAGAACTCGAAACAGCCACCGAGCTTCCCTCCGGGTGGCACCAACACCTCCCACAGGACCTATGTATCTCGTAGGAACTGACCCCACAGTCGCGGGACTCCCGGTTTTAGAATACGATGGTGATTTGCATATTTCAAGACTTAGGGTTAAAAACATGGCGTTAGAGGGTGAGAAATTGAAACAGCCCCCGAACGTCCCCGTGGGTGGCACCAACATCTCCCACGGGACCAATGTAACTCGTAGGAGCTGACCCCGCAGCCGCGAGACTCCCGGTTTGAGAATACGACGATAATTTGCAAATTTCTAGACTTAGCCTTAAAAACACGGCGTTAGAGGGTGAGAACTCGAAACAGCCACCGAACGTCCCCGTGGGTGGCACCAACACCTCCCACGGGACCAATGTAACTCGTAGGAATTGACCCCGCAGCCGCGGGACTCCCGGTTTGAGAATACGATGGTAATTTGCATATATCTTGACTTGGGCTTACAAACATGGCGTTAGCGGGTGAAAACTCGAAACAACCACCGAACGTCCCCGTGGGTGGCACCAACACCTCCCACGGGACTAATGTAACTCGTAGGAACTGAACCTGCAGCCGCGGGACTCCCGGTTTTATAATACGATGATAATTCTCATATTTCTAGACTTAGGCTTAAAAACATGGCGTTAGAGGGTGAGAACTCAAAACAGCCATCGAACGTCCCCGTGGGTGGCACCAACACCTCCCACGGGACCAATGTAACTCTTTGGAACTGACCCCGCAGCCGCGGGACTCCCGTTTTGATAATATGACGGTAATTTATATATTTATAGACTTAGGCTTAAGAACATGGCGTTAGAGGGTGAGAAATCGAAACAGCCCCCGAACGTCCCCGTGGGTGGCACCAACACCTCCCACGGGACCAATATAACTCGTAGGAGCTGACCCCGCAGCCGCGGGACTCCCGGTTTGAGAATACGATGGTAATTTGAAAATTTCTAGACTAAGCCGTAAAAACACGGCGTTAGAGGGTGAGAACTCGAAACAGCCACCGAACGTCCCCGTGGGTGGCACCAACACATCCCACGGGAACAATGTAACTTATAGGAATTGCCCCCGCAGCCGCGGGACTCCCGGTTTGAGAATACGATGGTAATTTGCATATATCTTAACTTAGGCTTAAAAACATTGCGTTAGAGGGTGTAAACTCAAAACAGCCCACGAGCGTCCCCGTGGGTGGCGCCAACACCTCCCACGGGACCAATGTAACTCGTAGTAACTGACCCCGCAGCCGCGGGACTCCCGGTTTTAGAATTCGAATATAATTTTCATATTTCTAATCTTAGACTTAAAAACATGGCGTTAGAGGGTGAGAACACAAAACAGCCACCGAACGTCCCCGTGGGTGGCACCAACACCTCCCACGGGACCAATGTAACTCTTAGGAACTGACCCCGCAGCCGCTGGGCTCCCGGTTTGAGAATACGACGGTTTTTTTCATATTTATAGACTTAGGGTTAAAAACATGGTGTTAGAGGGTGAGAACTCGAAACAGCCATCGAACGTCCCCGTGGGTGGCACCAACACCTCCCACGGGACCAATGTAACTCGTAGGAACTGACCCTGCAGTCGTGGGACTCCCGGTTTTAGAATACGACGATAATTTGCATATTTATAGACTTAGGCTTAAAAACATGGCGTTAGAGGGTGAGAACTCGAAACAGCCACCGAACGTCCCCGTAGGTGGCACCAACACCTCCCACGGGACCAATGTAACTCGTAGGAACTTTCCCCGCAGTCGCAGAACTCCTGGTTTGAGAATACGATGGTAATTTTCATATTTCTTGACTTAGGATGAAAAACATGGCATTAGAGGTTTGAAACTCGAAACAGCCCCCGAACGTCCCCGTGGATGCCACCAACACCTCCCGCGGAACCAATGTAACTCGTAGGAATTGACCCCACAGTCACGGGACTCCCGTTTTGAGAATACGACGGTAATTTGCATATTTCTAGACTTAGGCTTAAAAATATGGAGTTACAGGGTGAGAACTCGAAACAGCCCCCGAATGTCCCCGTGGGTGGCACCAACACCTCCCATGGGACAAATGTAACTCGTAGGAACTGACCCCGCAGCCGCGGGACTCCCAATTTTAGAATACGACGGTAATTTTTATATTTCTAGACTTAGGCTTAAAAACATGGCGTTAGAGGGTGAGAACTCGAAACAACCACTGAACGTCCCCGTTGGTGGCACCAACACCTCCCACGGGACCAATGTAACTCTTAGGAACTGACCCCGCAGCCTCGGGACTCCCGATTTGAGAATACAACGGTAATTTGCATATTTATAGACTTAGGGTTAAAAACATGGCGTTAGAGGGTGAGAACTCGAAACAGCCACCGAGCTTCCCTCCGGGTGGCACCAACACCTCCCACAGGACCAATGTAACTCGTAGGAACTGACCCCACAGTCGCGGGACTCCCGATTTTAGAATACGATTGTGATTTGCATATTTCAAGACTTAGGGTTAAAAACATGGCGTTAGAGGGTGAGAAATTGAAACAGCCCCCGAACGTCCCCGTGGGTGGCACCAACACCTCCCACGGGACCAATGTAACTCGTAGGAGCTGACCCCGCAGTCGCGAGACTCCCGGTTTGAGAATACGACAGTAATTTGCAAATTTCTAGACTTAGCCTTAAAAACACGGCGTTAGAGGGTGAGAACTCGAAACAGCCACCGAACGTCCCCGTGGGTGGCACCAACACCTCCCACGGGACCAATGTAACTCGTAGGAATTGACCCAGCAGCCGCGGGACTCCCGGTTTGAGAATACGATGGTAATTTGCATATATCTTGACTTAGGCTTACAAACATGGCGTTAGCGGGTGAAAACTCGAAACAACCACCGAACGTCCCCGTGGGTGGCACCAACACCTCCCACGGGACTAATGTAACTCGTAGGAACTGAACCCGCAGCCGCGGGACTCCCGGTTTTAGAATACGATGATAATTCTCATATTTCTAGACTTAGGCTTAAAAACATGGCGTTAGAGGGTGAGAACTCAAAACAACCATCGAACGTCCCCGTGGGTGGCACCAACACCTCCCACGGGACCAATGTAACTCGTAGGAACTGACCCCGCAGCCGCGGGACTCTCGGTTTGATAATATGACGGTAATTTGGATATTTATAGACTTAGGCTTAAGAACCTGGCGTTAGAGGGTGAGAAATCGAAACAGCCCCCGAACGTCCCCGTGGGTGGCACCAACACCTCCCACAGGACCAATATAACTCGTAGGAGCTGACCCCGCAGCCGCGGGACTCCCGGTTTGAGAATACGACGGTAATTTGAAAATTTCTAGACTAAGCCGTAAAAACACGGCGTTAGAGGGTGAGAACTCGAACCAGCCACCGAACGTCCCCGTGGGTGGCACCAACACATCCCACGGGAACAATGTAACTTGTAGGAATTGCCCCCGCAGCCGCGGGACTCCCGGTTTGAGAATACGGTGGTAATTTGTATATATCTTAACTTAGGCTTAAAAACATTGCGTTAGAGGGTGAAAACTCAAAATAGCCCACGAACGTCCCCGTGGGTGGCACCAACACCTCCCACGGGACCAATGTAACTCGTAGTAACCGACCCCGCAGCCGCGGGACTCCTGGTTTTAGAATTCGAATATAATTTTCATATTTCTAATCTTAGACTTAAAAACATGGCGTTAGAGGGTGAGAACACAAAACAGCCACCGAACGTCCCCGTGGGTGGCACCAACACCTCCCACGGGACCAATGTAACTCTTAGGAACTGACCCCGCAGCCGCTGGGCTCCCGGTTTGAGAATACGACGGTTTTTTTCATATTTATAGACTTAGGGTTAAAAACATGGTGTTAGAGGGTGAGAACTCGAAACAGCCATCGAACGTCCCCGTGGGTGGCACCAACACCTCCCACGGGACCAATGTAACTCGTAGGAACTGACCCTGCAGTCGTGGGACTCCCGGTTTTAGAATACGACGATAATTTGCATATTTATAGACTTAGGCTTAAAAACATGGCGTTAGAGGGTGAGAACTCGAAACAGCCACCGAACGTCCCCGTAGGTGGCACCAACACCTCCCACGGGACCAATGTAACTCGTAGGAACTTTCCCCGCAGTCGCAGAACTCCTGGTTTGAGAATACGATGGTAATTTTCATATTTCTTGACTTAGGATGAAAAACATGGCATTAGAGGTTTGAAACTCGAAACAGCCCCCGAACGTCCCCGTGGATGCCACCAACACCTCCCGCGGAACCAATGTAACTCGTAGGAATTGACCCCACAGTCACGGGACTCCCGTTTTGAGAATACGACGGTAATTTGCATATTTCTAGACTTAGGCTTAAAATATGGAGTTACAGGGTGAGAACTCGAAACAGCCCCCGAATGTCCCCGTGGGTGGCACCAACACCTCCCATGGGACAAATGTAACTCGTAGGAACTGACCCCGCAGCCGCGGGACTCCCAATTTTAGAATACGACGGTAATTTTTATATTTCTAGACTTAGGCTTAAAAACATGGCGTTAGAGGGTGAGAACTCGAAACAACCACTGAACGTCCCCGTTGGTGGCACCAACACCTCCCACGGGACCAATGTAACTCTTAGGAACTGACCCCGCAGCCTCGGGACTCCCGATTTGAGAATACAACGGTAATTTGCATATTTATAGACTTAGGGTTAAAAACATGGCGTTAGAGGGTGAGAACTCGAAACAGCCACCGAGCTTCCCTCCGGGTGGCACCAACACCTCCCACAGGACCAATGTAACTCGTAGGAACTGACCCCACAGTCGCGGGACTCCCGATTTTAGAATACGATTGTGATTTGCATATTTCAAGACTTAGGGTTAAAAACATGGCGTTAGAGGGTGAGAAATTGAAACAGCCCCCGAACGTCCCCGTGGGTGGCACCAACACCTCCCACGGGACCAATGTAACTCGTAGGAGCTGACCCCGCAGTCGCGAGACTCCCGGTTTGAGAATACGACAGTAATTTGCAAATTTCTAGACTTAGCCTTAAAAACACGGCGTTAGAGGGTGAGAACTCGAAACAGCCACTGAACGTCCCCGTGGGTGGCACCAACACCTCCCACGGGACCAATGTAACTCGTAGGAATTGACCCAGCAGCCGCGGGACTCCCGGTTTGAGAATACGATGGTAATTTGCATATATCTTGACTTAGGCTTACAAACATGGCGTTAGCGGGTGAAAACTCGAAACAACCACCGAACGTCCCCGTGGGTGGCACCAACACCTCCCACGGGACTAATGTAACTCGTAGGAACTGAACCCGCAGCCGCGGGACTCCCGGTTTTAGAATACGATGATAATTCTCATATTTCTAGACTTAGGCTTAAAAACATGGCGTTAGAGGGTGAGAACTCAAAACAACCATCGAACGTCCCCGTGGGTGGCACCAACACCTCCCACGGGACCAATGTAACTCGTAGGAACTGACCCCGCAGCCGCGGGACTCTCGGTTTGATAATATGACGGTAATTTGGATATTTATAGACTTAGGCTTAAGAACCTGGCGTTAGAGGGTGAGAAATCGAAACAGCCCCCGAACGTCCCCGTGGGTGGCACCAACACCTCCCACAGGACCAATATAACTCGTAGGAGCTGACCCCGCAGCCGCGGGACTCCCGGTTTGAGAATACGACGGTAATTTGAAAATTTCTAGACTAAGCCGTAAAAACACGGCGTTAGAGGGTGAGAACTCGAACCAGCCACCGAACGTCCCCGTGGGTGGCACCAACACATCCCACGGGAACAATGTAACTTGTAGGAATTGCCCCCGCAGCCGCGGGACTCCCGGTTTGAGAATACGATGGTAATTTGTATATATCTTAACTTAGGCTTAAAAACATTGCGTTAGAGGGTGAAAACTCAAAATAGCCCACGAACGTCCCCGTGGGTGGCACCAACACCTCCCACGGGACCAATGTAACTCGTAGTAACCGACCCCGCAGCCGCGGGACTCCCGGTTTTAGAATACGAATATAATTTTCATATTTCTAATCTTAGACTTAAAAACATGGCGTTAGAGGGTGAGAACACAAAACAGCCACCGAACGTCCCCGTGGGTGGCACCAACACCTCCCACGGGACCAATGTAACTCTTAGGAACTGATCCCGCAGCCGCTGGGCTCCCGGTTTGAGAATACGACGGTTTTTTTCATATTTATAGACTTAGGGCTAAAAACATGGTGTTAGAGGGTGAGAACTCGAAACAGCCATCGAACGTCCCCGTGGGTGGCACCAACACCTCCCACGGGACCAATGTAACTCGTAGCAACTGACCTCGCAGTCGTGGGACTCCCGGTTTTAGAATACGACAATAATTTGAATATTTATAGACTTAGGCTTAAAAACATGGCGTTAGAGGGTGAGAACTCGAAACAACCACCGAACGTCCCCGTAGGTGGCACCAACACCTCCCACGGGACCAATGTAACTCATAGGAACTTTCCCCGCAGTCGCAGAACTCCTGGTTTGAGAATACGATGGTAATTTTCATATTTCTTGACTTAGGATTAAAAACATGGCATTAGAGGTTTGAAACTCGAAACAGCCCCCGAACGTCCCCGTGGATGCCATCAACACCTCCCGCGGAACCAATGTAACTCGTAGGAATTGACCCCGCAGTCATGGGACTCCCGTTTTGAGAATACGATGGTAATTTGCATATTTCTAGACTTAGGCTTAAAAATATGGAGTTACAGGGTGAGAACTCGAAACAGCCCCCGAACGTCCCCGTGGGTGGCACCAACACCTCCCATGGGACCAATGTAACTCGTAGGAACTGACCCCGCAGCCGCGGGACTCCCGATTTTAGAATATGACGGTAATTTTTATATTTCTAGACTTAGGATTAAAAACATGGCGTTAGAGGGTGAGAACTCGAAACAACCACTGAACGTCCCCGTTGGTGGCACCAACACCTCCCACGGGCCCAATGTAACTCTTAGGAGCTGACCCCGCAGCCGCGGGACTCCCGGTTTGACAATACAATGGTAATTTGCATATTTATAGACTTAGGATTAAAAACATAGCGTTAGAGGGTGAGAACTCGAAACAGCCACCGAGCTTCCCCCTGGGTGGCACCAACACCTCCCACAGGACCAATGTAACTCGTAGGAACTGACCCCACAGTCGCGGGACTCCCAGTTTTAGAATACGATGGTGATTTGCATATTTCAAGACTTAGGCTTAAAAACATGGCATTAGAGGGTGAGAAATCGAAACAGCCCCCAAACGTCCCCGTGGGTGGCACCAACACCTCCCACGGGACCAATGTAACTCGTAGGAGCAGACCCCGCAGCCGCGGGACTCCCGGTTTGAGAATACGCCGGTAATTTGCAAATTTTACGACTAAGCCTTAAAAACACGGCGTTAGAGGGTGAGAACTCGAAACAGCCACCGAACATCCCCGTGGGTGGCACCAACACCTCCCACGGGACCAATGTAACTCGTAGGAAATGACCCCGTAGCCGCGGGACTCCCAGTTTGAGAACACGATGGTAATTTGCATATATCTTGACTTACGCTTACAAACATGGTGTTAGAGGGTGAAAACTCGAAATAACCCCCGAACATCCCCGTGGGTGGCACCAACACCTCCCACGGGACTAATGTAACTCATAGGAACTGACCCCGCAGCCGCGGGACTCCCGGTTTTAGAATACGATGATAATCTTTATATTTCTAGACTTAGGCTTAAAAACATGGCGTTAGAGGGTGAGAACTCAAAACAGCCACCGAACGTCCTCGTGGGTGGCTCCAACACCTCCCACGGGACCAATGTAACTCTTAGGAACTGACCCCGTAGCCGCAGGACTCCCGGTTTGAGAATACGACGGTAATTTTCATATTTATAGACTTAGGGTTAAAAACATGGTGTTTGAGGGTGAGAACTCGAAACAGCCACCGAGGGTCCCCGTGGGTGGCACCAAAACCTCGCACGGGACCAATGTTACTCGTTGGAACAGACCCCACAGTCGCGGGCCTCCCGGTTTTTTAATACGATGGTAATTTGCATATTTCAAGACTTAGGCTTAAAAACATGGCGTTAGAGGGTGAGAAATAGAAACAGCCCCCGAACGTCCCCGTGGGTGGCACCAACACCTCCAACGGGACCAATGTAACTCGTAGGAGCAGACCCCGCAGCCGTGGGACTCCCGATTTGAGAATACGACGGTAATTTTCAAATATCTAGACTTAGGCTTAAAAACATGGCGTTAGAGGGTGAGAACTCAAAACAGCCACCGAATGTCCCCGTGGGTGGCACCAACACCTCCGACGGGACCAATGTAACTCTTAGGAACTGACCCCGCATCCGCGGGACTCCCGGTTTGAGAATACGACGGTAATTTGCATATTTATAGACTTAGGCTTAAAAAAATGGCGTTAGAGGGTGAGAAATCGAAACAGCCCCCGAACGTCCCCGTGGGTGGCACCAACACCTCCCACGGGACCAATGTAACTCGTAGGAGCTGACCCCGTAGCCGCGGGACTCCCGGTTTGAGAATACGACGGTTATTTGAAAATTTCTAGACTAAGCCTTAAAAACACGTCATTAGAGGGTGAGAACTCGAAACAGCAACCGAACGTCTCCGTGGGTGGCACCAACACCTCCCACGGGACCAGTGTAACTTGTAGGAATTGACCCCGCAGCCGTGGGACTCCCGATTTGAGAATACGACGGTAATTTTCAAATTTCTAGACTTAGGCTTAAAAACATGGCGTTAGAGGGTGAGAACTCAAAACAGCCACCGAACGTCCCCGTGGGTGGCACCAGAACCTCCCACGGGACCAATGTAACTCTTTGGAATTGACCCCGCAGCCGCGGGACTCCCGGTTTGAGAATACGACGGTAATTTGCATATTTATAGACATAGGCTTAAAAACATGGCGTTAGAGGGTGAGAAATCGAAACACCCCCGAACGTCCCTGTGGGTGGAACCAAGACCTCCCACGTGACCAATGTAACTCGTAGGAGCTAACCCCGCAGCCGCGGGACTCCCGGTTTGAGAATACGATGGTAATTTGCAAATTTCTAGACTAAGCCTTAAAAACACGGCGTTAGAGGGTGAGAACTCGAAACATCCACCGAACGTCCCCGTGGGTGGCACCAACACCTCCCACGGGACCAATGTAACTCGGAGGAATTGACCCCGCAGCCGCGGGACTCCCGGTTTGAGAATACGATGGTAATTTGCATATATCTTGACTTAGGCTTACAAACATGGCGTTAGAGGGTGAAAACTCGAAACAACCCCCGAACGTCCCCGTGGGTGGCACCAACACCTCCCACGGGACTAATGTAACTCGTAGGAACTGACCCCATAGCCGCGGGACTCCCGGTTTTAGAATACGATGATAATCTTCATATTTCTAGACTTAGGCTTAAAAACATGGCGTAAGAGGGTGAGATCTCAAGACGGCCATTGAACGTCCTCTTGGGTGGCACCAGCACCTCCCACGGGACCAATGTAACTCTTAGGAACTGACCCCGCAGCCGCGGGATTCCCGGTTTGAGAATACGACGGTAATTTGCATATTTATAGACTTAGGGTTAAAAACATGGCGTTTGAGGGTGAGAACTCGAAACAGCCACCGAGCGTCCCCGTGGGTGGCCCCAACACCTCGTACGGGACCAATGTTACTCGTTGGAACAGACCCCACAGTCGCGGTACTACCGGTTTTTTAATACGATGGTAATTTGCATATTTCAAGACTTAGGCTTAAAAACATGGTGTTAGAGGGTGAGAAATCGAAACAGCCCCCGAACGTCCCCGTGGGTGGCACCAACACCTCCCACGGGACCAATGTAACTCGTAGGAGCAGACCCCGCAGCCGCGGGACTCCCGATTTAAGAATACGACGGTAATTTTCAAATTTCTAGACTTAGCCTTAAAAACACGGTGTTAGATGGTGAGAACTCAAAACATCCACTGATCGTCCCCGTAGGTGGCACCAACACCTCTCACGGGACCAATGTAACTCGTAGGAACTGACCTCGCAGCCACGGGACTCCCGATTTGAGAATACGATGGTAATTTGCATATTTATAGACTTAGGGTTAAAAACATGGCGTTAGAGGGTGAGAACTCGAAACAGCCATCGAACGTCCACGTGGGTGGCACCAACACCTCCCACGGGATCAATGTAACTCGTAGGAACTGACCCCGCAGTCGTGGGACTCCCGGTTTTAGAATACGATGATAAATTGCATATTTATAGACTTAGGATTAAAAACATGGCGTTAGAGGGTGAGAACTCGAAACAGCCACCGAACGTCCCCGTGGGTGGCACTAACACCTCCCACGGGACCAATGTAAGTGATTGGAACTGTCCTCGCAGTCGCGGGACTCCCTATTTTAGAATACGACGGTAATTTGCTTATTTCTTGACTTAGGCATAAAAACATGGTGTTAGAGGGTGAGAAATCAAAACAGCCCACGAACGTCCTCGTGGGTGGCACCAACACCTCCCACGGGACAAATGTCACTCGTAGGAACTGACCCCGCAGACGTGGGACTCCCGGTTTGAGAATAGGACGGTGATTTGCAAATTTTTAGACTTAGCCTTAAAAATACGGCGTTAGAGGGTGAGAACTCGAAACAGCCACCGAACGTCCCCGTGGGTGTCACCAACACCTCTCACGGGACCAATGTAACTCATAGGAACTGACCCCGCAGCCGCGGGACTCCAGTTTTGAGAATACGACGGTAATTTGCATATTTCTTGACTTAGGCTTAAAAACATGGCATTAGAGGTTTGATACTCGAAACAGTCCCCGAACGTCCCCATGGGTGTCACCAACACCTCCCACGGGACCAATGCAACTTGTAGGAATTGACCCCGTAGTCACGCGACTCCCGGTTTGAGAATACGACGGTAATTTGCATATTTCAAGACTTAGGCTTAAAAATAAGGAGTTAGAGGGTGAGAACTCGAAACAGCCCCCGAACGTCCCGTGAGTGGCACCAACACCTCCCACGGGACCAATGTAACTCGTAGGAACTGACCCCGCAACCGCGGGACTCCCGGTTTTAGAATACGAGGATAATTTTTATATTTCTAGACTTAGGCTTAAAAACATGGCGTTAGAGGGTGGGAACTCAAAACAGCCACTGAACGTCCCCGTGGGTGGCCCCAACACCTCCCACGGGACCAATGTAACTCTTAGGAATTGACCCCGCCGCCGCGGGACTCCCGGTTTGAGAATACAATGGTAATTTGAATATTTATAGACTTAGGGTTAAAAACAATGCGTTAGAGGGTGATAACTCGAAACAACCACCGATCGTCCCCCTGGGTGGCACCAACACCTCCCACAGGACCAATGTAACTCGTAGGAACTGACCCCACAGTCGTGGGACTTCCGATTTTAGAATACGATGGTGATTTGCATATTTCAAGACTTAGGCTTAAAAACATGGCGTTAGAGGGTGAGAAATCGAAACAACCCCCGAACATCCCCGTGGGTGGCACCAACACCTCCCACGGGACCAATGTAACTCGTAGGAGCTGACCCCGCAGCCGTGGGACTCCCGGTTTGAGAATACAACGGTAATTTTCATATTTATAGACTTAGGGTTAAAAACATGGCATTAGAGGGTGAGAACTCGAAACAGCCACCGAACGTCCCCGTGGGTGGCACCAACACCTCCCACAGGACCAATGTAACTCGTAGGAATTGACCCAGCAGCCGCGGGACTCCCGGTTTGAGAATACGATGGTAATTTCCATATATCTTGATTTAGTCTTAAAAACATGGCGTTAGAGGGTGAAAACTCGAAACAGCCCCCGAACGTCCACGTGGGTGGCACCAACACCTCCCACGGGACCAATGTAACTCGAAGGAACTGACCCCGCAGCCGCGGGACTCCCGGTTTTAGAATACGATGATAATTTTCATATTTCTAGAATTAGGCTTAAAAACATGGCGTTAGAGGGTGAGAACTCAAAACAAGCACCGAACGTCCCCGTGGGTGGCACCAACACCTCCCACGGGACCAATGTAACTCGTAGGAATTGACCCCGTAGTCACGGGACTCCCGGTTTGAGAATACGATGGTAATTTGCATATTTGTATACTTAGTCTTAGAATTATGGAGTTAGAGGGTGAGAACTCGAAACAGCCCCCGAACGTCCCCGTGAGTGGCACCAACACCTCCCACGGGACCAATTCAACTCGTAGGAACTGACCCCGCAGCCGCGGGACTCCCGATTTTAGAATACGAGGATAATTTTTATATTTCTAGACTTAGGCTTAAAAACATGGCGTTAGAGGGTGAGAACTCAAAACAGCAACCGAACGTCCCCGTGGGTGACACCAACACCTCCCACGGGACCAATGTAACTCTTAGGAACTGACCCCGCAGCCGCGGGACACCCGATTTGAGAATACGACGGTAATTTGCATATATATAGACTTAGGTTTAAAAACGTGGCGTTTGAGGGTGAGAAATCGAAACAACCACCGAGCGTCCCTGTGGGTGGCACCAACACCTCGCACGGGACCAATGTAACTCGTAGGAACAGACCCCACAGTCGCGGGACTCCCAGTTTTTTAATACGATGGTAATTTGCATATTTCAAGACTTAGGCTTAAAAACATGGCGTTAGAGGGTGAGAAATTGAAACAGCCCCCAACGTCCCCGTGGGTGGCACCAACACCTCCCACGGGACCAATGTAACTCGTAGGAGCTGACCCCGCAGCCGCGGGACTCCCGATTTGAGAATACGACGGTAATTTGTAAATTTCTAGACTTAGCCTTAAAAACACGGCGTTAGATGGTGAGAACTCAAAACATCCACTGAACGTCCCTGTGGGTGGCACCAACACCTCTCACGGGACCAATGTAACTCGTAGGAACTGACCCCGTAGCCGCGGGACTCCCGGTTTGAGAATACGACGGTAATTTGCATATTTATAGACTTAGGTTCAAAAACATGGCATTATAGGGTGAGAACTCGAAACAGCCATCAAACGTCCATGTGGGTGGCACCAACACCTCCCACGGGATCAATGTAACTCGTAGGAATTCACCCCGTAGTCACGGGACTCCCGGTTTTAGAATACGACGGTAATTTGCATATTTCTAGATTTAGGCTTAAAAATATGGAATTAGAGGGTGAGAACTCGAAACAGCCCCCGAACGTCCCCTTGAGTGGCACCAACACCTCCCACGGGACCAATGTAACTCGTAGGAACTGACCCCGCAGCCGTGGGACTCCCGGTTTTAGAATACGAGGATAATTTTTATATTTCTAGACTTAGGCTTAAAAACATGGCGTTAGAGGGTGAGAACTCGAAACAGCCACTGAACGTCCCCATGGGTGGCCCCAACACCTCCCACGGGACCAATGTAACTCTTAGGAACTGACCCCGCCGCCGCGGGACTCCCGGTTTGAGAATACAACGGTAATTTGAATATTTATAGACTTAGGGTTAAAAACATGGCATTAGAGGGTGAGAACTCAAAACATCCACCGAGCGTCCCCCTGGGTGGCACCAACACCTCTCACAGGACCAATGTAACTCGTAGGAACTGACCCCACAGTCGCAGGACTCCCGATTTTAGAATAGGATGGTGATTTGCATATTTCAAGTCTTAGGCTTAAAAACATGGCGTTAGAGGGTGAGAAATCGAAACAGCCCCCGAACGTCCCCGAGGGTGGCACCAACACCTCCCACGGGACCAATGTAACTCGTAGGAGCTGAGCCCGCAGCCGAGGGACTCCCGGTTTGAGAATACAACGGTAATTTGCATATTTATAGACTTAGGGTAAAAAACATGGCGTTAGAGGGTGAGAACTCGAAACAGCCACCGAACGTCCCCCTGGGTGGCACCAACACCTCCCACGAGACCGATGTAACTCGTAGGAATTGACCCCGCAGCCGCGGGACTCCCAGTTTGAGAATACGATGGTAATTTGCATATATCTTGATGTAGGCTTAAAAACATGGCGTTAGAGGGTGAGAACTCAAAATAAGCACCGAACGTCCCCTTGGGTGGCACCAACACCTGCCACGGGACCAATGTAACTCTTAGGAACTGACCCCGCAGCCGCGGGACTACTGGTTTGAGAATACGACGGTAATTTGCATATTTATAGACTTAGGGTTAAAAACATGGCGTTAGAGGGTGAGAACTCGAAACAGCCACCGAGCGTCCCCGTGGGGGGCACCAACACCTCCCACGGGACTAATGTAACTCGTAGGAACAGACCCCACAGTCGCGAGACACACGGTTTTTTAATACGATGGTAATTTGCATATTTCAAGACTTAGGCTTAAAAACATGGCGTTAGAGGGTGAGAACTCGAAACAGCCACCGAACCTCCCCGTGGGTGGCACCAACAGCTCCCATGGGACCAATGTATCTCGTAGGAATGGATCCCGCAGTCGCGGGACTCCCGGTTTTAGAATACGACAATAATTTTCATATTTCTAGACTTAGGCTTAAAAACATGGCGTTAGAGGGTGAGAAATCTAAACAGCCCCCGAACGTCCCCGTGGGTGGCACCGACACGTCCCACGGGACCAATGTAACTCGTAGGAGCTTACCACGCAGCCGCGGGACTCCCGATTTGAGAATACGGCCGTAATTTGCAAATTTCTAGACTTAGCCTTAAAAACACGGCGTTAGATGGTGAGAACTCAAAACATCCACTGAACGTCCCCGTGGGTGGCACCAACACCTCCCACAGGACCAATGTAAGTCGTAGGAACAGACCCCACAGTCGCGGGACTCCCAGTTTGCGAATACAACGGTAATTTGCATATTTATAGACTTAGGGTTAAAAACATGGCGTTAGAGGGTGAGAACTCGAAACAGCCACCGAACGTCCCCGTGGGTGGCTCCAACACCTCCCACGGGACCAATGTAACTCGTAGGAATTGACCCCGCAGCCGCGGGACTCCCAGTTTGAGAATACGATGGTAATTTGCATATATCTTGATTTAGGCTTAAAAACATGGCGTTAGAGGGTGAGAAGTCAAAATAAGCACCGAACGTCCCCTTGGGTGGCACCAACACCTGCCACGGGACCAATGTAACTCTTAGGAACTGACCCCGCAGCCGCGGGACTACTGGTTTGAGAATACGACGGTAATTTGCATATTTATAGACTTAGGGTTAAAAAGATGGCGTTAGAGGGTGAGAACTCGAAACAGCCACCGAGCGTCCCCGTGGGGGGCACCAACACCTCCCACGGGACTAATGTAACTCGTAGGAACAGACCCCACAGTCGGGAGACACTCGGTTTTTTAATACGATGGTAATTTGCATATTTCAAGACTTAGGCTTAAAAACATGGCGTTAGAGGGTGAGAACTCGAAACAGCCACCGAACCTCCCCGTGGGTGGCACCAACACCTCCCACGGGACCAATGTAACTCGTAGAAACTGATCCCGCAGTCGCGGGACTCTCGGTTTTAGAATACGACAATAATTTTCATATTTCTAGACTTAGGCTTAAAAACATGGCGTTAGAGGGTGAGAACTCGAAACAGCCCCCGAACATCCCCGTGGGTGGCACCGACACGTCCCACGGGACCAATGTAACTCGTAGGAGATTACCCCGCAGCCGCGGGACTCCCGATTTGAGAATACGATGGTAATTTGCAAATTTCTAGACTCAGCCTTAAAAACACGGCGTTACATGGTGAGAACTCAAAACATCCACTGAACGTCCCCGTGGGTGGCACCAACACCTCCCACGGGACCAATGTAACTTGTAGGAACGGACCCCGCAGCCGCGGGACTCCCGGTTTGAGAATACGATGGTAATTTGCATATTTCTTGACTTAGGATTAAAAACATGGCGTTAGAGGGTGAAAACTCGAAACAGCCACCGAACATCCTCGTGGGTGGCACCAACACCTCCCACAGGACCAATGTAACTCGTAGGAACTGACCCCGCAGCCGTGGGACTTCCGGTTTGAGAATACGACGGTAATTTGCATATTTCTAGACTTAGTCTTAAAAAAATATGGAGTTAGAGGTGAGAACTCGAAACAGCGCCCGAACGTCCCCGTGGGTGGCACCAACACCTCCCACGGGACTAATGTAACTCGTAGGAACTGACCCCGCAGCCGCAGAACTCCCGGTTTTAGAATATGATGGTAATTTGCATATTTCTGGACTTTGGTTTAAAATCATGGCGTTAGAGGGTGAAAACTCGAAACAGCCCCCGAACGTCCTTGTGGGTGGCACCAACACCTCCCACGGGACCAATGTAATTCGTAGGAACTGACCCCGTAGCCGGGGGACTCCCGGTTTGAGAATACTACAGTAATTTGCATATTTTTAGACTTAGGGTTAAAAACATGGCGTTAGAGGGTGAGAACTCGAAACAGCCACCGAGCGTCCCCGTGGGGGGCACCAACACCTCCCACGGGACTAATGTAACTCGTAGGAACAGACCCCACAGTCACGGGACTCTCGGTTTTTTAATACGATGGTAATTTGCATATTTCAAGACTTAGGCTTAAAAACATGGTGTTAGAGGGTGAGAACTCGAAACAGCCACCGAACCTCCCCGTGGGTGGCACCAACACCTCCCACGGGACCAATGTAACTCGTAGGAACTGATCCCGCAGCCGCGGGACTCCCGGTTTTAGAATACGACAATAATTTTCATATTTCTAGACTTAGGCTTAAAAACATGGCGTTAGAGGGTGAGAACTCGAAACATCCACCAAACGTTCCCGTGGGTGGCACCAACACCTCCCACGGTACCAATGTAAATCCTAGGAACTGACCCCGCAATCGCAGGACTCCCGGTTTTAGAATACGACGGTAATTTGCATATTTATTGACTTAGGCTTAAAAACATGGCGTTAGAGGGTGAAAACTCGAACAGCCGCCGAACATCCCCGTGGGTGGCACCAACACCTCCCACGGGACCAATGTAACTCGTAGGAACTGACCCCGCAGCTGCGGGACTCCCAGTTTGAGAATACGATGGTAATTTGCATATTTCAAGACTTAGGCCTAAAAACACGGCGTTAGATGGTGAGAACTCAAAACATCCACTGAACGTCCCGGTGGGTGGCACCAACACCTCTCACGGGACCAATGTAACTCGTAGGAACTGACCCCGTAGCCGCGGGACTCCCGGTTTGAGAATACGACGGTAATTTGCATATTTATAGACTTAGGGTCAAAAACATGGCATTATAGGGTGAGAACTCGAAACAGCCATCAAACGTCCACGTGGGTGGCACCAACACCTCCCACGGGATCAATGTAACTCGTAGGAATTCACCCCGTAGTCACGGGACTCCCGGTTTTAGAATACGACGGTAATTTGCATATTTCTAGATTTAGGCTTAAAAATATGGAGTTAGAGGGTGAGAACTCGAAACAGCCCCCGAACGTCCCCGTGAGTGGCACCAACACCTCCCACGGGACCAATGTAACTCGTAGGAACTGACCCCGCAGCCGTGGGACTCCCGGTTTTAGAATACGAGGATAATTTTTATATTTCTAGACTTAGGCTTAAAAACATGGCGTTAGAGGGTGAGAACTCGAAACAGCCACTGAACGTCCCCATGGGTGGCCCCAACACCTCCCACGGGACCAATGTAACTCTTAGGAATTGACCCCGCCGCCGCGGGACTCCTGGTTTGAGAATACAACGGTAATTTGAATATTTATAGACTTAGGGTTAAAAACATGGCATTAGAGGGTGAGAACTCAAAACATCCACCGAGCGTCCCCCTGGGTGGCACCAACACCTCTCACAGGACCAATGTAACTCGTAGGAACTGACCCCACAGTCGCAGGACTCCCGATTTTAGAATAGGATGGTGATTTGCATATTTCAAGTCTTAGGCTTAAAAACATGGCGTTAGAGGGTGAGAAATCGAAACAGCCCCCAAACGTCCCCGAGGGTGGCACCAACACCTCCCACGGGACCAATGTAACTCGTAGGAGCTGACCCCGCAGCCGAGGGACTCCCGGTTTGAGAATACAACGGTAATTTGCATATTTATAGACTTAGGGTAAAAAACATGGCGTTAGAGGGTGAGAACTCGAAACAGCCACCGAACGTCCCCCTGGGTGGCACCAACACCTCCCACGGGACCAATGTAACTCGTAGGAATTGACCCCGCAGCCGCGGGACTCCCAGTTTGAAAATACGATGGTAATTTGCATATATCTTGATGTAGGCTTAAAAACATGGCGTTAGAGGGTGAGAACTCAAAATAAGCACCGAACGTCCCCTTGGGTGGCACCAACACCTGCCACGGGACAAATGTAACTCTTAGGAACTGACGCCGCAGCCGCGGGACTCCTGGTTTGAGAATACGACGGTAATTTTCATATTTATAGACTTAGGGTTAAAAACATGGTGTTAGAGGGTGAGAACTCGAAACAGCCACCGAGCGTCCCCGTGGGGGGCACCAACACCTCCCGCGGGACTAATGTAACTCGTAGGAATAGACCCCACAGTCGTTGGACTCTCGGTTTTTTAATACGACGGTAATTTGCATATTTCATGACTTAGGCTTAAAAACATGGCGTTAGAGGGTGAGAAATCTAAACAGCCCCCGAACGTCCCCGTGGGTGGCACCGACACGTCCCACGGGACCAATGTAACTCGTAGGAGCTTACCCCGCAGCCGCGGGACTCCCGATTTGAGAATATGACGGTAATTTGCAAATTTCTAGACTTAGCCTTAAAAACACGGCGTTAGATGGTGAGAACTCAAAACATCCACTGAACGTCCCCGTGGGTGGCACCAACACCTCCCACAGGACCAATGTAAGTCGTAGGAACAGACCCCACAGTCGCGGGACTCCCGGTTTGAGAATACAACGGTAATTTGCATATTTATAGACTTAGGGTTAAAAACATGGCGTTAGAGGGTGAGAACTCGAAACAGCCACCAAACGTCCCCGTGGGTGGCACCAACACCTCCCACGGGACCAATGTAACTCGTAGGAATTGACCCCGCAGCCGCGGGACTCCCAGTTTGAGAATACGATGGTAATTTACATATATCTTGATTTAGGCTTAAAAACATGGCGTTAGAGGGTGAGAACTCAAAATAAGCACCGAACGTCCCCTTGGGTGGCACCAACACCTGCCACGGGACCAATGTAACTCTTACGAACTGACCCCGCAGCCGCGGGACTACTGGTTTGAGAATACGACGGAAATTTGCATATTTATAGACTTAGGGTTAAAAACATGGCGTTAGAGGGTGAGAACTCGAAACAGCCCCCGAGCGTCCCCGTGGGGGGCACCAACACCTCCCACGGGACTAATGTAACTCGTAGGAACAGACCCCACAGTCGCGGGACTCTCGGTTTTTTAATACGATGGTAATTTGCATATTTCAAGACTTAGGCTTAAAAACATGGCGTTAGAGGGTGAGAACTCGAAACAGCCACCGAACCTCCCCGTGGGTGGCACCAACACCTCCCACGGGACCAATATAACTCGTAGAAACTGATCCCGCAGTCGCGGGACTCCCGGTTTTAGAATACGACAATAATTTTCATATTTCTAGACTTAGGCTTAAAAACATGGCGTTAGAGGGTGAGAACTCGAAACAGCCCCCGAACATCCCCGTGGGTGGCACCGACACGTCCCACGGGACCAATGTAACTCGTAGGAGCTTACCCCGCAGCCGCGGGACTTTCGATTTGAGAGTACGACGGGAATTTGCAAATTTCTAGACTTAGCCTTAAAAACACGGCGTTAGATGGTGAGAACTCAAAACATCCACTGAACGTCCCCGTGGGTGGCACCAACACCTCCCACGGGACCAATGTAACTCGTAGGAACTGACCCCGCAGCCGCGGGACTCCCGGTTTGAGAATACGATGGTAATTTGCATATTTCTTGACTTAGGATAAAAAACATGGCGTTAGAGGGTGAAAACTCGAAACAGCCGCCGAACATCCCCGTGGGTGGCACCAACACCTCCCACGGGACCAAGGTAACTCGTAGGAACTGACCCCACAGCCGCGGGACTCCCAGTTTGAGAATAGGATGGTAATTTGCATATATCTTAATTTAGGCTTAAAAACATGGCGTTAGAGGGTGAGAACTCAAAATAAGCACCGAACGTCCCCTTGGGTGGCACCAACACCTGCCACGGGACGAATGTAACTCTTAGGAACTGACCTCGCAGCCGCGGGACTCCTGGTTTGAGAATACGATGGTAATTTGCATATTTATAGACTTAGGGTTAAAAACATGGCGTTAGAAGGTGAGAACTCGAAACAGCCACCGAGCGTCCCCGTGGGAGGCACCAACGCCTCCCACGGGACAAATGTAACTCGTAGGAACAGACCCCACAGTCGCGGGACTCTCGGTTTTTTAATACGATGGTAATTTGCATATTTCAAGACTTAGGCTTAAAAACATGGCGTTAGAGGGTGAGAACTCGAAACAGCCACCGAACCTCCACGTGGGTGGCACCAACACCTCCCACGGGACCAATGTATCTCGTAGGGACGGATCCCGCAGTCGCAGGACTCCCGGTTTTAGAATACGACAATAATTTTCATATTTCTAGACTTAGGCTTAAAAACATGGCGTTAGAGGGTGAGAAATCGAAACAGCCCCCGAACGTCCCCGTGGGTGGCACCGACACGTCCCACGGGACCAATGTAACTCGTAGGAGATTACCCCGCAGCCGCGGGACTCCCGATTTGAGAATACGATGGTAATTTGCAAATTTCTAGACTTAGCCTTAAAAACACGGCGTTACATGGTGATAACTCAAAACATCCACTGAACGTCCCCGTGGGTGGCACCAACACCTCCCACGGGACCAATGTAACTGGTAGGAACGGACCCCGCAGCCGCGGGACTCCCGGTTTGAGAATACGATGGTAATTTGCATATTTCTTGACTTAGGATTAAAAACATGGCGTTAGAGGGTGAAAACTCGAAACAGCCACCGAACATCCCCGTGGGTGGCACCAACACCTCCCACAGGACCAATGTAACTCGTAGGAACTGACCCCGCAGCCGCGGGACTCCCGGTTTGAGAATACGACGGTAATTTGCATATTTCTAGACTTAGTCTTAAAAAAATATGGAGTTAGAGGTGAGAACTCGAAACAGCGCCCGAACGTCCCCGTGGGTGGCACCAACACCTCCCACGGGACTAATGTAACTCGTAGGAACTGACCCCGCAGCCGCAGAACTCCCGGTTTTAGAATATGATGGTAATTTGCATATTTCTGGACTTTGGTTTAAAATCATGGCGTTAGAGGGTGAAAACTCGAAACAGCCCCCGAACGTCCTTGTGGGTGGCACCAACACCTCCCACGGGACCAATGTAGTTCGTAGGAACTGACCCCGTAGCCGCGGGACTCCCGGTTTGAGAATACGACAGTAATTTGCATATTTTTAGACTTAGGGTTAAAAACATGGCGTTAGAGGGTGAGAACTCGAAACAGCCACCGAGCGTCCCCGTGGGGGGCACCAACACCTCCCACGGGACTAATGTAACTCGTAGGAACAGACCCCACAGTCACGGGACTCTCGGTTTTTTAATACGATGGTAATTTGCATATTTCAAGACTTAGGCTTAAAAACATGGTGTTAGAGGGTGAGAACTCGAAACAGCCACCGAACCTCCCCGTGGGTGGCACCAACACCTCCCACGGGACCAATGTAACTCGTAGGAACTGATCCCGCAGCCGCGGGACTCCCGGTTTTAGAATACGACAATAATTTTCATATTTCTAGACTTAGGCTTAAAAACATGGCGTTAGAGGGTGAGAACTCGAAACAGCCACCGAACGTCCCCCTGGGTGGCACCAACACCTCCCACGGGACCAATGTAACTCGTAGGAATTGACCCCGCAGCCGCGGGACTCCCAGTTTGAAAATACGATGGTAATTTGCATATATCTTGATGTAGGCTTAAAAACATGGCGTTAGAGGGTGAGAACTCAAAATAAGCACCGAACGTCCCCTTGGGTGGCACCAACACCTGCCACGGGACAAATGTAACTCTTAGGAACTGACGCCGCAGCCGCGGGACTCCTGGTTTGAGAATACGACGGTAATTTTCATATTTATAGACTTAGGGTTAAAAACATGGTGTTAGAGGGTGAGAACTCGAAACAGCCACCGAGCGTCCCCGTGGGGGGCACCAACACCTCCCGCGGGACTAATGTAACTCGTAGGAATAGACCCCACAGTCGTTGGACTCTCGGTTTTTTAATACGACGGTAATTTGCATATTTCATGACTTAGGCTTAAAAACATGGCGTTAGAGGGTGAGAAATCTAAACAGCCCCCGAACGTCCCCGTGGGTGGCACCGACACGTCCCACGGGACCAATGTAACTCGTAGGAGCTTACCCCGCAGCCGCGGGACTCCCGATTTGAGAATATGACGGTAATTTGCAAATTTCTAGACTTAGCCTTAAAAACACGGCGTTAGATGGTGAGAACTCAAAACATCCACTGAACGTCCCCGTGGGTGGCACCAACACCTCCCACAGGACCAATGTAAGTCGTAGGAACAGACCCCACAGTCGCGGGACTCCCGGTTTGAGAATACAACGGTAATTTGCATATTTATAGACTTAGGGTTAAAAACATGGCGTTAGAGGGTGAGAACTCGAAACAGCCACCAAACGTCCCCGTGGGTGGCACCAACACCTCCCACGGGACCAATGTAACTCGTAGGAATTGACCCCGCAGCCGCGGGACTCCCAGTTTGAGAATACGATGGTAATTTACATATATCTTGATTTAGGCTTAAAAACATGGCGTTAGAGGGTGAGAACTCAAAATAAGCACCGAACGTCCCCTTGGGTGGCACCAACACCTGCCACGGGACCAATGTAACTCTTACGAACTGACCCCGCAGCCGCGGGACTACTGGTTTGAGAATACGACGGAAATTTGCATATTTATAGACTTAGGGTTAAAAACATGGCGTTAGAGGGTGAGAACTCGAAACAGCCCCCGAGCGTCCCCGTGGGGGGCACCAACACCTCCCACGGGACTAATGTAACTCGTAGGAACAGACCCCACAGTCGCGGGACTCTCGGTTTTTTAATACGATGGTAATTTGCATATTTCAAGACTTAGGCTTAAAAACATGGCGTTAGAGGGTGAGAACTCGAAACAGCCACCGAACCTCCCCGTGGGTGGCACCAACACCTCCCACGGGACCAATATAACTCGTAGAAACTGATCCCGCAGTCGCGGGACTCCCGGTTTTAGAATACGACAATAATTTTCATATTTCTAGACTTAGGCTTAAAAACATGGCGTTAGAGGGTGAGAACTCGAAACAGCCCCCGAACATCCCCGTGGGTGGCACCGACACGTCCCACGGGACCAATGTAACTCGTAGGAGCTTACCCCGCAGCCGCGGGACTTTCGATTTGAGAGTACGACGGGAATTTGCAAATTTCTAGACTTAGCCTTAAAAACACGGCGTTAGATGGTGAGAACTCAAAACATCCACTGAACGTCCCCGTGGGTGGCACCAACACCTCCCACGGGACCAATGTAACTCGTAGGAACTGACCCCGCAGCCGCGGGACTCCCGGTTTGAGAATACGATGGTAATTTGCATATTTCTTGACTTAGGATAAAAAACATGGCGTTAGAGGGTGAAAACTCGAAACAGCCGCCGAACATCCCCGTGGGTGGCACCAACACCTCCCACGGGACCAAGGTAACTCGTAGGAACTGACCCCACAGCCGCGGGACTCCCAGTTTGAGAATAGGATGGTAATTTGCATATATCTTAATTTAGGCTTAAAAACATGGCGTTAGAGGGTGAGAACTCAAAATAAGCACCGAACGTCCCCTTGGGTGGCACCAACACCTGCCACGGGACGAATGTAACTCTTAGGAACTGACCTCGCAGCCGCGGGACTCCTGGTTTGAGAATACGATGGTAATTTGCATATTTATAGACTTAGGGTTAAAAACATGGCGTTAGAAGGTGAGAACTCGAAACAGCCACCGAGCGTCCCCGTGGGAGGCACCAACGCCTCCCACGGGACAAATGTAACTCGTAGGAACAGACCCCACAGTCGCGGGACTCTCGGTTTTTTAATACGATGGTAATTTGCATATTTCAAGACTTAGGCTTAAAAACATGGCGTTAGAGGGTGAGAACTCGAAACAGCCACCGAACCTCCACGTGGGTGGCACCAACACCTCCCACGGGACCAATGTATCTCGTAGGGACGGATCCCGCAGTCGCAGGACTCCCGGTTTTAGAATACGACAATAATTTTCATATTTCTAGACTTAGGCTTAAAAACATGGCGTTAGAGGGTGAGAAATCGAAACAGCCCCCGAACGTCCCCGTGGGTGGCACCGACACGTCCCACGGGACCAATGTAACTCGTAGGAGATTACCCCGCAGCCGCGGGACTCCCGATTTGAGAATACGATGGTAATTTGCAAATTTCTAGACTTAGCCTTAAAAACACGGCGTTACATGGTGATAACTCAAAACATCCACTGAACGTCCCCGTGGGTGGCACCAACACCTCCCACGGGACCAATGTAACTGGTAGGAACGGACCCCGCAGCCGCGGGACTCCCGGTTTGAGAATACGATGGTAATTTGCATATTTCTTGACTTAGGATTAAAAACATGGCGTTAGAGGGTGAAAACTCGAAACAGCCACCGAACATCCCCGTGGGTGGCACCAACACCTCCCACAGGACCAATGTAACTCGTAGGAACTGACCCCGCAGCCGCGGGACTCCCGGTTTGAGAATACGACGGTAATTTGCATATTTCTAGACTTAGTCTTAAAAAAATATGGAGTTAGAGGTGAGAACTCGAAACAGCGCCCGAACGTCCCCGTGGGTGGCACCAACACCTCCCACGGGACTAATGTAACTCGTAGGAACTGACCCCGCAGCCGCAGAACTCCCGGTTTTAGAATATGATGGTAATTTGCATATTTCTGGACTTTGGTTTAAAATCATGGCGTTAGAGGGTGAAAACTCGAAACAGCCCCCGAACGTCCTTGTGGGTGGCACCAACACCTCCCACGGGACCAATGTAGTTCGTAGGAACTGACCCCGTAGCCGCGGGACTCCCGGTTTGAGAATACGACAGTAATTTGCATATTTTTAGACTTAGGGTTAAAAACATGGCGTTAGAGGGTGAGAACTCGAAACAGCCACCGAGCGTCCCCGTGGGGGGCACCAACACCTCCCACGGGACTAATGTAACTCGTAGGAACAGACCCCACAGTCACGGGACTCTCGGTTTTTTAATACGATGGTAATTTGCATATTTCAAGACTTAGGCTTAAAAACATGGTGTTAGAGGGTGAGAACTCGAAACAGCCACCGAACCTCCCCGTGGGTGGCACCAACACCTCCCACGGGACCAATGTAACTCGTAGGAACTGATCCCGCAGCCGCGGGACTCCCGGTTTTAGAATACGACAATAATTTTCATATTTCTAGACTTAGGCTTAAAAACATGGCGTTAGAGGGTGAGAACTCGAAACATCCACCAAACGTTCCCGTGGGTGGCACCAACACCTCCCACGATACCAATGTAAATCGTAGGACTTGACCCCGCAATCGCAGGACTCCCGGTTTTAGAATACGACGGTAATTTGCATATTTATTGACTTAGGCTTAAAAACATGGCGTTAGAGGGTGAAAACTCGAACAGCCGCCGAACATCCCCGTGGGTGGCACCAACACCTCCCACGGGACCAATGTAACTCGTAGGAACTGACCCCGCAGCCGCGGGACTCCCGGTTTGAGAATACGATGGTAATTTGCATATTTCAAGACTTAGGCCTAAAAACACGGCTTTAGATGGTGAGAACTCAAAACATCCACTGAACGTCCCGGTGGGTGGCACCAACACCTCTCACGGGACCAATGTAACTCGTAGGAACTGACCCCGTAGGCGCGGGACTCCCGGTTTGAGAATACGACGGTAATTTGTATATTTATAGACTTAGGGTCAAAAACATGGCATTATAGGGTGAGAACTCGAAACAGCCATCAAACGTCCACGTGGGTGGCACCAACACCTCCCACGGGATCAATGTAACTCGTAGGAATTCACCCCGTAGTCACGGGACTCCCGGTTTTAGAATACGACGGTAATTTGCATATTTCTAGATTTATGCTTAAAAATATGGAGTTAGAGGGTGAGAACTCGAAACAGCCCCCGAACGTCCCCGTGAGTGGCACCAACACCTCCCACGGGACCAATGTAACTCGTAGGAACTGACCCCGCAGCCGTGGGACTCCCGGTTTTAGAATACGAGGATAATTTTTATATTTCTAGACTTAGGCTTAAAAACATGGCGTTAGAGGGTGAGAACTCGAAACAGCCACTGAACGTCCCCATGGGTGGCCCCAACACCTCCCACGGGACCAATGTAACTCTTAGGAATTGATCCCGCCGCCGCGGGACTCCCGGTTTGAGAATACAACGGTAATTTGAATATTTATAGACTTAGGGTTAAAAACATGGCATTAGAGGGTGAGAACTCAAAACATCCACCGAGCGTCCCCCTGGGTGGCACCAACACCTCTCACAGGACCAATGTAACTCGTAGGAACTGACCCCACAGTCGCAGGACTCCCGATTTTAGAATAGGATGGTGATTTGCATATTTCAAGTCTTAGGCTTAAAAACATGGCGTTAGAGGGTGAGAAATCGAAACAGCCCCCGAACGTCCCCGAGGGTGGCACCAACACCTCCCACGGGACCAATGTAACTCGTAGGAGCTGACCCCGCAGCCGAGGGACTCCCGGTTTGAGAATACAACGGTAATTTGCATATTTATAGACTTAGGGAAAAAAACATGGCGTTAGAGGGTGAGAACTCGAAACAGCCACCGAACGTCCCCCTGGGTGGCACCAACACCTCCCACGGGACAAATGTAACTCGTAGGAATTGACCCCGCAGCCGCGGGACTCCCAGTTTGAGAATACGACGGTAATTTGCATATTTCTAGACTTAGTCTTAAAAAAATATGGAGTTAGAGGTGAGAACTCGAAACAGCGCCCGAACGTCCCCGTGGGTGGCACCAACACCTCCCACGGGACTAATGTAACTCGTAGGAACTGACCCCACAGCCGTGGGACTCCCGGTTTTAGAATACGAGGATAATTTTTATATTTCTAGACTTAGGCTTAAAAACATGGCGTTAGAGGGTGAGAACTCGAAACAGCCACTGAACGTCCCCATGGGTGGCCCCAACACCTCCCACGGGACCAATGTAACTCGTAGGAATTGACCCCGCAGCCGCGGGACTCCCAGTTTGAGAATACGACGGTAATTTGCATATTTCTAGACTTAGTCTTAAAAAAATATGGAGTTAGAGGTGAGAACTCGAAACAGCGCCCGAACGTCCCCGTGAGTGGCACCAACACCTCCCACGGGACCAATGTAACTCGTAGGAACTGACCCCGCAGCCGTGGGACTCCCGGTTTTAGAATACGAGGATAATTTTTATATTTCTAGACTTAGGCTTAAAAACATGGCGTTAGAGGGTGAGAACTCGAAACAGCCACTGAACGTCCCCATGGGTGGCCCCAACACCTCCCACGGGACCAATGTAACTCTTAGGAACTGACCCCGCCGCCGCGGGACTCCCGGTTTGAGAATACAACGGTAATTTGAATATTTATAGACTTAGGGTTAAAAACATGGCATTAGAGGGTGAGAACTCAAAACATCCACCGAGCGTCCCCCTGGGTGGCACCAACACCTCTCACAGGACCAATGTAACTCGTAGGAACTGACCCCACAGTCGCAGGACTCCCGATTTTAGAATAGGATGGTGATTTGCATATTTCAAGTCTTAGGCTTAAAAACATGGCGTTAGAGGGTGAGAAATCGAAACAGCCCCCGAATGTCCCCGAGGGTGGCACCAACACCTCCCACGGGACCAATGTAACTCGTAGGAGCTGACCCCGCAGCCGAGGGACTCCCGGTTTGAGAATACAACGGTAATTTGCATATTTATAGACTTAGGGAAAAAAACATGGCGTTAGAGGGTGAGAACTCGAAACAGCCACCGAACGTCCCCCTGGGTGGCACCAACACCTCCCACGGGACCAATGTAACTCGTAGGAATTGACCCCGCAGCCGCGGGACTCCCAGTTTGAAAATACGATGGTAATTTGCATATATCTTGATGTAGGCTTAAAAACATGGCGTTAGAGGGTGAGAACTCAAAATAAGCACCGAACGTCCCCTTGGGTGGCACCAACACCTGCCACGGGACAAATGTAACTCTTAGGAACTGACGCCGCAGCCGCGGGACTCCTGGTTTGAGAATACGACGGTAATTTGCATATTTATAGACTTAGGGTTAAAAACATGGTGTTAGAGGGTGAGAACTCGAAACAGCCACCGAGCGTCCCCGTGGGGGGCACCAACACCTCCCGCGGGACTAATGTAACTCGTAGGAATAGACCCCACAGTCGTGGGATTCTCGGTTTTTTAATACGACGGTAATTTGCATATTTCATGACTTAGGCTTAAAAACATGGCGTTAGAGGGTGAGAAATCTAAACAGCCCCCGAACGTCCCCGTGGGTGGCACCGACACGTCCCACGGGACCAATGTAACTCGTAGGAGCTTACCCCGCAGCCGCGGGACTCCCGATTTGAGAATATGACGGTAATTTGCAAATTTCTAGACTTAGCCTTAAAAACACGGCGTTAGATGGTGAGAACTCAAAACATCCACTGAACGTCCCCGTGGGTGGCACCAACACCTCCCACAGGACCAATGTAAGTCGTAAGAACAGACCCCACAGTCGCGGGACTCCCGGTTTGAGAATACAACGGTAATTTGCATATTTATAGACTTAGGGTTAAAAACATGGCGTTAGAGGGTGAGAACTCGAAACAGCCACCGAACGTCCCCGTGGGTGGCACCAACACCTCCCACGGGACCAATGTAACTCGTAGGAATTGACCCCGCAGCCGCGGGACTCCCAGTTTGAGAATACGATGGTAATTTACATATATCTTGATTTAGGCTTAAAAACATGGCGTTAGAGGGTGAGAACTCGAAACAACCACCCAACGGCCCCGTGAGTGGCACCAACACCTCCCACGGGACCAAGGTAACTCGTAGGAACTGACCCCACAGCCGCGGGACTCCCAGTTTGAGAATAGGATGGTAATTTGCATATATCTTGATTTAGGCTTAAAAACATGGCGTTAGAGGGTGAGAACTCAAAATAAGCACCGAACGTCCCCTTGGGTGGCACCAACACCTGCCACGGGACCAATGTAACTCTTACGAACTGACCCCGCAGCCGCGGGACTACTGGTTTGAGAATACGACGGAAATTTGCATATTTATAGACTTAGGGTTAAAAACATGGCGTTAGAGGGTGAGAACTCGAAACAGCCCCCGAGCGTCCCCGTGGGGGGCACCAACACCTCCCACGGGACTAATGTAACTCGTAGGACCAGACCCCACAGTCGCGGGACTCTCAGTTTTTTAATACGATGGTAATTTGCATATTTCAAGATTTCGGCTTAAAAACATGGCGTTAGAGGGTGAGAACTCGAAACAGCCACCGAACCTCCCCGTGGGTGGCACCAACACCTCCCACGGGACCAATATAACTCGTAGAAACTGATCCCGCAGTCGCGGGACTCCCGATTTTAGAATACGACAATAATTTTCATATTTCTAGACTTAGGCTTAAAAACATGGCGTTAGAGGGTGAGAACTCGAAACAGCCCCCGAACATCCCCGTGGGTGGCACCGACACGTCCCACGGGACCAATGTAACTCGTAGGAGCTTACCCCGCAGCCGCGGGACTCTCGATTTGAGAATACGACGGGAATTTGCAAATTTCTAGACTTAGCCTTAAAAACACGGCGTTAGATGGTGAGAACTCAAAACATCCACTGAACGTCCCCGTGGGTGGCACCAACACCTCCCACGGGACCAATGTAACTCGTAGGAACTGACCCCGCAGCCGCGGGACTCCCGGTTTGAGAATACGATGGTAATTTGAATATTTCTTGACTTAGGATAAAAAACATGGCGTTAGAGGGTGAAAACTCGAAACAGCCGCCGAACATACCCGTGGGTGGCACCAACACCTCCCACGGGACCAAGGTAACTCGTAGGAACTGACCCCGCAGCCGCGGGACTCCCAGTTTGAGAATAGGATGGTAATTTGCATATATCTTAATTTAGGCTTAAAAACATGGCGTTAGAGGGTGAGAACTCAAAATAAGCACCGAACGTCCCCTTGGGTGGCACCAACACCTGCCACGGGACGAATGTAACTCTTAGGAACTGACCCCGCAGCCGCGGGACTCCTGGTTTGAGAATACGATGGTAATTTGCATATTTATAGACTTAGGGCTAAAAACATGGCGTTAGAAGGTGAGAACTCGAAACAGCCACCGAGCGTCCCCGTGGGAGGCACCAACGCCTCCCACGGGACTAATGTAACTCGTAGGAACAGACCCCACAGTCGCGGGACTCTCGGTTTTTTAATACGATGGTAATTTGCATATTTCAAGACTTAGGCTTAAAAACATGGCGTTAGAGGGTGAGAACTCGAAACAGCCACCGAAGCTCCACGTGGGTGGCACCAACACCTCCCACGGGACCAATGTAACTCGTAGCAACGGATCCCGCAGTCGCGGGACTCCCGGTTTTTGAATACGACAACAATTTTCATATTTCTAGACTTAGGCATAAAAACATGGCGTTAGAGGGTGAGAACTCGAAACATCCACCGAACGTCCCCGTGGGTGGCACCAACACCTCCCACGGTACCAATGTAACTCGTAGGAACTGACCCCGCAATTGCAAGACTCCCGGTTTTAGAATGCGACGGTAATTTGCATAATTCTTGACTTAGGCTTAAACACATGGCGTTAGAGGGTGAATACCCGAAACAGCCCCCGAAAGCCCCCGTGGGTGGCACCAACACCTCCCACGGGACCAATGTAACTCTTAGGAACTGACCCCGCTGCCGCGGGACTCCCGATTTAAGAATACAACGGTAATTTGAATATTTATAGACTTAGGGTTAAAAACATGGCGTTAGAGGGTGAGAACTCGAAACAGCCGCCGAGCGTCCCCCTGGGTGGCACCTACACCTCCCACAGGACCAATGTAACTCGTAGGAAGTGACCCCACAGTTGCGGGACTCCCGGTTTTAGAATAGGATGGTGATTTGCATATTTCAAGACTTAGGCTTAAAAACATGGCGTTAGAGGGTGAGAAATCGAAACAGCCCCCGAACGTCCCCGAGGGTGGCACCAACACCTCCCACGGGACCAATATAACTCGTAGGAGCGGTCCCCGCAGCCGCGGGACTCCCGGTTTGAGAATACAACGGTAATTTGCATATTTATAGACTTAGGGTTAAAAACATGGCGTTAGAGGGTGAGAACTCGAAACAGCCACCGAACGTCCCCGTGGGTGGCACCAACACGTCCCACGGGACCAATGTAACTCGTAGGAATTGACCCCGCAGCCGCGGGACTCCCAGTTTGAGAATACGATGGTAATTTGCATATATCTTGATTTAGGCTTAAAAACATGGCGTTAGAGGGTGAGAACTAAAAATAAGCACCGAACGTCCCCTTGGGTGGCACCAACACCTGCCACGGGACCAATGTAATTCTTATGAACTGACCCCGCAGCCGCGGGACTCCTGGTTTGAGAATACGACGGTAATTTGCATATTTATAGACTTAGGGTTAAAAACATGGCGTTAGAGGGTGAGAACTCGAAACAGCCACCGAGCGTCCCCGTGGGGGGCACCAACACCTCCCACGGGACTAATGTAACTCGTAGGAACAGACCCCACAGTCGCGGAACTCTCAGTTTTTGAATACGATGGTAATTTGCATATTTCAAGACTTAGGCTTAAAAACATGGCGTTAGAGGGTGAGAACTCGAAACAGCCACGGAACCTCCCCGTGGGGGACACCAACACCTCCCACGGGACCAATGTATCTCGTAGGAACGGATCCCGCAGTCGCGGGACTCCCGGTTTTAGAATACGACAATAATTTTCATATTTCTAGACTTAGGCTTAAAAACATGGCGTTAGAGGGTGAGAAATCGAAACAGCCCCCGAACGTCCCCGTGGGTGGCACCGACACGTCCCACGGGACCAATATAACTCGTAGGAGCTTACCCCGCAGCCGCGGGACTCCCGATTTGAGAATACGATGGTAATTTGCAAATTTCTAGACTTAGCCTTAAAAACACGGCGTTAGATGGTGAGAACTCAAAACATCCACTGAACGTCCCCGTGGGTGGCACCAACACCTCCCACGGGACCAATGTAACTTGTAGGAATGGACCCCGCAGCCGCGGGACTCCCGGTTTGAGAATACGATGGTAATTTGCATATTTCTTGACTTAGGATTAAAAACATGGCGTTAGAGGGTGAAAACTCGAAACAGCCGCCGAACATCCCCGTGGGTGGAACCAACACCTCCCACAGGACCAATGTAACTCGTAGGAACTGACCCCGCAGCCGCGGGACTCCCGGTTTGAGAATACGACGGTAATTTTCATATTTCTAGAGTTAGTCTTAAAAAAATATGGAGTTAGAGGTGAGAACTCGAAACAGCGCCCGAACGTCCCCGTGGGTGGCACCAACACCTCCCACGGGACCAATGTAACTCGTAGGAACAGACCCCACAGTCGCGGGACTCTCGGTTTTTTAATACGATGGTAATTTGCATATTTCAAGACTTAGGCTTAAAAACATGGCGTTAGAGGGTGAGAACTCGAAACAGCCACCGAACCTCCCCGTGGGTGGCACCAACACCTCCCACGGGACCAATATAACTCGTAGAAACTGATCCCGCAGTCGCGGGACTCCCGGTTTTAGAATACGACAATAATTTTCATATTTCTAGACTTAGGCTTAAAAACATGGCGTTAGAGGGTGAGAACTCGAAACAGCCCCCGAACATCCCCGTGGGTGGCACCGACACGTCCCACGGGACCAATGTAACTCGTAGGAGCTTACCCCGCAGCCGCGGGACTCTCGATTTGAGAATACGACGGGAATTTGCAAATTTCTAGACTTAGCCTTAAAAACACGGCGTTAGATGGTGAGAACTCAAAACATCCACGGAACGTCCCCGTGGGTGGCACCAACACCTCCCACGGGACCAATGTAACTCGTAGGAACTGACCCCGCAGCCGCGGGACTCCCGGTTTGAGAATACGATGGTAATTTGCATATTTCTTGACTTAGGATAAAAAACATGGCGTTAGAGGGTGAAAACTCGAAACAGCCGCCGAACATCCCCGTGGGTGGCACCAACACCTCCCACGGGACCAAGGTAACTCGTAGGAACTGACCCCGCAGCCGCGGGACTCCCAGTTTGAGAATAGGATGGTAATTTGCATATATCTTAATTTAGGCTTAAAAACATGGCGTTACAGGGTGAGAACTCAAAATAAGCACCGAACGTCCCCTTGGGTGGCACCAACACCTGCCACGGGACGAATGTAACTCTTAGGAACTGACCCCGCAGCCGCGGGACTCCTGGTTTGAGAATACGATGGTAATTTGCATATTTATAGACTTAGGGTTAAAAACATGGCGTTAGAAGGTGAGAACTCGAAACAGCCACCGAGCGTCCCCGTGGGAGGCACCAACGCCTCCCACGGGACTAATGTAACTCGTAGGAACAGACCCCACAGTCGCGGGACTCTCGGTTTTTTAATACGATGGTAATTTTCATATTTCAAGACTTAGGCTTAAAAACATGGCGTTAGAGGGTGAGAACTCGAAACAGCCACCGAACCTCCACGTGGGTGGCACCAACACCTCCCACGGGACCAATGTAACTCATAGCAACGGATCCCGCAGTCACGGGACTCCCGGTTTTTGAATACGACAACAATTTTCATATTTGTAGACTTAGGCATAAAAACATGGCGTTAGAGGGTGAGAACTCGAAACATCCACCGAACGTCCCCGTGGGTGGCACCAACACCTCCCACGGTACCAATGTAACTCGTAGGAACTGACCCCGCAATCGCAAGACTCCCGGTTTTAGAATACGACGACAATTTGCATAATTCTTGACTTAGGCTTAAACACATGGCGTTAGAGGGTGAATACCCGAAACAGCCCCCGAAAGCCCCCGTGGGTGGCACCAACACCTCCCACGGGACCAATGTAACTCTTAGGAACTGACCCCGCTGCCGCGGGACTCCCGATTTAAGAATACAACGGTAATTTGAATATTTATAGACTTAGGGTTAAAAACATGGCGTTAGAGGGTGAGAACTCGAAACAGCCACCGAGCGTCCCCCTGGGTGGCACCTACACCTCCCACAGGACCAATGTAACTCGTAGGAAGTGACCCCACAGTTGCGGGACTCCCGGTTTTAGAATAGGATGGTGATTTGCATATTTCAAGACTTAGGCTTAAAAACATGGCGTTAGAGGGTGAGAAATCGAAACAGCCCCCGAACGTCCCCGAGGGTGGCACCAACACCTCCCACGGGACCAATATAACTCGTAGGAGCGGTCCCCGCAGCCGCGGGACTCCCGGTTTGAGAATACAACGGTAATTTGCATATTTATAGACTTAGGGTTAAAAACATGGCGTTAGAGGGTGAGAACTCGAAACAGCCATCGAACGTCCCCGTGGGTGGCACCAACACGTCCCACGGGACCAATGTAACTAGTAGGAATTGACCCCGCAGCCGCGGGACTCCCAGTTTGAGAATACGATGGTAATTTGCATATATCTTGATTTAGGCTTAAAAACATGGCGTTAGAGGGTGAGAACTCAAAATAAGCACCGAACGTCCCCTTGGGTGGCACCAACACCTGCCACGGGACCAATGTAATTCTTATGAACTGACCCCGCAGCCGCGGGACTCCTGGTTTGAGAATACGACGGTAATTTGCATATTTATAGACTTAGGGTTAAAAACATGGCGTTAGAGGGTGAGAACTCGAAACAGCCACCGAGCGTCCCCGTGGGGGGCACCAACACCTCCCACGGGACTAATGTAACTCGTAGGAACAGACCCCACAGTCGCGGAACTCTCAGTTTTTGAATACGATGGTAATTTGCATATTTCAAGACTTAGGCTTAAAAACATGGCGTTAGAGGGTGAGAACTCGAAACAGCCACGGAACCTCCCCGTGGGGGACACCAACACCTCCCACGGGACCAATGTATCTCGTAGGAACGGATCCCGCAGTCGCGGGACTCCCGGTTTTAGAATACGACAATAATTTTCATATTTCTAGACTTAGGCTTAAAAACATGGCGTTAGAGGGTGAGAAATCGAAACAGCCCCCGAACGTCCCCGTGGGTGGCACCGACACGTCCCACGGGACCAATGTAACTCGTAGGAGCTTACCCCGCAGCCGCGGGACTCCCGATTTGAGAATACGATGGTAATTTGCAAATTTCTAGACTTAGCCTTAAAAACACGGCGTTAGATGGTGAGAACTCAAAACATCCACTGAACGTCCCCGTGGGTGGCACCAACACCTCCCACGGGACCAATGTAACTTGTAGGAACGGACCCCGCAGCCGCGGGACTCCCGGTTTGAGAATACGATGGTAATTTGCATATTTCTTGACTTAGGATTAAAAACATGGCGTTAGAGGGTGAAAACTCGAAACAGCCGCCGAACATCCCCGTGGGTGGAACCAACACCTCCCACAGGACCAATGTAACTCGTAGGAACTGACCCCGCAGCCGCGGGACTCCCGGTTTGAGAATACGACGGTAATTTTCATATTTCTAGAGTTAGTCTTAAAAAAATATGGAGTTAGAGGTGAGAACTCGAAACAGCGCCCGAACGTCCCCGTGGGTGGCACCAACACCTCCCACGGGACCAATGTAACTCATAGTAACTGACCCCGCAGCCGCAGAACTCCCGGTTTTAGAATATGATGGTAATTTGCATATTTCTAGGCTTTGGTTTAAAATCATGGCGTTAGAGGGTGAAAACTGGAAACAGCCCCCGAACGTCCTTGTGGGTGGCACCAACACCTCCCACGGGACCAATGTAACTCGTAGGAACTGACCCCGTAGCCGCGGGACTCCCGGTTTGAGAATACGACAGTAATTTGCATATTTTTAGATTTAGGGTTAAAAACATGGCGTTAGAGGGTGAGAACTCGAAACAGCCACCGAGCGTCCCCGTGGGGGGCACCAACACCTCCCACGGGACTAATGTAACTCGTAGGAACAGACCCCACAGTCACGGGACTCTCGGTTTTTTAATACGATGGTAATTTGCATATTTCAAGACTTAGGCTTAAAAACATGGTGTTAGAGGGTGAGAACTCGAAACAGCCACCGAACCTCCCCGTGGGTGGCACCAACACCTCCCACGGGACCAATGTATCTCGTAGGAACGGATCCCGCAGTCGCGGGACTCCCGGTTTTAGAATACGACAATAATTTTCATATTTCTAGACTTAGGCTTAAAAACATGGCGTTAGAGGGTGAGAAATCAAAACAGCCCCCGAACGTCCCCGTGGGTGGCACCGACACGTCCCACGGGACCAATGTAACTCGTAGGAGCTTACCCCGCAGCCGCGGGACTCCCGATTTGAGAATACGATGGTAATTTGCAAATTTCTAGACTTAGCCTTAAAAACACGGCGTTAGATGGTGAGAACTCAAAACATCCACTGAACGTCCCCGTGGGTGGCACCAACACCTCCCACGGGACCAATGTAACTTGTAGGAACGGACCCCGCAGCCGCGGGACTCCCGGTTTGAGAATACGATGGTAATTTGCATATTTCTTGACTTAGGATTAAAAACATGGCGTTAGAGGGTGAAAACTCGAAACAGCCGCCGAACATCCCCGTGGGTGGAACCAACACCTCCCACAGGACCAATGTAACTCGTAGGAACTGACCCCGCAGCCGCGGGACTCCCGGTTTGAGAATACGACGGTAATTTGCATATTTCTAGACTTAGTCTTAAAAAAATATGGAGTTAGAGGTGAGAACTCGAAACAGCGCCCGAACGTCCCCGTGGGTGGCACCAACACCTCCCACAGGACCAATGTAACTCGTAGTAACTGACCCCGCAGCCGCAGAACTCCCGGTTTTAGAATATGATGGTAATTTGCATATTTCTAGACTTTGGTTTAAAATCATGGCGTTAGAGGGTGAAAACTCGAAATAGCCCCCGAACGTCCTTGTGGGTGGCACCAACACCTCCCACGGGACCAATGTAACTCGTAGGAACTGACCCCGTAGCCGCGGGACTCCCGGTTTGAGAATACGACAGTAATTTGCATATTTTTAGACTTAGGGTTAAAAACATGGCGTTAGAGGGTGAGAACTCGAAACAGCCACCGAGCGTCCCCGTGGGGGGCACCAACACCTCCCACGGGACTAATGTAACTCGTAGGAACAGACCCCACAGTCACGGGACTCTCGGTTTTTTAATACGATGGTAATTTGCATATTTCAAGACTTAGGCTTAAAAACATGGTGTTAGAGGGTGAGAACTCGAAACAGCCACCGAACCTCCCCGTGGGTGGCACCAACACCTCCCATGGGACCAATGTAACTCGTAGGAACTGATCCCGCAGCCGCGGGACTCCCGGTTTTAAAATACGACAATAATTTTCATATTTCTAGACTTAGGCTTAAAAACATGGCGTTAGAGGGTGAGAACTCGAAACATCCACCAAACGTTCCCGTGGGTGGCACCAACACCTCCCACGGTACCAATGTAAATCGTAGGAACTGACCCCGCAATCGCAGGACTCCCGGTTTTAGAGTACGACGGTAATTTGCATATTTCTTGACTTAGGCTTAAAAACATGGCGTTAGACGGTGAAAACTCGAACAGCAGCCGAACATCCCCGTGGGTGGCACCAACACCTCCCACGGGACCAATGTAACTCGTAGGAACTGACCCCGCAGCCGCGGGACTCCCGGTTTGAGAATACGATGGTAATTTGCATATTTCAAGACTTAGGCCTAAAAACATGGTGTTAGAGGGTGAGAACTCGAAACAGCCACCGAACCTCCCCGTGGGTGGCACCAACACCTCCCACGGGACCATTGTAACTCGTAGGAACTGATCCCACAGCCGCGGGACTCCCGGTTTGAGAATACGATGGTAATTTTCATATTTCTTGACTTAGGATTAAAAACATGGCGTTAGAGGGTGAAAACTCGAAACAGCCGCCGAACATCCCCGTGGGTGGCACCAACACCTCCCACGGGACCAATGTAACTCGTAGGAACTGACCCCGCAGCCGCGGGACTCCCGATTTGAGAATACGATGGTAATTTGCATATTTCAAGACTTAGGCCTAAAAACATGGTGTTAGAGGGTGAGAACTCGAAACAGCCACCGAACCTCCCCGTGGGTGGCACCAACACCTCCCACGGGACCAATGTAACTCGTAGGAACTGATCCCGCAGCCGCGGGACTCCCGGTTTTAGAATACGACAATAATTTTCATATTTCTAGACTTAGGCTTAAAAACATGGCGTTAGAGGGTGAGAACTCGAAACATCCACCGAACGTCTCCGTGGGTGGCACCAACACCTCCCACGGTACCAATGTAAATCGTAGGAACTGACCCCGCAATCGCAGGACTCCCGGTTTTAGAATACGACGGTAATTTGCATATTTCTTGACTTAGGCTTAAAAACATGGCGTTAGAGAGTGAAAACCCGAAACAGCCCCCAAAATCCCCCGTGGGTGGCACCAACACCTCCCACGGGACCAATGTAACTCTTAGGAACTGACCCCGCCGCCGCGGGACTCCCGGTTTGAGACTACAATGGTAATTTGAATATTTATAGACTTAGGGTTAAAAACATGGCGTTAGAGGGTGAGAACTCGAAACAGCCACCGAGCATCCCCCTGGGTGGCACCAACACCACCCACAGGACCAATGTAACTCGTAGGAACTGACCCCACAGTCGCGGGACTCCCGGTTTTAGAATAGGATGGTGATTTGCATATTTCAAGACTTAGGCTTAAAAACATGGCGTTAGAGGGTGAGAAATCGAAACATCCCCCGAACGTCCCCGAGGGTTGCACCAACACCTCCCACGGGACCAATGTAACTCGTAGGAGCTGACCCCGCAGCCGCGGGACTCCCGGTTTGAGAATACAATGGTAATTTGCATATTTATAGACTTAGGGTTAAAATCATGGCGTTAGAGGGTGAGAACTTGAAACAGCCACCGAACGTCCCCGTGGGTGGTACCAACACCTCCCACGGGCCCAATGTAACTCGTAGGAATTGACCCCGCAGCCGCGGGACTCCCAGTTTGATAATACGATGGTAATTTGCATATATCTTGATTTAGGCTTAAAAACATGGCGTTAGAGGGTGAGAACTCAAAATAAGCACCGAACGTCCCCTTGGATGGCACCAACACCTGCCACGGGACCAATGTAACTCTTAGGAACTGACCCGGGACTCCTGGTTTGAGAATACGACGGTAATTTGAATATTTATAGACTTAGGGTTAAAAACATGGCGTTAGAGGGTGAGAACTCGAAACAGCCAACGAGCGTCCCTGTGGGGGGCACCAACACCTCCCACGGGACAAATGTAACTCGTAGGAACAGACCCCACAGTCGCAGGACTCTCGGTTTTTTAATACGATGGTAATTTGCATATTTCAAGACTTAGGCTTAAAAACATGGCGTTAGAGGGTGTGAAATCGAAACAGCCCCCGAACGTCCCCGTGGGTGGCACCGACACGTCCCACGGGACCAATGTAACTCGTAAGAGCTAACCCCGCAGCCGCGGGACTCCCGATTTGAGAATACGACAGTAATTTGCAAATTTCTAGACTTAGCCTTAAAAACACGGCGTTAGATGGTGAGAACTCAAAACATCCACTGAACGTCCCCGTGGGTCGCACCAACACCTCCCACGGGACCAATGTAACTCGTAGGAACTGACCCCGCAGCCGCGGGACTCCCGATTTGAGAATACGATGGTAATTTGCATATTTCTTGACTTAGGATTAAAAACATGGCGTTAGAGGGTGAAAACTCGAAACAGCCGCCGAACATCCCCGTGGGTGGCACCTACACCTCCCACGGGACCAATGTAACTCGTAGGAACTGACCCCGCAGCCGCGGGACTCCCGGTTTGAGAATACGACGGTAACTTGCATATTTCTAGACTTAGGCTTAAAAAAATATGGAGTTAGAGGTGAGAACTCGAAACCGCTCCCGAACGTCCCCGTAGGGGGCACCAACACCTCCCACGGGACCAATGTAACTCGTAGGAACTGACCCCGCAGCCGCAGAACTCTCGGTTTTAGAATATGATGGTAATTTTCATATTTCTAGACTTTGGTTTAAAATCATGGCGTTAGAGGGTGAAAACCTGAAACAGCCCCCGAACGTCCTTATGGGTGGCACCAACACCTCCCACGGGACCAATGTAACTCGTAGCAACTGACCCCGTAGCCGCGGGACTCCCGGTTTGAGAATACGACAGTAATGTGCATATTTTTAGACTTAGGGTTAAAAACATGTCGTTAGAGGGTGAGAACTCGAAACAACACCCCAATGTCCCCGTGGGTGGCACCAACACCTCCCATGGGACCAATGTAACTCGTAGGAACTGACCCCGCAGCCGCGAGACTCCCGATTTGAGAATACGACGGTAATTTGTATATTTATAGACTTAGGCTTGAAAACATGGCGTTAGAGGGTGAGAACTCGAAACAGCCACTGAACCTCCCCGTGGGTGGCACCAACAACTCCCACGGGACCAATATAACTCGTAGGAACTTATCCGGCAGTCGCGGGACTCCCGGTTTTAGAATACGACAATAATTTTCATATTTCTAGACTTATGATTAAAAACATGGTGTTAGAGGGTGAGAACTCGAAACATCCACCGAACGTCCCCGTGGGTGGCACCAACACCTCCCACGGTACCAATGTAACTCGTAGGAACTGACCCCGCAATCGCAGGACTCCCGGTTTTAGAATACAATGGTAATTTGCATATTTCTTGACTTAGGCTTAAAAACATGGCGTTAGAGGGTGAAAACCAGAAACAGCCCCCGAAAGCCCTCGTGGGTGGCACCAACACCTCCCACGGGACCAATGTAACTCGTAGGAACTGACCCCGTAGCTGCGGGACTCCCGGTTTGAGAATACGGAGGTAATTTGCATATTTGTAGACTTAGGGTTAAAAACATGGCGTTAGAGGGTGAGAACTCGAAATAGCCACCGAGCGTGCCCGTGGGTGGCACCAACACCTCCCACGGGACCAATGTAACTCGTAGGAACAGACCCCACAGTCGCGGGACTCCCAGTTTTTTAATACGATGGTAATTTGAATATTTCAAGACTTAGGCTTAAAAACATGGCGTTAGAGGGTGAGAACTCGAAACAGCCACTGAACATCCCCGTGGATGGCACCAACAACGCCCACGGGACCAATGTAACTCGTAGGAACTGACCCCGCAGCTGCGGGACTCCCGGTTTGAGAATACAACAGTAATTTGCATATTTATAGACTTAGGGTTAAAAACATGGCGTTAGAGGGTGAGAACTCGAAACAGCCACCGAACGTCCCCCAGGGTGGCACCAACACCTCCCACAGGACCAATGTAACTCGTAGGAACTGACCCCACAGTCGCGGGACTCCCGGTTTTAGAATACGACAATAATTTTCATATTTCTAGACTTAGGATTAAAAACATGGCGTTAGAGGGTGAGAGCTCGAAACATCCACCGAACGTCCCCGTGGGTGGCACCAACACCTCCCACGGTACCAATGTAACTCGTAGGAACTGACCCCGCAATCGCAGGACTCCCGGTTTTAGAATACGACGGTAATTTGCATATTTCTTGACTTAGGCTTAAAAACATGGCGTTAGAGGGTGAAAACCCGAAACAACCCCCGAAAGCCCCCGTGGGTGGCACCAACTCCTCCCACGGGACCAATGTAACTCGTTGGAACTGACCCCGCAGCTGCGGGAATCCCGGTTTGAGAATACAACGATAATTTGCATATTTATAGACTTAGGGTTAAAAACATGGCGTTAGAGGGTGAGAACTCGAAACCGCCACCGAACGTCCCCCTGGGTGGCACCAACACCTCCCACAGGACCAATGTAACTCGTAGGAACTGACCCCACAGTCGCGGGACTCCCGGTTTTAGAATACGATGGTGATTTTCATATTTCAAGACTTAGGCTTAAAAACATGGCGTTAGAGGGTGAGAAATCGAAACAGGCCCCGAACGTCCCCGTGGGTGGCACCAACACCTCCCACGGGACCAATGTAACTCGTAGGAGCTTACCCCGCAGCCGCGGGACTCCCGATTTGAGAATACGATGGTAATTTGCAAATTTCTAGACTTAGCCTTAAAAACACGGCGTTAGATGGTGAGAACTCAAAACATCCACTGAACGTCCCCGTGGGTGGCACCAACACCTCCCACGGGACCAATGTAACTCATAGGAGCTGACCCCGTAGCCGCGGGACTCCCGGTTTGAGAATACAACTTTAATTTGCATATTTATAGACTTAGGGTTAAAAACATGGCGTTAGAGGGTGAGAACTCGAAACAACCACCGAACGTCCCCGTGGGTGGCACCAACACCTCCCACGGGACCAATGTAACTCGTAGGAATTGACCCCGCAGCCGCGGGACTCCCGATTTGAGAATACGATGGTAATGTGCATATATCTTGATTTTGGCTTAAAAACAAGGCGTTAAAGGGTGAAAACTCGAAACAACCCCCGAACGTCCATGTGGGTGGCACCAACACCTCCCACGGGACCGATGTAACTCGTAGGAACTGAACTCGCAGCCGCGGGACTACCGGTTTTAGAATACGATGATAATTTTCATATTTCTAGACTTAGGGTTAAAAACATGGCGTTAGAGGGTGAGAACTCAAAACAACCACCGAACGTCCCCGTGGGTGGCACCAACACCTCCCACGGAACCAATGTAACTCTTAGGAACTGACCCCGCAGCCGCGGGACTCCCGATTTGAGAATACGACGGTAATTTGCATATTTATAGACTTATGGTTAAAAACATGGCGTTAGAGGGTGCGAACTCGAAACAGCCATCGAGCGTCCCCGTGGGTGGCACCAACACCTCCCACGGGACCAACGTAACTCGTAGGAACAGACACCACAGTCGCGGGACTTCCGGTCTTTTAATACGATGGAAATTTGCATATTTCAAGACTTAGGCTTAAAAACATGGCGTTAGAGGGTGAGAACTCGAAACAGCCACGGAACGTCCCCGTGGGTGGCACCAACACCTCCCACGGGACCAATGTAACTCGTAGGAATTGACCCCGCAGCCGCGTGACTCCCGGTTTGAGAATACGATGGTAATTTGCATATATCTTGATTTAGGATTAAAAACATGGCGTTAGAGGATGAAAACTCGAAACAACCCCCGAACGTCCACGTGGGTGGTACCAACACCTCCCACGGGACCAATGTAACTCGTAGGAACTGACCCCGCAGCCGTGGGACTCCCGATTTTAGAATAAGATGATAATTTTCATATTTCTAGACTTAGGCTTAAAAACATGCCGTTAGAGGGTGAGAACTCAAAACAAGCACCGAACGTCCCCGTGGGTGGCACCAACACCTCCCACGGGACCAATGTAACTCGTAGGAACTGACCCCGCAGCCGCGGGACTCCCGGTTTGAGAATACGATGGTAATTTGCATATTTCTTGACCTAGGCTTAAAAACATTTCGTTAGAGGGTGAAAACTCGAAACAGCCCCCGAACATCCCCGTGGGTGGCACCAACACCTCCCACGGGACCAATGTAACTCGTAGGAACTGACCCCGCAGCCGCGGAACTCTTGGTTTGACAATACGACGTTAATTTGCATATTTCTAGACTTAGGCTTAAAAAAATATGGAGTCAGAGGTGAGAACTCGAAACAGCGCTCGAACGTCCCCGTGGGTGGCACCAACACCTCCCACGGGACCAATGTAACTCGTAGGAACTGACCCCGCAGCCGCAGAACTCCCGGTTTGAGAATTCGATGGTAATTTGCATATTTCTAAACTTAGGTTTAAAATCATGGCGTTAGAGGGTGAAAACTCGAAACAACCTCCCAACGTCCTTATGGGTGGCACCAACACCTCCCACGGGACCAATGTAACTGGTAGGAATTGACCCCGCAGCCGCGGGACTCCCGGTTTGAGAATACGATGGTAATTTGCATATATCTTGATTTAGGCTTAAAAACATGGCGTTAGAGGGTGGAAACTCGAAACAGCCCCCGAACGTCCATGTGGGTGGCACCAACACCTCCCACGGGACCAATGTAACTCGTAGGAACTGACCCCGCAGCCGCGGGACTCCCGGTTTTAGAATACGATGATAATTTTCATATTTCTAGACTTAGGCTTAAAAACATGGCGTTAGAGGGTGAGAACTCAAAACAACCACCGAACGTCCCCGTGGGTGGCACCAACACCTCCCACGGGACCAATGTAACTCTTAGGAACTGACCCCGCAGCCGCGGGACTCCCGGTTTGAGAATACGACGGTAATTTGCATATTTATAGACTTATGGTTAAAAACATGGCGTTAGAGGGTGAGAACTCGAAACAGCCACCGAGCGTCCCCGTGGGTGGCACCAACACCTCCCACGGGACCAACGTAACTCGTAGGAACAGACCCCACAGTCGCGGGACTTCCGGTCTTTTAATACGATGGTAATTTACATATTTCAAGACTTAGGCTTAAAAACATGGCGTCAGAGGGTGAGAACTCGAAACAGCCACGGAACGTCCCCGTGGGTGGCACCAACACCTCCCACGGGACCAATGTAACTCGTAGGAATTGACCCCGCAGTCGCGTGACTCCCGTTTTGAGAATACGATGGTAATTTCATATAACTTGATTTAGGATTAAAAACATGGCGTTAGAGGGTGAAAACTCGAAACATCCTCCGAACGTCCACGTGGGCGGTACCAACACCTCCCACGGGACCAATGTAACTCGTAGGAACTGACCCCGCAGCCGTGGGACTCCCGATTTTAGAATAAGATGATAATTTTCATATTTCTAGACTTAGGCTTAAAAACATGGCGTTAGAGGGTGAGAACTCAAAACAAGCACCGAACGTCCCCGTGGGTGGCACCAACACCTCCCACGGGACCAATGTAACTCGTAGGAACTGACCCCGCAGCCGCGGGACTCCCGGTTTGAGAATACGATGGTAATTTGTATATTTCTTGACCTAGGCTTAAAAACATGTCGTTAGAGGGTGAAAACTTGAAACAGCCCCCGAACATCCCCGTGGGTGGCACCAACACCTCCCACGGGACCAATGTAACTCGTAGGAACTGACCCCGCAGCCGCGGAACTCTCGGTTTGACAATACGACGTTAATTTGCATATTTCTAGACTTAGGCTTAAAAAAATATGGAGTCACAGGTGAGAACTCGAAACAGCGCTCGAACGTCCCCGTGGGTGGCACCAACACCTCCCACGGGACCAATGTAACTCGTAGGAACTGAGCCCGCAGCCGCAGAACTCCCGGTTTGAGAATTCGATGGTAATTTGCATATTTCTAAACTTAGGTTTAAAATCATGGCGTTAGAGGGTGAAAACCCAAAACAACCCCCGAACGTCCTTGTGGGTGGCACCAACACCTCCCACGGGACCAATGTAACTCGTAGGAATTGACCCCGCAGCCGCGGGACTCCCGGTTTGAGAATACAATGGTAATTTGCATATTTCTTGACTAAGGGTTAAAAACATGGCATTAGAGGGTGAAAACTCGAAACAGCCCCCGAACATCCCCGTGGGTGGCACCAACACCTCCCACGAGACAAATGTAACTCGTAGGAACTGACCCCGTAGCCGCGGGACTCCCGGTTTGAGAATACGATGGTAATTTCCATATTTCTAGACTTAGGCTTAAAAAAATATGGATTTAGATGTGAGAACTCGAAACAGCGCCCGAACGTCCCCGTGGGTGGCACCAACACCTCTCACGGGACCAATGTAACTCGTAGGAACTGACCCCGCAGCCGCAGAACTCCCGGTTTGAGATTTTGATGGTAATTTGCATATTTCTAGACTTAGGTTTAAAATCATGGCGTTGGAGGGTGAAAACCCAAAACAGCCCGCGAACGTCCTTGTGGGTGGCACCACCACCTCCCACGGGACAAATGTAACTCGTAGGAACTGACCCCGTAGCCGCGGGACTCCCAGTTTGAGAATACCGCGATAATTTACATATTTTTAGACTTAGGGTTAAAAACATGGCGTTAGAGGGTGAGAACTCGGAACAACCCCCCAATGTCCCCGTGGGTGGCACCAACACCTCCCACGGGACCAATGTAACTCGTAGGAACAGACCACGCAGCCGCGAGACTCACGATTTGAGAATACGACGGTAATTTGCATATTTATAGACTTAGGGTTAAAAACATGGCGTTAGAGGGTGAGAACTCGAAACAGCAACCGAACGTCCCCGTGGGTGGCACCAACACCTCCCACGGGACCAATGTAACTCGTAGGAATTGACCCCGCAGCCGCAGGACTCCCGGTTTTAGAATACCATGGTAATTTGCATATTTCTTGACTTAGGCTTAAAAACATGGCGTTAGAGGGTGAAAACCTGAAACAACCCCCGAAAGCCCCCGTGGGTGGCACCAACACCTCCCACGGGACCAATGTAACTCGTAGGAACAGACACCACAGTCGCGGGACTTCCGGTCTTTTAATACGATGGAAATTTGCATATTTCAAGACTTAGGCTTAAAAACATGGCGTTAGAGGGTGAGAACTCGAAACAGCCACGGAACGTCCCCGTGGGTGGCACCAACACCTCCCACGGGACCAATGTAACTCGTAGGAATTGACCCCGCAGCCGCGTGACTCCCGGTTTGAGAATACGATGGTAATTTGCATATATCTTGATTTAGGATTAAAAACATGGCGTTAGAGGATGAAAACTCGAAACAACCCCCGAACGTCCACGTGGGTGGTACCAACACCTCCCACGGGACCAATGTAACTCGTAGGAACTGACCCCGCAGCCGTGGGACTCCCGATTTTAGAATAAGATGATAATTTTCATATTTCTAGACTTAGGCTTAAAAACATGCCGTTAGAGGGTGAGAACTCAAAACAAGCACCGAACGTCCCCGTGGGTGGCACCAACACCTCCCACGGGACCAATGTAACTCGTAGGAACTGACCCCGCAGCCGCGGGACTCCCGGTTTGAGAATACGATGGTAATTTGCATATTTCTTGACCTAGGCTTAAAAACATTTCGTTAGAGGGTGAAAACTCGAAACAGCCCCCGAACATCCCCGTGGGTGGCACCAACACCTCCCACGGGACCAATGTAACTCGTAGGAACTGACCCCGCAGCCGCGGAACTCTTGGTTTGACAATACGACGTTAATTTGCATATTTCTAGACTTAGGCTTAAAAAAATATGGAGTCAGAGGTGAGAACTCGAAACAGCGCTCGAACGTCCCCGTGGGTGGCACCAACACCTCCCACGGGACCAATGTAACTCGTAGGAACTGACCCCGCAGCCGCAGAACTCCCGGTTTGAGAATTCGATGGTAATTTGCATATTTCTAAACTTAGGTTTAAAATCATGGCGTTAGAGGGTGAAAACTCGAAACAACCTCCCAACGTCCTTATGGGTGGCACCAACACCTCCCACGGGACCAATGTAACTGGTAGGAATTGACCCCGCAGCCGCGGGACTCCCGGTTTGAGAATACGATGGTAATTTGCATATATCTTGATTTAGGCTTAAAAACATGGCGTTAGAGGGTGGAAACTCGAAACAGCCCCCGAACGTCCATGTGGGTGGCACCAACACCTCCCACGGGACCAATGTAACTCGTAGGAACTGACCCCGCAGCCGCGGGACTCCCGGTTTTAGAATACGATGATAATTTTCATATTTCTAGACTTAGGCTTAAAAACATGGCGTTAGAGGGTGAGAACTCAAAACAACCACCGAACGTCCCCGTGGGTGGCACCAACACCTCCCACGGGACCAATGTAACTCTTAGGAACTGACCCCGCAGCCGCGGGACTCCCGGTTTGAGAATACGACGGTAATTTGCATATTTATAGACTTATGGTTAAAAACATGGCGTTAGAGGGTGAGAACTCGAAACAGCCACCGAGCGTCCCCGTGGGTGGCACCAACACCTCCCACGGGACCAACGTAACTCGTAGGAACAGACCCCACAGTCGCGGGACTTCCGGTCTTTTAATACGATGGTAATTTACATATTTCAAGACTTAGGCTTAAAAACATGGCGTCAGAGGGTGAGAACTCGAAACAGCCACGGAACGTCCCCGTGGGTGGCACCAACACCTCCCACGGGACCAATGTAACTCGTAGGAATTGACCCCGCAGTCGCGTGACTCCCGTTTTGAGAATACGATGGTAATTTCATATAACTTGATTTAGGATTAAAAACATGGCGTTAGAGGGTGAAAACTCGAAACATCCTCCGAACGTCCACGTGGGCGGTACCAACACCTCCCACGGGACCAATGTAACTCGTAGGAACTGACCCCGCAGCCGTGGGACTCCCGATTTTAGAATAAGATGATAATTTTCATATTTCTAGACTTAGGCTTAAAAACATGGCGTTAGAGGGTGAGAACTCAAAACAAGCACCGAACGTCCCCGTGGGTGGCACCAACACCTCCCACGGGACCAATGTAACTCGTAGGAACTGACCCCGCAGCCGCGGGACTCCCGGTTTGAGAATACGATGGTAATTTGTATATTTCTTGACCTAGGCTTAAAAACATGTCGTTAGAGGGTGAAAACTTGAAACAGCCCCCGAACATCCCCGTGGGTGGCACCAACACCTCCCACGGGACCAATGTAACTCGTAGGAACTGACCCCGCAGCCGCGGAACTCTCGGTTTGACAATACGACGTTAATTTGCATATTTCTAGACTTAGGCTTAAAAAAATATGGAGTCACAGGTGAGAACTCGAAACAGCGCTCGAACGTCCCCGTGGGTGGCACCAACACCTCCCACGGGACCAATGTAACTCGTAGGAACTGAGCCCGCAGCCGCAGAACTCCCGGTTTGAGAATTCGATGGTAATTTGCATATTTCTAAACTTAGGTTTAAAATCATGGCGTTAGAGGGTGAAAACCCAAAACAACCCCCGAACGTCCTTGTGGGTGGCACCAACACCTCCCACGGGACCAATGTAACTCGTAGGAATTGACCCCGCAGCCGCGGGACTCCCGGTTTGAGAATACAATGGTAATTTGCATATTTCTTGACTAAGGGTTAAAAACATGGCATTAGAGGGTGAAAACTCGAAACAGCCCCCGAACATCCCCGTGGGTGGCACCAACACCTCCCACGAGACAAATGTAACTCGTAGGAACTGACCCCGTAGCCGCGGGACTCCCGGTTTGAGAATACGATGGTAATTTCCATATTTCTAGACTTAGGCTTAAAAAAATATGGATTTAGATGTGAGAACTCGAAACAGCGCCCGAACGTCCCCGTGGGTGGCACCAACACCTCTCACGGGACCAATGTAACTCGTAGGAACTGACCCCGCAGCCGCAGAACTCCCGGTTTGAGATTTTGATGGTAATTTGCATATTTCTAGACTTAGGTTTAAAATCATGGCGTTGGAGGGTGAAAACCCAAAACAGCCCGCGAACGTCCTTGTGGGTGGCACCACCACCTCCCACGGGACAAATGTAACTCGTAGGAACTGACCCCGTAGCCGCGGGACTCCCAGTTTGAGAATACCGCGATAATTTACATATTTTTAGACTTAGGGTTAAAAACATGGCGTTAGAGGGTGAGAACTCGGAACAACCCCCCAATGTCCCCGTGGGTGGCACCAACACCTCCCACGGGACCAATGTAACTCGTAGGAACAGACCACGCAGCCGCGAGACTCACGATTTGAGAATACGACGGTAATTTGCATATTTATAGACTTAGGGTTAAAAACATGGCGTTAGAGGGTGAGAACTCGAAACAGCAACCGAACGTCCCCGTGGGTGGCACCAACACCTCCCACGGGACCAATGTAACTCGTAGGAATTGACCCCGCAGCCGCAGGACTCCCGGTTTTAGAATACCATGGTAATTTGCATATTTCTTGACTTAGGCTTAAAAACATGGCGTTAGAGGGTGAAAACCTGAAACAACCCCCGAAAGCCCCCGTGGGTGGCACCAACACCTCCCACGGGACCAATGTAACTCGTAGGAACTGACCCCGTAGCCGCGGGACTCCCGGTTTGAGAATACGGCGGTAATTTGCATATTTGTAGACTTAGGGTTAAAAACAAGGTGTTAGAGGGTGAGAACTCGAAATAGCCACCGAGCGTCCCCGTGGGTGGCACCAACACCTCCCCCGGGACCAATGTAACTCGTAGGAACAGACCCCACAGTCGCGGGACTCCCGATTTTTTAATACGATGGTAATTTACATATTTCAAGACTTAGGCTTAAAAACATGGCGTTAGAGGGTGAGAACTCGAAACAGCCACTGAACGTCCCCGTGGGTGGCACCAACACCTCCCACGGGACCACTGTAACTCTTAGGAACTGACCCCGCAGCCGCGGGACTCCCAGTTTGAGAATACAACGGTAATTTGCATATTTATAGACTTAGGGTTAAAAACATGGTGTTAGAGGGTGAGAACTCGAAACAGCCACAGAACGTCCCCCTGGGTGGCACCAACACCTCCGACAGGACCAATGTAACTCGTAGGAACTGACCCCACAGTCGCGGGACTCTCGATTTTAGAATACGACGGTGATTTTCATATTTCAAGACATAGGATTAAAAACATGGCGTTAGAGGGTGAGAAATCGAAACAGCCCCCGAATGTCCCCGTGGATATAACCAACACCTCCCATGGGACCAATATAACTCGTACGAGCTGACCCCGAAGCCGCGGGACTCCCGGTTTGAGAATACAACGGTAATTTGCATATTTATAGACTAAGGGTTAAAAACATGGCGTTAGAGGGTGAGAACTCGAAACAGCAACAGAACGTCCCCGTGGGTGGCACCAACACCTCCCACGGGACCAATGTAACTCGTAGGAATTGACCCCGTAGCCGCGGGACTCCCGGTTTGAGAATATGATGGTAATTTGCATATATCTTGATTTAGGCTTAAAAACATGGCGTTAGAGGTGGGAAACTCGAAACAGCCCCCGAACGTCCATGTGGGTGGCACCAACACCTCCCACGGGACCAATGTAACTCGTAGGAACTGACCCCACAGCCGCGGGACTCCCGGTTTTAGAATACGATGATAATTTTCATATTTCTAGACTTAGGCTTAAAAACATGGCATTAGAGGGTGAGATCTCAAAACAACCACCGAACGTCCCCGTGGGTGGCACCAACACCTCCCACGGGACCAATGTAACTCTTAGGAACTGACCCCGCAGCCGCGGGACTCCAGGTTTGAAAATACGACGGTAATTTGTATATTTATAGACTTAGGGTCAAAAACATGGCGTTAGAGGGTGAGAACTCGAAACAGCCACCGAGCGTCCCCGTGGGTGGCACCAACACCTCCCACGGGACCAATGTAACTCATAGGAACTGACCCCACAGTCGCGGGACTCCCGATTTTTTAATACGATGGTAATTTGCATATTTCAAGACTTAGGCTTAAAAACATGGCGTTAGAGGGTGAGAACTCGAAACAGCCACTGAACGTCCCCGTGGGTGGCACCAACACCTCCCACGGGACCAATGTAACTCTTAGGAACTGACCCCGCAACCACGGGACTCCCGGTTTGAGAATACAACGGTAATTTGCATATTTATAGACTTAGGGTTAAAAACATAGCGTTAGAGGGTGAGAACTCAAAACAACCATCGAACGTCCCCGTGGGTGGCACCAACACCTCCCACGGAACCAATGTAACTTGTTGGAATTGACCCCGCAGCCGCGTGACTCCCGGTTTGAGAATACGATGGTAATTTGCATATATCTTGATTTAGGTCTAAAAACATGGCGTTAGAGGGTGAAAACTAGAAACAGCCCCCGAACGTCCACGTGGGTGGCACCAACACCTCCCACGGGACCAATGTAACTCGTAGGAACTGACCCTGCAGCCGCGGGACTCCCCGTTTGAGAATACGACGGTAATTTGCATATTTCTAGACTTAGGCTTAAAAATATGGAGTTAGAGGGTGAAAACTCGAAAAAGCCTCCGAAAATCCCCGTGGGTGGCACCAACACCTCCCACTAGACCAATGTAACTCGTAGGAACTGACCCCGCAGCCGCAGAACTCCTGGTTTGAGAATTCGATGGTAATTTTCATATTTCTAGACTTAGGTTTAAAATCATGGCGTTAGAGGGTGAAAACCCGAAATAGCCCCCGAACGTCCTTGTGGGTGGCACCAACACCTCCCACGGGACCAATGTAACTCGTAGGAACTGACCCCGTAGCCGCTGGACTCCCGGTTTGAGATTACGACGGTAATTTGCATATTTTTAGACTTAGGGTTAAAAACATGGCTTTAGAGGGTGAGAACTCGAAACAACCCCCCAATGTCCCCGTGGGTGGCACTAACACCTCCCACGGGACCAATGTAACTCGTAGGAACTGACCCCACAGCCGTGGGACTCCCGGTTTTAGAATACGACGATAATTTTCATATTTCAAGACTTAGGCTTAAAAACATGGCGTTAGAGGGTGAGAACTCGAAACATCCACCGAACGTCCCCGTGGGTGGCACCAACACCTCCCACGGTACCAATGTAACTCGTAGGAACTGACCCCGCAGTCGCAGGACTCCCAGTTTTGAATACGACGGTAATTTGCATATTTCTTGACTTAGGGTTAAAAACATGGCGTTAGAGGGTGAAAACCCGAAACAGCCCCCAAAATCCCCCGTGTATGGCACCAACACCTCCCACGGGACCAATGTAACTCGTAGGAACTGACCCCGTAGCCGCGGGACTCCCAGTTTGAGAATACGACGGTAATTTGCATATTTGTAGACTTAGGGTTAAAAACATGGCGTTAGAGGGTGAGAACTCGAAACAGCCACCGAGCGTCCCCGTGGGTGGCACCAACACCTCCCACGGGACCAATGTAACTCATAGGAACAGACCCCACAGTCGCGGGACTCCCGATTTTTTAATACGATGGTAATTTGCATATTTCAAGACTTAGGCTTAAAAACATGGCGTTAGAGGGTGAGAACTCGAAACAGCCACTGAACGTCCCCGTGGGTGGCACCAACACCTCCCACGGGACCAATGTAACTCTTAGGAACTGACCCCGCAACCACGGGAGTCCCGGTTTGAGAATACAACGATAATTTGCATATTTATAGACTTAGGGTTAAAAACATAGCGTTAGAGGGTGAGAACTCAAAACAACCACCGAACGTCCCCGTGGGTGGCACCAACACCTCCCACGGGACAAATGTAACTCGTAGGAGCTGACCCCGCAGCCGCGGGATTCCCGATTTGTGAATACGACGGTAATTTGCAAATTTCTAGACTTAGCCTTAAAAACACGGCGTTATATGGTGAGAACTCAAAACATCCACTGACCGTCCCCGTGGGTGGCACCAACACCGCCCACGGGACAAATGTGACTCGTAGGAACTGACCCCGCAGCCGCGGGACTCCCAGTTTGAGAATACGATGGTAATTTGCATATTTCTTGACTTAGGCTTAAAAATAAGGCGTTAGATGGTGAAAACTCGAAATAGACCCCGAACATCCCCGTGGGTGGCACCAATACCTCCCACGGGACCAATGGAACTCGTAGGAACTAACCCCGCAGCCGGGGGACTCTCGGTTTGAGAATACGATGGTAATTTGCATATTTCAAGACTTAGGATTAAAAACATGGCGTTAGAGGGTAAGAAATCGAAACAGCCCCCGAACGTCCCCGTGGGTGGCACCAACACCTCCCACGGGGCAAATGTAACTCGTAGGAGCTGACCCCGCAGCCGCGGGACTCCCGATTTGTGAATACGACGGTAATTTACAAATTTGTAGACTTAGCCTTAAAAACACGACGTTATATGGTGAGAACTCAAAACATCCACTGACCGTCCCCGTGGGTGGCACCAACACCGCCCACGGGACCAATGTAACTCGTAGGAACTGACCCCGCAGCCGCGGGACTCCCAGTTTGAGAATACGATGGTAATTTGCATATTTCTTGACTTAGGCTTAAAAATAAGGCGTTAGATGGTGAAAACTCGAAATAGACCCCGAACATCCCCGTGGGTGGCACCAATACCTCCCACGGGACCAATGGAACTCGTAGGAACCAACCCCGCAGCCGCGGGACTCTCGGTTTGAGAATACGATGGTAATTTGTATATGTCTAGACTTAGGCTTAAAAAAATATGGAGTTAGAGGTGAGAACTCGAAACAGTGCCCAAACGTCCCCGTGGGTGGCACCAACACCTCCCATGGGACCAATGTAACTCGTAGGAACTGACTCCGCAGCCGCAGAACTCCCAGTTTGAGAATTCGATGGTAATTTGCATATTTCTAGACTTAGGTTTAAAATCATGGCGTTAGAGGGTGAAAACCCGAAACAACCCCCGAAAGCCCCCGTGGGTGGCACCAACACCTCCCACGGACCAATGTAACTCGTAGGAACTGACCCTGTAGCCGCGGGACTCCCGGTTTGAGAATACGATAGTAATTTTCATATTTGTAGACTTAGGGTTAAAAACATGGCGTTAGAGGGTGAGAACTCGAAACAACCCCCCAACGTCCCCGTGGGTGGCACCAACACCTCCCACAGGACCAATGTAAGTCGTTGGAACTGACCCCGCAGCCGCGGGACTCCCGGTTTGAGAGTACGACGGTAATTTGCATATTTATAGACTTAGGGTTAAAAACATGGCGTTAGAGGGTGAGAACTTGAAACAGCCATCGAACATCCCCGTGGGTGGCACCAACACCTCCCACAGGACCAATGTAACTCGTAGGAACTGACCCCGCAGTCGTGGGACTCCCGGTTTTAGAATACAATGGTAATTTGCATATTTCTAGACTTAGGCTTAAAAACATGGCGTTAGAGGGTGAGAAATCGAAACAGCCCCCGAACGTCCCCGTGGGTGGCCCCAACACCTCCCACTGGACCAATGTAACTCGTAGGAACTAAAACCGCAGCCGCGGGAATCCCCGTTAGAGAATACTATGGTAATTTGCAAATTTCTAGACTTAGCCTTAAAAACATTGCGTTAGAGGGTGAGAACTCGAAACAGCAACCGAACGTCCCCGTGGTTGGAACCAACACCTCCCACGGTACCAATGTAACTCGTAGGAACTGACCCCGTAGCCACGGGACTCCCGGTTTGAGAATACGATGGTAATTTGCATATTTCTTGACTTAGGATTAAAAACATGGCGTTAGAGGGTGAAAACTCGAAACATCCCCCGAACGTCCCCGTGGGTGGCACCAGCACCTCCCACGTGACCAATTTAACTCGTAGGAACTAACCTCGCAGCCGCGGGACTCCCGGTTTGAGAATACGATGGTAATTTGAATATTTCTAGACTTATGATTAAAAATATGGAGTTAGAGGGTGAGAACTCAAAACAGCCCCCGAACGTCCCCGTGGGTGGCACCAACACCTCCCACGGGACCAATATAACTCGTAGGAGCTGACCCCGCGGCCGCGGGACTCCCGGTTTGAGAATACGACGGTAATTTGCATATTTCTAGACATAGGATTAATCTCATGGCGTTAGAGGGTGAAAACCCGATACAGCCACCGAACGTCCCCGTGGGTGGCACCAACACCTCCCACGGGACCAATGTAACTCGTAAGAACTGGCCCCGCAGTCGCGGGACTCCCAGTTTTAGAATATGACGATAATTTTAATATTTCTAGACTTAGGCTTAAAAACATGGCGTTAGAGGGTGAGAACTCAAAACAACCCCCCAATGTCCCCGTGGGTGGCACCAACACCTCCCACGGGACCAATGTAACTCGTAGGAACTGACCACGCAGCCGCGAGACTCACAATTTGAGAATACGACGGTAATTTGAATATTTATAGACTTAGGGTTAAAAACATGGCGTTAGAGGGTGAGAACTCGAAACAGCAACCGAACGTCCCCGTGGGTGGCACCAACACCTCCCACGGGACCAATGTAACTCGTAGGAATTGACCCCGCAGCCGCAGGACTCCCGGTTTTAGAATACGATGGTAATTTGCATATTTCTTGACTTAGGCTTAAAAACATGGCGTTAGAGGGCGAAAACCTGAAACAGCCCCCGAAAGCCCCCGTGGGTGGCACCAACACCTCCCACGGGACCAATGTAACTCGTAGGAACAGACCCCGTAGCCGCGGGACTCCCGGTTTGAGAATACGGCGGTAATTTGCATATTTATAGACTTAGGGTTAAAAACATGGTGTTAGAGGGTGAGAACTCGAAATAGCCGCCGAGCGTCCCCGTGGGTGGCACCAACACCTCCCCCGGGACCAATGTAACTCGTAGGAACAGACCCCATAGTCGCGGGACTCCCGATTTTTTAATACGATGGTAATTTACATATTTCAAGACTTAGGCTTAAAAACATGGCGTTAGAGGGTGAGAACTCGAAACAGCCACTGAACGTCCCCGTGGGTGGCACCAACACCTCCCACGGGACCACTGTAACTCTTAGGAACTGACCCCGCAGCCGCGGGACTCCCAGTTTGAGAATACAACGGTAATTTGCATATTTATAGACTTAGGGTTAAAAACATGGTGTTAGAGGGTGAGAACTCGAAACAGCCACCGAACGTCCCCCTGGGTGGCACCAACACCTCCGACAGGACCAATGTAACTCGTAGGAACTGACCCCACAGTCGCGGGACTCCCGATTTTAGAATACGACGGTGATTTTCATATTTCAAGACTTAGGATTAAAAACATGGCGTTAGAGGGTGAGAAATCGAAACAGCCCCCGAATGTCCCCGTGGATATCACCAACACCTCCCACGGGACCAATATAACTCGTACGAGCTGACCCCGAAGCCGCGGGACTCCCCGTTTGAGAATACAACGGTAATTTGCATATTTATAGACTTAGGGTTAAAAACATGGCGTTAGAGGGTGAGAACTCGAAACAGCAACCGAACGTCCCCGTGGGTGGCACCAACACCTCCCACGGGACCAATGTAACTCGTAGGAACTGACCCCACAGCCGCGGGACTCCCGGTTTTAGAATACGATGATAATTTTCATATTTCTAGACTTAGGCTTAAAAACATGGCATTAGAGGGTGAGATCTCAAAACAACCACCGAACGTCCCCGTGGGTGGCACCAACACCTCCCACGGGACCAATATAACTCTTAGGAACTGACCCCGCAGCCGCGGGACTCCAGGTTTGAAAATACGACGGTAATTTGTATATTTATAGACTTAGGGTCAAAAACATGGCGTTAGAGGGTGAGAACTCGAAACAGCCACCGAGCGTCCCCGTGGGTGGCACCAACACCTCCCACGGGACCAATGTAACTCATAGGAACTGACCCCACAGTCGCGGGACTCCCGATTTTTTAATACGATGGTAATTTGCATATTTCAAGACTTAGGCTTAAAAACATGGCGTTAGAGGGTGAGAACTCGAAACAGCCACTGAACGTCCCCGTGGGTGGCACCAACACCTCCCACGGGACCAATGTAACTCTTAGGAACTGACCCCGCAACCACGGGACTCCCGGTTTGAGAATACAACGGTAATTTGCATATTTATAGACTTAGGGTTAAAAACATAGCGTTAGAGGGTGAGAACTCAAAACAACCACCGAACGTCCCCGTGGGTGGCACCAACACCTCCCACGGAACCAATGTAACTTGTTGGAATTGACCCCGCAGCCGCGTGACTCCCGGTTTGAGAATACGATGGTAATTTGCATATATCTTGATTTAGGCCTAAAAACATGGCGTTAGAGGGTGAAAACTAGAAACAGCCCCCGAACGTCCACGTGGGTGGCACCAACACCTCCCACGGGACCAATGTAACTCGTAGGAACTGACCCTGCAGCCGCGGGACTCCCCATTTGAGAATACGACGGTAATTTGCATATTTCTAGACTTAGGCTTAAAAATATGGAGTTAGAGGGTGAAAACTCAAAACAGCCCCCGAAAATCCCCGTGGGTGGCACCAACACCTCCCACTAGACCAATGTAACTCGTAGGAACTGACCCCGCAGCCGCAGAACTCCCGGTTTGAGAATTCGATGGTAATTTTCATATTTCTAGACTTAGGTTTAAAATCATGGCGTTAGAGGGTGAAAACCCGAAATAGCCCCCGGACGTCCTTGTGGGTGGCACCAACACCTCCCACGGGACCAATGTAACTCGTAGGAACTGACCCCGTAGCCGCGGGACTCCCGGTTTTAGATTACGACGGTAATTTGCATATTTTTAGACTTAGGGTTAAAAACATGGCGTTAGAGGGTGAGAACTCGAAACAACCCCCCAATGTCCCCGTGGGTGGCACTAACACCTCCCACGGGACCAATGTAACTCGTAGGAACTGACCCCACAGCCGCGGGACTCCCGGTTTTAGAATACGATGATAATTTTCATATTTCAAGACTTAGGCTTAAAAACATGGCGTTAGAGGGTGAGAACTCGAAACATCCACCGAACGTCCCCGTGGGTGGCACCAACACCTCCCACGGTACCAATGTAACTCGTAGGAACTGACCCCGCAGTCGCAGGACTCCCAGTTTTGAATACGACGGTAATTTGCATATTTCTTGACTTAGGGTTAAAAACATGGCGTTAGAGGGTGAAAACCCGAAACAGCCCCCAAAATCCCCCGTGGGTGGCACCATCACCTCCCACGGGACCAATGTAACTCGTAGGAACTGACCCCGTAGCCGCGGGACTCCCGGTTTGAGAATACGACGGTAATTTGCATATTTGTAGACTTAGGGTTAAAAACATGGCGTTAGAGGGTGAGAACTCGAAACAGCCACCGAGCGTCCCCGTGGGTGGCACCAACACCTCCCACGGGACCAATGTAACTCATAGGAACAGACCCCACAGTCGCGGGACTCCCGATTTTTTAATACGATGGTAATTTGCATATTTCAAGACTTAGGCTTAAAAACATGGCGTTAGAGGGTGAGAACTCGAAACAGCCACTGAACGTCCCCGTGGGTGGCACCAACACCTCCCACGGGACCAATGTAACTCTTAGGAACTGACCCCGCAACCACGGGACTCCCGGTTTGAGAATACAACGGTAACTTGCATATTTATAGACTTAGGGTTAAAAACATAGCGTTAGAGGTTGAGAACTCAAAACAACCACTGAACGTCCCCGTGGGTGGTACCAACACCTCCCACGGGACAAATGTAACTCGTAGGAGCTGACCCCGCAGCCGCGGGACTCCCGATTTGTGAATACGACGGTAATTTGCAAATTACTAGACTTAGCCTTAAAAACACGGCGTTATATGGTGAGAACTCAAAACATCCACTGACCGTCCCCGTGGGTGGCACCAACACCGCCCACGGGACCAATGTAACTCGTAGGAACTGACCCCGCAGCCGCGGGACTCCCAGTTTGAGAATACGATGGTAATTTGCATATTTCTTGATTAGGCTTAAAAATAAGGCGTTAGATGGTGAAAACTCGAAATAGACCCCGAACATCCCCGTGGGTGGCACCAATACCTCCCACGGGACCAATGGAACTCGTAGGAACTAACCCCGCAGCCGCGGGACTCTCAGTTTCAGAATACGATGGTAATTTTCATATTTCAAGACTTAGGATTAAAAACATGGCGTTAGAGGGTAAGAAATCGAAACAGCCCCCGAACGTCCCCGTGGGTGGCACCAACACCTCCCACGGGACAAATGTAACTCGTAGGAGCTGACCCCGCAGCCGCGGGACTCCCGATTTGTGAATACGACGGTAATTTACAAATTTGTAGACTTAGCCTTAAAAACACGACGTTATATGGTGAGAACTCAAAACATCCACTGACCGTCCCCGTGGGTGGCACCAACACCGCCCACGGGACCAATGTAACTCGTAGGAACTGACCCCGCAGCCGCGGGACTCCCAGTTTGAGAATACGATGGTAATTTGCATATTTCTTGACTTAGGCTTAAAAATAAGGCGTTAGATGGTGAAAATCGAAATAGACCCCGAACATCCCCGTGGGTGGCACCAATACCTCCCACGGGACCAATGGAACTCGTAGGAACCAACCCCGCAGCCGCGGGACTCTCGGTTTGAGAATACGATGGTAATTTGTATATGTCTAGAGTTAGGCTTAAAAAAATATGGAGTTAGAGGTGAGAACTCGAAACAGTACCCAAACGTCCCCGTGGGTGGCACCAACACCTCCCACGGGACCAATGTAACTCGTAGGAACTGACTCCGCAGTCGCAGAACTCCCAGTTTGAGAATTCGATGGTAATTTGCATATTTCTAGACTTAGGTTTAAAATCATGGCGTTAGAGGGTGAAAACCCGAAACAGCCCCCGAAAGCCCCCGTGGGTGGCACCAACACCTCCCACGGACCAATGTAACTCGTAGGAACTGACCCTGTAGCCGCGGGACTCTCGGTTTGAGAATACGACAGTAATTTTCATATTTGTAGACTTAGGGTTAAAAACATGGCGTTAGAGGGTGAGAACTCGAAACAACCCCTCAACGTCCCCGTGGGTGGCACCAACACCTCCCACGGGACCAATGTAAGTTGTTGGAACTGACCCCGCAGCCGCGGGACTCCCGGTTTGAGAGTACGACGGTAATTTGCATATTTATAGACTTAGGGTTAAAAACATGGCGTTAGAGGGTGAGAACTTGAAACAGCCATCGAACATCCCCGTGGGTGGCACCAACACCTCCCACACGACCAATGTAACTCGTAGGAACTGACCCCGCAGTCGCGGGACTCCCGGTTTTAGAATACGATGGTAATTTGCATATTTCTAGACTTAGGCTTAAAAACATGGCGTTAGAGGGTGAGAAATCGAAACAGCCCCCGAACGTCCCCGCGGGTGGCCCCAACACCTCCCACTGGACCAATGTAACTCGTAGGAACTAAAACCGCAGCCGCGGGAATCCCGGTTAGAGAATACTATGGTAATTTGCAAATTTCTAGACTTAGCCTTAAAAACATTGCGTTAGAGGGTGAGAACTCGAAACAGCAACCGAACGTCCCCGTGGTTGGAACCAACACCTCCCACGGGACCAATGTAACTCGTAGGAACTGACCCCGTAGCCACGGGACTCCCGGTTTGAGAATACGATGGTAATTTGCATATTTCTTGACTTAGGATTAAAAACATGGCGTTAGAGGGTGAAAACTCGAAACAGCGCCCGAACGTCCCCGTGGGTGGCACCAACACCTCCCACGTGACCAATTTAACTCGTAGGAACTGACCTCGCAGCCGCGGGACTCCCGGTTTGAGAATACGATGGTAATTTGAATATTTCTAGACTTATGATTAAAAATATGGAGTTAGAGGGTGAGAACTCAAAACAGCCCCCGAACGTCCCCGTGGGTGGCACCAACACCTCCCACGGGACCAATATAACTCGTAGGAGCTGACCCCGCGGCCGCGGGACTCCCGGTTTGAGAATACGACGGTAATTTGCATATTTCTAGACAAAGGATTAAAATCATGGCGTTAGAGGGTGAAAACCCGATACAGCCACCGAACGTCCCCGTGGGTGGCACCAACACCTCCCACGGGACCAATGTAACTCGTAAGAACTGGCCCCACAGTCGCGGGACTCCCAGTTTTAGAATATGACGATAATTTTAATATTTCTAGACTTAGGCTTAAAAACATGGCGTTAGAGGGTGAGAACTCGAAACATCCACCGAACGTCCCCGTGGGTGGCACCAACACCTCCCACGGGACCAATGTAACTCGTAGGAAGTGACCCGTAGTCGTGGGACTCCCGGTTTAAGAATACGACGATAATTTTAATTTTTCTAGACTTAGGCTTAGAAACATGGCGTTAGAGGGTGAGAACTCGAAACATCCACCGAACTTTCCCGTGGGTGGCACCAACACCTCCCACGGGACCAATGTAACTCGTAGGAACTTTCCCCACAGTCGCGGGACTCCCGATTTTAGAATACGACGGTAATTTACAAATTTCTTGACATAGACTTAAAAACATGACTTTAGAGGTTTGAAACTCGAAACAACCCACGAACGTCCCCGTGAGTGGCACCAACATCTCCCACTGGACCAATGTCACTCGTAGGAACTGAACCCGCTGCCGCGGGACTCCTGGTTTGAGAATACGACGGTAATTTTTAAAATTTTAGACTTAGCCTTAAAAACACGGCTTTCGAGGGTGAGAACACGAAACGTCCACCAAACGTCCCCGTGGGTGGCACCAACACCTCCCACGGGACCAATGTAACTCGTAGGAACTGACCCCACAGCCGCGGGACTCCCGATTTTATAATACGACGGTAATTTGCAAATTTCTTGACTTAGACTTAGAAACATGACATAAGAGGTTTGAAACTCGAAACAGCCCCCGAACGTCCCTGTGGGTGGCACCAACACCTCTCACGGGACCAATGTAACTCGTAGGAACTGACCCCGCAGTCGCGGGACTCCCGGTTTGAGAATACGATGGTAATTTGTATATTTCTAGACTTAGGCTTAAAAATATGGAGTTAGAGGGTGAGAACTCGAAACTGCCCCCGAATGTCCCCGTGGGTGGCACAAACACCTCCCACGGGATTAATGTAACTCGTAGGAACTGACCCTGCAGCTGCGGGACTCCCAATTTTAGAATACGACTATAATTTGCATATTTATAGACTTTGGCTTTAAAACCTTGCGTTAGAGGGTGAGAACTCGAAACAGCCACCGAACATCCTCGTGGGTGGCACCAACACCTCCTACGGGACGAATGTAACTCTTAGGAACTGACCCCGCAGCTGCGGGACTCCTGATTCGAGAATACAATGGTAATTTGCATATTTCTAGACTTAGGTTTAAAATCATGGTGTTAGAGGTTGAAAACCAAAAATAGCTGCCGAACGTCCTCGTGGGTGGCACCAACACCTCCCACGGGACAAATGTAACTCGTAGGAACTGACCCCGCAGCCGCGGGACTCCCGGTTTGAGAATATGATGGTAATTTGTAAATTTCTAGACTTAGGCTTAAAAACATGGCGTTAGCGGGTGAGAACTCGAAACAGCCCCCGTACGTCCCCGTGGGTGGTACCAACACCTCCCACGGGACCAATGTAACTCGTAGGAACTGACCTCGCAGCCGCGGGACTCCCGGTTTGAGAATACGACGGTAATTTGCATATTTCTAGATTTAGGTTGAAAATCATGGCGTTAGAGGGTGACATCCCGAAACAACCCTCGAACGTCCCCGTGGGTGGCACCAACACATCCCACGGGACCAACGTAACTGGTAGGAACTAACCCCGCAGCCGCGGGACTCCCATTTTGAGAATACGACGGTAATTTAAATATTTATAGGCTTAGGGTTAAAAACATGGCGTTAGAGGGTGAGAACTCGAAACAACCCCCCAACGGCCCCGTGGGTGGCACCAACACCTCCCACGGGACCAATGTAACTCGTAGGAACTGACCCCATAGCCGCGGGACTCTCGGTTTGCTAATATGACGGTAATTTGCATATTTCTTCACTTAGGCTTGAAAACATGGCGTTAGAGTGTGAAAACTCGAAACAGCCCCCGAACGTCCCCGTGGGTAGCACCAACACCTCCAACGGGACCAATGTAACTCGTAGGAACTGACCCCGCAGCCGCGGGACTCCCCGTTTGAGAATATGACGGTAATTTGCATATTTCTAGACTTAGGCTTAAAAATATGGAGATAGAGGGTGAGAACTCGAAATAGCCCCCAAACGTCCCCGTGGGTGGCACCAACACCTCCCACTGGACCAATGTAACTCGTAGGAACTGACTCCGCAGCTGCGGGACTCCCGATTTTAGAATACGATGATAATTTGCATATTTATAGACTTAGGCTTAAAAACATGGCGTTAGGTGGTGAGAACTCGAAACAGCGACCGAACATCCTCGTGGGTGGCACCAATACCTCCTACGGGACAAATGTAACTCGAAGGAACTGATCCCGCAGCCGAGGGACTCCCGATTTGAGAATACGATGGTAATTTGCATATTTCTAGACTTAGGTTTAAAATCATGGCGTTAGAGGGTGAAAACCCGAAACAGTCCCCGAACGTCCCCGTGGGTGGCACCAACACCTCCCACGGGACAAATGTAACTCGTAGGAACTGACCCCGCAGCCGCGGGACTCCCGGTTTGAGAATATGATGGTAATTTGTAAATTTCTAAACTTAGGCTTAAAAACATGGTGTTAGAGGGTGAGAACTCGAAACAGCCACCGAACCTCCCCGTGGGTGGCACAAGCACCTCTCACGGGACCAATGTAACTCGTCGGAACTGACCCCGCAGCCGCGGGACTCCCGTTTTTAGAATATGACGGTAATTTTCATACTTATAGACTTAGGGTTAAAAACATGGCGTGAGAGGGTGAGAACTCGAAACAACCCCCCAACGGCCCCGTGGGTGGCACCAACACCTCCCACGGGACCAATGTAACTCGTAGGAACTGACCCCGTAGCCGCGGGACTCCCGGTTTTAGAATACGACGGTAGTTTTCATATTTCTAGACTTAGGCTTAAAAACATGGCGTTAGAGGGTGAGAACTCGAAACAGCCATCGAACGTCCCCGTGGGTGGCACCAACACCTCCCACGGGACTAATGTAACTCGTAGGAACTGACCCCGCAGCCGCGGGACTCCCGATTTGAGAATACGACGGTAATTTGCAAATTTCTAGACTAAGCCTTAAAAACACGGCGTTAGAGGGTGAGAACTCGAAACATCCACCGAACGTCACCGTGGGTGGCACCAACGCCTCCCACGGGACCAATGTAACTCGTAGGAACTGACCTCGCAGCCGCGGGACTCCCGGTTTGAGAATACGATGGTAATTTGTATATTTCTTGACTTAGGCTTAAAAACATGGCGTTAGAGGGTGAAAACTCGAAACAGCCCCCGAACGTCCCCGTGGGTGGCATCAACACCTCCCACGGGACCAATGTAACTCGTAGGAACTGACCCCGCAGCCGCGGGACTCCTGGTTTGAGAATACGACGATAATTTGCATATTTCTAGACTTAGGCTTAAAAATATGGAGTTAGAGGTGAGAACTCGAAACAGCCCCCGAACGTCCCCAGGGGTGGCACCAACCCCTCCCATGGGGCCAATGTAACACATAGGAACTGACCCCGCAGCCGCGGAACTCCCGGTTTGAGAATACGATGGTAATTTGCTTATTTATAGACTTAGGTTTAAAATCATGGTGTTAGAGGGTGAAAACCCGAAACAGCCCTCGAACGTCCTTGTGGGTGGCACCAACACCTCCCACGGGACCAATGTAACTCGTAGGAACTAACCCCGTAGTCGCGGGACTCCCAATTTGAGAATACGATTGTAATTTGCATATTTATAGACTTTGGGTTAAAAACATGGCGTTAGAGGGTGAGAACTCGAAACAACCCCCCAACGTCCCCGTGGGTGGCACCAACACCTCCCACGGGACCAATGTAACTCGTAGGAACTGACCCGGCAGCCGCGGGACTCCCGGTTTGAGAATACGACGGTAATTTGCATATTTATAGACTTATGGTTAAAAACATGGCGTTAGAGGGTGAGAACTCGAAACATCCATCGAACGTCCCCGTGGGTGGCACCAACACCTCCCACGGGACCAATGTAGCTCGTAGGAACTGACACCGCAGTCGCGGGACTCCCGCTTTAAAATACTACGGTAATTTGCATATTTCCTGACTTAGGCTTAAAAACATGGCGTTAGAGGGTGAGAACCCGAAACAGCCCCCGAATGTCCCCGTGGTTGGCACCAACACCTCCCACGGGACCAATGTAACACGTAGGAACAGACCCCGTAGCCGCGGGACCCCCGGTTTGAGAATACGACGGTAATTTGCTTATTTATAGACTTAGGGTAAAAAACATGGCGTTACAGGGTGAGAACCCGAAACAACCCCCTAACGTCCCCGTGGGTGGCACCACCACCTCCCACGGGACCAATATAAGTCGTAGGAACTGACCCCGCAGCCGCGGGACTCCCGGTTTGAGAGTACGACGGTAATTTGCATATTTATAGACTTAGGGTTAAAAACATGGCGTTAGAGGGTGAGAACTTGAAACAGCCACCGAACGTCCCCGTCGGTGGCACCAACACCTCCCACAGGAGCAATGTAACTCAGAGGAACTGACCCCGAAGTCGCGGGACTCCTGGTTTTAAAATACGACGGTAATTTGGATATTTCTAAAATTAGGCTTAAAAACATGGCGTTAACGGGTGAGAAATAGAATCAGCCCTCGAACGTCCCCGTGGATGGCACCAACACCTCCTACTGGACCAATGTAACTCGTAGGAAATAAAACCGCAGCCGCGGGAATCCCGGTTCGAGAATACTATGGTAATTTTCAAATTTCTAGACTTAGGCTTAAAAATATGGCGTTAGAGGGTGAGAACTCGAAACAGCCACCGAACGTCCCCGTGGCTGGCACCAACACCTCCCACGGGACCAATGTAACTCGTAGGAACTGACCCCGCAGTCGTGGGACTCCCGATTTTAGAATACGACCATAATTTTCATATTTCTAGACTTAGGCTTAAAAACATGGCGTTAAAGGGTGAGAACTCGAAACAACCACCGAACGTCCCCGTGGGTGGCACCAACACCTCCCACGAGACCAATGTAACTCGTAGGAACTGACCCCGTAGTCGCGGGACTCCCGTTTTTAGAATACGACGGTAATTTGCATATTTCTTGACTTAGGATTAAAAACATAGCGTTAGAGGGTGAGAACTCAAAACAGCCACCGAACGTCCCCATCGGTGGCACCAACACCTCCCACGGGACCCATGTAACTCGTTGGAACCGACCCCGTAGCCGCGGGACTCCCGGTTTGAGAATACGACGGTAATTTGCATATTTATAGACTTAGGGTTAAAAATATGTTGTTATAGGGTGAGAACTCGAAACAACCCACCAACGTCCCCCGTGGGTGGCACCAATAACTCCCACGGGACCAATGTAACTCGTAGGAACTGACCCCGCAGCCGCGGGACTCCCGGTTTGAGAATACGACGATAATTTGTATATTTATAGACTTAGGCTTAAAAAGATGGCGTTAGAGGGTGAGAACTCGAAACATCCACCGAACATCCTCGTGGGTGGCACCAACACCTCCTACAGGACCAATGTAACTCATAGAAACTGACTCCGCAGTCGCGGGACTCCCGGTTTTAGGATACGACGATAATTTTCATATTTCGAGACTTCGTCTTGAAAACATGGCGTTAGAGGGTGAGAACTCGAAACATCCACCGAACGTCCCTGTGGGTCGCACCAACACCTCCCACGGGACCAATGTAACTCGTAGGAACTGTCCCCGCAACCGCGGGACTCTCGGTTTGAGAATACGACGGTAATTTGCATATTTATAGACTTAGGGTTAAAAACATGGCGTTAGAGGGTGAGAACTCGAAACAACCCCCCAACGTCCTCGTGGGTGGCACCAACACCTCCCACGGGACCAATGTAAGTCGTAGGAACTAACCCCGCAGTCGCGGGACTCCCGGTTTGAGAGTACGACGGTAATTTGCATATTTATAGACTTAGGGTTAAAAGCATGGCGTTAGAAGGTGATAACTTGAAACAGCCACCGAACGTCCCCGTGGGTGGCACCAACACCTCCCACAGGACCAAGGTAACTTATAGGAACTGACCCCGCAGTCGCGGGACTCCCGGTTTTACAATACGATGGTAATTTGCATATTTCTAGACTTAGGCTTAAAAACATGGCGTTAGAGGGTGAGAAATATAAACAGCCCCCGAACGTCCCCGTGGGTGGCACCAACATCTCCCACTGGACCAATGTTACTCGTAGGAACTGAAACAGCAGCCGCGGGAATCCTGGTTTGAGAATACTATGGTAATTTGCAAATATCTAGACTTAGGCTTAAAAACATGGCATTAGAGGGCGAGAACTCGAAATAGCCACCGAACGTCCCCGTGGGTGGCACCAACACCTCCCACGGGACCAATGTAACTCGTAGTATTTGACCCCGCAGTCGTGGGACCCCCGGTTTTAGAATACGACGATAATTTTCATATTTCTAGACTTTGGCTTAAAAAGATGGCATTAGAGGGTGAAAACCCGAAACATCCCCCGAACGACCCCGTGGGTGGCACCAACACCTCCCACTGGACCAATGTAACTAGTAGGAACTGACCCTGTAGCCGCGGGACTCCCGGTTTGAGAATTCAACGGTAATTTGCATATTTCTAGACTTAGGTTTAAAATCATGGCGTTAGAGGGAGAAATCCGAAACAGCCCCCGAACGTCCCCGTGGGTAGCACCAACACCTCCCACGGGACCAATGTAACTCGTAGGAACTGACCTCGCAGCCGCGGGACTCCCAGTTTGAGAATACGATGGTAATTTGCATATTTCTTGACTTAGGCTTAAAAATAAGGCGTTAGATGGTGAAAACTCGAAATAGACCCCGAACATCCCCGTGGGTGGCACCAATACCTCCCACGGGACCAATGGAACTCGTAGGAACTAACCCCGCAGCCGCGGGACTCTCGGTTTGAGAATACAATGGTAATTTGCATATTTCAAGACTTAGGATTAAAAACATGGCGTTAGAGGGTAAGAAATCGAAACAGCCCCCGAACGGCCCCGTGGGTGGCACCAACACCTCCCACGGGGCAAATGTAACTCGTAGGAACTGACCCCGCAGCCGCGGGACTCCCAGTTTGAGAATACGATGGTAATTTGCATATTTCTTGACTTAGGCTTAAAAATAAGGCGTTAGATGGTGAAAACTCGAAATAGACCCCGAACATCCCCGTGGGTGGCACCAATACCTCCCACGGGACCAATGGAACTCGTAGGAACTAACCCCGCAGCCGCGGGACTCTCGGTTTGAGAATACGATGGTAATTTGCATATTTCAAGACTTAGGATTAAAAACATGGCGTTAGAGGGTAAGAAATCGAAACAGACCCCGAACGTCCCCGTGGGTGGCACCAACACCTCCCACGGGGCAAATGTAACTCGTAGGAGCTGACCCCGCAGCCGCGGGACTCCCGATTTGTGAATATGATGGTAATTTACAAATTTGTAGACTTAGCCTTAAAAACACGACGTTATATGGTGAGAACTCAAAACATCCACTGACCGTCCCCGTGGGTTGCACCAACACCGCCCACGGGACCAATGTAACTCGTAGGAACTGACCCCGCAGCCGCGGGACTCCCAGTTTGAGAATACGATGGTAATTTGCATATTTCTTGACTTAGGCTTAAAAATAAGGCGTTAGATGGTGAAAACTCGAAATAGACCCCGAACATCCCCGTGGGTGGCACCAATACCTCCCACGGGACCAATGGAACTCGTAGGAACCAACCCCGCAGCCGCGGGACTCTCGGTTTGAGAATACGATGGTAATTTGTATATGTCTAGACTTAGGCTTAAAAAAATATGGAGTTAGAGGTGAGAACTCGAAACAGTGCCCAAACGTCCCCGTGGGTGGCACCAACACCTCCCATGGGACCAATGTAACTCGTAGGAACTGACTCCGCAGCCGCAGAACTCCCAGTTTGAGAATTCGATGGTAATTTGCATATTTCTAGACTTAGGTTTAAAATCATGGCGTTAGAGGGTGAAAACCCGAAATAGCCCCCGAAAGCCCCCGTGGGTGGCACCAACACCTCCCACGGGACCAATGTAACTCGTAGGAACTGACCCCGTAAGCGCGGGACTCCCGATTTAAGAATACGACGGTAATTTGCATATTTATAGACTTAGGGTTAAAAACATTTCGTTAGAGGGTGAGAACTCGAAACAACCCCCCAACGTCCCCGTGGGTGGCACCACCACCTCCCACGGGACCAATATAAGTCGTAGGAACTGACCCCGCAGCCGCGGGACTCCCGGTTTGAGAGTACGACGGTAATTTGCATATTTATAGACTTAGGGTTAAAAACATGGCGTTAGAGGGTGAGAACTTGAAACAGCCACCGAACGTCCCCGTCGGTGGCACCAACACCTCCCACAGGACCAATGTAACTCAGAGGAACTGACCCCGAAGTCGCGGGACTCCTGGTTTTAAAATACGACGGTAATTTGGATATTTCTAAAATTAGGCTTAAAAACATGGCGTTAACGGGTGAGAAATAGAATCAGCCCTCGAACGTCCCCGTGGATGGCACCAACACCTCCTACTGGACCAATGTAACTCGTAGGAAATAAAACCGCAGCCGCGGGAATCCCGGTTCGAGAATACTATGGTAATTTTCAAATTTCTAGACTTAGGCTTAAAAATATGGCGTTAGAGGGTGAGAACTCGAAACAGCCACCGAACGTCCCCGTGGCTGGCACCAACACCTCCCACGGGACCAATGTAACTCGTAGGAACTGACCCCGCAGTCGTGGGACTCCCGATTTTAGAATACGACCATAATTTTCATATTTCTAGACTTAGGCTTAAAAACATGGCGTTAAAGGGTGAGAACTCGAAACAACCACCGAACGTCCCCGTGGGTGGCACCAACACCTCCCACGAGACCAATGTAACTCGTAGGAACTGACCCCGTAGTCGCGGGACTCCCGTTTTTAGAATACGACGGTAATTTGCATATTTCTTGACTTAGGATTAAAAACATAGCGTTAGAGGGTGAGAACTCAAAACAGCCACCGAACGTCCCCATCGGTGGCACCAACACCTCCCACGGGACCCATGTAACTCGTTGGAACCGACCCCGTAGCCGCGGGACTCCCGGTTTGAGAATACGACGGTAATTTGCATATTTATAGACTTAGGGTTAAAAATATGTTGTTATAGGGTGAGAACTCGAAACAACCCACCAACGTCCCCCGTGGGTGGCACCAATAACTCCCACGGGACCAATGTAACTCGTAGGAACTGACCCCGCAGCCGCGGGACTCCCGGTTTGAGAATACGACGATAATTTGTATATTTATAGACTTAGGCTTAAAAAGATGGCGTTAGAGGGTGAGAACTCGAAACATCCACCGAACATCCTCGTGGGTGGCACCAACACCTCCTACAGGACCAATGTAACTCATAGAAACTGACTCCGCAGTCGCGGGACTCCCGGTTTTAGGATATGACGATAATTTTCATATTTCGAGACTTCGTCTTGAAAACATGGCGTTAGAGGGTGAGAACTCGAAACATCCACCGAACGTCCCTGTGGGTCGCACCAACACCTCCCACGGGACCAATGTAACTCGTAGGAACTGTCCCCGCAGCCGCGGGACTCTCGGTTTGAGAATACGACGGTAATTTGCATATTTATAGACTTAGGGTTAAAAACATGGCGTTAGAGGGTGAGAACTCGAAACAACCCCCCAACGTCCTCGTGGGTGGCACCAACACCTCCCACGGGACCAATGTAAGTCGTAGGAACTAACCCCGCAGTCGCGGGACTCCCGGTTTGAGAGTACGACGGTAATTTGCATATTTATAGACTTAGGGTTAAAAGCATGGCGTTAGAAGGTGATAACTTGAAACAGCCACCGAACGTCCCCGTGGGTGGCACCAACACCGCCCACAGGACCAAGGTAACTTATAGGAACTGACCCCGCAGTCGCGGGACTCCCGGTTTTACAATACGATGGTAATTTGCATATTTCTAGACTTAGGCTTAAAAACATGGCGTTAGAGGGTGAGAAATAGAAACAGCCCCCGAACGTCCCCGTGGGTGGCACCAACATCTCCCACTGGACCAATGTTACTCGTAGGAACTGAAACAGCAGCCGCGGGAATCCTGGTTTGAGAATACTATGGTAATTTGCAAATATCTAGACTTAGGCTTAAAAACATGGCATTAGAGGGCGAGAACTCGAAATAGCCACCGAACGTCCCCGTGGGTGGCACCAACACCTCCCACGGGACCAATGTAACTCGTAGTATTTGACCCCGCAGTCGTGGGACCCCCGGTTTTAGAATACGACGATAATTTTCATATTTCTAGACTTTGGCTTAAAAAGATGGCATTAGAGGGTGAAAACCCGAAACATCCCCCGAACGACCCCGTGGGTGGCACCAACACCTCCCACTGGACCAATGTAACTAGTAGGAACTGACCCTGTAGCCGCGGGACTCCCGGTTTGAGAATTCAACGGTAATTTGCATATTTCTAGACTTAGGTTTAAAATCATGGCGTTAGAGGGAGAAATCCGAAACAGCCCCCGAACGTCCCCGTGGGTAGCACCAACACCTCCCACGGGACCAATGTAACTCGTAGGAACTGACCTCGCAGCCGCGGGACTCCCAGTTTGAGAATACGATGGTAATTTGCATATTTCTTGACTTAGGCTTAAAAATAAGGCGTTAGATGGTGAAAACTCGAAATAGACCCCGAACATCCCCGTGGGTGGCACCAATACCTCCCACGGGACCAATGGAACTCGTAGGAACTAACCCCGCAGCCGCGGGACTCTCGGTTTGAGAATACAATGGTAATTTGCATATTTCAAGACTTAGGATTAAAAACATGGCGTTAGAGGGTAAGAAATCGAAACAGCCCCCGAACGGCCCCGTGGGTGGCACCAACACCTCCCACGGGGCAAATGTAACTCGTAGGAACTGACCCCGCAGCCGCGGGACTCCCAGTTTGAGAATACGATGGTAATTTGCATATTTCTTGACTTAGGCTTAAAAATAAGGCGTTAGATGGTGAAAACTCGAAATAGACCCCGAACATCCCCGTGGGTGGCACCAATACCTCCCACGGGACCAATGGAACTCGTAGGAACTAACCCCGCAGCCGCGGGACTCTCGGTTTGAGAATACGATGGTAATTTGCATATTTCAAGACTTAGGATTAAAAACATGGCGTTAGAGGGTAAGAAATCGAAACAGACCCCGAACGTCCCCGTGGGTGGCACCAACACCTCCCACGGGGCAAATGTAACTCGTAGGAGCTGACCCCGCAGCCGCGGGACTCCCGATTTGTGAATACGATGGTAATTTACAAATTTGTAGACTTAGCCTTAAAAACACGACGTTATATGGTGAGAACTCAAAACATCCACTGACCGTCCCCGTGGGTTGCACCAACACCGCCCACGGGACCAATGTAACTCGTAGGAACTGACCCCGCAGCCGCGGGACTCCCAGTTTGAGAATACGATGGTAATTTGCATATTTCTTGACTTAGGCTTAAAAATAAGGCGTTAGATGGTGAAAACTCGAAATAGACCCCGAACATCCCCGTGGGTGGCACCAATACCTCCCACGGGACCAATGGAACTCGTAGGAACCAACCCCGCTGCCGCGGGACTCTCGGTTTGAGAATACGATGGTAATTTGTATATGTCTAGACTTAGGCTTAAAAAAATATGGAGTTAGAGGTGAGAACTCAAAACAGTGCCCAAACGTCCCCGTGGGTGGCACCAACACCTCCCATGGGACCAATGTAACTCGTAGGAACTGACTCCGCAGCCGCAGAACTCCCAGTTTGAGAATTCGATGGTAATTTGCATATTTCTAGACTTAGGTTTAAAATCATGGCGTTAGAGGGTGAAAACCCGAAATAGCCCCCGAAAGCCCCCGTGGGTGGCACCAACACCTCCCACGGGACCAATGTAACTCGTAGGAACTGACCCCGTAAGCGCGGGACTCCCGATTTAAGAATACGACGGTAATTTGCATATTTATAGACTTAGGGTTAAAAACCTTTCGTTAGAGGGTGAGAACTCGAAACAACCCCCCAACGTCCCCCGTGGGTGGCACCAACACCTCCCACGGGACCAATGTAAGTCGTAGGAACTGACCCCGCAGCCGCGGGACTCCGGGTTTGAGAGTACGACGGTAATTTGCATATTTATAGACTTAGGGTAAAAAACATGGCGTTAGAGGGTGAGAACTTGAAACAACCACCGAACGTCAGCGTGGGTGGCACCAACACCTCCCACAGGACCAATGTAACTCGCTGGAACCGACCCCGCAGTCGCGGGACTCCTAGTTTTAGAATACGACGTTAATTTGCATATTTCTAGACTTAGGCTTAAAAACAAGGCGTTAGAGGGTGAGAAATAGAAACAGCCCCCGAACGTCCCCGTGGGTGGCAACAACACCTCCCACTGAACCAATGTAACTCGTAGGAACTGAAACCGCAAGCGCGGGAATCCCGGTTTGAGAATACTATGGTAATTTGCAAATTTCTAGATATAGCCTTAAAAACACGGCGTTAGAGAGCGGGACTCTCGGTTTGAGAATACGACGGTAATTTGGATATTTCTAGACTTAGTCTTGAAAATATTGAGTTAGGGGGTGAGAACTCGAAACAGCCCCCGAACGTCCCCGTGGGTGGCACCAAACACCTCCCACGGGACCAATGTAACTCGTAGAAACTGACCCCGCTGTCGCGGGACTCTCGGTTTGAGAATACGACGGTAATTTGCATATTTCTAGACTTAGGTTTAAAATCATGGCGTTAGAGGGTGAAAACCCGAAATAGCCCCCGAACGTCCCCGTGGGTAGCACCAACACCTCCCACGGGACCAATGTAACTCATAGGAACTGACCCCGTAGCCGCGGGACTCCCAGTTTTCAGAATACGAAGGTAATTTGCATATTTATAGACTTAGGGTTAAAAACATGGTGTTAGAGGGTGAGAACTCGAAACAACCCACCAACATCCCCGTGGGTGGCACCAACACCTCCCACGAGACCAATGTAACTCGTAGGAACTGACCCCTGAGCCGCGGGACTCCCGGTTTGAGAATATGACGGTAATTTGAATATTTCTTGACTTAGGCTTAAAAATAAGGCGTTAGATGGTGAAAACTCGAAATAGACCCCGAACATCCCCGTGGGTGGCACCAATACCTCCCACGGGACCAATGTAACTCGTAGGAACTGACCCCGCAGCCGCAGAACTCCCGGTTTGAGAATACGATGGTAATTTTCATATTTCAAGACTTAGGTTTAAAATCATGGCGTTAGAGGGTGAACACCCGAAATAGCCCCCGAACGTCCGTGTGGGTGGCACCAACACCTCCCACGGGATCAATGTAACTCGTAGGAACTGACCCCGTGGCCGCGGGACTCTAGGTTTGAGAATACGACGGTAATTTGCATATTTATAGACTTAGGGTTAAAAACATGGCGTTAGAGGGTGAGAACTCGAAACAACCCCCCAACGTCCCCGTGGGTGGCACCAACACCTCCCACGGGACCAATGTAACTCGTAGGAACTGACCCCTCATCCGCGGGACTCCCGATTTGAGAATACGATGGTAATTTACAAATTTTTAGACTTAGCCTTAAAAACACGGCGTTAGAGGGTGAGAACTCGAAATAGCCACCGAACGTCCCCGTGGGTGGCACCAACACCAACCACGGGACCAATGTAACTCGTAACTGACCCCGCAGCCGCGGGACTCCCGGTTTGAGAATACGAGGGTAATTTTCATATTTCTTCACTTAGGCTTGAAAACATGGCGTTAGAGGGTGAGAAATAGAAACAGCCCCCGAACGTCCCCGTGGGTGGCACCAACATCTCCCACTGGACCAAGGTAACTCATAGGAACTGACCCCGCAGTCGCGGGACTCCCGGTTTTAGAATACGATGGTAATTTGCATATTTCTAGACTTAGGCTTAAAAACATGGCGTTAGAGGGTGAGAAATAGAAACAGCCCCCGAACGTCCCCGTGGGTGGCACCAACATCTCCCACTGGACCAATGTTACTCGTAGGAACTGAAACAGCAGCCGCGGGAATCCCGGTTTGAGAATACTATGGTAATTTGCAAATATCTAGACTTAGGCTTAAAAACATGGCGTTAGAGGGTGAGAACTCGAAATAGACACCGAACGTCCCCGTGGGTGGCACCAACACCTCCCACGGGACCAATGTAACTCGTAGTATTTGACCCCGCAGTCGTGGGACCCACGGTTTTAGAATACGACGATAATTTTCATATTTCTAGACTTTGGCTTAAAAAGATGGCATTAGAGGGTGAAAACCCGAAACATCCCCCGAACGACCCCGTGGGTGGCACCAACACCTCCCACCGGACCAATGTAACTCGTAGAAACTGACCCCGCTGCCGCGGGACTCTCGGTTTGAGAATACGACGGTAATTTGCATATTTCTAGGCTTAGGTTTAAAATCATGGCGTTAGAGGGTGAAAACCCGAAACAGCCCCCGAACGTCCCCGTGGGTAGCACCAACACCTCCCACGGGACCAATGTAACTCGTAGGAACTGACCCCGTAGCCGCGGGACTCCCGGTTTTGAGAATACGAAGGTAATTTGCATATTTATAGACTTAGGGTTAAAAACATGGCGTTAGAGGGTGAGAACTCGAAACAACCCACCAACATCCCTGTGGGTGGCACCAACACCTCCCACGAGACCAATGTAACTCGTAGGAACTGACCCCTGAGCCGCGGGACTCCCGGTTTGAGAATATGACGATAATTTGAATATTTATGGACTTAGGGTTAAAAACATGGCATTAGAGGGTGAGAACTCGAAACAGCCACCGAGCGTCCCCGTGGGTGGCACCAACACCTCCCACGGGACCAATGTAACTCGTAGGAACTGACCTCATTGTCGCGGGACTCCCGGTTTTTGAATACGATGGTAATTTGCATATTTCAAGACTTAGGCTTAAAAACATGGCGTTAGAGGGTGAGAAATCGAAACAGCCCCTGGACGTCCCCGTGGGTGGCACCAACACCTCCCACAGGACAATTGTACCTCGAGGAGATGACCCCGCAGCCGCGGGACTCCCAGTTTGAGAATACGACGGTAATTTGCAAATTTCTAGACTTAGCCTTAAAAACACGGCGTTAGAGGGTGAGAAATCGAAACAGTCACCGAACGTCCCTGTGGGTGGCACCAACACCTTCCACGGGACCAATGTAACTCGTAGGAACTGACCCCGCAGCCGCGGGACTCCCGGTTTGAAAATTCGATGGTAATTTGCATATTTCTTGACTTAGGCTTAAAAACATGGCGTTAGAGGGTGAAAACTTGGAACAGCCCCAGAACGTCCCGGTGGGTGGCACCAACACCTCCCACGGGACCAATGTAACTCGTAGGAACTGACCCCGCAGCCGCGGGACTCCCGGTTTGAGAATATGACGGTAATTTGCATATTTTTAGACTTAGGCTTAAAAATATGGACTTAGAGGTGAGAACTCGAAACAGCCCCCGAACGTCCCAGTGGGTGGCACCAACACCTCCCACGGGACCAATGTAACTCGTAGGAACTGACCCCGCAGCCGCAGAACTCCCGGTTTGAGAATACGATGGTAATTTTCATATTTCAAGACTTAGGTTTAAAATCATGGCGTTAGAGGGTGAACACCCGAAATAGCCCCCGAACGTCCGTGTGGGTGGCACCAACACCTCCCACGGGATCAATGTAACTCGTAGGAACTGACCCCGTGGCCGCGGGACTCTAGGTTTGAGAATACGACGGTAATTTGCATATTTATAGACTTAGGGTTAAAAACATGGCGTTAGAGGGTGAGAACTCGAAACAACCCCCCAACGTCCCCGTGGGTGGCACCAACACCTCCCACGGGACCAATGTAACTCGTAGGAACTGACCCCTCATCCGCGGGACTCCCGGTTTGAGAATACGATGGTAATTTACAAATTTTTAGACTTAGCCTTAAAAACACGGCGTTAGAGGGTGAGAACTCGAAATAGCCACCGAACGTCCCCGTGGGTGGCACCAACACCAACCACGGGACCAATGTAACTCGTAACTGACCCCGCAGCCGCGGGACTCCCGGTTTGAGAATACGAGGGTAATTTTCATATTTCTTCACTTAGGCTTGAAAACATGGCGTTAGAGGGTGAGAAATAGAAACAGCCCCCGAACGTCCCCGTGGGTGGCACCAACATCTCCCACTGGACCAAGGTAACTCATAGGAACTGACCCCGCAGTCGCGGGACTCCCGGTTTTAGAATACGATGGTAATTTGCATATTTCTAGACTTAGGCTTAAAAACATGGCGTTAGAGGGTGAGAAATAGAAACAGCCCCCGAACGTCCCCGTGGGTGGCACCAACATCTCCCACTGGACCAATGTTACTCGTAGGAACTGAAACAGCAGCCGCGGGAATCCCGGTTTGAGAATACTATGGTAATTTGCAAATATCTAGACTTAGGCTTAAAAACATGGCGTTAGAGGGTGAGAACACGAAATAGCCACCGAACGTCCCCGTGGGTGGCACCAACACCTCCCACGGGACCAATGTAACTCGTAGTATTTGACCCCGCAGTCGTGGGACCCCCGGTTTTAGAATACGACGATAATTTTCATATTTCTAGACTTTGGCTTAAAAAGATGGCATTAGAGGGTGAAAACCCGAAACATCCCCCGAACGACCCCGTGGGTGGCACCAACACCTCCCACCGGACCAATGTAACTCGTAGAAACTGACCCCGCTGCCGCGGGACTCTCGGTTTGAGAATACGACGGTAATTTGCATATTTCTAGACTTAGGTTTAAAATCATGGCGTTAGAGGGAGAAAACCCGAAACAGCCCCCGAACGTCCCCGTGGGTAGCACCAACACCTCCCACGGGACCAATGTAACTCGTAGGAACTGACCCCGTAGCCGCGGGACTCCCGGTTTTGAGAATACGAAGGTAATTTGCATATTTATAGACTTAGGGTTAAAAACATGGCGTTAGAGGGTGAGAACTCGAAACAACCCACCAACATCCCCGTGGGTGGCACCAACACCTCCCACGAGACCAATGTAACTTGTAGGAACTGACCCCTGAGCCGCGGGACTCCCGGTTTGAGAATATGACGGTAATTTGAATATTTATGGACTTAGGGTTAAAAACATGGCATTAGAGGGTGAGAACTCGAAACAGCCACCGAGCATCCCCGTGGGTGGCACCAACACCTCCCACGGGACCAATGTAACTCGTAGGAACTGACCCCATTGTCGCGGGACTCCCGGTTTTTGAATACGATGGTAATTTTCATATTTCAAGACTTAGGCTTAAAAACATGGCGTTAGAGGGTGAGAAATCGAAACAGCCCCTGGACGTCCCCGTGGGTGGCACCAACACCTCCCACAGGACAATTGTAACTCGAGGAGATGACCCCGCAGCCGCGGGACTCCCAGTTTGAGAATACGACGGTAATTTGCAAATTTCTATACTTAGCCTTAAAAACACGGCGTTAGAGGGTGAGAAATCGAAACAGTCACCGAACGTCCCTGTGGGTGGCACCAACACCTCCCACGGGACCAATGTAACTCGTAGGAACTGACCCCGCAGCCGCGGGACTCCCGGTTTGAAAATTCGATGGTAATTTGCATATTTCTTGACTTAGGCTTAAAAACATGGCGTTAGAGGGTGAAAACTTGGAACAACCCCAGAACGTCCCGGTGGGTGGCACCAACACCTCCCACGGGACCAATGTAACTCGTAGGAACTGACCCCGCAGCCGCGGGACTCCCGGTTTGAGAATATGACGGTAATTTGCATATTTTTAGACTTAGGCTTAAAAATATGGACTTAGAGGTGAGAACTCGAAACTGCCCCCGAACGTCCCAGTGGGTGGCACCAACACCTCCCACGGGACCAATGTAACTCGTAGGAACTGACCCCGCAGCCGCAGAACTCCCGGTTTGAGAATACGATGGTAATTTTCATATTTCAAGACTTAGGTTTAAAATCATGGCGTTAGAGGGTGAACACCCGAAATAGCCCCCGAACGTCCGTGTGGGTGGCACCAACACCTCCCACGGGATCAATGTAACTCGTAGGAACTGACCCCGTGGCCGCGGGACTCTAGGTTTGAGAATACGACGGTAATTTGCATATTTATAGACTTAGGGTTAAAAACATGGCGTTAGAGGGTGAGAACTCGAAACAACCCCCCAACGTCCCCGTGGGTGGCACCAACACCTCCCACGGGACCAATGTAACTCGTAGGAACTGACCCCTCATCCGCGGGACTCCCGGTTTGAGAATACGATGGTAATTTACAAATTTTTAGACTTAGCCTTAAAAACACGGCGTTAGAGGGTGAGAACTCGAAATAGCCACCGAACGTCCCCGTGGGTGGCACCAACACTAACCACGGGACCAATGTAACTCGTAACTGACCCCGCAGCCGCGGGACTCCTGGTTTGAGAATACGAGGGTAATTTTCATATTTCTTCACTTAGGCTTGAAAACATGGCGTTAGAGGGTGAGAAATAGAAACAGCCCCCGAACGTCCCCGTGGGTGGCACCAACATCTCCCACTGGACCAAGGTAACTCATAGGAACTGACCCCGCAGTCGCGGGACTCCCGGTTTTAGAATACGATGGTAATTTGCATATTTCTAGACTTAGGCTTAAAAACATGGCGTTAGAGGGTGAGAAATAGAAACAGCCCCCGAACGTCCCCGTGGGTGGCACCAACATCTCCCACTGGACCAATGTTACTCGTAGGAACTGAAACAGCAGCCGCGGGAATCCCGGTTTGAGAATACCATGGTAATTTGCAAATATCTAGACTTAGGTTTAAAAACATGGCGTTAGAGGGTGAGAACTCGAAATAGCCACCGAACGTCCCCGTGGGTGGCACCAACACCTCCCACGGGACCAATGTAACTCGTAGTATTTGACCCCGCAGTCGTGGGACCCCCGGTTTTAGAATACGACGATAATTTTCATATTTCTAGACTTTGGCTTAAAAAGATGGCATTAGAGGGTGAAAACCCGAAACATCCCCCGAACGACCCCGTGGGTGGCACCAACACCTCCCACCGGACCAATGTAACTAGTAGGAACTGACCCTGTAGCCGCGGGACTCCCGGTTTGAGAATTCGACGGTAATTTGCATATTTATAGACTTAGGGTTAAAAACATTTCGTTAGAGGGTGAGAACTCGAAACAACCCCCCAACGTCCCCCGTGGGTGGCACCAACACCTCCCACGGGACCAATGTAAGTCGTAGGAACTGACCCCGCAGCCGCGGGACTCCGGGTTTGAGAGTACGACGGTAATTTGCATATTTATAGACTTAGGGTAAAAAACATGGCGTTAGAGGGTGAGAACTTGAAACAACCACCGAACGTCAGCGTGGGTGGCACCAACACCTCCCACAGGACCAATGTAACTCGCTGGAACCGACCCCGCAGTCGCGGGACTCCTAGTTTTAGAATACGACGTTAATTTGCATATTTCTAGACTTAGGCTTAAAAACAAGGCGTTAGAGGGTGAGAAATAGAAACAGCCCCCGAACGTCCCCGTGGGTGGCAACAACACCTCCCACTGAACCAATGTAACTCGTAGGAACTGAAACCGCAAGCGCGGGAATCCCGGTTTGAGAATACTATGGTAATTTGCAAATTTCTAGATATAGCCTTAAAAACACGGCGTTAGAGAGCGGGACTCTCGGTTTGAGAATACAACGGTAATTTGGTTATTTCTAGACTTAGTCTTGAAAATATGGAGTTAGCGGGTGAGAACTCGAAACAGCCCCCGAACGTCCCCGTGGGTGGCACCAACACCTCCCACGGGACCAATGTAACTCGTAGAAACTGACCCCGCTGCCGCGGGACTCTCGGTTTGAGAATACGACGGTAATTTGCATATTTCTAGACTTAGGTTTAAAATCATGGCGTTAGAGGGAGAAAACCCGAAACAGCCCCCGAACGTCCCCGTGGGTAGCACCAACACCTCCCACGGGACCAATGTAACTCGTAGGAACTGACCCCGTAGCCGCGGGACTCCCGGTTTTGAGAATACGAAGGTAATTTGCATATTTATAGACTTAGGGTTAAAAACATGGCGTTAGAGGGTGAGAACTCGAAACAACCCACCAACATCCCCGTGGGTGGCACCAACACCTCCCACGAGACCAATGTAACTCGTAGGAACTGACCCCTGAGCCGCGGGACTCCCGGTTTGAGAATATGACGGTAATTTGAATATTTATGGACTTAGGGTTAAAAACATGGCATTAGAGGGTGAGAACTCGAAACAGCCACCGAGCGTCCCCGTGGGTGGCACCAACACCTCCCACGGGACCAATGTAACCCGTAGGAACTGACCCCATTGTCGCGGGACTCCCGGTTTTTGAATATGATGGTAATTTGCATATTTCAAGACTTAGGCTTAAAAACATGGCGTTAGAGGGTGAGAAATCGAAACAGCCCCTGGACGTCCCCGTGGGTGGCACCAACACCTCCCACAGGACAATTGTAACTCGAGGAGATGACCCCGCAGCCGCGGGACTCCCAGTTTGAGAATACGACGGTAATTTGCAAATTTCTAGACTTAGCCTTAAAAACACGGCGTTAGAGGGTGAGAAATCGAAACAGTCACCGAACGTCCCTGTGGGTGGCACCAACACCTCCCACGGGACCAATGTAACTCGTAGGAACTGACCCCGCAGCCGCGGGACTCCCGGTTTGAAAATTCGATGGTAATTTGCATATTTCTTGACTTATGCTTAAAAAAATGGCGTTAGAGGGTGAAAACTTGGAACAGCCCCAGAACGTCCCGGTGGGTGGCACCAACACCTCCCACGGGACCAATGTAACTCGTAGGAACTGACCCCGCAGCCGCGGGACTCCCGGTTTGAGAATATGACGGTAATTTGCATATTTTTAGACTTAGGCTTAAAAATATGGACTTAGAGGTGAGAACTCGAAACAGCCCCCGAACGTCCCAGTGGGTGGCACCAACACCTCCCACGGGACCAATGTAACTCGTAGGAACTGACCCCGCAGCCGCAGAACTCCCGGTTTGAGAATACGATGGTAATTTTCATATTTCAAGACTTAGGTTTAAAATCATGGCGTTAGAGGGTGAACACCCGAAATAGCCCCCGAACGTCCGTGTGGGTGGAACCAACACCTCCCACGGGATCAATGTAACTCGTAGGAACTGACCCCGTGGCCGCGGGACTCTAGGTTTGAGAATACGACGGTAATTTGCATATTTATAGACTTAGGGTTAAAAACATGGCGTTAGAGGGTGAGAACTCGAAACAACCCCCCAACGTCCCCGCGGGACCAATGTAACTCGTAGGAACTGACCCCTCATCCGCGGGACTCCCGATTTGAGAATACGATGGTAATTTAAGAATTTTTAGACTTAGCCTTAAAAACACGGCGTTAGAGGGTGAGAACTCGAAATAGCCACCGAACGTCCCCGTGGGTGGCACCAACACCAACCACGGGACCAATGTAACTCGTAACTGACCCCGCAGCCGCGGGACTCCCGGTTTGAGAATACGAGGGTAATTTTCATATTTCTTCACTTAGGCTTGAAAACATGGCGTTAGAGGGTGAGAAATAGAAACAGCCCCCGAACGTCCCCGTGGGTGGCACCAACATCTCCCACTGGACCAAGGTAACTCATAGGAACTGACCCCGCAGTCGCGGGACTCCCGGTTTTAGAATACGATGGTAATTTGCATATTTCTAGACTTAGGCTTAAAAACATGGCGTTAGAGGGTGAGAAATAGAAACAGCCCCCGAACGTCCCCGTGGGTGGCACCAACATCTCCCACTGGACCAATGTTACTCGTAGGAACTGAAACAGCAGCCGCGGGAATCCCGGTTTGAGAATACTATGGTAATTTGCAAATATCTAGACTTAGGTTTAAAAACATGACGTTAGAGGGTGAGAACTCGAAATAGCCACCGAACGTCCCCGTGGGTGGCACCAACACCTCCCACGGGACCAATGTAACTCGTAGTATTTGACCCCGCAGTCGTGGGACCCCCGGTTTTAGAATACGACGATAATTTTCATATTTCTAGACTTTGGCTTAAAAAGATGGCATTAGAGGGTGAAAACCCGAAACATCCCCCGAACGACCCCATGGGTGGCACCAACACCTCCCACGGGACCAATGTAACTCGTAGGAACTGACCCCACAACCGAGGGACTCCCGGTTTGAGAATACGATGGTAATTTTCATATTTCTAGACTTAGGTTTAAAATCATGGCGTTAGAGGGTGAAAACCCGAAACAGTCCCCGAACGTCCCCGTGGGTGGCACCAACACCTCCCACGGGACAAATGTAACTCGTAGGAACTGACCCCGCAGTCGCGGGACTCCCGGTTTGAGAATTCGACGGTAGTTTGCAAATTTCCAGACTTAGGATTAAAAATATGGCGTTAGAGGGTGAGAACTCGAAACAACCCCCGAACGTCCCCGTGGGTGGCACCAACACCTCCCACGGGACCAATGTAACTCATAGGAACTGACCCCGCGGCCGCAGGACTCTCGGTTTGAGAATACGATGATAATTTGCATATTTCTAGATTTAGGTTTAAAATCATGGCGTTAGAGGGTGAAAACCCGATACAACCCCCGAATGTCCCCGTGGGTGGCACCAACACATCCCACGGGACCAACGTAACTCGTAGGAACTGACCCCGCAGTCGCGGGACTCCCGTTTTGAGAATACGACGGTAATTTGAATATTTATAGGCTTAGGGTTAAAAACATGGCGTTAGAGGGTGAGAACTTGAAACAACCCCCCAACGGCCCCGTGCGTGGCACCAACACCTCCCACGGGACCAATGTAACTCGTAGGAACTGACCCCGCAGCCGCGGGCCTCTCGGTTTTAGAATACGACGATAATTTGCATATTACAGACTTAGTGTAAAAAACATGGCGTCAGAGGGTGAGAACTCGAAACAGCCACCGAACGTCCGCGTGGGTGGTACCAACACCTCCCACGGGACAAATGTAACTCGTAGGAACTGACCCCGCAGCCGCGGGACTCCCGGTTTGAGAATAGGATGGTAATTTGCATATTTCTTGACTTAGGCTTAAAAACATGGCGTTAGAGGGTGAAAACTCGAAACAGCCCCCGAACGTCCCCGTGGGTGGCACCAACACCTCCCACGGGACCAATGTAACTCGTAGGAATTGACCCCGCAGCCGCAGAACTCCCGGTTTGAGAATACGACGGTAATTTGAATATTTATAGACTTAGGATTAAAAATATGGAGTTAGAGGTGAGAACTCGAAACAGCCCCCGAACGTCCCCGTGGGTGGCACCAACACCTCCCACGGGACCAATGTAACTCGTAGGAACTGACCCCGCAGCCACGGAACACCCGGTTTGAGAATACGATGGTAATTTGCATATTTCTAGACTTAGGGTTAAAAATATCGAGTTAGAGGGTGAGAACTCGAAACAGCCCACGAACGTCCCCGTGGGTGGTACCAACACCTCCCACGGGACCAATGTAACTCGTAGGAACTGACCCCGCAGGCGCGGGAGTCTCGCTTTTAGAATACGACGGTAATTTTCATATTATAGACTTAGTGTAAAAAACATGGCGTTAGAGGGTGAGAACTCGAAATAGCCCCCGAACGTCCCCGTGAGTGGCACCAACACCTCCCACGGGACCAATGTAACTAGTAGGAACTGACCCCGCAGCCAGGGGACTCCCGGTTTGAGAATACAACAGTAATTTGCGTATTTCTAGATTTAGGTTTAAAATCATGGCGTTAGAGGGTGAAAACCCGATACCAACCCCGAACGTCCCCGTGGGTGGCACCAACACATCCCACGGGACCAACGTAACTCGTAGGAACTGACCTCGCAGCCGCGGGACTCCTGTTTTGAGAATACGACGGTAATTTCAATGTTTATAGGCTTAGGGTTAAAAACATGGCGTTAGAGGGTGAGAACTTGAAACAACCCCCCAACGGCCTCGTGGGTGGCACCAACACCTCCCACGGGACCAATGTAACTCATAGGAACTGACCCCGCAGCCGCGGGACTCTAGGTTTTGCTAATACGACGGTAATTTGCATATTTCTTCACTTAGGCTTGAAAACATGGCGTTAGAGGGTGAAAACTCGAAACAGCCCCCGAACGTCCCCGTGGGTGGCACCAACACCTCCCACAGGACCAATGTAACTCGTAGGAACTGACCCCGCAGCCGCGGGACTCCCTATTTGAGAATACAATGGTAATTTGCATATTTCTAGACTTAGGCTTAAAAATATGGAGTTAGAGGGTGAGAAATCGAAACAGCCCCCGAACGTCCCCGTGGGTGGCACCAACACCTCCCACTGGACCAATGTAACTCGTAGGAACTGACCCCGCAGCTGCGGGACTCCCGATTTTAGACTACGGTGATAATTTTCATATTTATAGACTTAGGCTTAAAAACATGGCATTAGGGGGTGAGAACTCGAAACAGCGACCGAACATCCTCGTGGGTGGCACCAACACCTCCTACGGGACAAATGTAACTCGTTGGAACTAATCCCGCAGGCAAGGAACTCCCGGTTTGAGAATACGATGGTAATTTGCATATTTCTAGACTTAGGTTTAAAATCATGGCGTTAGAGGGTGAAAACCCGAAACAGTCCCCGAACGTCCCCGTGGGTGGCACCAACACCTCCCACGGGACAAATGTAACTCGTAGGAACTAAACCCGCAGCCGCGGGACTCCCGGTTTGAGAATTCGACGGTAGTTTGCAAATTTCTAGACTTAGGATTAAAAATATGGCGTTAGAGGGTGAGAACTCGAAACAGCCCCCGAACGTCCCCGTGGGTGGCACCAACACCTCCTACGGGACCAATGTAACTCGTAGGAACTGACCCCGCAGCCGCGGGACTCCCGGTTTGAGAATACGACGGTAATTTTCATATTTCTAGATTTAGGTTTAAAATCATGGCGTTAGAGGGTGAAAACCCGATACAACCCTCGAACGTCCCAGTGGGTGGCGCCAACACATCCCACGGGACCAACGTAACTCGTAGGAACTCACCCCGTAGCCGCGGGACTCCCGTTTTGAGAATACGACGGTAATTTGAATATTTATAGGCTTAGGGTTAAAAACATGGCGTTAGAGGGTGAGAACTTGAAACAACCCCCCAACGGCCCCGTGCGTGGCACCAACACCTCCCACGGGACCAATGTAACTCGTAGGAACTGACCCCGCAGCCGCCGGACTCTCGGTTTTAGAATACGACGATAATTTGCATATTACAGACTTAGTGTAAAAAACATGGCGTCCGAGGGTGAGAACTCGAAACAGCCACCGAACGTCCGCGTGGGTGGTACCAACACCTCCCACGGGACAAATGTAACTCGTAGGAACTGACCCCGCAGCCGCGGGACTCCCGGTTTGAGAATAGGATGGTAATTTGCATATTTCTTGACTTAGGCTTAAAAACATGGCGTTAGAGGGTGAAAACTCGAAACAGCCCCCGAACGTCCCCGTGGGTGGCACCAACACCTCCCACGGGACCAATGTAACTCGTAGGAATTGACCCCGCAGCCGCCGAACTCCCGGTTTGAGAATACGACGGTAATTTGAATATTTATAGACTTAGGATTAAAAATATGGAGTTAGAGGTGAGAACTCGAAACAGCCCCCGAACGTCCCCGTGGGTGGCACCAACACCTCCCACGGGACCAATGTAACTCGTAGGAACTGACCCCGCAGCCACGGAACACCCGGTTTGAGAATACGATGGTAATTTGCATATTTCTAGACTTAGGGTTAAAAATATGGAGTTAGAGGGTGAGAACTTGAAACAGCCCACGAACGTCCCCGTGGGTGGCACCAACACCTCCCACGGGACCAATGTAACTCGTAGGAACTGACCCCGCCGGCTCGGGACTCTCGCTTTTAGAATACGACGGTAATTTTCATATTATAGACTTAGTGTAAAAAACATGGCGTTAGAGGGTGAGAACTCGAAATAGCCCCCGAACGTCCCCGTGAGTGGCACCAACACCTCCCACGGGACCAATGTAACTAGTAGGAATTGACCCCGCAGCCGCGGGACTCCCGGTTTGAGAATACAACAGTAATTTGTATATTTCTAGATTTAGGTTTAAAATCATGGCGTTAGAGGGTGAAAACCCGATACCAACCCCGAACGTCCCCGTGGGTGGCACCAACACATCCCACGGGACCAACGTAACTCGTAGGAACTGACCTCGCAGCCGCGGGACTCCTGTTTTGAGAATACGACGGTAATTTCAATGTTTATAGGCTTAGGGTTAAAAACATGGCGTTAGAGGGTGAGAACTTGAAACAACCCCCCAACGGCCTCGTGGGTGGCACCAACACCTCCCACGGGACCAATGTAACTCATAGGAACTGACCCCGCAGCCGCGGGACTCTCGATTTTGCTAATACGACGGTAATTTGCATATTTCTTCACTTAGGCTTGAAAACATGGCGTTAGAGGGTGAAAACTCGAAACAGCCCCCGAACGTCCCCGTGGGTGGCACCAACACCTCCCACGGGACCAATGTAACTCGTAGGAACTGACCCCGCAGCCGCGGGACTCCCTATTTGAGAATACAACGGTAATTTGCATATTTCTAGACTTAGGCTTAAAAATATGGAGTTAGAGGGTGAGAAATCGAAACAGCCCCCGAACGTCCCCGTGGGTGGCACCAACACCTCCCACTGGACCAATGTAACTCGTAGGAACTGACCCCGCAGCTGCGGGACTCCCGATTTTAGACTACGGTGATAATTTTCATATTTATAGACTTAGGCTTAAAAACATGGCATTAGGGGGTGAGAACTCGAAACAGCGACCGAACATCCTCGTGGGTGGCACCAACACCTCCTACGGGACAAATGTAACTCGTTGGAACTAATCCCGCAGGCAAGGAACTCCCGGTTTGAGAATACGATGGTAATTTGCATATTTCTAGACTTAGGTTTAAAATCATGGCGTTAGAGGGTGAAAACCCGAAACAGTCCCCGAACGTCCCCGTGGGTGGCACCAACACCTCCCACGGGACAAATGTAACTCGTAGGAACTAACCCCGCAGCCGCGGGACTCCCGGTTTGAGAATTCAACGGTAGTTTGCAAATTTCTAGACTTAGGATTAAAAATATGGTGTTAGAGGGTGAGAACTCGAAACAGCCCCCGAACGTCCCCGTGGGTGGCACCAACACCTCCCACGGGACCAATGTAACTCGTAGGAACTGACCCCGCAGCCGCGGGACTCCCGGTTTGAGAATACGACGGTAATTTTCATATTTCTAGATTTAGGTTTAAAATCATGGCGTTAGAGGGTGAAAACCCGATACAACCCTCGAACGTCCCAGTGGGTGGCGCCAACACATCCCACGGGACCAACGTAACTCGTAGGAACTCACCCCGTATCCGCGGGACTCCCGTTTTGAGAATACGATGGTAATTTCGATATTTATAGTCTTAGGGTTAAAAACATGGCGTTAGAGGGTGAGAACTTGAAACAACCCCCCAACGGCCCCGTGGGTGGCACCAACACCTCCTACGTGACCAATGTAACTCGTAGGAACTAACCCCGCAGCCGCTGGACTCTCGGTTTTAGAATACGACGGTAATTTGCATATTACAGACTTAGTGTTAAAAACATGGCGTTAGAGGGTGAGAACTCGAAACAGCCACCGAACGTCCCCGTGGGTGGTACCAACACCTCCCACGGGACCAATGTAACTCGTAGGAACTGACCCCGCAGCCGCGGGACTACCGGTTTGAGAATACGATGGTAATTTGCATATTTCTTGACTTAGACTTAAAAATATGGACTTAGAGGTGAGAACTTGAAACAGCCCCCGAACGTCCCCGTGGGTGGCACCAACACCTCCCACGGGACCAATGTAACTCGTAGGAACTGACCCCGCAGCTGCAGAACTCCCGGTTTGAGAATACGATGGTAATCTGCATATTTCTTGACTTAGACTTCAAAATATGGACTTAGAGGTGAGAACTTGAAACAGCCCCCGAACGGCCCTGTGGGTGGCACCAACACCTCCCACGGGACCAATGTAACTCGTAGGAACTGACGCCACAGCCGCGGAACTCTCGGTTTGAGAATACGACGGCAATTCGCATATTTCTAGACTTAGGGTTAAAAATATGGAGTTAGAGGGTGAGAACTCGAAACAGCCCCCGAACGTCCCCGTGGGTGGCACCAACCCCTCCCACGGGACCAATATAACTCGTAGGAACTGACGCCGCAGCCGCGGGACTCTCGGTTTTAGAATACGACGATAATTTGCATATTACAGACTTAGTGTTAAAAACATGGCGTTAGAGGGTGAGAACTCGAAACATCCACCGAATGTCCCCGTGGGTGGTACCAACATCACCCACGGGACCAATGTAACTCGTAGGAACTGACCCCGCAGCCGTGGGACTCCCGGTTTTAGAATACGATGGTAATTTGCATATTTCTAGAATTAGGCATAAAAACATGGCGTTAGAGGGTGAAAACTCGAAATAGCCTCCGAACGTCCCTGTGGGTGGCACCTACACCTCCCACGGGACCAATGTAACTCGTAGGAACTGACCCCGCAGCCGCGGAACTCCCGGTTTGAGAATTCGACGGTAGTTTGCAAATTTCTAGACTTAGGATTAAAAATATGGCGTTAGAGGGTGAGAACTCGAAATAGCCCCCGAACGTCCCGGTGGGTGGCACCAACACCTCCCACGGGACCAATGTAACTCGTAGGAACAGACCCCGCAGCCGCGGGACTCCTGGTTTGAGAATACGACGGTAATTTGCATATTTCTAGATTTAGGTTTAAAATCATGGCGTTAGAGGGTGAAAACCCGATACAACCCCCGAACGTCCCCGTGGTTGGCACCAACACATCCCACGGGACCAACGTAACTCGTAGGAACTGACCCCGCAGCCGCGGGACTCCCGTTTTGAGAATACAACGGTAATTTCAATATCTATAGGGTTAGGGTTAAAAACATGGCGTTAGAGGGTGAGAACATGAAAAACCCCCCAACGGCCCCGTGGGTGGCACCAACACCTCCCACGGGACCAATGTAACTCGTAGGAACTGGCCCCGCAGCCGCGGGACTCTCGGTTTGCTAATACGATGGTAATTTGCATATTTCTTCACTTAGGCTTGAAAACATGGCGTTAGAGTGTGAAAACTCGAAACAACCCCAGAACGTCCCCATGGGTGGCACCAACACCTCCCACGGGACCAATGTAACTCGTAGGAACTGACCCCGCAGCCGCGGGACTCCCCGTTTGAGAATACGACGGTAATTTGCATATTTCTAGACTTAGGCTTAAAAATATGGAGATAGAGGGTGAGAACTCGAACAGCCCCCGAACGTCCCCGTGGGTGGCACCAACACCTCCCACTGGACCAATGTAACTCGTAGGAACTGACTCCGCAGCTGCGGGACTCCCGATTTTAGAATACGATGATAATTTGTATATTTATAGACTTAGGCTTAAAAACATGGCGTTAGGGGGTGAGAACTCGAAACAGCGACCGAACATCCTCGTGGGTGGCCCCAACACCTCCTACGGGACAAATGTAACTCGTAGGAACGGATCCCGCAGCCAAGGGACTCCCGATTTGAGAATACGATGGTAATTTGCATATATCTAGACTTAGGTTTAAAATCATGGAGTTAGAGGGTGAAAACCCGAAACACTCCCCGAACGTCCCCGTGGTTGGCACCAACAGCTCCCACGGGACAAATGTAACTCTTAGGAACAGACCGCGCAGCCGCGGGACTCCCGGTTTGAGAATTCGACGGTAGTTTGCATATTTCTAGACTTAGGATTAAAAATATGGCGTTAGAGGGTGAGAACTCGAAACAGCCCCCGAACGTCCCCGTGGGTGGCACCAACACCTCCCACGGGACCAATGTAACTCGTAGGAACTGACCCCGTAGCCGCGAGACTCCCGGTTTGAGAATACGATGGTAATTTGCATATTTCTAGATTTAGGTTTAAAAACATGGCGTTAGAGGGTGAGAACTCGAAACAGCCCCCGAACGTCCCCGTGGGTGGCACCAACACCTCCGACGGGACCAATGTAACTCGTAGGAACTGACCCCGTAGCCGCGGGACTCCCGGTTTGAGAATACGGCGATAATTTTCTTATTTCTAGTTTTAGGTTTAAAATAATGGCGTTAGAGGGGGAAAACCCGAAACAACCCCCGAACGTCCCCGTGGGTGGCACCAAGTCCTCCCACGGGACCAACGTAACTCGTAGGAACTGACCCCGCAGCCGCGGGACTCTGGTTTTGAGAATACGACGGTAATTTGCATATTTATAGACTTAGGGTTAAAAACAGTGCATTAGAGTGTGAGAACTCGAAACAACCCCCCAACGGCCCCGTGGGTGGCACCAACACCTCCCACGGGACCAATGAAACTTGTAGGAACTGACCCCGCAGCCGCGGGACTCCCGGTTTTAGAATACGATGGAAATTTTTAGATTTCTAGACTTAGGCTTAAAATCATGGCGTTAGTGGGTGAGAACTTGAAACAGCCACCGAACGTCCCCGTGGTTGGCACCAACACCTCCCACGGGACCAGTGTAACTCCTTGAAATTGACCCCACAGTCGCGGGACTCCGGGTTTTAGAATATGACGGTAATTTGCATTTTACTAGACTTAGGCTTAAAAACATGGTGTTAGATGGTGAGAACTCGAAACAGCGACTGAACGTCCCCGTGGGTGGCACTAACACCTCCCACGGGACCAATGTAACTCGTAGGAACTGGCCCCGCAATCGCGGGAGTCCTGGTTTGAGAATACGATGGTAATTTGCATATTTCTAGACTTAGGCTTAAAAACATGGCATTAGAGGTTGAGATCCCGAAATAGCCCCCGAACGTCCCCGTGGGTGGCACCAACACCTCCCACGGGACCAATGTAACTCATAGGAACTGACCCCGCTGCCGCGGGACTAACAGTTTGAGAACAGCACAGTAATTTGTATATTTATAGACTTAGGGTTAAAAACATGGCGTTAGAGGGTGAGAACTCAAAACAGCCCCCGAACGGCCCGGTGGGGCTCACCAACACCTCCCACGCGACCAATGTAACTCGTAGGAACTGACCCCGCAGCCGCGGTACTGCCGATTTTAGAATTTGATGGTAATTTGCCTATTTCTAGGCTTAGGCTTAAAAACATGGCGGTAGAGGGTGAGAACTCGAAACAACCCCCGAACGTCCCCGTGGGTGGCACCAACACCTCCCACGGGACCAATGTAACTTGTAGGAACTGACCCCGCAGCCGCGGGACTCCCGATTTTAGAATACGACGATAATTTGCATATTTCTAGACTTAGGCTTTAAAACATGGCGTTAGACGGTGAAAACCCGAAACACCCCCCGCACGTCCCCGTGGGTGCAACACCTCCCACGGGACCAATGAAACTCGTAGGAACTGACCCCGCAGCCGTGGGACTCCCGGTTTGAGAATCCGACCGTAATTTTCAAATATCTAGACTTAGGCTCAAAAACATGGCGTTAGAGGGTGAGAACTCGAAACATCCACCGAATGTCGCTGTGGGTGGCACCAACACCTCCCACGGGACCAATGTAACTCGTAGGAACTGACCCCGCAGCCGCGGGACTCCCGATTTTAGAATATGACAGTAATTTGCATATTTCTAGACTTAGGCCTAAAAACATGGCGTTAGAGCGTGAAAACTCGAAGCAGCCCCCGAACGTCCCCGTGGGTGGCACTAACACCTCCTACGGGACCAATGTAACTCGTAGGAACATACCCCGCATTCGCGGGACTCTCTGTTTGAGAATACAACGATAATTTGCATATTTCTAGACTTAGGTTTAAAATCATGGCGTTAGAGGGTGAAAACCCGAAACAGCCCCCGAACGTCCCCGTGGGTGGCACCAACACCTCCCACGGGACCAATGTAACTCGTAGGAACTGACCCCGCTGTCGCGGGACTCCCGGTTTTAAAATACGATGGTAATTTGCATATTTCTTGACTTAGGCTTAAAAACATGGCGTTAGAGGGTGAGAAATCGAAACAGCCCCCGAACGTCCCCGTGTGTGGAAACAACACCTCCCACTGGACCAATGTCACTCGTAGGAACTGACCCCGCAACCGCGAGACTCCCGATTTGAGAATACAACGGTAATTTGACAATTTTTAGACTTAGCCTTAAAAACACGGCGTTAGGGGGTGAGAACTAGAAACAGCCACCGAATGTCCCCGTGGGTCGCACCATCACCTCCCACGGGACCAATGTAACTCGTAGGAACTGACCCCGCAACCGCGGGACTCCCGATTTGAGAATACGACGGTAATTTTCATATTTCTAGACTTAGGCTTAAAAATATGGAGTTAGAGGGTGAGAACTCGAAACAGCCCCCGAACGTCCCCGTGGACGGCACCAACACCTCCCACAGGACCAATGTACCTCGTAGGAACTGACCTCGCAGCTGTGGGACTCCCGATTTTAGAATACGACGATAATTTGCATATTTATAGACTTAGGCTTAAAAACATGGCGTTAGAGGGTGAGAACTCGAAATAGCCACCGGTCATCCTCGTGGGTGGCACCAACACCTCTTATGAGACCAATGTAACTCGTAGAAACTGACCCCGCAGCCGCGGGACTCCCGGTTTGAGAATACGATGGTAATTTCCATATTTCTAGACTTAGGTTTAAAATCATGGCGTTAGAGGGTGAAAACCCGAAACAACCCCCGAACGTCCTCGTGGGTGGCATCAACACCTCCCACGGTACAAATGTAACCCGTAGGAACTGACCCCGCAGCCGCGGGACTCACGGTTTGAGAATACAACGGTAATTTGCAAATTTCTAGACTTAGGCTTAAAAACATGGCGTTAGAGGGTGAGAACTCGAAACAGCCCCCGAACGTCCCCGTGGGTGGCACCAACACCTCCCACGGGACAAATGTAACTTGTAGGAACTGGCCTCACAGCCGCGGGACTACCGGTTTGAGAATACGACGGTAATTTGCATATTTCTAGATTTAGGTTTAAAATCATGGCGTTAGAGGGTGAAAACTCGAAACAACCCCCGAACGTCCCCGTGGGTGGCACCAACACCTCCCACGGGACCAATGTAACTCGTTGGAACTGATCCCGCAGCCGCGGGACTCCCGTTTTGAGAATACGATGGTAATTTGGATATTTATAGACTTAGGATTAAAAACATGGCGTTAGAGGGTGAGAACTCGAAACAACCACCCAACGGCCCCGTGAGTGGCACCAACACCTCCCACGGGACCATTGTAATTCGTAGGAACTGACCTCGCAGCCGCGGGACTCCCAGTTTTAGAATACGACGGTAATTTTAATATTTCTAGACTTAGGCTTAAAAACATGGCGTTAGAGGGTGAGAACTCGAAACAGCCACCGAACGTCCCCGTGGGTGGCACCAACACCTCCCACGAGACCAATGTCAGTCCTAGGAATTGACCCCGCAATCGCGGGACTCCCATTATTAGAATACGACGGTAATTTGCATATATCTAGACTTAGGCTTAAAAACATGGCGTTAGAAGGTGAAAACCCTAAACAGGCCCCGGACGTCCCCGTGTGTGGCACCAACACCTCCCACGGGACCAATGTAACTCGTAGGAACCGACCCCGCAGCCGCGGGACTCCCGGTTTGACAATACGACTGTAATTTGCCAATTTCTAGATTAGGGACCAGTGTAACTCCTTGGAATTGACCCCACAGTCGCGGGACTCCGGGTTTTAGAATATGACGGTAATTTGCATATTACTAGACTTAGGCTTAAAAACATGGTGTTAGATGGTGAGAACTCGAAACAGCGACCAAACGTCCCCGTGGGTGGCACTAACACCTCCCACGGGACCAACGTAACTCATAGGCACTGACCCCGCAACCGCAGGACTCCTGGTTTGAGAATACGACAGTAATTTGCAGTTTTCTAGACTTAGTCTTAAAAACATGGCGTTAGAGGTTGAAATCCCGAAATAGCCCCCAAACGTCCCCGTGGGTGGCACCAACACCTCCCACGGGACCAATGTAACTCATAGGAACTGACCCCGCTGCCGCGGGACTCCCGGTTTGAGAATACGATGGTCATTTGCATATTTCTAGATTTAGGTTTAAAATCATGGCATTAGAGAGTGAAAACCCAAAAAGACCCCCGAACGTCCCCGTGGGTGGCACCGACACCTCCCACGGGACCAATGTAACTCGTAGGAACTGACCCCGCAGCTGCGGGACACCCATTTTGAGTATACGATGGTAATTTGCATATTTATAGACTTAGGATTAAAAACACGGCGTTAGAGGGTGAGAACACGAAACAACCCCCCAACGGCCCCGTGGGTGGCACCAACATCTCCCACGAAACCAATGTAATTCGTAGGAACTGACCCCGCAGCCGCGGGACTCCCGGTTTTAGAATATGACGGTAATTTTCATATTTTTAGACTTAGGCTTAAAAACATGGCGTTAGAGGGTGAGAACTCGAAACATCCATCGAACGTCCCCATGGGTGACACCAACACCTCCCACGGGACCAGTGTAACTCCTAGGAATTGACCCCGCAGTCGCGGGACTCTCGGTTCGAGAATACGACAGTAATTTACATATTTATAGACTTAGGGTTAAAAATATGGTGTTAGAGGGTGAGAACTCGAAACAGCCCCCGAACGGCCCGTGGGTCTCACCAACACCTCCCACGGGACCAATGTAACTCGTAGGAACTGACCCCGCAGCCGCGGGACTCCCGGTTTGAGAATACGATGGTAATTTGGATATTTCTAGACTTATGCTTAAAAACATGGCGTTAGAGGGTGAAAACCTGAAACAACCCCCGAACGTACCCGTGGGTGGTACCAACACCTCCCACGGGACCAATGTAACTCGTAGGAACTGACCCCGCTGCCGCGAGACTCCCGGTTTAAGAATACGACGATAATTTGCATATTTCCAGACTTAAGGAAAACATGGCGTTAGAGGGTTAGATCTCGAAACAGCCCCCGAACGTCCCCGTGGGTGGCACCCACACCTCCCACGGGACCATTGTAACTCGTATGAACTAACACTGCAGTCGCGGGATTCCCGATTTGAGAATACGACGGTAATTTGCATATTTCTAGACTTAGCCTTAAAAACATGGTGTTAGATGGTTCGAACTCGAAACAGCGATCGGTCGTTCCCGTGGGTGACACCAACACCTCCCACGGGACCAATGTAACTCGTAGTAACTGAACCCGCAGCCGCGGGACTCCTGGTTTGAGAATACGACAGTAATTTGCATATTTCTAGACCTCGGCTTTAAAACATGGCGTTAGAGGTTGAAATCCCAAAATAGCCCCCAAACGTCCCCGTGGGTGGCACTAACACAACCCACGGGACCAATGTAACTCATAGGAACTGACCCCGCAGCCGCGGGACTCCCGATTTGAGAATACGACGGTAATTTGCATATTTCTAGATTTAGGTTTAAAATCATGGCGTTAGAGGGTTAAAACTCGAAACAACCCTCGAACGTCCCCGTGGGTGGCACCAACACCTCCCACGGGACCAATGTAACTCGTAGGTACTGACCCCGCAGCCACGGGACTCCCGTTATGAGTATACGATGGTAATTTGCATATTCATAGACACATGATTAAAAACATGTTGTTAGAGGGTGAGAACGCGAAACAACCCCCCAACGGCCCCGTGGGTGGCACCAACACCGCCCACGGGACCAATGTAATTCGTAGGAACTGACCCCGCAGTCGCGGGTCTATCGGTTTTAAAATACGACGGTAATTTTCATTTTTCTAGACTTAGGCTAAAAAACATGGCGTTAGAAGGTGAGAACTCGAAACATCCACCGAACGTCCCCGTGGGTGGCACCAATACCTCCCACGGGACCAATGTAACTTGTAGGAACTGACCCCGCAGTCGCAGGACTCCCGGTTTTAGAATACCATGGCAATTTGCATATTTCTTGATTTAGGCTTTAAAACATGGCGTTAGAGGGTGAGAAATCGAAACAGCCCCCGAACGTCCCCGTGTGTGGCACCAATACCTCCCACAGGACCAATGTCACTCGTAGGAACTGACCCCGCAGCCGCAGGACTCCCGATTTGAGAATACGACGGTAATTTGAAAATTTTTAGACTTAGCCTTAAAAACACGACGTTAGATGGTGAGAACTCGAAACAGCCACCGAACAGCCCCGTGGGTGGCACCAACACCTCCCAAGGGACCAATGTAACTCGTAGGAACTGACCCCGCAGTCGCGGGACTCCCGGTTTGAGAATACGACGGTAATTTACATATTTCTTGACTTAAGCTTAAAAACATGGCGTTAGAGGGTGAAAACACGAAACAGCCCCCGAACGTCCCCGTGGGTGGCACCAACACCTCCCACTGGACCAATGTAACTCGTAGGAACTGACCCCGCAGTTACGGGGCTCTCGGTTTGAGAATACGACTATAATTTTCATTCTTCTAAACTTAGCCTTAAAAATTTGGATTTAGAGGGTGAAAACTCGAAACAGCCCCCAAACGTCCCCGTGGGTGGCACCAACACCTCCCACGGGACCAATGTAAGTCGTAGGAACTAACCCCGCTGCTGCGGGACTCTCGATTTTAGAATACGATGATAATTTCATATTAATAGACTTAGGCTTAAAAACATGGCGTTAGAGGGTGAGATCTCAAAATAGCCACCGAACATCCTCGTAGGTGGCACCAACACCTCCTATGGGACCAATGTAACTCGTAGGAACTGACCCCGCAGTCGCGGGACTCCTGGTTTCAGAATACGATGGTAATTTGCATATTTCTAGACTTAGGTTTAATATCATGGCATTACAGGGTGAAAACCCGAAACAACCCTCGAACGTCCCCGTGGGTGGCACTAACACCTGCCACGGGACAAATGTAACTCGTAGGAACTGACTCCGCAGCCGCGGGACTCACGGTTTGAGAATACGACGGTAAATTCCAAATTTCCTGACTTGGGCTTAAAAACATGGCGTTAGAGGGTGAGAACTCGAAACAACACCCAAACGTCCCTGTGGGTGGCACCAAAACCTCCCACGGGACCAATGTAACTCGTAGGAACTGACCTCGCAGCCGCGGGATTCCCGTTTTCAGAATACGATGGTAATTTGTATATTTATAGACTTAGGATTAAAAACATTGCGTTAGAGGGTGAGAACTCGAAACAACCCCCCAACGGCCCCATGGGTGGCACCAACACCTCCCACGGGACCAATGTAACTCCTAGGAATTGACACCGCAGTCACGGGACTCCGGGTTTTAGAATACGACGGTAATTTGCATATTTATAGACTTAGGCTTAAAAAGAAGGCGTTAGAGGGTGAAAACTCGAAACAGCCCCCGAACGTCCCCGTGGGTGGCACCAACACCTCCCACGGGACCAATGTAACTCGTAGGAACTGACCCCGCAGTCGCGGGACTCCCGATTTGAGAATACGACAGTAATTTGCCAATTTTTAGACTTAGGCTTAAACACATGCGTTAGAGGATGAGAACTCGAAACAGGGACCGAACGTCCCCGTGGGTGGCACTAACACCTCCCACGGGACCAATGTAACTCGTAGGAACTGACCCCGCAGCTGCGGGACACCTGGTTTGAGAATACGATAGTAATTTTCATATTTCTAGACTTAGGCTTAAAAACATGACGTTGGAGGTTGAAATCCCAAAATAGCACCCAAACGTCCCTGTGGGTGGCACCAACACCTCCCACGGGACCAATGTAACTCGTAGAAACTGACCCCGTAGCCGCGGGCCTCCCGGTTTGAGAATATGACGGTAATTTACATATTTCTTGACTTAGGCTTAAAAACATGGCGTTAGAGGGTGAAAGCTCGAAACAGCCCCCGAACGTCCCCGTGGGTGGCACCAACACCTCCTACGGGACTAATGTAACTCGTAGGAACTGACCCCGCAGCTGCAGGACTCCCGGTTTGAGAATACAACGGTAATTTTCATATTTCTAGACTTAGGCTTAAATATATGGAGGTAGAGGGTGAGAACTCGAAACAGCCCCCGAACGTCCCCATGGGTGGCACCAACGCCTCCCACGGGACCAATGTAACTCGTTGGAACTGACCCCGCAGCTGCGGGACTCCCAATTTTAGAATACGACGATAGTTTATATGTTTCTAGATTTAGGCTTAAAAACACGGCATTAGAGTGTGAGAACTCAAAATAGCCACCGAACATCCTCGTGGGTGGCACCAACACCTCTTACGGGACCAATGTAACTCGTATGAACTGACTCTGCAGCCGCGGACTCCCGGTTAGAGAATACGATTGTAATTTGTATATTCTAGACTTCGGTTTAAAATCATGGCGTTAGAGGGTGAAAACCCAAAATAACCCCCGAACGTCCCCGTGGGTGGCACCAACACCTCCCACGGGACAAATGTAACTCGTAGGAACTGACCCAGCAGCCGCGGGACTCACAGTTTGAGAATACGACGGTAATTTGAAAATTTCTAGACATAGGCTTAAAAACCTGGCGTTAGAGGGTGAGAACTCGAAATAGCCACCGAACGTCCCCGTGGGTGGCACCAACACCTCCCACAGGACCAATGTAACTCGTAGGAACTAACCTCGCAGCCGCGGGACTCCCGATTTTAGAATACGATGGTAATTTACATATTTCTAGACTTATGCTTAAAAACATGGCGTTAGAGGGTGAAAAACCGAAACATCCCCCGAACGTCCCCGGGAGTGGCACCAACACCTCCCACGGGACCAATGTAACTCGTAGGAACTGACCCCGCAGTCGCGAGACTCCCGGTTTGATAATACGACAGTAATTTGTCAATTTCTAGACTTAGGCTTAAACACATAGCGTTAGAGGGTGAGAACTCGAAACAGTGACCGAACGTCCCGGTGGGTGGCACTAACACCTCCCACGGGACAAATGTAACTCGTAGGAACTGAGCCCACAGCCGCGGGACACCTGGTTTGAGAGTACGATAGTAATTTGTATATTTCTAGACTTAGGCTTAAAAACATGGCGCTAGAGGTTGAAATCCCGAAATAGCCCCCCAACGGCCCCATGGGTGGCACCAACACCTCCCACGGGACCAATGTAAATAGTAGAAACTGACCCCGCAACCGCGGGACTCCCGATTTTATAATACAACGGTAATTTTCATATTTCTATACTTAAGCTTAAAAACATGGCGTTAGAGGGTGAGAACTCGAAACAGCCACCGAACGTCCCCGTGGGTGGCACCAACACCTCCCACGGGACCAATGTAACTCCTAGGAATTGACACCGCAGTCACGGGACTCCGGGTTTTAGAATACGACGGTAATTTGCATATCTATAGACTTAGGCTTAAAAAGAAGGCGTTAGAGGGTGAAAACTCGAAACAGCCCCCGAACGTCCCCGTGGGTGGCACCAACACCTCCCACGGGACCAATGTAACTCGTAGGAACTGACCCCGCAGTCGCGGGACTCCCGATTTGAGAATACGACAGTAATTTGCCAATTTCTAGACTTAGGCTTAAACACATGGCGTTAGAGGATGAGAACTCGAAACAGGGACCGAACGTCCCCGTGGGTGGCACTAACACTTCCCACGGGACCAATGTAACTCGTAGGAACTGACCCAGCAGCTGCGGGACACCTGGTTTGAGAATACGATAGTAATTTTCATATTTCTAGACTTAGGCTTAAAAACATGGCGTTGGAGGTTGAAATCCCAAAATAGCACCCAAACGTCCCTGTGGGTGGCACCAACACCTCCCACGGGACCAATGTAACTCGTAGGAACTGACCCCGCAGCCGCGGGCCTCCCGGTTTGAGAATATGACGGTAATTTACATATTTCTTGACTTAGGCTTAAAAACATGGCGTTAGAGGGTGAAAGCTCGAAACAGCCCCCGAACGTCCCCGTGGGTGGCACCAACACCTCCTACGGGACTAATGTAACTCGTAGGAACTGACCCCGCAGCTGCAGGACTCCCGGTTTGAGAATACAACGGTAATTTTCATATTTCTAGACATAGGCTTAAATATATGGAGGTAGAGGGTGAGAACTCGAAACAGCCCCCGAACGTCCCCATGGGTGGCACCAACACCTCCCACGGGACCAATGTAACTCGTTGGAACTGACCCCGCAGCTGCGGGACTCCCAATTTTAGAATACGACGATAGTTTATATGTTTCTAGATTTAGGCTTAAAAACATGGCATTAGAGTGTGAGAACTCAAAATAGCCACCGAACATCCTCGTGGGTGGCACCAACACCTCTTACGGGACCAATGTAACTCGTAGGAACTGACTCTGCAGCCGCGGACTCCCGGTTAGAGAATACGATGGTAATTTGCATATTCTAGACTTAGGTTTAAAATCATGGCGTTAGAGGGTGAAAACCCAAAATAACCCCCGAACGTCCCCGTGGGTGGCACCAAAACCTCCCACGGGACAAATGTAACTCGTAGGAACTGACCCAGCAGCCGCGGGACTCACAGTTTGAGAATACGACGGTAATTTGAAAATTTCTAGACATAGGCTTAAAAACCTGGCGTTAGAGGGTGAGAACTCGAAATAGCCACCGAACGTCCCCGTGGGTGGCACCAACACCTCCCACAGGACCAATGTAACTCGTAGGAACTGACCTCGCAGCCGCGGGACTCCCGATTTTAGAATACGATGGTAATTTACATATTTCTAGACTTATGCTTAAAAACATGGCGTTAGAGGGTGAAAAAGCGAAACATCCCCCGAACGTCCCCGTGGGTGGCACCAACACCTCCCACGGGACCAATGTAACTCGTAGGAACTGACCCCGCAGTCACGAGACTCCCGGTTTGATAATACGACAGTAATTTGTCAATTTCTAGACTTAGGCTTAAACACATAGCGTTAGAGGGTGAGAACTCGAAACAGTGACCGAACGTCCCGGTGGGTGGCACTAACACCTCCCAAGGGACAAATGTAACTCGTAGGAACTGAGCCCACAGCCGCGGGACACCTGGTTTGAGAGTACGATAGTAATTTGTATATTTCTAGACTTAGGCTTAAAAACATGGCGCTAGAGGTTGAAATCCCGAAATAGCCCCTAAACGTCCCCGTGGGTGGCACCAACACCTCCCACGGGACCAATGTAACTCATAGGAACTGGCCCCGCTGCCGCGGGACTCCCGATTTGAGAATATGACGGTAATTTGCATATTTCTAGATTTAGGTTTAAAATCATGGCGTTAGAGGGTGAAATCCCGAAACAACCCCCGAACGTCCCCGTGGGTGGCACCAACACCTCCCAAGGGACCAATGTAACTCGTAGGAACTGACCCCGCTGCCGCGGGACTCCCGGTTTGAGAATACGACAGTAATTTGCTTATTTCTAGACTTAAGCAAAACATGGCGTTAGAGGGTGAGATCTCGAAACAGCCCCCGAACGTCCCCGTGGGTGGCACCAACACGTCCCACTGGACCAATGAAACTCGTAGGAACTGATCCCACAGCTGCGGGACTCCCGTTTTGAGTATACGATGGTAATTTGCATATTTATAGACTTAGTATTAAAAACATGGCGTTAGACGGTGAGAACTCGAAACAACCCCCAACGGCCCCGTGGGTGGCACCAACACCTCCCACGGGACCAACGTAATTCGTAGGAACTGGCCCCGCAGCCGCGGGTCTATCGACTTTAGAATACGACGGTAATTTTCATATTTCTAGACTTAGGCTTAAAAACATAACGTTAGAGAGTGAGAACTCGAAACAGCCACAGAACGTCCCCGTGGGTGGCACCAACACCTCCCACGGAACCAATGTAACTCCTAGGAATTGACCACGCAGTTGCGGGACTCCCGGTTTTAAAATACGACTGTAATTTGCATATTTATATACTTAGGGTTAAAACCATGGCGTTAGAGGGTGAGAACTCGAAACAGCCACCGAACGTCCCCGTGGGTGGCACCAACACCTCCCACGGGACCAATGTAACTCGTAGGAACTGACCCCGCAGTCGCGGGACTCCCGGTTTTAGAATACGATGACAATTTGGATATTTATAGACTTATGGTTAAAAACATGGCGTTAGAGGGTGAGAACTCGAAACAACCCCCCAATAGCCTCGTGGGTGGCACCAACACCTCCCACGGGACCAATGTAACTTGTAGGAACTGACCCCGCAGCCGCGGGACTCCCGGTTTGAGAATACGGCAGTAATTAGGATATTTATAGACTTAGGGTTAAAAACATGGCGTTAGAGGGTGAGAACACGAAACAACTACCAAACGTCCCCGTGGGTGGCACCCACACCTCCCACGGGACCAAGGTAACTCGTAGGAACTGACCCCGCAGTCACGGGACTCCCGGTTTTAGAATACGACGATAATTTTCATATTTCTAGATTTAGGCTTAAAAACATGGCGTTAGAGGGTGAGAACTCGAAACATCCACCGAACGTCCCCGTGGGTGGCACCAACACCTCCCACGGGACCAATGTCACTTGTAGGAACTGACCCCGTGGTCACGGGACTCCCGGTTTTAGAATACCATGACAATTTGCATATTTCTTGATTTAGGATTAAAAACATGGCGTTAGAGGGTGAGAAATCGAAACAGCCTTCGAATGTCCCCGTGGGTGGCACCAACACCTCCCACTGGACCAATGTCACTCGTAGGAACTGACCCCGCAGCCGCGGGACTCCCGGTTTGAGAATACGACGGTAATTTGTAAATTTTTAGACTTAGACTTAAAAACAGGGCGTTAGAGGGTGAGAACTCGAAACAGCCACCGAACGTCCCCGTGGGTGGCACCAACACCTCCCACGGGACCAATGTAACTCGTAGGAACTGACCCCGTAGCCGCGGGACTCTCGGTTTGAGAATACGATGGTAATTTACATATTTCTTGACTTAGGCTTAAACACATGGCGTTAGAGGGTGAGAACTCGAAACAGCCCCCGAACGTACCCGTGGGTGCACCAACACCTCCCACGGGACCAATGTAAGTCGTAGGAACTGACCCCGCAGCTGCGGGACTCCCGATTATAGAATACAATGATAATTTGCATATTTATAGACTTAGGCTTAAAAACATGGCGTTAGAGGGTGAGAACTCAAAATAGCCACCGAATATCCTCGTGGGTGGCACCAACACCTCTTACGGGACAAATGTAACTCATAGGAACTGACCCCACAGCCGCGGGACTCACGGTTTGAGAATACGACGGTAATTTACAAATTTCTGGACTTAGGCTTAAAAACATGGCATTAGAGGGTGAGAACTCGAAACAGACCCCGAACGTCCCCGTGGGTGGCACCAACACCTCCCACGGGACCAATATAATTCGTAGGAACTGACCTCGCAGCCGCGGGACTCCCGATTTGAGAATACGACGGTAATTGCATATTTCTAGATTTAGCTTTAAAATCATGGCGTTGGAGGGTGAAAACCCGAAACAACCCCCGAACGTCCCCGTGGGTGGCACCAACGCCTCCCACGGGACCAATGTAACTCGTAGGAACTGACCCCGTAGCCGCGGGACTCCCGTTTTGAGAATATGATGGTAATTTGTATATTTATAGACATAAGATTAAAAACATGGCGTTAGAGGGTGAGAACTCGAAACAACCCCCAACGGCCCCGTGGGTGGCACTAACACCTCCCACGGGACCAATGTAACTCGTAGGAACTGACCCCACAGCCGCGGGACACCTGGTTTGAGAATACGACAGTAATTTGTGTATTTCTAGACTTAGGCATAAAAACATGTCGTTAGAGGTTGAAATCCCGAAACAACCACCGAACGTCCCCGTGGGTGGTACCAACACCTCCCACGGGACAAATGTAACTCGTAGGAACTGACCCCGCAGCCGCGGGACACCTGGTTTGAGAATACGATAGTAATTTGCATATTTCTAGACTTTGGCTTAAAAACATGGCGTTAGAGGCTGAAATCCTGAAATAGCCCCCAAACGTCCCCGTGGGTGGCACCAACACCTCCCACGGGACCAATGTAACTCATAGGAACTGGCCCCGCTACCGCGGGAATCCCGATTTGAGAATACGACAGTAATTTGCATATTTTTAGATTTAGGTTTAAAATCATGGCGTTAGAGGGTGAAATCCCGAAACAACCCCCGAACGTCCCCGTGGGTGGCACCAACACCTCCCACGGGACTAATGTAACTCGTAGGAACTGACCCCGCAGCCGCAGGACTCCCGTTTTGAGTATACGATGGTAATTTTCATATTTATAGACTTAGGATTAAAAACATGGCGTTAGAGGGTGAGAACTCGAAACAACCCCCCAACGGCCCCGTGGGTGGCACCAACACCTCCCACGGGACCAATGTAATTCGTAGGAACTGACCCCGCAGCCGCGGGTCTATCGGTTTTAGAATACGACGGTAATTTTCATATTTCTAGGCTTAGGCTTAAAAACATGGCGTTAGAGGGTGAGAACTCGAAACAGCCACCGAACGTCCCCATGGGTGGCACCAACACCTCCCACGGGACCAATGTAACTCCTAGGAATTGACCCCGCAGTCGCGGGACTCCCGGTTTTAGAATACGACAGTAATTTGCATATTTATAGACTTAGGGTTAAAAACATGGCGTTATAGGGTGAGAACTTGAACTAGCCCCCGAACGGACCCGTGGGTCTCACCAACACCTCCCACGCAACCAATGTAACTCGTAGGAACTGACCCCGCAGCCGCGGGACTCCCGGTTTGAGAATACGACGGTAATTTGGATATTTCTAGAGTTATGCTTAAAAACAAGGCATTAGAGGGTGAAAATCCGAAACAGCCCCCGAACGTCCCCGTGGGTGGCACCAACACCTCCCACGGGACCAATGTAACTCGTAGGAACAAACCCCGCTGTCGCGGGACCCTGGTTTGAGAATACGATGGTAATTTGCATATTTTTAGACTTAAGCAAAACATGGCGTTAGAGGGTGAGATCTCGAAACAGCCTCCGAACGTCCACGTGGGTGGCACCCACACCTCCCACGGGACCATTGTAACTCGTAGGAACTGTGCCCGCAGTCGCGGGACTCTCGGTTTGAGAATATGATGGTTATTTGCATATTTCTAGACTTAGGCTCAAAAACATGGCGTTAAAGGGTGAAAACTCGAAACATCCACCGAACGTCCCCATGGGTGGCACCAACACCTCCCACGGGACCAATGTAACTCGTAGGTAGTGACCCCGCAGCCGCGGGACACCCAGTTTGAGAATACGATAGTAATTTGCATATTTTTAGACTTAAGCAAAACATGGCGTTAGAGGGTGAGATCTCGAAATAGCCCCCCAACATCCCCGTGGGTGGCACCCACACCTCCCACGGGACCATTGTAACTCGTAGGAACTGACGCCGCATCCGCGGGACTCACGGTTTGAGAATACGATGATAATTTGCATATTTCTAGACTTCGGCTTAAAAACATGGCGTTAGAGGGTGAGATCTCGAAATAGCCCCCGAACGTCCCCGTGGGTGGCACCCACACCTCCCACGGGACCAATGTAATTCGTAGGAACTGACCCCGCGACCGCGGGACTCCCGGTTTGAGAATACGACGATAATTTGTATATTTGTAGACTTAGGCTTTAAAACATGGCGTTAGAGGGTGAAAACCCAAAACAGCCCCCGAACGTCCCCGTGGGTGGCACCAACACCTCCCACGGGACCAATGTAACTCGTAGAAACTAACCCCGCAGCCGCAGGACTCCTGGTTTGAGAATACGACTGTAATTTGCATATTTATAGACTTAGGGTTAAAAACATGGCGTTAAAGGGTGAGAACTCGAAACAATCCTCCAACGGCCCCGTGGGTGGCACCAACACCTCCCACGGGACCAATGTAACTCGTAGGAACTGACCCCGCAGCCGCGGGACTCCCGGTTTTAGAATACGACGGTAATTTCCATACTTCTAGACTTAGGCTTTAAAACATGGCGTTAGAGGGTGAAATCCCAAAACAACACCCGAACGTACCCGTGGGTGGCACCAACACCTCCCACGGGACCAATGTAACTCGTAGGAACTGACCCCGTAGTCGCGGGACTCCCAATTTTAGAATACCACGGTAATTTGCATATTTCTAGACTTAGGCTTAAAAACATGGCGTTAGAGGGTGAGAACTCAAAACAGCCACCGAACGTCCCCATCGATGGCACCAACACCTCCCACGGGACCCATGTAACTCGTAGGAACCGACCCCGCAGCCGCGCGACTCCCCGTTTGAGAATACGATGGTAATTTACATATTTCAAGCCTTAAGCTTAATAACATGGCGTTAGAGGTGAAAACTCAAAATAGCCCCCAAACGTCCCCGTGGGTGGCACCAACACCTCCCACGGGACAAATGTAACTCGTAGGAACTGACCCCATAGCCGCGAGACTCCCGTTTTGAGAATACGACGGTAATTTTCATATTTCTAGACTTATGCTTAAAAACATTGCGTTAGAGGGTGAAAACTTGAAACATCCCCCAAACGTCCCCGTGGGTGGCACCAATACCTCCCACGGGACAAATGTAACTCGTAGGAACTGACCCCGCAGCCGCGGGACTCCCAGTTTGAGAATACGACGGTAATTTGCAAATTTCTGGACTTAGGCTTAAAAACATGGCGTTAGAGGGTGATATCTCGAAATAGCCCCCGAATGTCCCCGTGGGTGGCACCCACACCTCCCACGGGACCAATGTAACTCCTAGGAACGGACCCCGCAGTCGCGGGACTCCCGTTTTGATAATACGACGGTAATTTGCATATTTATAGACTTAAGCAAAACATGGCGTTAGAGGGTGAGATCTCGAAATAGCCATCGAATGTCCCCGTGGGTGGTACCAACACCTCCCACGGGACCAATGTAACTCGTAGGAACTGACCCCACAGCCGCGGGACTCCCGGTTAGAGAATACGATGGAAATTTGGATATTTCTAGACTTAGGCTTAAAAACATGGCGTTAGAGGATGAAAACTCGTAATGGCCCCCGAACGTCCCCGTGGGTGGCACCAACACCTCCCACGGAACCATTGTAACTCCTAGGAACGGACCCCGCAGCCGTGGGACTCCCGGTTTGAGTATACGATGGTAATTTGCATATTTCTAGACTTAAGCAAAACATGGCGTTAGAGGGTGAGATCTCGAAATAGCCCCCCAACGTCCCCGTGGGTGGCACCCACACCTCCCACGGGACCAATGTAATTCGTAGGAACTGACCCCGCGACCGCGGGACTCCCGGTTTGAGAATACGACGGTAATTTTTATATTTGTAGAATTAGGCTTTAAAACATGGCGTTAGAGGGTGAAAACCCAAAACAGCCCCCGAACGTCCCCGTGGGTGGCACCAACACCTCCCACGGGACCAATGTAACTCGTAGAAACTGACCCCGCAGCCGCGGGACTCCTAGTTTGTGAATACGACTGTAATTTGCATATTTATAGACTTAGGGTTAAAAACATGGCGTTAAAGGGTGAGAACTCGAAACAATCCTCCAACGGCCCCGTGGGTGGCACCAACACCTCCCACGGGACTAATGTAACTCGTAGGAACTGTCCCCGCAGCCGCGGGACTCCCGGTTTTAGAATACGAAGGTAATTTCCATACTTCTGGACTTAGGCGTTAAAACATGGAGTTAGAGGGTGAAATCCCAAAACAGCACCCGAACGTCCCCGTGGGTGGCACCAACACCTCCCACGGGACCAATGTAACTCGTAGGAACTGACCCCGTAGTCGCGGGACTCCCAATTTTAGAATACGACGGTAATTTGTATATTTCTAGACTTAGGCTTAAAAACATGGCGTTAGAGGGTGAGAACTCAAAACAGCCATCGAACCTCCCCGTCGGTGGCACCAACACCTCCCACGGGACCCATGTAACTCGTAGGAACCGACCCCGCAGCCACGCGACTCCCGGTTTGAGAATACGACGGTAATTTGTATATTTCTAGACTTAGGCTTAAAAACATGGCGTTAGAGGGTGAAAACCCCAAATAGCCCCGTACGTCCCCGTGGGTGGCACCAACACATCCCACGGGACCAACGTAACTCGTTGGAGCTGACCCCGTAGCGCGGGACTCCCGTTTTGAGAATACGACGGTAATTTGAATATTTATAGGCTTCGGGTTAAAAACATGGCGTTAGAGGGTGAGAACTTGAAACAACCCCCCAACGGCCCCGTGGGTGGCACCAACACCTCCCACAGGACCAATGTAACTCGTAGGAACTGACCCCGCAGCCGCGGGACTCTCGATTTTAGAATACGACGGTAATTTTCATATTACAGACTTAGGGTTAAAAACATGGCGTTAGAGGGTAAGAACTCGAAACAGCCACCGAACGTCCCCGTGGGTGGCACCAACACCTCCCACGGGACCAATGTAACTCGTAGGAACTGACCCCGCAGCCGCGGGACTCCCGGTTTGAGAATACGATGGTAATTTGCATATTTCTTGACATAGGCTTAAAAACATGGCGTTAGAGGGTGAAAACTCGAACACGCCCCCGAACGTCCCCGTGGGTGGCACCAACACCTCCCACGGGACCAATGTAACTCGTAGGAACTGACCCCGCAGCCGCGGAACTCCCGATTTGAGAATACGACGGTAATTTTTCATATTTCTAGGCTTAGGCTTAAAAATATGGAGTTAGAGGTGAGAACTCGAAACAGCCCCCGAACGTCCCCGTGGGTGGCACCAACACCTCCCACGGGACAAATGTAACTCGTAGGAACTGACCCCGCAGCCGCGGAACTCCCAGTTTGAGAATACGATGGTAATTTGCATAATTCTAGACTTAGGTTTAAAATCAGTGCGTTAGAGGGTGAAAACTCGAAATAGCCCCCGAACGTCCCCGTTAGTGGCACCAACACCTCCCATGGGACCAATGTAACTCGTAGGAACTGACCCCGAAACCGCGGGACTCTCGATTTGAGAATACGACAGTAATTTGCATATTTATAGACTAAGGGTTAAAAACATGGCGTTAGAGGGTGAGAACTCGAAACAACCCCCCAACGTCCCCGTGGGAGGCACCAACACCTCCGACGGGACCAATGTAACTCGTAGGAACTGACCCCGCAGCCGTGGAACTCGCGGTTTGAGAATACGAAGGTAATTTGCATATTTATAGACTTAGGCTTAAAACATGGCGTTAGAGGGTGAGAAATCCAAGCATCCACTGAACCTCCCCGTGGGCGGCACCGACACCTCCCACGAGACCAATGTAACTCGTAGGAACTGACCCCGTAGTCGCGGGACTCCCAGTTTTAGAATACGACGATAATTTTCATATTTCTGGACTTCGGCTTAAAAACATGGCATTAGAGGGTGAGAACTCGAAACATCCATCGAACGTCCCCGTGGGTGGCACCAACACCTCTCACGGGACCAATGTATCTCGTAGGAACTAGCCCCGCAGTCGCGGGACTCCCAGTTTTAGAATACGACGGTAATTTTCATATTTCTTAACTTAGGCTTAAAAACATGGCGTTAGAGGGTGAGAACTCGAAACAGCCCCCGAACGTCCCCGTGGGTGGCACCAACACCTCCGACGGGACCAATGTAACTCGTAGGAACTGACCCCGTAGCCGCGGGACTCCCAGTTTGAGAATACGGCGATAATTTTCTTATTTCTAGATTTAGGTTTAAAATAATGGCGTTAGAGGGGGAAAACCCGAAACAACCCCCGAACGTCCCCGTGGGTGGCACCAAGTCCTCCCACGGGACCAACGTAACTCGTAGGAACTGACCCCGCAGCCGCGGGACCCTGGTTTTGAGAATACGACGGTAATTTGCATATTTATAGACTTAGGGTTAAAAAACAGTGCATTAGAGTGTGAGAACTCGAAACAACCCCCCAACGGCCCCGTGGGTGGCACCAACACCTCCCACGGGACCAATGAAACTTGTAGGAACTGACCCCGCAGCCGCGGGACTCCCGGTTTTAGAATACGATGGAAATTTTTAGATTTCTAGACTTAGGCTTAAAATCATGGCGTTAGTGGGTGAGAACTTGAAACAGCCACCGAACGTCCCCGTGGGTGGCACCAACACCTCCCACGGGACCAATGTAACTCCTTGGAATTGACCCCACAGTCGCGGGACTCCCGGTTTTAGAATACGATGGTAATTTGCATATTTCTAGACTTAGGCTTAAAAACATGGCATTAGAGGTTGAGATCCCGAAATAGCCCCCGAACGTCCCCGTGGGTGGCACCAACACCTCCCACGGGACCAATGTAACTCATAGGAACTGACCCCGCTGCCGCGGGACTAACAGTTTGAGAAGAGCACAGTAATTTGTATATTTATAGACTTAGGGTTAAAAACATGGCGTTAGAGGGTGAGAACTCAAAACAGCCCCCGAACGGCCCGGTGGGGCTCACCAACACCTCCCACGCGACCAATGTAACTCGTAGGAACTGACCCCGCAGCCGCGGTACTGCCGATTTTAGAATTTGATGGTAATTTGCCTATTTCTAGGCTTAGGCTTAAAAACATGGCGGTAGAGGGTGAGAACTCGAAACAACCCCCGAACGTCCCCGTGGGTGGCACCAACACCTCCCACGGGACCAATGTAACTCGTAGGAACTGACCCCGCAGCCGCGGGACTCCCGATTTTAGAATACGATGATAATTTGCATATTTCTAGACTTAGGCTTTAAAACATGGCGTTAGACGGTGAAAACCCGAAACACCCCCCGCACGTCCCCGTGGGTGCAACACCTCCCACGGGACCAATGAAACTCGTAGGAACTGACCCCGCAGCCGCGGGACTCCCGGTTTGAGAATCCGACCGTAATTTTCAAATATCTAGACTTAGGCTCAAAAACATGGCGTTAGAGGGTGAGAACTCGAAACATCCACCGAATGTCACTGTGGGTGGCACCAACACCTCCCACGGGACCAGTGTAACTCGTAGGAACTGACCCCGCAGCCGCGGGACTCTCGATTTTAGAATATGACTGTAATTTGCATATTTCTGGACTTAGGCCTAAAAACATGGCGTTAGAGCGTGAAAACTCGAAGCAGCCCCCGAACGTCCCCGTGGGTGGCACTAACACCTCCTACGGGACCAATGTAACTCGTAGGAACAGACCCCGCATTCGCGGGACTCTCGGTTTGAGAATACAACGATAATTTGCATATTTCTAGACTTAGGTTTAAAATCATGGCGTTAGAGGGTGAAAACCCGAAACAGCCCCCGAACGTCCCCGTGGGTGGCACCAACACCTCCCACGGGACCAATGTAACTCGTAGGAACTGACCCCGCTGTCGCGGGACTCCCGGTTTTAAAATACGATGGTAATTTGCATATTTCTTGACTTAGGCTTAAAAACATGGCGTTAGAGGGTGAGAAATCGAAACAGCCCCCGAACGTCCCCGTGTGTGGAAACAACACCTCCCACTGGACCAATGTCACTCGTAGGAACTGACCCCGCAACCACGAGACTCCCGATTTGAGAATACAACGGTAATTTGACAATTTTTAGACTTAGCCTTAAAAACACGGCGTTAGAGGGTGAGAACTAGAAACAGCCACCGAATGTCCCCGTGAATCGCACCATCACCTCCCACGGGACCAATGTAACTCGTAGGAACTGACCCCGCAACCGCGGGACTCCCGATTTGAGAATACGACGGTAATTTTCATATTTCTAGACTTAGGCTTAAAAATATGGAGTTAGAGGGTGAGAACTCGAAACAGCCCCCGAACGTCCCCGTGGACGGCACCAACACCTCCCACAGGACCAATGTACCTCGTAGGAACTGACCTCGCAGCTGTGGGACTCCCGATTTTAGAATACGACGATAATTTGCATATTTATAGACTTAGGCTTAAAAACATGGCGTTAGAGGGTGAGAACTCGAAATAGCCACCGGTCATCCTCGTGGGTGGCACCAACACCTCTTATGAGACCAATGTAACTCGTAGAAACTGACCCCGCAGCCGCGGGACTCCCGGTTTGAGAATACGATGGTAATTTCCATATTTCTAGACTTAGGTTTAAAATCATGGCGTTAGAGGGTGAAAACCCGAAACAACCCCCGAACGTCCTCGTGGGTGGCATCAACACCTCCCACGGTACAAATGTAACCCGTAGGAACTGACCCCGCAGCCGCGGGACTCACGGTTTGAGAATACAACGGTAATTTGCAAATTTCTAGACTTAGGCTTAAAAACATGGCGTTAGAGGGTGAGAACTCGAAACAGCCCCCGAACGTCCCCGTGGGTGGCACCAACACCTCCCATGGGACCAATGTAACTTGTAGGAACTGGCCTCACAGCCGCGGGACTACCGGTTTGAGAATACGACGGTAATTTGCATATTTCTAGATTTAGGTTTAAAATCATGGCGTTAGAGGGTGAAAACTCGAAACAACCCCCGAACGTCCCCGTGGGTGGCACCAACACCTCCCACGGGACCAATGTAACTCGTTGGAACTGATCCCGCAGCCGCGGGACTCCCGTTTTGAGAATACGATGGTAATTTGGATATTTATAGACTTAGGATTAAAAACATGGCGTTAGAGGGTGAGAACTCGAAACAACCACCCAACGGCCCCGTGAGTGGCACCAACACCTCCCACGGGACCATTGTAATTCGTAGGAACTGACCTCGCAGCCGCGGGACTCTCAGTTTTAGAATACGACGGTAATTTTAATATTTCTAGACTTAGGCTTAAAAACATGGCGTTAGAGGGTGAGAACTCGAAACAGCCACCAAACGTCCCCGTGGGTGGCACCAACACCTCCCACGAGACCAATGTCAGTCCTAGGAATTGACCCCGCAATCGCGGGACTCCCGTTATTAGAATACGATGGTAATTTGCATATATCTAGACTTAGGCTTAAAAACATGGCGTTAGAACGTGAAAACCCTAAACAGGCCCCGGACGTCCCCGTGTGTGGCACCAACACCTCCCACGGGACCAATGTAACTCGTAGGAACCGACCCCGCAGCCGCGGGACTCCCGGTTTGACAATACGACTGTAATTTGCCAATTTCTAGATTAGGCTTAAACAGACCGAACGTCCCCGTGGGTGGCACTAACACCTCCCACGGGGCCAACGTAACTCATAGGCACTGACCCCGCAATCGCAGGACTCCTGGTTTGAGAATACGACAGTAATTTGCAGTTTTCTAGACTTAGTCTTAAAAACATGGCGTTAGAGGTTGAAATCCCGAAATAGCCCCCAAACGTCCCCGTGGGTGGCACCAACACCTCCCACGGGACTAATGTAACTCATAGGAACTGACCCCGCTGCCGCGGGAGTCCCGGTTTGAGAATACGATGGTCATTTGCATATTTCTAGATTTAGGTTTAAAATAATGGCATTAGAGAGTGAAAACCCAAAAAGACCCCCGAACGTCCCCGTGGGTGGCACCGACACCTCCCACGGGACCAATGTAACTCGTAGGAACTGACCCCGCAGCTGCGGGACACCCATTTTGAGTATACGATGGTAATTTGCATATTTATAGACTTAGGATTAAAAACACGGCGTTATAGGGTGAGAACACGAAACAACCCCCCAACGGCCCCGTGGGTGGCACCAACATCTCCCACGAAACCAATGTAATTCGTAGGAACTGACCCCGCAGCCGCGGGACTCCCGGTTTTAGAATATGACGGTAATTTTCATATTTTTAGACTTAGGCTTAAAAACATGGCGTTAGAGGGTGAGAACTCGAAACATCCATCGAACGTCCCCATGGGTGACACCAACACCTCCCACGGGACCAGTGTAACTCCTAGGAATTGACCCCGCAGTCGCGGGACTCCCGGTTCGAGAATACGACAGTAATTTACATATTTATAGACTTAGGGTTAAAAATATGGTGTTAGAGGGTGAGAACTCGAAACAGCCCCCGAACGGCCCGTGGGTCTCACCAACACCTCCCACGGGACCAATGTAACTCGTAGGAACTGACCCCGCAGCCGCGGGACTCCCAGTTTGAGAATACGATGGTAATTTGGATATTTCTAGACTTATGCTTAAAAACATGACGTTAGAGGGTGAAAACCTGAAACAACCCCCGAACGTACCCGTGGGTGGTACCAACACCTCCCACGGGACCAATGTAACTCGTAGGAACTGACCCCGCTGCCGCGAGACTCCCGGTTTAAGAATACGATGATAATTTGCATATTTCTAGACTTAAGGAAAACATGGCGTTAGAGGGTTAGATCTCGAAACAGCCCCCGAACGTCCTCGTGGGTGGCACCCACACCTCCCACGGGACCATTGTAACTCGTATGAACTAACACTGCAGTCGCGGGATTCCCGATTTGAGAATACGACGATAATTTGCATATTTCTAGACTTAGCCTTAAAAACATGGCGTTAGATGGTTCGAACTCGAAACAGCGATCGGTCGTTCCCGTGGGTGACACCAACACCTCCCACGGGACCAATGTAACTCGTAGTAACTGAACCCGCAGCCGCGGGACTCCTGCTTTGAGAATACGACAGTAATTTGCATATTTCTAGACCTCGGCTTTAAAACATGGTGTTAGAGGTTGAAATACCAAAATAGCCCCCAAACGTCCCCGTGGGTGGCACTAACACAACCCACGGGACCAATGTAACTCATAGGAACTGACCCCGCAGCCGCGGGACTCCCGATTTGAGAATACGACGGTAATTTGCATATTTCTAGATTTAGGTTTAAAATCATGGCGTTAGAGGGTTAAAACTCGAAACAACCCTCGAACGTCCCCGTGGATGGCACCAACACCTCCCACGGGACCAATGTAACTCGTAGGAACTGACCCCGCAGCCACGGGACTCCCGTTATGAGTATACGATGGTAATTTGCATATTCATAGACACAGGATTAAAAACATGTTGTTAGAGGGTGAGAACGTGGAACAACCCCCCAACGGCCCCGTGGGTGGCACCAACACCTCCCACGGGACCAATGTAACTCGTAGGAACTGACCCCGCAGTCGCGGGTCTATCGGTTTTAAAATACGACTGTAATTTTCATATTTCTAGACTTAGGCTAAAAAACATGGCGTTAGAAGGTGAGAACTCGAAACATCCACCGAACGTCCCCGTGGGTGGCACCAATACCTCCCACGGGACCAATGTAACTTGTAGGAACTGACCCCGCAGTCGCAGGACTCCCGGTTTTAGAATACCATGGCAATTTGCATATTTCTTGATTTAGGCTTAAAAACATGGCGTTAGAGGGTGAGAAATCGAAACAGCCCCCGAACGTCCCCGTGTGTGGCACCAATACCTCCCACAGGACCAATGTCACTCGTAGGAACTGACCCCGTAGCCGGAGGACTCCCGATTTGAGAATACGACGGTAATTTGAAAATTTTTAGACTTAGCCTTAAAAACACGGCGTTAGATGGTGAGAACTCGAAACAGCCACCGAACAGCCCCTTGGGTGGCACCAACACCTCCCAAGGGACCAATGTAACTCGTAGGAACTGACCCCGCAGTCGCGGGACTCCCGGTTTGAGAATACGACGGTAATTTACATATTTCTTGACTTAAGCTTAGAAACATGGCGTTAGAGGGTGAAAACACGAAACAGCCCCCGAACGTCCCCGTGGGTGGCACCAACACCTCCCACGGGACCAATGTAACTCGTAGGAACTGACCCCGCAGTTACGGGGCTCCCGGTTTGAGAATACGACTATAATTTTCATACTTCTAAACTTAGCCTTAAAAATTTGGATTTAGAGGGTGAGAACTCGAAACAGCCCCCAAACGTCCCCGTGGGTGGCACCAACACCTCCCACGGAACCAATGTAAGTCGTAGGAACTAACCCCGCTGCTGCGGGACTCCCAATTTTAGAATACGATGATAATTTCATATTAATAGACTTAGGCTTAAAAACATGGCGTTAGAGGGTGAGATCTGAAAATAGCCACCGAACATCCTCGTAGGTGGCACCAACACCTCTTATGGGACCAATGTAACTCGTAGGAACTGACCCCGCAGTCGCGGGACTCCCGGTTTGAGAATACGATGGTAATTTGCATATTTCTAGACTTAGGTTTAATATCATGGCATTAGAGGGTGAAAACCCGAAACAACCCTCGAACGTCCCCGTGGGTGGCACTAACACCTCCCACGGGACAAATGTAACTCGTAGGAACTGACTCCGCAGCCGCGGGACTCACGGTTCGAGAATACGACGGTAATTTCCAAATTTCCAGACTTAGGCTTAAAAACATGGCGTTAGAGGGTGAGAACTCGAAACAGCCCCCAAACGTCCCTGTGGGTGGCACCAACACCTCCCACGGGACCAATGTAACTCGTAGGAACTGACCTCGCAGCCGCGGGATTCCCGTTTTCAGAATACGATGGTAATTTGTATATTTATAGACTTAGGATTAAAAACATTGCGTTAGAGGGTGAGAACTCGAAACAACCTCCCAACGGCCCCATAGGTGGCACCAACACCTCCCACGGGACCAATGTAAATAGTAGAAACTGACCCCGCAGTCGCGGGACTCCCGATTTTATAATACAACGGTAATTTTCATATTTCTATACTTAAGCTTAAAAACATGGCGTTAGAGGGTGAGAACTCGAAACAGCCACCGAACGTCCCCGTGGGTGGCACCAACACCTCCCACGGGACCAATGTAACTCCTAGGAATTGACACCGCAGTCACGGGACTCCGGGTTTTAGAATACGACGATAATTTGCATATTTATAGACTTAGGCTTAAAAAGAAGGTGTTAGAGGGTGAAAACTCGAAACAGCCCCCGAACGTCCCCGTGGGTGGCACCAACACCTCCCACGGGACCAATGTAACTCGTAGGAACTGACCCCGCAGTCGCGGGACTCCCGATTTGAGAATACGACAGTAATTTGCCAATTTTTAGACTTAGGCTTAAACACATGGCGTTAGAGGATGAGAACTCGAAACAGGGACCGAACGTCCCCGTGGGTGGCACTAACACCTCCCACGGGACCAATGTAACTCGTAGGAACTGACCCCGCAGCTGCGGGACACCTGGTTTGAGAATACGATAGTAATTTTCATATTTCTAGACTTAGGCTTAAAAACATGGCGTTGGAGGTTGAAATCCAAAAATAGCAACCAAACGTCCCTGTGGGTGGCACCAACACCTCCCACGGGACCAATGTAACTCGTAGGAACTGACCCCGCACGGTGAAAGCTCGAAACAGCCCCCGAACGTCCCCGTGGGTGGCACCAACACCTCCTACGGGACTAATGTAACTCGTAGGAACTGACCCCGCAGCTGCAGGACTCCCAGTTTGAGAATACAACGGTAATTTTCATATTTCTAGACTTAGGCTTAAATATATGGAGGTAGAGGGTGAGAACTCGAAACAGCCCCCGAACGTCCCCATGGGTGGCACCAACACCTCCCACGGGACCAATGTAACTCGTTGGAACTGACCCCGCAGCTGCGGGACTCCCAATTTTAGAATACGACGATAGTTTATATGTTTCTAGATTTAGGCTTAAAAACATGGCGTTAGAGTGTGAGAACTCAAAATAGCCACCAAACATCCTCGTGGGTGGCACCAACACCTCTTACGGGACCAATGTAACTCGTAGGAACTGACTCTGCAGCCGCGGACTCCCGGTTAGAGAATACGATGGTAATTTGCATATTCTAGACTTAGGTTTAAAATCATGGCGTTAGAGGGTGAAAACCCAAAATAACCCCCGAACGTCCCCGTGGGTGGCACCAACACCTCCCACGGGACAAATGTAACTCGTAGGAACTGACCCAGCAGCCGCGGGACTCACAGTTTGAGAATACGACGGTAATTTGAAAATTTCTAGACATAGGCTTAAAAACCTGGCGTTAGAGGGTGAGAACTCGAAATAGCCACCGAACGTCCCCGTGGGTGGCACCAACACCTCCCACAGGACCAATGTAACTCGTAGGAACTGACCTCGCAGCCGCGGGACTCCCGATTTTAGAATACGATGGTAATTTACATATTTCTAGACTTATGCTTAAAAACATGGCGTTAGAGGGTGAAAAACCGAAACATCCCCCGAACGTCCCCGTGGGTGGCACCAACACCTCCCACGGGACCAATGTAACTCGTAGGAACTGACCCCGCAGTCGCGAGACTCCCGGTTTGATAATACGACAGTAATTTGTCAATTTCTAGACTTAGGCTTAAACACATAGCGTTAGAGGGTGAGAACTCGAAACAGTGACCGAACGTCCCGGTGGGTGGCACTAACACCTCCCACGGGACAAATGTAACTCGTAGGAACTGAGCCCACAGCCGCGGGACACCTGGTTTGAGAGTACGATAGTAATTTGTATATTTCTAGACTTAGGGTTAAAAACATGGCGCTAGAGGTTGAAATCCCGAAATAGCCCCTAAACGTCCCCGTGGGTGGCACCAACACCTCCCACGAGACCAATGTAACTCATAGGAACTGGCCCCGCTGCCGCGGGACTCCCGATTTGAGAATATGACGGTAATTTGCATATTTCTAGATTTAGGTTTAAAATCATGGCGTTAGAGGGTGAAATCCCGAAACAACCCCCGAACGTCCCCGTGGGTGGCACCAACACCTCCCAAGGGACCAATGTAACTCGTAGGAACTGACCCCGCTGCCGCGGGACTCCCGGTTTGAGAATACGACAGTAATTTGCTTATTTCTAGACTTAAGCAAAACATGGCGTTAGAGGGTGAGATCTCGAAACAGCCCCCGAACGTCCCCGTGGGTGGCACCAACACGTCCCACTGGACCAATGAAACTCGTAGGAACTGATCCCACAGCTGCGGCACTCCCGTTTTGAGTATACGATGGTAATTTGCATATTTATAGACTTAGGATTAAAAACATGGCGTTAGACGGTGAGAACTCGAAACAACCCCCAACGGCCCCGTGGGTGGCACCAACACCTCCCACGGGACCAATGTAATTCGTAGGAACTGGCCCCGCAGCCGCGGGTCTATCGATTTTAGAATACGACGGTAATTTTCATATTTCTAGACTTAGGCTTAAAAACATGGCGTTAGAGAGTGAGAACTCGAAACAGCCACAGAACGTCCCCGTGGGTGGCACCAACACCTCCCACGGAACCAATGTAACTCCTAGGAATTGACCACGCAGTTGCGGGACTCCCGGTTTTAAAATACGACTGTAATTTGCATATTTATATACTTAGGGTTAAAACCATGGCGTTAGAGGGTGAGAACTCGAAACAGCCACCGAACGTCCCCGTGGGTGGCACCAACACCTCCCACGGGACCAATGTAACTCGTAGGAACTGACCCCGCAGTCGCGGGACTCCCGGTTTTAGAATACGATGACAATTTGGATATTTATAGACTTATGGTTAAAAACATGGCGTTAGAGGGTGAGAACTCGAAACAACCCCCCAATAGCCTCGTGGGTGGCACCAACACCTCCCACGGGACCAATGTAACTCGTAGGAACTGACCCCGCAGCCGCGGGACTCCCGGTTTGAGAATACGACAGTAATTAGGATATTTATAGACTTAGGGTTAAAAACATGGCGTTAGAGGGTGAGAACACGAAACAACTACCAAACGTCCCCGTGGGTGGCACCCACACCTCCCACGGGACCAAGGTAACTCGTAGGAACTGACCCCGCAGTCACGGGACTCCCGGTTTTAGAATACCACGATAATTTTCATATTTCTAGATTTAGGCTTAAAAACATGGCGTTAGAGGGTGAGAACTCGAAACATCCACCGAACGTCCCCGTGGGTGGCACCAACACCTCCCACGGGACCAATGTTACTTGTAGGAACTGACCCCGCGGTCACGGGACTCCCGGTTTTAGAATACGATGACAATTTGCATATTTCTTGATTTAGGCTTAAAAACATGGCGTTAGAGGGTGAGAAATCGAAACAGCCTTCGAATGTCCCCGTGGGTGGCACCAACACCTCCCACTGGACCAATGTCACTCGTAGGAACTGACCCCGCAGCCGCGGGACTCCCGGTTTGAGAATACGACGGTAATTTGTAAATTTTTAGACTTAGACTTAAAAACAGGGCGTTAAAGGGTGAGAACTCGAAACAGCCACCGAACGTCCCCGTGGGTGGCACCAACACCTCCCACGGGACCAATGTAACTCGTAGGAACTGACCCCGCAGCCGCGGGACTCTCGGTTTGAGAATACGATGGTAATTTACATATTTCTTGACTTAGGCTTAAACACATGGCGTTAGAGGGTGAGAACTCGAAACAGCCCCCGAACGTACCCGTGGGTGGCACCAACACCTCCCACGGGACCAATGTAAGTCGTAGGAACTGACCCCGCAGCTGCGGGACTCCCGATTATAGAATACAATGATAATTTGCATATTTATAGACTTAGGCTTAAAAACAGGGCGTTAGAGGGTGAGAACTCAAAATAGCCACCGAATATCCTCGTGGGTGGCACCAACACCTCTTACGGGACAAATGTAACTCATAGGAACTGACCCCACAGCCGCGGGACTCACGGTTTGAGAATACGACGGTAATTTACAAATTTCTGGACTTAGGCTTAAAAACATGGCATTAGAGGGTGAGAACTCAAAACAGCCCCCGAACGTCCCCGTGGGTGGCACCAACACCTCCCACGGGACCAATATAATTCGTAGGAACTGACCTCGCAGCCGCGGGACTCCCGATTTGAGAATACGACGGTAATTGCATATTTCTAGATTTAGCTTTAAAATCATGGCGTTAGAGGGTGAAAACCAGAAACAACCCCCGAACGTCCCCGTGGGTGGCACCAACGCCTCCCACGGGACCAATGTAACTCGTAGGAACTGACCCCGTAGCCGCGGGACTCCCGTTTTGAGAATATGATGGTAATTTGTATATTTATAGACATAAGATTAAAAACATGGCGTTAGAGGGTGAGAACTCGAAACAACCCCCAACGGCCCCGTGGGTGGCACTAACACCTCCCACGGGACCAATGTAACTCGTAGGAACTGACCCCACAGCCGCGGGACACCTGGTTTGAGAATACGACAGTAATTTGCATATTTCTAGACTTAGGCTTAAAAACATGGCGTTAGAGGTTGAAATCCCGAAACAACCACCGAACGTCCCCGTGGGTGGTACCAACACCTCCCACGGGACAAATGTAACTCGTAGGAACTGACCCCGCAGCCGCGGGACACCTGGTTTGAGAATACAATAGTAATTTGCATATTTCTAGACTTTGGCTTAAAAACATGGCGTTAGAGGCTGAAATCCTGAAATAGCCCCCAAACGTCCCCGTGGGTGGCACCAACACCTCCCACGGGACCAATGTAACTCATAGGAACTGGCCCCGCTACCGCGGGAATCCCGATTTGAGAATACGACAGTAATTTGCATATTTTTAGATTTAGGTTTAAAATCATGGCGTTAGAGGGTGAAATCCCGAAACAACCCCCGAACGTCCCCGTGGGTGGCACCAACACCTCCCACGGGACTAATGTAACTCGTAGGAACTGACCCCGCAGCCGCAGGACTCCCGTTTTGAGTATACGATGGTAATTTTCATATTTATAGACTTAGGATTAAAAACATGGCGTTAGAGGGTGAGAACTCGAAACAACCCCCCAACGGCCCCGTGGGTGGCACCAACACCTCCCACGGGATCAATGTAATTCGTAGGAACTGACCCCGCAGCCGCGGGTCTATCGATTTTAGAATACGACGGTAATTTTCATATTTCTAGGCTTAGGCTTAAAAACATGGCGTTAGAGGGTGAGAACTCGAAACAGCCACCGAACGTCCCCATGGGTGGCACCAACACCTCCCACGGGACCAATGTAACTCCTAGGAATTGACCCCGCAGTCGCGGGACTCCCGGTTTTAGAATACGACAGTAATTTGCATATTTATAGACTTAGGGTTAAAAACATGGCGTTATAGGGTGAGAACTCGAACTAGCCCCCGAACGGACCCGTGGGTCTCACCAACACCTCCCACGCAACCAATGTAACTCGTAGGAACTGACCCCGCAGCCGCGGGACTCCCGGTTTGAGAATACGATGGTAATTTGGATATTTCTAGAGTTATGCTTAAAAACAAGGCATTAGAGGGTGAAAATCCGAAACAGCCCCCGAACGTCCCCGTGGGTGGCACCAACACCTCCCACGGGACCAATGTAACTCGTAGGAACAAACCCCGCTGTCGCGGGACCCTGGTTTGAGAATACGATGGTAATTTTCATATTTTTAGACTTAAGCAAAACATGGCGTTAGAGGGTGAGATCTCGAAACACCCTCCGAACGTCCACGTGGGTGGCACCCACACCTCCCACGGGACCATTGTAACTCGTAGGAACTGTGCCCGCAGCCGCGGGACTCTCGGTTTGAGAATACGATGGTTATATTCATATTTCTAGACTTAGGCTCAAAAACATGGCGTTAAAGGGTGAAAACTCGAAACAGCCACCAAACGTCCCCGTGGGTGGCACCAACACCTCCCACGGGACCAATGTAATTCGTAGTAACTGACCCCGCGACCGCGGGACTCCCGGTTTGGGAATACGACGATAATTTGTATATTTGTAGACTTAGGCTTTAAAACATGGCGTTAGAGGGTGAAAACCCAAAACAGCCCCCGAACGTCCCCGTGGGTGGCACCAACACCTCCCACGGGACCAATGTAACTCGTAGAAACTAACCCCGCAGCCGCGGGACTCCTGGTTTGAGAATACGACTGTAATTTGCATATTTATAGACTTAGGGTTAAAAACATGGCGTTAAAGGGTGAGAACTCGAAACAATCCTCCAACGGCCCCGTGGGTGGCACCAACACCTCCCACGGGACCAATGTAACTCGTAGGAACTGACCCCGCAGCCGCGGGACTCCCGGTTTTAGAATACGAGGGTAATTTCCATACTTCTAGACTTAGGCTTTAAAACATGGCGTTAGAGGGTGAAATCCCAAAACAGCACCCGAACGTCCCCGTGGGTGGCACCAACACCTCCCACGGGACCAATGTAACTGGTAGGAACTGACCCCGTAGTCGCGGGACTCCCAATTTTAGAATACCATGGTAATTTGCATATTTCTAGACTTAGGCTTAAAAACATGGCGTTAGAGGGTGAGAACTCAAAACAGCCACCGAACGTCCCCATCGGTGGCACCAACACCTCCCACGGGACCCATGTAACTCGTAGGAACCGACCCCGCAGCCGCGCGACTCCCCGTTTGAGAATACGATGGTAATTTACATATTTCAAGCCTTAAGCTTAATAACATGGCGTTAGAGGTGAAAACTCAAAATAGCCCCCAAACGTCCCCGTGGGTGGCACCAACACCTCCCACGGGACAAATTTAACTCGTAGGAACTGACCCCGTAGCCGCGAGACTCCCGTTTTGAGAATACGACGGTAATTTTCATATTTCTAGACTTATGCTTAAAAACATTGCGTTAGAGGGTGAAAACTTGAAACATCCCCCAAACGTCCCCGTGGGTGGCACCAATACCTCCCACGGGACAAATGTAACTCGTAGGAACTGACCGCGCAGCCGCGGGACTCCCAGTTTGAGAATACGACGGTAATTTGCAAATTTCTGGACTTAGGCTTAAAAACATGGCGTTAGAGGGTGATATCTCGAAATAGCCCCCGAATGTCCCCGTGGGTGGCACCCACACCTCCCACGGGACCAATGTAACTCCTAGGAACGGACCCCGCAGTCGCGGGACTCCCGTTTTGATAATACGACGGTAATTTGCATATTTATAGACTTAAGCAAAACATGGCGTTAGAGGGTGAGATCTCGAAATAGCCACCGAATGTCCCCGTGGGTGGTACCAACACCTCCCACGGGACCAATGTAACTCGTAGGAACTGACCCCACAGCCGCGGGACTCCCGGTTAGAGAATACGATGGAAATTTGGATATTTCTAGACTTAGGCTTAAAAACATGGCGTTAGAGGATGAAAACTCGTAATGGCCCCCGAACGTCCCCGTGGGTGGCACCAACACCTCCCACGGAACCATTGTAACTCCTAGGAACGGACCCCGCAGCCGTGGGACTCCCGGTTTGAGTATACGATGGTAATTTGCATATTTCTAGACTTAAGCAAAACATGGCGTTAGAGGGTGAGATCTCGAAATAGCCCCCCAACGTCCCCGTGGGTGGCACCCACACCTCCCACGGGACCAATGTAATTCGTAGGAACTGACCCCGCGACCGCAGGACTCCCGGTTTGAGAATACGACGGTAATTTTTATATTTGTAGAATTAGGCTTTAAAACATGGCGTTAGAGGGTGAAAACCCAAAACAGCCCCCGAACGTCCCCGTGGGTGGCACCAACGCCTCCCACGGGACCAATGTAACTCGTAGAAACTGACCCCGCAGCCGCGGGACTCCTAGTTTGTGAATACGACTGTAATTTGCATATTTATAGACTTAGGGTTAAGAACATGGCGTTAAAGGGTGAGAACTCGAAACAATCCTCCAACGGCCCCGTGGGTGGCACCAACACCTCCCACGGGACCAATGTAACTCGTAGGAACTGTCCCCGCAGCCGCGGGACTCCCGGTTTTAGAATACGAAGGTAATTTCCATACTTCTAGACTTAGGCTTTAAAACTTGGAGTTAGAGGGTGAAATCCCAAAACAGCACCCGAACGTCCCCGTGGGTGGCACCAACACCTCCCACGGGACCAATGTAACTCGTAGGAACTGACCCCGTAGTCGCGGGACTCCCAATTTTAGAATACGACGGTAATTTGCATATTTCTAGACTTAGGCTTAAAAACATGGCGTTAGAGGGTGAGAACTCAAAACAGCCATCGAACCTCCCCGTCGGTGGCAGGAACACCTCCCACGGGACCCATGTAACTCGTAGGAACCGACCCCGCAGCCGCGCGACTCCCGGTTTGAGAATACGACGGTAATTTGTATATTTCTAGACTTAGGCTTAAAAACATGGCGTTAGAGGGTGAAAACCACAAATAGCCCCGTACGTCAACGTGGGTGGCACCAACACCTCCCACGGGACCAATGTAACTCGTAGGAACTGACCCCGCAGCCGCGAGACTCCCCGTTTGAGAATACGACGGTAATTTACATATTTCAAGCCTTAAGCTTAATAACATGGCGTTAGAGGTGAAAACTCAAAATAGCCCCCAAACGTCCCCGTGGGTGGCACCAACACCTCCCACGGGACAAATGTAACTCGTAGGAACTGACCCCGTAGCCGCGAGACTCCCGTTTTGAGAATACGACGGTAATTTTCATATTTCTAGACTTAGGCTTAAAAACATGGCGTTAGAGGGTGATATCTCGAAATAGCCCCCGAATGTCCCCGTGGGTGGCACCAACACCTCCCACGGGACCAATGTAACTCCTAGGAACGGACCCCGCAGCCGCGGGAATCCCGGTTTGACAATACGACGGTAATTTGCATATTTATAGACTTAAGCAAAACTTGGCGTTAGAGGGTGAGATCTCGAAATAGCCCCCGAACGTCCCCGTGGGTGGCACCCACACCTCCCACGGGACCAATGTAATTCGTAGGAACTGACCCCGCGACCGCGGGACTCCCGGTTTGAGAATACGACGGTAATTTGTTTATTTCTATACTTAGGCTTTAAAACATGGCGTTAGAGGGTGAAAACCCAAAAAAGCCCCCGAACGTCCTTGTGGGTGGCACCAACACCTCCCACGGGACCAATGTAACTCGTAGAAACTAACCCCGCAGCCGCGGGACTCCTGGTTTGAGAATACGACTGTAATTTGCATATTTATAGACTTAGGGTTAAAAACATGGCGTTAGAGGGTGAGAACTCGAAACAATACTGCAACGGCCCCGTGGGTGGCACCAACACCTCCCACGGGACAAATGTAACTCGTAGGAACTGACCCCGCAGCCGCGGGACTCCCGGTTTTAGAATACGACGGTAATTTCCATATTTCTAGACTTAGGCTTAAAAAAATGGCGTTAGAGGGTGAAATCCCGAAACAGCACCCGAACGTCCCCGTGGGTGGCACCAACACCTCCCACGGGACCAATGTAACTCGTAGGAACTGACCCCGTAGTCGCGGGACTCCCAATTTTAGAATACGACGGTAATTTGCATATTTCTAGACTTAGTCTTAAAAACATGGCGTTAGAGGGTGAGAACTCAAAACAACCACCGAACGTCCCAATCGGTGGCACCAACACCTCCCACGGGACCCATGTAACTCGTAAGAACCGACCCCGCAGCCGCGCGACTCCCGGTTTGAGAATACAATGGTAATTTGTATATTTCTAGACTTAGGCTTAAAAACATGGCGTTAGAGGGTGAAAACCCCAAATAGCCCCGTACGTCCCCGTGGGTGGCACCAACACCTCCCACGGGACCAATGTAACTCGTAGGAACTGACCCCGCAGCCGCGGGACTCCCCGTTTGAGAATACAATGTTAATTTACATATTTCAAGCCTTTGGCTTAAAAACATGGCGTTAGAGGTGAAAACTCAAAATAGCCCCCAAACGTCCCCGTGGGTGGCACAAACACCTCCCACGGGACAAATGTAACTCGTAGGAACTGACCCCGCAGCCGCGAGACTCCCGGTTTGAGAATACGACGGTAATTTTCATATTTCTAGACTTATGCTTAAAAACATTGCGTTAGAGGGTGAAAACATGAAACAGCCCCCAAACGTCCCCGTGGGTGGCACCAATACCTCCCACGGGACAAATGTAACTCGTACGAACTGACCCCGCAGCCGTGGGACTCCCAGTCCGAGAATACGACGGTAATTTGTAAATTTATAGACTTAGGCTTAAAAACATGGCGTTAGAGGGTGAAAACTCGAAATAGCCCCCGAATGTCCCCGTGGGTGGCACCAACACCTCCCACGGGACCAATGGAACTCCTAGGAACGGACCCCGCAGCCGCGGGACTCCCGGTTTGAGAATACGACGGTAATTTGCATATTTCTAGACTTAAGCAAAACATGGCGTTAGAGGGTGGGATCTCGAAATAGACCCCCAACGTCCCCGTGGGTGGTACCCACACCTCCCACGGGATCATTGTAACTCGTAGGAACTGACGCCGCAGCCGCGGGACTCCCGGTTTGAGAATACGACGATAATTTGCATATTTCTAGACTTAGGCTTAAAAAGATGGCGTTAGAGGGTGAGATCTCGAAATAGCCCCCGAACGTCCCCGTGGGTGGCACCAACACCTCCCACGGGACCAATGTAATTCGTAGGAACTGACCCTGCGACCGCGGGACTCCCGGTTTGATAATACGACGGTAATTTCTATATTTCTAGACTTAGGCTGAAAAACATGGCGTTAGAGGGTGAAAACCCGAAATAGCCCCCGAACGTCACCGTGGGTGGCACCAACACCTCCCGCGGGACCAATGTAACACGTAGAAACTGACTCCGCAGCCGCGGGACTCCTGGTTTGAGAATACGACTGTAATTTGCATATTTATAAACTTAGGGTTAAAAACACGGCGTTAGAGGGTGAGAACTCGAAACAACCCCCCAATAGCCTCGTGGGTGGCACCAACACCTCCCACGGGACAAATGTAACTCGTAGGAACTGACCCCGCAGCCGCGTGACTCCCGGTTTTAGAATACGACGGTAATTTCCATATTTCTAGACTTAGGCTTAAAAAAATGGCGTTAGAGGGTGAAATCCCGAAACAGCACCCGAACGTCCCCGTGGGTGGCACCAACACCTCCCACGGGACCAATGTAACTCGTAGGAACTGACCCCGTAGCCGCGGGACTCCCGGTTTGAGAATACGATGGTAATTTACATATTTCAAGCCTTAGGCTTAATAACATGGAGTTAGAGGTGAAAACTCAAAATAGCCCCCAAACGTCCCCGTGGGTGGCACCAACACCTCCCACGGGACAAATGTAACTTGTAGGAACTGACCCCGCAGCCGCGAGACTCCCTGTTTGAGAATACGATGGTAATTTTCATATTTCTAGACTTATGCTTAAAAACATTGCGTTAGAGGGTGAAAACTTGAAATAGCCCCCAAACGTCCCCGTGGGTGGCACCAATACTTCCCACGGGACAAATGTAACTCGTAGGAACTGACCCCGCAGCCGCGGGACTCCCAGTTTGAGAATACGACGGTAATTTGCAAATTTCTAGACTTAGGCTTAAAAACATGGCATTAGAGGGTGATATCTCGAAATAGGCCCCGAACGTCCCCGTGGGTGGCACCCGCACCTCCCACGGGACCAATGTATCTCTAGGAACTGACCCCGCAACTGCGGGACTCCCGGTTTGAGAATACGATGGTAATTTGCATATTTATAGACTTAGGCTTAAAAACATGGCGTTAGAGGGTGAGAACTCGAAACATCCCCCGAACGGCCCCGTGGGTGGCACCAACACCTCCCACGGGACCAATGTTACTCGTAGGAACTGACCCCGTAGTCGCGGGACTCCCGGTTTTAGAATACGACGGTAATTTGCATATTTCTGGACTTAGGCTTAAAAACATGGCATTAGAGGGTGAGAACTCGAAACAGCCCCCGAACGTCCTCGTGGGTGGAACCAACACCTCCCACGGGACCAATGTAACTCGTAGGAACTGACCCCGCAGCCGCAGGACTCCTGGTTTGAGAATACGACGATAATTTGCATATTTTGAGACTTAGGCTTAAAAACATGGCGTTAGACGGTGAAAACCCGAAACAACCCCCGAACGTCCCTGTGTGTGCAAAACCTCCCACGGGACCAACGTAACTCGTAGGAATAGACCCCGCAGCCGCGGGACTCCCGGTTTGAGAATATGACGGTAATTTTCAAATTTCTTGACTTAGGCTTAAAAACATGTCGTTAGAGGGTGAGAACTCGAAACAGCCACCGAATGTCCCCGTGGGTGGCACCAACACCTCCCACGGGACCAATGTAACTCGTAGGAACTGACCTCGCAGCCACGGGACTCTCGGTTTGAGAATACGACGGTAATTTGGATATTTCTAGACTTAGGCTGAAAAACATGGCGTTAGAGGGTGAATACCCAAAACAGCCCCCGAACGTCCTCGTGGGTGGCACCAACACCTCCCACGGGACCAATGTAACTCGTAGGAACGGACCCCGCAGCCGCAGGACTCCCTGTTTGAGAATACGATGGTAATTTGCATATTTCTAGACTTAAGCAAAACATGGCGTTAGAGGGTGAGATCTCGAAATAGCCCCCGAACGTCCCCGTGGGTGGCACCCACACCTCCCACGGGACCATTGTAACTCGTAGGAACTGACCCCGCAACAGCGGAACTCCCGGTTTGAGAATACGACGGTAATTTGTATATTTCTAGACTTAGGCTTTAAAACATGGCGTTAGAAGGTGAAAAACTTAAACATCCCCCGATCGTCCCCGTGGGTGGCACCAAAAACTCCCACGGGACCAATGTAACTCGTAGGAACTGACCCCGCAGTCGCGGGACTCCCGGTTTGAGAATACGACGGTAATTTGCATATTTCTAGACTTAGGCATAAAAACATGGCGTTAGAGGGTGAGAACTCGAAACAGCCACCGAACGTCCCCGTGGGTGGCACCAACACCTCCCACGGGACCAATGTAACTCGTAGAAACTGACCCCGCAGCCGCGGGACTCCTGGTTTGAGAATACGACTGTAATTTGCATATTTATAGACTTAGGGTTAAAAACATGGCGTTAGAGGGTGAGAACTCGAAACAACCCCCCAACAGCCCCGTGGGTGGCACCACCACCTCCCACGGGACCAATGTAACTCGTAGGAACTGACCCCGCAGGCCGCGGGACTCCCGGTTTTAGAATACGACGATAATTTCCATATTTCTAGACTTAGGCTTAAAAACATGGCGTTAGAGGGTGAAAACCCGAAACAGCACCCGAACGTCCCCGTGGGTGGCACCAACACCTCCCATGGGACCAATGTAACTCATAGGAATCGGCCCCGCAGCCGCGTGACTCCATGTTTGAGAATATGACGGTAATTTGTATATTTCTAGACTTAGGCTTAAAAACATGGCGTTAGAGGGTGAAATCCCGAAACAGCACCCGAACGTCCCCGTGGGTGGAACCAACTCCTCCCACGGGACCAATGTAACTCGTAGGAACTGACCTCGTAGTCGCGGGACTCCCAATTCTAGAATACGACGATAATTTGTATATTTCTAGACTTAGGCTTAAAAACATGGTGTTAGAGGGTGAAAACCCCAAATAGCCCCCTACGTCCCCGTGGGTGGCACCAACACCTCCCACGAGACCAATGTAACACGTAGGAACTGACCCCACAGCCGCGGGACTCCCCGTTTGAGAATACAATGTTAATTTACATATTTCAAGCCTTCGGCTTAAAAACATGGCGTTAGAGGTGAAAACTCAAAATAGCCCCCAAACGTCCCCGTGGGTGGCACCAACACCTCCCACGGGACAAATGTAACTCGTCAGAACTGACCCCGCAGCCGCGAGACTCCCGGTTTGAGAATACGACGGTAATTTTTATATTTCTAGACTTATGCTTAAAAACATTGCGTTAGAGGGTGAAAACTTGAAACAGCCCCCAAACGTCCCCGTGGGTGGCACCAATACCTCACACGGGACAAATGTAACTCGTAGGAACTGACCCCGCAGCCGCGGGACTCCCAGTCCGAGAATACGACTGTAATTTGCACATTTCAAGAGTTAGGCTTAAAAACATGGCGTTAGAGGGTGAAAACTCGAAATAGCCCCCGAATGTCCCCGTGGGTGGCACCAACACCTCCCACGGGACCAATGTAACTCCTTGGAATGGACCCCGCAACCGCGGGACTCCCGGTTTGAGAATACGACGGTAATTTGTATATTTCTAGACCTAAGCAAAACATGGCATTAGAGAGTGAGATCTCGAAATAGCCCCCCAACGTCCCCGTGGGTGGCACCCACACCTCCCACGGGATCATTGTAACTCGTAGGAACTGACGCCGCAGCCGCGGGACTCCCGGTTTGAGAATACGACGATAATTTGCATATTTCTAGACTTAGGCTTAAAAACATGGCGTTAGAGGGTGCGATCTCGAAATAGCCCCCGAACGTCCCCATGGGTGGCACCAACAACTCCCACGGGACCAATGTAATTCGTAGGAACTGACCCCCTGACCGCGGGACTCCCGGTTTGAGAATACGATTGTAATTTGTATATTTCTAGACTTAGGCATTAAAACATGGCGTTAGAGGGTGAAAACCCAAAACAGCCCCCCGAACGTCCCCGTGGGTGGCACCAACACCTCCCACGGGACTAATGTAACTCGTAGAAACTGACCTCGTAGCCGCGGGACTCCTGGTTTGAGAATACGACTGTAATTTGCATATTTATAAACTTAGGGTTAAAAACATGGCGTTAGAGGGTGAGAACTCGAAAGAACCCCCCAATAGCCTCGTGGGTGGCACCAACACCTCCCACGGGACCAATGTAACTCGTAGGACCTGACCCCGCAGCAGCGGGACTCCCGGTTTTAGAATACGACCGTAATTTCCATATTTTTAGACTTAGGCTTAAAAACATGGCATTAGAGGGTGAGAACTCGAAACAGCCCCCGAACGTCCCCGTGGGTTGAACCAACACCTCCCACGGGACCAATGTAACTCGTAGGAACTGACCCCGCAGCCGCAGGACTCCTGGTTTGAGAATACGATGATAATTTGCATATTTTTAGACTTAGGCTTAAAAACATGGCGTTAGATGGTGAAAACCCGAAACAACCCCCGAACGTCCCCGTGTGTGCACCACCTCCCACGGGACCAACGAAACTCGTAGGAATAGACCCCGCAGCCGCGGGACTCCCGGTTTGAGAATACGACGGTAATTCTCAAATTTCATGACTTAGGCTTAAAAACATGTCGTTAGAGGGTGAGAACTCGAAACAGCCACCGAATGTCCCCGTGGGTGGCACCAACACCTCCCACGGGACCAATGTAACTCGTAGGAACTGACCCCGCAGCCGCGGGACTCCCGGTTTGAGAATACGACGGTAATTTGTATATTTCTAGACTTAGGCTGAAAAACATGGCGTTAGAGGGTGAATACCCAAAACAGCCCCCGAACGTCCTCGTGGGTGGCACCAACACCTCCCACGGGACCAATGTAACTCGTAGGAACGGACCCCGCAGCCGCAGGACTCCCTGTTTGAGAATACGATGGTAATTTGCATATTTCTAGACTTAAGCAAAACATGGCATTAGAGGGTGAGATCTCGAAATAGCCCCCGAACGTCCCCGTGGGTGGCACCCAAACCTCCCACCGGACCATTGTAACTCGTAGGAACTGACGCCGCAGCCGCGGGACTCCCAGTTTGAGAATACGACGGTAATTTGCATATTTCTAGACTTAGGCTTAAAAACATGGCGTTAGAGGGTGAGATCTCGAAATAGCCTCCGAATGTCCCCGTGGGTGGCACCCACACCTCCCACGGGACCAATGTAACTCGTAGGAACTGACCCCGCAACAGCGGGACTCCAGGTTTGAGAATACGCCGGTAATTTGTATATTTATAGACTTAGGCTTTAAAACATGGCGTTAGAGGGTGAGAACTCGAAACAACCCCCGAACGTCCCCGTGGGTGGCACCAACACCTCCCACGGGACCAATTTAACTCGTAGAAACTGACCCCGCAGCCGCGGGACTCCTGGTTTGAGAATACGGCTGTAATTTTCATATTTATGGACTTAGGGTTAAAAACATGGTGTTAGAGGGTGAGAACTCGAAACAACCCCCCAACGGCCCCGTGGGTGGCACCAACACTTCCCACTGGACCAATGTAACTCGTAGGAACTGACCCCGCAGCCGCAGGACTCCCGGTTTTGGAATACGACGGTAATTTCCATATTTCTAGTCTTAGGCTTAAAAACATGGCGTTTGAGCGTGAAAACTCAAAACAGCCCCTTAACGTCCCCGTGTGTGCCACTAACACCTCCAACGGGACCAATGTAACTCGTAGGAACTGACTCCCGATTTGAGAATACAACGATAATTTGCATATTTCTAGACTTAAGCTTAAAAATATGGCGTTAGAAGGTGAAAAACTGAAACATCCCCCGATCGTCCCCGTGGGTGGCACCAAAAACTCCCACGGGACCAATGTAACTCGTAGGAACTGACCCCGCAGCCGCGGGACTCCCGGTTTAAGAATACGACGGTAATTTATATATTTCTAGACTTAGGCTTAAAAACATGGCGTTAGAGGGTGAGAACTCGAAACAGCCCCTGAACGTCCCCGTGGGTGGCACCAACACCTCCCACGGGACCAATGTAACTCGTAGAAACAGACCCCGCAGCCGCGGGACTCCTGGTTTGAGAATACGACTGTAATTTGCATATTTATAGACTTAGGGTTAAAAACATGGCGTTAGAGGGTGAGAACTCGAAACAACCGCCCAACAGCCCCATGGGTGGAACCACCACCTCCCACGAGACCAATGTAACTCGTAGGAACTGACGCCGCAGCCGCGGGACGCCCGGTTTTAGAATACGACGATAATTTCCATATTTCTAGACTTAGGCTTAAATACATGGCTTTAGAGTGTGAAAACCCGAAACAGCACCCGAACGTCCCCGTGGGTGGCACCAACACCTCCCACGGGACCAATGTAACTCGTAGGAATCGGCCCCGTAGCCGCGCGACTCCCGGTTTGAGAATATGACGGTAATTTGTATATTTCTAGAATTAGGCTTAAAAACATGGCGTTAGAGGGTGAAAACACCAAATTGCCCCGTACGTCCCCGTGGGTGGCACCAACACCTCCCACGGGACCAATGTGACTCGTAGGAACTGACCCCGCAGCCGCGGGACTCCCGGTTTGAGAATACGACGGTAATTTACATATTTCAAGCCTTAGGCTTAATAACATGGCGTTAGAGGTGAAAACTCAAAATAGCCCCCAAACGTCCCCGTGGGTGGCACCAACACCTCCCACGGGACAAATGTAACTCGTAGGAACTGACCCCGCAGCCGCGAGACTCCCGGTTTGAGAATGCGACGGTAATTTTCATATATCTAGACTTATGCTTAAAAACATTGTGATAGAGGGTGAAAACTTGAAACAGCCCCCAAACGTCCCCGTAGGTGGCACCAATACCTCCCACGGGACAAATGTAACCCGTAGAAACTGACCCCGCAGCCGCGGGACTCCCAGTCCGAGAATACGACGGTAATTTGCAAATTTCTAGACTTAGGCTTAAAAACATGGCGTTAGAGGGTGAAAACTCGAAATAGCCCCCGAATGTCCCCGTGGGTGGCACCAACACCTCCCACGGGACCAATGTAACTCCTAGGAACTGACCCCGCAGCCGCGGGACTCCCGGTTTGAGAATACGACGGTAATTTGGATATTTCTAGACTTAGGCTGAAAAACATGGCGTTAGAGGGTGAATACCGAAAACAGCCCCCGAACGTCCTCGTGGGTGGCACCAACACCTCCCACAGGACCAATGTAACTCGTAGGAACGGACCACGCAGCCGCAGGACTCCCTGCTTGAGAATACGATGGTAATTTGCATATTTCTAGACTTAAACAAAACATGGCGTCCGAGGGTGAGATCTCAAAATAGCCCGCGAACGTCCCCGTGGGTGGCACCCACACCTCCCACGGGACCATTGTAACTCGTAGGAACTGACGCCGCAGCCGCGGGACTCCCGGTTTGAGAATACGACGATAATTTGCATATTTCTAGACTTAGGCTTAAAAACATGGCGTTGGAGGGTGAGATCTCGAAATAGCCCCCGAACGTCCCCGTGGGTGGCACCCACGCCTCCCACGGGACCAATGTAACTCCTAGGAACTGACCCCGCAACAGCGGGACTCCCGGTTTGAGAATACGACGGTAATTTGTATATTTCTAGACTTAGGCTTTAAAACATGGCGTTAGAGGGTGAGAACTCGAAACAGCCCCCGAACGTCCCCGTGGGTGGCACCAACACCTCCCACGGGACCAATTTAACTCGTAGAAACTGACCCCGCAGCCGCGGGACTCCTGGTTTGAGAATACTGCTGTAATTTGCATATTTATGGACTTAGGGTTAAAAACATGGTGTTAGAGGGTGAGAACTCGAAACAACCCCCCAACGGCCCCGTGGGTGGCACCAACACCTCCCACGGGACCAATGTAACTCGTAGGAACTGACCCCGCAGCCGCAGGACTCCCGGTTTTGGAATACGACGGTAATTTCCATATTTCTAGTCTTAGGCTTAAAAACATGGCGTTTGAGCGTGAAAACTCAAAACAGCCCCTTAACGTCCCCGTGTGTGCCACTAACACCTCCAACGGGACCAATGTAACTCGTAGGAACTGACTCCCGATTTGAGAATACAACGATAATTTGCATATTTCTAGACTTAAGCTTAAAAATATGGCGTTAGAAGGTGAAAAATTGAAACATCCCCCGATCGTCCCCGTGGGTGGCACCAAAAACTCCCACGGGACCAATGTAACTCGTAGGAACTGACCCCGCAGCCGCGGGACTCCCGGTTTAAGAATACGACGGTAATTTATATATTTCTAGACTTAGGCTTAAAAACATGGCGTTAGAGGGGGAGAACTCGAAACAGCCCCCGAACGTCCCCGTGGGTGGCACCAACACCTCCCACGGGACCAATGTAACTCGTAGAAACAGACCCCGCAGCCGCGGGACTCCTGGTTTGAGAATACGACTGTAATTTGCATATTTATAGACTTAGGGTTAAAAACATGGCGTTAGAGGGTGAGAACTCGAAACAACCCCCCAACAGCCCCATGGGTGGAACCACCACCTCCCACGAGACCAATGTAACTCGTAGGAACTGACCCCGCAGCCGCGGGACGCCCGGTTTTAGAATACGACGATAATTTCCATATTTCTAGACTTAGGCTTAAATACATGGCTTTAGAGTGTGAAAACCCGAAACAGCACCCGAACGTCCCCGTGGGTGGCACCAACACCTCCCACGGGACCAATGTAACTCGTAGGAATCGACCCCGTAGCCCCGCGACTCCCGGTTTGAGAATATGACGGTAATTTGTATATTTCTAGAATTAGGCTTAAAAACATGGCGTTAGAGGGTGAAAACACCAAATTGCCCCGTACGTCCCCGTGGGTGGCACCAACACCTCCCACGGGACCAATGTGACTCGTAGGAACTGACCCCGCAGCCGCGGGACTCCCGGTTTGAGAATACGATGGTAATTTACATATTTCGAGCCTTAGGCTTAATAACATGGCGTTAGAGGTGAAAACTCAAAATACCCCCAAACGTACCCGTGGGTGGCACCAACACCTCCCACGGGACAAATGTAACTCGTAGGAACTGACCCCGCAGCCGCGAGACTCCCGGTTTGAGAATGCGACGGTAATTTTCATATTTCTAGACTTATGCTTAAAAACATTGCGTTAGAGGGTGAAAACTTGAAACAGCCCCCAAACGTCCCCGTAGGTGGCACCAATACCTCCCACGGGACAAATGTAACCCGTAGAAACTGACCCCGCAGCCGCGGGACTCCCAGTCCGAGAATACGACGGTAATTTGCAAATTTCTAGACTTAGGCTTAAAAACATGGCGTTAGAGGGTGAAAACTCGAAATAGCCCCCGAATGACCCCGTGGGTGGCACCAACACCTCCCACGGGACCAATGTAACTCCTAGGAACTGACCCCGCAGCCGCGGGACTCCCGGTTTGAGAATACGACGGTAATTTGGATATTTCTAGACTTAGGCTGAAAACATGGCGTTAGAGGGTGAATACCCAAAACAGCCCCCGAACGTCCTCGTGGGTGGCACCAACACCTCCCACGGGACCAATGTAACTCGTAGGAATGGACCACGCAGCCGCAGGACTCCCTGCTTGAGAATACGATGGTAATTTGCATATTTCTAGACTTAAACAAAACATGGCGTCCGAGGGTGAGATCTCAAAATAGCCCCCGAACGTCCCCGTGGGTGGCACCCACACCTCCCACGGGACCATTGTAACTCGTAGGAACTGACGCCGCAGCCGCGGGACTCCCGGTTTGAGAATACGACGGTAATTTGCATATTTCTAGACTTAGGCTTAAAAACATGGCGTTAGAGGGTGAGATCTCGAAATAGCCCCCGAACGTCCCCGTGGGTGGCACCCACGCCTCCCACGGGACCAATGTAACTCCTAGGAACTGACCCCGCAACAGCGGGACTCCCGGTTTGAGAATACGACGGTAATTTGTATATTTCTAGACTTAGGCTTTAAAACATGGCGTTAGAGGGTGAGAACTCGAAACAGCCCCCGAACGTCCCCGTGGGTGGAACCAACACCTCCCACGGGACCAATGTAACTCGTAGGAACTGACCCCGCAGCCGCAGGACTCCTGGTTTGAGAATACGACGATAATTTGCATATTTTGAGACTTAGGCTTAAAAACATGGCGTTAGACGGTGAAAACCCGAAACAACCCCCGAACGTCCCCGTGTGTGCAACACCTCCCACGGGACCAATGTAACTCGTAGGAATAGACCCCGCAGCCGCGGGACTCCCGGTTTGAGAATACGACGGTAATTTTCAAATTTCTTGACTTAGGCTTAAAAACATGTCGTTAGAGGGTGAGAACTCGAAACAGCCACCGAATGTCCCCGTGGGTGGCACCAACACCTCACACGGGACCAATGTAACTCGTAGGAACTGACCCCGCAGCCGCGGGACTCCCGGTTTGAGAATACGACAGTAATTTGGATATTTCTAGACTTAGGCTGAAAAACATGGCGTTAGAGGGTGAATACCCAAAACAGCCCCCGAACGTCCTCGTGGGTGGCACCAACACCACCCACGGGAGCAATGTAACTCGTAGGAACGAACCCCGCAGCCGCAGGACTCCCTGTTTGAGAATACGATGGTAATTTGCACATTTCTAGATTTAAGAAAAACATGGCGTTAGAGGGTGAGATCTCGAAATATCCCCCGAACGTCCCCGTGGGTGGCACCCACACCTCCCACGGGACCATTGTAACTCGTAGGAACTAACGCCGCAGCCGCGCGACTCTTGGTTTGAGAATACGACGGTAATTTGCATATTTCTAGACTTAGGCTTAAAAACATGGCGTTAGAGGGTGAGATCTCGAAATAGCCCCCGAACGTCCCCGTGGGTGGCACCCACACCTCCCACGGGAGCAATGTAACTCTTAGGAACTGACCCCGCAACGGCGCGACTCCCGGTTTGAGAATACGACGGTAATTTGTATATTTATAGACTTAGGCTTTAAAACATGGCGTTAGAGGGTGAAAACCCAAAACAGCCCCCGAACGTCCCCGTGGGTGGCACCAACACCTCCCACGGGACCAATGTAACTCGTAGAAACTGACCCCGCAGCCGCGGGACTCCTGGTTTGAGAATACGGCTGTAATTTGCATATTTATGGACTTAGGGTTAAAAACATGGTGTTAGAGGGTGAGAACTCGAAACAACCCCCCAACGGCCCCGTGGGTGGCACCAACACCTCCCACGGGACCAATGTAACTCGTAGAAACTGACCCCGCAGCCGCAGGACTCCCGGTTTTGGAATACGACGGTAATCTGCATATTTCTAGTCTTAGGCTTAAAAACATGGCGTTTGAGCGTGAAAACTCGAAACAGCCCCCTAACGTCCCCGTGTGTGCCACTAACACCTCCAACGGGACAAATGTAACTCGTAGGAACTGACTCCCGATTTGAGAATACAACGATAATTTGCATATTTCTAGACTTAAGCTTAAAAATATGGCGTTAAAAGGTGAAAAACCGAAACATCCCCCGATCGTCCCCGTGGGTGGCACCAAAAACTCCCACGGGACCAATGTTACTCGTAGGAACTGACCCCGCAGCCGCGGGACTCCCGGTTTAAGAATACGACGGTAATTTGCATATTTCTAGACTTAGGCTTAAAAACATGGCGTTAGAGGGTGAGAACTTGAAACAGCCACCGAACGTACCCGTGGGTGGCACCAACACCTCCCACGGGACCAATGTAACTTGTAGAAACTGACCCCGCAGCCGCGGGACTCCTGGTTTGAGAATACGACTGTAATTTGCATATTTATAGACTTAGGGTTAAAAACATGGCGTTAGAGGGTGAGAACTCGAAAAAACCCCCCAACAGCCCCGTGGGTGGCACTAACACCTCCAACGGGACCAATGTAACTCGTAGGAACTGACTCCCGATTTGAGAATACAACGATAATTTGCATATTTCTAGACTTAAGCTTAAAAACATGGCGTTAGAGGGTGAAAACCCGAAACAGCACCCGAACGTCCCCGTGGGTGGCACCAACACCTCCCACGGGACCAATGTAACTCGTAGGAATCGGCCCCGCCGCCGCGCGACTCCCGGTTTGAGAATATTACGGTAATTTGTATATTTCTAGAATTAGGCTTAAAAACATGGCGTTAGAGGGTGAAAACACCAAATTGCCCCGTCTCTCCCCGTGGGTGGCACCAACACCTCCCACGGGACCAATGTAACTCGTAGGAACTGACCCTGCAGCCGCGGGACTCCCGGTTTGAGAATACGATGGTAATTTACATATTTCAAGCCTTAGGCTTAATAACATGGCGTTAGAGGTGAAAACTTAAAATAGTACCCAAACGTCCCCGTGGATGGCACCAACACCTCCCAAGGGACAACTGTAACTCATAGGAACTGACCCCGTAGCCGCGAGACTCCCGGTTTGAGAATACGACGGTAATTTTCATATTTCTAGACTTATGCTTAAAGCATTGCGTTAGAGGGTGAAAACTTGAAACAACCCCCAAACGTCCCCGTGGGTGGCACCAATACCTCCCACGGGACAAATGTAACTCGTAGGAACTGACCCCGCAGCCGCGGGACTCTCGGTTTGAGAATACGATGGTAATTTACATATTTCTTGACTTAGGCTTAAACACATGGCGTTAGAGGGTGAAAACTCGAAATAGCCCCCGAATGTCCCCGTCGGTGGCACCAACACCTCCCACGGGACCAATGTAACTCCTAGGAACTGACCCCGCAGCCGCGGGACTCCCGGTTTGAGAATACGACGGTAATTTGGATATTTCTAGACTTAGGCTGAAAAACATGGCGTTAGAGGGTGAATACCCAAAAATGCCCCCAACGTCCTCGTGGGTGGCACCAACACCTCCCACGGGACCAATGTAACTCGTAGGAACGGACCCGCAGCCGCACGACTCCCTGCTTGAGAATACGATGGTAATTTGCATATTTCTAGACTTAAACAAAACATGGCGTTAGAGGGTGAGATCTCGAAATAGCCCCCGAACGTCCCCGTGGGTGGCACCCACACCTCCCACGGGACCATTGTAACTCGTAGGAACTGACGCCGCAGCCGCGGGACTCTCGGTTTGAGAATACGACCGTAATTTGTATATTTCTAGACTTACGCTTTAAAACATGGCGTTAGAGGGTGAGAACTCGAAACAGCCCCCGAACGTCCCCGTGGGACACCTCCCACGGGACCAATGTCACTCGTAGAAACTGCCCCGCAGCCGCAGGACTCCCGGTTTTGGAATACGACGGTAATTTGCATATTTCTAGTCTTAGGCTTAAAAACATGGCGTTTGAGCGTGAAGACTCGAAACAGCCACCTAACGTCCCCGTGTGTGCCACTAACACCTCCAACGGGACCAATGTAACTCGTAGGACCTGACTCCCGATTTGAGAATACAACGATAATTTGCATATTTCTAGACTTAAGCTTAAAAATATGGTGTTAGAAGGTGAAAAACAGAAACATCTCACGATCGTCCCCGTGGGTGGCACCAAAAACTCCCACGGGACCAATGTAACTCGTAGGAACTGACCCCGCAGCCGCGGGACTCCCGGTTTGAGAATACGACGGTAATTTACATATTTCTATACTTAGTCTTAAAAATATGGCGTTAAAGGTTGAGAACTCGAATCAGCCACCGAACGTCCCCGTGGGTGGCACCAACACCTCCCACGGGACCAATGTAACTCGTAGAAACTGACCCCGCAGCCGCGGGACTCCTGGTTTGAGAATACGACTGTAATTTGCATATTTATAGACTTAGGGTTAAAAACATGGCATTAGAGGGTGAGAACTCGAAACAACCCCCCAACAACCCCGTGGGTGGCACCACCACCTCCCACGGGACCAATGTAACTCGTAGGAACTGATCCCGCAGCCGCGGGACTCCCGATTTTAGAATACGATGATAATTTCCATATTTCTAGACTTAGACTTAAAAACATGGCGTTAGAGGATGAAAACCCGAAACAGCACCCGAACGTCCCCATGGGTGGCACCAACACCTCCCACGGGACCAATGTAACTCGTAGGAACTGACCCCGTAGTCGCGGTACTCCCAATTTTAGAATACGATGGTAATTTGAATATTTCTAGACCTAGGCTTAAAAACATGGTGTTAGAGGGTGAGAACTCAAAACAGCCACCGAACGTCCCCATCGGTGGTACCAACACCTCCCACGGGACCAATGTAACTCGTAGGAATCGACCCCGCAGCCGCGCGACTCCCGGTTTGAGAATACGATGGTAATTTGTATATTTCTAGACTTAGGCTTAAAAACATGGCGTTAGAGGGTGATATCTCGAAATAGCCCCCGAACGTCCCCGTGGGTGGCACCCACACCTCCCACGGGACCAATGTATCTCTAGGAACTGACCCCGCAACCGCGGGACTTTTGGTTTGAGAATACGACGGTAATTTGCATATTTATAGACTTAGGCTTAAAAACATGGCGTTAGAGGGTGAGAACTCGAAACATCCCCCGAACGTCCCCGTGGGTGGCACCAACACCTCCCACGGGACCAATGTAACTCGTAGGAACTGACGCCGTAGTCGCGGGACTCCCGGTTTTAGAATATGACAGTAATTTGCATATTTCTGGACTTAGGCTTAAAAACATGGCGTTAGAGGGTGAGAACTCGAAACAGCCCTCGAACGTCCCCGTGGGTGGGACCAACACCTCCCACGGGACCAATGTAACTCGTAGTAACTGACCCCGCAGCCGCAGGACTCCTGGTTTGAGAATACGACGATAATTTGCATATTTTTAGACTTAGGCTTAAAAACACGGAGTTAGACGGTGAAAACCCGAAACAGCCCCCGAACGTCCCCGTGGGTGCAACACCTCCCACGGGACCAATGTAACTCGTAGGAACAGACCCCGCAGCCGCGGGACTCCCGGTTTGAGAATACGACGGTAATTTTAAAATTTCTTGACTTAGGCTAAAAAACATGAAGTTAGAGGGTGAGAACTCGAAACAGCAACCGAATGTCCCCGTGGGTGTCACCAACACCTCCTCCGGGACCAATGTAACTCGTACGAACTGACCCCGCAGCCGCGGGACTCCCGATTTGAAAATACGACGGTAATTTGGATATTTCTAGACTTAGGCTTAAAAACAAGGCGTTAGAGGGTGAATACCCAAAATAGCACCCGAACGTCCTCGTGGGTGGAACCAACACCTCCCACGGGACCAATGTAACTCGTAGGAATGGACCCCGCAGCCGTAGGACTCCCTGTTTGAGAATACGATGGTAATTTTCATATTTCTAGACTTAAGTAAAACATGGCGTTAGAGGGTGAGATCTCAATTAGACCCCGAACGTCCCCGTGGGTGGCACCCACACCTCCCACGGGACTAATGTAACTCGTAGGAACTGACCCCGCAACCGCGGGTCTCCCGGTTGGAGAATACAACGGTAATTTGTATATTTCTAGACTTAGGGTTAAAAACATGGTGTTAGAGGTTGAGAACTCGAAACAACCCCCCAACGGCCCCGTGGGTGGCACCAACACCTCCCACGGGACCAATGTAACTCGTAGGAACTGACCCTGCAGCCGCAGGACTCCCGATTTTGGAATACGACGGTAATTTGCATATTTCTAGTCTTAGGCTTAAAAACATGGCGTTAGAGCGTGAAAACTCGAAACAGCCCCCTAACGTCCCCGTGTGTGGCACTAACACCTCCAACGGGACCAATGTAACTCGTAGGAACTGACTTCCGATTTGAGAATACAACGATAATTTGCATATTTCTAGACTTAAGCTTAAAAATATGACGTTAGAAGGTGAAAAACCGAAACATCAGCCGATCGTCCCCGTGGGTGGCACCAAAAACTCCCACGGGACCAATGTAACACGTAGGAACTGACCCCGCAGCTGCGGGACTCCCGGTTTGAGAATACGACGGTAATTTGCATATTTCTAGACTTAGGATTAAAAACATGGCGTTATAGGTTGAAAACTCGAAACAGCCACCGAACGTCCCCGTGGGTGGCACAAACACCTCCCACGGGACCAATGTAACTCGTAGGAACTGACCCCGCAGCCGCGGGACTCCCGGTTTTAGAATACGACTCTAATTTCCCTATTTCTAGACATAGGCTTAAAAACATGGCGTTAGAGGGTGAAAACCCGAAACAGCCCCCGAACATCCCCGTGGGTGGAACCAACACCTCCCACCGGACCAATGTAACTCGTAGGAACAGACCCCGCAGCCGCGGGACTCCCGATTTGAGAATACGATGGTAATTTGCAAATTTCTAGACTCAGGCTTAAAAACAAGGCGTTAGATGGTGATAACTCGAAACAGCCACCGAATGTCCCCATGGGTGGCACCAACACCTCTCACGGGACCAATGTAACTCGTAGGATATGACACCGTAGCCGCGCGACTCCCGGTTTGAGAATTCGATGGTAATTTGTATATTTCTAGACTTAGGCTTAAAAACATGGCGTTAGAGGGTGATAACTCGAAACAGCCCCCGAACGTCCCCGTGGGTGGCACCCACACCTCCCACGGGACCAATGTAACTCGTAGGAACTGACCCCGCAGCCGCAAGACTCCCGGTTTGAGAATACGATGGTAATATGCATATTTCTAGACTTAGGCCTAAAAACATGGCGTTAGAGGGTGAAAACCCGAAACAGCCCCCGAACGTCCCCGTGGGTGGCACCAACACCTCCCACGGGACCAATGTAACACGTAGGAACAGACCCCGCAGCCGCGGGACTCCCGGTTTGAGAATACGATGGTAATTTGCAAATTTCTAGACTCAGGCTTAAAAACAAGGCGTTAGAGGGTGAGAACTCGAAACAGCCACCGAATGTCCCCATGGGTGGCACCAACACCTCTCACGGGACCAATGTAACTCGTAGGATCTGACCCCGTAGCCGCGCGACTCCCGGTTTGAGAATTCGATGGTAATTTGTATATTTCTAGACTTAGGCTTAAAAACATGGTGTTAGAGGGTGATAACCCGAAACAGCCCCCGAACGTCCCCGTGGGTGGCACCCACACCTCCCACGTGACCAATGTAACTCGTAGGAACTGACCCCGCAGCCTCGAGACTCTCAGTTTGAGAATACGATGGTAATATGTATATTTCTAGACTTAGGCCTAAAAACATGGCGTTAGAGGGTGAAAACCCGAAACAGCCTCCGAACGTCCCCGTGGGTGGCACCAACACCTCCCACGGACCAATGTAACTCGTAGGAACTAACCCCGCAGCCGTGGGACTCCCGGTTTGAGAATACGACAGTAATTTGCCAATTTCTACACTTAGGCTTAAACACATTGCGTTAGAGGGTGAGAACTTGAAACAGCGACCGAACGTCCCCGTGGGTGGCACTAACACCTCCCACGGGACCAATGTAACTCGTAGGAACTGAGGCTGCAGCCGCGAGACTCCTGGTTTTAGAATACGACAGTAATTTGCATATTTCTAGACTTAGGCATAAAATCATGGCGTGAGAGGGTGAGAACTCAAAACAGCCCCCGTACGTCCCCGTGGGAGGCATCAACACCTCCCACGGGACCAATGTAACTCGTAGGAACGGATCCCCCAGCCGCGAGACTCCCGGTTAGAGAATACGACGGTAATTTTCAAATTTCAAGACTTAGGCTTAAAAACATGGCGTTAGAGGGTGAGAACTCGAAACAGCCACCGAATGTCCCCGTGGGTGGCACCAACACCTCCCACGGGACCATTGTAACTCGTAGGAACTGACGCCGCAACCGCGGGACTCCCAGTTTGAGAATACGACAGTAATTTGCATATTTCTAGACTTAGGCTTAGAAACATGGCGTTAGAGGGTGAGATCTCGAAATGGCCCCCGAACGTCCCCGGGGGTGGCACCCACACCTCCCACGGGACCAATGTAATTCGTAGGAACTGACCCCGCATCCGCGAGATTCCCGGTTTGAGAATACGACGGTAATTTCCATATTTCTAGACTTAGGCTTTAAAACTTGGCGTTAGAGGGTGAAAACCCGAAACAGCCCCCGAACGTCCCCTTGGATGGCACCAACACCTCCCACGGGACCAATGTAACACGTAGGAACTGACCCCGCAGCCGCGGGACTCCCGGTTAGAGAATACGATGGTAATTTTGGTATTTCTAGACTTAGGCTTAAAAACATGGCGTTAGAGGGTGAAAACTCGAAATAGCCACCGAACGTCCCCGTGGGTGGCACCCACACCTCCCACGGGACCATTGTAACTCGTAGGAACTGACGCCGCAACCGCGGGACTCCCAGTTTGAGAATACGACAGTAATTTGCATATTTCTAGACTTAGGCTTAGAAACATGGCGTTAGAGGGTGAGATCTCGAAATGGCCCCCGAACGTCCCCGGGGGTGGCACCCACACCTCCCACGGGACCAATGTAATTCGTAGGAACTGACCCCGCATCCGCGAGATTCCCGGTTTGAGAATACGACGGTAATTTCCATATTTCTAGACTTAGGCTTTAAAACATGGCGTTAGAGGGTGAAAACCCGAAACAGCCCCCGAACGTCCCCGTGGGTGGCACCAACACCTCCCACGGGACCAATGTAACTCGTAGGAATTGACCCTGCAGCCGTGGGACTCCCGGTTTGAGAATACGACAATAATTTGCCAATTTCTAGACTTAGGCTTAGACACATTGCGTTAGAGGGTGAGAACTGGAAATAGCGACCAAACGTCCACGTGGGTGGCACTAACACCTCCCACGGGACCAATGTAACTCGCTGGAACTGACCCCGCAGCCGCGAGACTCCTGGTTTTAGAATACGACGGTTATTTGCATATTTCTAGTCTTAGGCTTAAAAACATGGCGTTAGAGGGTGAAAACTCGAAACAGCCCCCGAACGTCCCCGTGGGTGGCATCAACACCTCCCACGGGACCAATGTAACTCGTAACAACTGACCCCACAGCCGCGAGACTCCCGATTTGAGAATACGACGGTAATTTTCAAATTTCTAGACTTCGTCTTAAAAATATGGCGTTAGAGGGTGAGAACTCGAAACAGCAACTGAATGTCCCCGTGGGTGGCACCAACTGCTCCCACGGGACCAATGTAACTTGTAGGAACTGACCCCGCAGCCGCGGGACTCCCGGTTAGAGAATACGATGGTAATTTGGATATTTCTAGACTTAGGCTTAAAAACATGGCGTTAGAGGGTGAAAACTCGAAATAGCCCCCGAACGTCCCCGTGGGTGGCACCAACACCTCCCACGGGACCAATGTAACTCCTAGGAACGGACCCCGCAGCCGCGGGACTCCCGGTTTGAGAAAACGACGGTAATTTGCATATTTGTAGACTTAAGCAAAACATGGCGTTAGAAGGTGAGATCTCGAAATAGCCCCCGAACGTCCCCGTGGGTGGCACCCACACCTCCAACGGGACCAATGTAATTCGTAGGAACTAAGCCCGCAACCGCGGGACTCCCGTTTTGAGGATACAACGGTAATTTGTATATTTTAAGACTTAGGCTTTAAAACGTGGCGTTAGAGGGTGAAAACGCAAAACAACCCCCGAGCGTCCCCGTGGGTGGCACCAACACCTCCCACGGGACCAATGTAACTCGTAGAAACTGACTCCGCCGCCGCGGGACTCCTGGTTTGAGAATACAACTATAGTTTGCATATTTATAGACTTAGGGTTAAAAACATGGCGTTAGAGGGTGAGAAGACGAAACAACCCCCCAACGGCCCCGTGGTGGCACCAACACCTCCCACGGGACCAATGTAACTCGTAGGAACTAACCCTGTAGCCGCGGGACTCCCGGTTTTAGAATACGACAGCAATTTACATATTTCAAGTCTTAGGCTTAAAAACATAGCGTTAGAGCATTCAAACTCGAAACACCCCCCTAACGTCCCCGTGTGTGGCACTAACACCTCCTACGGGACCAATGTAACTCGTAGTAACTGACCCCGCAGTCGCAGGACTCCCGATTTGAGAATACAATGATAATTTGCATATTTCTAGACATAAGCTTAAAAACATGGTGTTAGAAGGTGAAAACTGGAAACATCCCCCGAACGTCCCCGTGGGTGACACCAAAAACTTCCACGGGACCAATGTAACTCGTAGGAACTGACCCCGCAGCCGCAGGACTCCCTTTTGAGAATACGACGGTAATTTGCATATTTTTTGACTTAGGCTTAAAAACATGACGTTAGAGGGTGAGAACTCGAAACAGCCACCGAACGTCCCCGTGGGTGGCACCACACCTTCCACGGGACCAATGAAACTTGTAGGAACTGACCCCGCAGTCGCGGGACTCCCAATTTTAGAATACGACGATAATTTCAATATTTCTAGACTTAGGCTTAAAAACATAGCGTTAGAGGGTGAAAACCCGAAACAACACCCGAACGTCCCCGTGGGTGGCACCAACACCTCCCACGGGACCAATGTAACTCGTAAAAACTGACCCCGCAGACGCGGGAATCCTGGTTTGAGAAATAGAGTAATTTGCATATTTATAGACTTAGGGTTAAAAACATGGCGTTAGAGTGTGAGAAGTCGAAATAACCCCCCAACGGACCCGTGGTGGCACCAACACCTCCTACGGGACCAATGTAACTTGTAGGAACTGACCCCGCAGCCGCGGGACTCCCGATTTTAGAATACGATGGTAATTTGCAAATTTCTAGTCTTAGGCTTAAAAACATGGCATTAGAGCGTGAAAACTCGAAACATCCCCCTAACGTCCCCGTGTGTGGCACTAACACCTCCTACGTGACCAATGTAACTCGTAGTAACTGACCCCGCAGTCGCGGGACTCCCGATTTGAGAATACAATTATAATTTGCATATTTCTAGACTTAAGCTGAAAAACATGGCGTTAGAAGGTGAAAACCCAAAACATCCCCCGAACGTCCCCGTGGGTGGCACCAAAAACTCCCACGGGACCAATGTAACTCGTAGGAACTGACCCCGTAGCCGCGGGACTCCCGGTTTGAGAATACGAGGATAATTTGCATATTTCTACACTTAGGCTTAAAAACATGGCGTTAGAGGGTGAGAACTCGAAACAGCAACCGAACATCCCCGTGGGTGGCACCAACACCTCCCACGGGACCAATGTAACTCGTAGGAATTGACCCCGCAGCCGCGGGACTCCCGGTTTTAGAATACGATGATAATTTCCATATTTCTAGACTTAGGCTTAAAAACATGGCGTTAGAGGGTGAGAACTCGAAACAGCCACCGAACGTCCCCGTGGGTGGCACCCACACCTCCCACGGGACCAATGTAACTCGTAGGAACTGACCCCGCAACCGCGGGACTCCCGGTTTGAGAATACGACAGTAATTTGCGTATTTATAGACTTAGGCGTTAGAGGGTGAGAACTCGAAACAGCCCCCGAACGTCCCCGTAGGTGGCACCAACACCTCCCATGGGACCAATGGAACTCGTAGGAACAGACCCCGCTGCCGCGGGACTCCCGATTTGAGATTACGACGGTAATTTTCAAATTTCTTGACTTAGGCTTAAAAACATGGCGTTAAAGGGTGAGAACTCGAAACAGCCACCGAATGTCCCCGTGGGTGGCACCAACACCTCCCACGGGACCAATGTAACTCGTAGGAACTGACCCCGCAGCCGCGGGACTCCCGGTTTGAGAATACGATGATAATTTGGATATTTCTAGACTTAGGCTTAAAAACATGGCGTTAGAGTGTGAATACCCAAAACAGCCACCGAACGTCCTCGTGGGTGGTACCAACACCTCCCACGGGACCAATGTAACTCGTAGGAACGGACCCCGCAGCCGCAGGACTCCCTGTTTGAGAATACGATGGTAATTTGCATATTTCTAGACTTAAGCAAAACATGGCGTTAGAGGGTGAGATCTCGAAATAGCCCCCGAACGTCCCCGTGGGTGGCACCCACACCTCCCACGGGACCATTGTAACTCGTAGGAACTGACGCCGCAGCCGCGGGACTCTCGATTTTGGAATACGACGGTAATTTGCATATTTATAGACTTAGGCTTAAAAAGATGGCGTTAGAGGGTGAGATCTCGAAATATCCCCCGAACGTCCCCGTGGGTGGCACCCACACCTCCCACGGGACCAATGCAACTCGTAGGAACTGACGCTGCAGCCGCGGGACTCCCGGTTTGAGAATACGACTGTAATTTGCATATTTCTAGTCTTAGGCTTAAAAACATGGCGTTAGAGGGTGAGATCTCGAAATAGCCCCCGAACGTCCCCGTGGGTGGCACCCACACCTCCCATGGGACAAATGTAACTCGTAGGAACTGACCCCGCAACCGCGGGACTCCCGATTTGAGAATACGACGATAATTTGTATATTTCTAGACTTAGGCTTTAAAACATGGCCTTAGAGGGTGAAAACCCTAAACAACCCCTGAACGTCCCCGTGGGTGGCACCAACACCTCCCACGGGACCAATGTAACTCGTAGAAATTGACCCCGCAGCCGCGGGACTCTTGGTTTGAGAATACAGCTGTAATTTGCATATTTATAGACTTAGGGTTAAAAACATGTTGTTAGATGGTGAGAAGTCGAAACAACCCCCCAACGGCCTCGTGGGTGGCACAAACACCTCCCACGGGACCAATGTAACTCGTTAGAACTGACCCCGCAGCCGCAGGACTCCCGATTTTGGAATACGACGGTAATTTGCATATTTCTAGTCTTTGGCTTAAAAACACGGCGTTAGAGCGTGAAAACTCGAAAAAACCCCCTAACGTCCCCGTGTGTCACACTAACACCTCCAACGGGACCAATGTAACTCGTAGGTACTGACCCCGCAGTCGCAGGACTCCCGATTTGAGAATACAACAATAATTTGCATATTTCTAGACTTAAGCTTAAAAACATGGAGTTAGAAGGTCAAAACCCGAAACATCCCCCGAACGTCCCCGTGGGTGGCACCAAAAACTCCCATGGGACCAATGTAACTCGTAGGAACTGACCCCGCAGCCGCGGGACTCCCGTTTTGAGAATACATCGGTAATTTGCATATTTCAAGACTTAGGCTTAAAATCATGGCGTTAGAGGGTGATAACTCGAAACAGCCACTGAACGTCTCCGTGTGTGGCACCAACACCTCCCACGGGACCAATGTAAATCGTAGGACCTGACCCCACAGCCGCGGGAGTCCCGGTTTTAGAATTCGATGATAATTTGCATTTTTCTAGACTTAGGCTTAAAAACATGGCGTTAGAGGGTGAAAACCCGAAACAGCACCCGAACGTCCCCGTGGGTGGCACCAACACCTCCCACGGGAGAAATGTAACTCGTAGGAACTAATTCCGCAGCCGCGGGACTCCCGGTTTTAGAATACGACGATAATTTCCATATTTCTCGACTTAGGCCTAAAAACATGGCGTTAGAGGGTGAAAAACCAAAATAGCCCCCGAACGTCCCCGTGGGTGGCACCAACACCTCCCACGGGACCAATGTAACTCGTAGGAACAGACCCCGCAGCCGCGGGACTGCCGGTTTGAGAATACAATGGTAATTTGTAAATTTCTAGACTCAGGCTTAAAAACATGGCGTTAGAGGGTGAATCCTCGAAACAGCCACCGAACATCCCCATGGGTGGCACCAACACCTCTCACGGGACCAATGTATCTCGTAGGATCTGACCCCGTAGCCGCGTGACTCCCGGTTTGAGAATACGATGGTAACTTGTATATTTCTGTACTTAGGCTTAAAAACATGGTGTTAGAGGGTGATAACCCGAAACAGCCCCCGAACGTCCCCGTGGGTGGCACCCACATCTCCCACGGGACCAATGTAAATCGTAGGAACTGACCCCGCAGCCGCGGAACTCCCGGTTTGATAATACGATGGTAATTTGCATATTTCTAGACTTAGGCTTTAAAACATGGTATTAGAGGGTGAAAACTCGAAACAGCCCCCGAACGTCCCCGTGGGTGGCACCCACACCTCCCACGTTACCAATGTAACTCGTAGGAAATGACCCCACAACCGCGGGACTCCCGGTTTGAGAATTCGATGGTAATTTGTAATTTTCTAGAATTAGGCTTAAAAACATGGCGTTAGAGGGTGAAAACTTGAAATAGCCCCCGAACGTCCCCGTGGGTGGCACCAACTCCTCCCACGGGACTAATGTAACTCGTAGGAACTGACCCCGCATCCACGGGACTCCCGGTGTGAGAATACGACGGTAATTTGCATATTTCTAGACTTAGGCTTAAAAATATGGCGTTAGAGGGTGAGATCTCGAAATAGCCCCGAACGTCCCCGTGGGTGGTACCCATACCTCCCACGGGACCAATGTAACTCGTAGGAACTGACCCTGCAATCGCCGGACTCACGGTTTGAGAATACGACGGTAATTTTCAAATTTCTAAACTTAGGCTTGACAACCTGGCGTTAGAGGGAGAAAACCCGAAACAGCCCCCGAACGTCCCCGTGGGTGGCACCAACACCTCCCAAGGTACCAATGTAACTCGTAGAAACTGACCCCACGTCCGCGGGACTCCTGGTTTGAGAATACTACGGTAATTTGCATATTTGTAGACTCAGGCTTAAAAACATGGCATTAGAGGGTGAGAACTCGAAACAACCCCCCAACGTCCCCGTGTGTGGCACCAACACCTCCCACGGGACCAATGTAACTCGTAGGAACTGACCCCGCAGTCGCATGAGTCCTCGTTTTAGAAAACGACGGTAATTTGCATATTTCTAGACTTAAGCTTAAAACATGGCGTTAGAAGGTGGAAACCCGAAACATCCCCCGAACGTCCCCGTGGGTGGCACCAAAAACTCCCACGGGACCAATGTAACTCGTAGGAACAGACCCCGCAGCCGCGGGACTCCCGGTTTGAGAATACGATGGTAATTTGAAAATTTCTAGACTCAGGCTTAAAAACATGGCGTTAGAGGGTGAGAAATCGAAACAGCCACCGAACGTCCCCATGGGTGGCACTAACACCTCTCTCGGGACCAATGTAACTCGTAGGATCTGACCCCGTAGCCGCAAGACTCCCGGTTTGAGAATACGATGGTAATTTGTATATTTCTAGACTTAGGCTTAAAAATATGGTGTTAGAGGGTGAAAACCCGAAACAGCCCCAGAACGTCCCCGTGGGTGGCACCCACACCTTCCACGGGACCAATGTAACTCGTAGAAACTGACCCCACTGCCGCGGGACTCCCGGTTCGAGAATACGATGGTAATATACATATTTCTAGACTTTGGCTTAAAAACATGGCGTTAGAGGGTGAAAACCCGAAACAACCCCCGAACGTCGCCCGTGGGTGGCACTAACACCTCCCACATGACCAATATAACTCGTAGTAACTGACCCCGCAGCCGCGGGACTCCCGGTCTGAGAATACGATGGTAATTTGTATATTTCTAGACTTAGGCTTAAAAACATGGCATTAGAGGGTGAAAACTCTAAATAGCCCCCAAACGTCCCCGTGGGTGGCACCAAAACCTCCCACGGGACAAATGTAACTCGTAGGAACTAACCCCGCAGCCGCGGGACTCTCGGTTTGAGAATACGACGGTAATTTTCATATTTCTAGACTTAGGTTTAAAAACATGGCATTAGAGGGTGAGAACTCGAAACAGCCCCCGAACGTCCCCGTGGGTGGTACCAACACCTCCCACGGGACCAATGTAACTCGTAGGAACTGACCCTGCAGCCGCGGGACTCCCGGTTTTAGAATACGATGGTAATTTTCATATTTCTAGACTTAGGGTTAAAAACATGGCGTTAGAGGGTGAGAAGTCGAAACAGCCACCGAACGTCCCCGTGGGTGGCACCAACACCTCCCACGGGACCAATGTAACTCGTAGGAATTGACTCCGTAGTCGTGGGACTCCCGGTTTTAGAATACGACGGTAATTTGCATATTTCTAGACTTAGGCTTAAAAACATGGTGTTCGAGGGTGAGAACTCGAAACAGCCACCGAATGTCCCCATGGGTGGCACCAACACCTCCCACGGGACCCATATAACTTGTTGGAACTGACTCCGTAGCCGCCCGACTCTTGGTTTGAGAATACGACGGTAATTTGTATATTTCTATACTTAGGCTTAAAAACATGGCGTTAGAGGGTGAAAACTCGAAAAAGCCCCGTACGTCCCCGTGGGTGGCACCAATACCTCCCACGGGACCAATGTAAATAGTAGGAACTGACCCCGCAGCCGCGGGACTCTCGGTTTGAGAATATGACGGTAATTTGCATATTTATAGACTTAGGTTTAAAAACACGGCGTTAGAGGGTGAGAACTCGAAACAACCCCCCAACGGCCCCGTGGGTGGCACCAACACCTCCCATGGGACCAATGTAACTCGTAGGAACTGACCCCGCAGCCGCGGGACTCCCTGTTTTAGAATACGACGATAATTTGCATATTTCTAGATTTAGGCTTAAAAACATGGCGTTAGAGGGTGAGAACTCGGAACAGCCACCGAACGTCCCCGTGGGTGGCACCAACACCTCCCACGGGACCAATGTAACTCGTAGCAACTGACCCCGTAGCCGCGGGACTCCCGGTTTGAGAATACGACGGTTATTTGCAAATTTCTAGATTTAGGCTTAAAAACATGGCGTTAGAGGGTGAGAACTCGGAACAGCCACCGAACGTCCCCGTGGGTGGCACCAATACCTCCCACGGGACAAATGTAACTCGTAGGAATTGACCCCGCAGCCGCGGGACTCCCAATTTAAGAATACGATGGTAATTTGCAAATTTGTAGACATAGGCTTAAAAACATGGCCGTAGAGGGTGAAAACCCGAAACAACCCCCGAACGTCCCCGTGGGTGGCACCAACACCTCCCATGAGACGAATGTAAATCGTAGGAACTGACCCCGCAGCCGCGGGAGTCCCGGTTTGAGAATACGATGATAATTTTCATATTTCTAGACTTAGGCTTAAAAACATGGCGTTAGAGGGTGAAAACTCAAAATAGCCCCCAAACGTCCACGTGGGTGGCACCAATACCTCCCACGGGACAAATGTAACTCGTAGGAACTGACCCCGTAGCCGCGGAACTCCCGGTTTGAGAATACTACGATAATTTGCATATTTCTAGACTTAGGCTTAAAGACATGGCGTTAGAGGGTGAAAACCCGAAACATCCCCCGAACGTCCCCATGGGTGGCACCAACACCTCCCACGGGACCAATGTAAATCGTAGGAACTGACCCCGTAGCTGCGGGACTCCCGGTTTGAGAACACGATGGTAATTTGCAAATTTCTAGATATAGGCATAAAAACATGGCGTTAGAGGGTGAGAACTCGAAACAGCCACCGAACGTCCCCGTGGGTGGCACCAACACCTCCCACGGGACCAATGTAACTCATAGGAACTGACCCCGCGGTCGCGGACCTCCCGGTTTGAGAATACCACGGTAATTTGTATATTTTTAGACTTAGGTTTAAAAACATGGCGTTAGAGGGTGAGAACTCGAAACAACCCCCCAACGTCCCCGTGTGTGGCACCAACACCTCCCACGGGACGAATGTAACTCGTAGGAACTAACCCCGAAGTCGCGGGACTCCCTGTTTTAGATTACGACGGTAATTTGCATATTTCTAGACATAAGCTTAAAAACATGGCGTTAGAAGGTGAAAACTCGAAACATCCCCCGAACTTCCTCGTGGGTGGCACCAAAAACTCTCACACGACCAATGTAACTCGTAGGAACAGACCCCGCAGCCGCAGGACTCCCGGTTTGAGAATATGATGGTAATTTGCAAATTTCCAGACTGAGGCTTAAAAATATGGCGTTAGAGGGTGAGAACCAGAAATAATCACCGAACGTCCCCATGGGTGGCACTAAAACCTCTCGCGGGACCAATGTAACTTGTAGGATCTGACCCCGTAGCCGTGCGACTCCCGGTTTGAGAATACGATGGTAATTGGTATATTTCTAGACTTAAGCTTCAAAACATGGTATTAGTGGGTGAAAACCTGAAACAGCCCCCGAACGTCCCTGTGGGTGGCACCCACACCTCCCATGGGACCAATGTAACTCGTAGGAACTGACCCCGCAGCCGCGGGACTACCGATTTGAGAATACGATGGTAATATGCATATTTCTAGAATTAGGCTTGAAAACATGGCGTTAGAGGCTGAAAACTTGAAATAGCCCCCGAACGTCCCCGTGGGTGGCACCAATACCTCCCACGGGACTAATGTAACTCGTAGGAACTGACCCCGCAGTCACGGGACTCCCGATTTGAGAATACGACGGTAATTTTCATATTTCTAGACTTAGGCTTAAAGACATGGCGTTAGAGGGTGAGATCTCGAAATAGCCCCGAACGTCCCTGTGGGTGGCACCCACACCTCCCACGGGACCAATGTAACTCGTAGGAACTGACCCCGCAACCGCCGGACTCCCGGTTTGAGAATACGACAATAATTTTCAAATTTCTTGATTTAGGCTTTAAAACCTGGCGTTAGAGGGTGAAAACCCGAAACAGCCCCCGAACGTCCCCGTGGGTGGCACCAACACCTCCCAAGGGACCAATGTAACTCGTAGAAACTGACCCCGCAGCCGCGGGACTCCCGGTTTGGGAATACGATGGTAAATTGCATATTTATAGACTTAGGCTTAAAAACATGGCATTAGAGGGTGAGAACTCGAAACAACCCCCCAACGTCCCTGTGTGTGGCACCAACACCTCCCACGGGACCAATGTAACTCGTAGGAACTGACCCCGCAGTCGCGGGACTCCCTGTTTTAGAATACGACGGTAATTTTCATATTTCTAGACTTAAGCTTAAAAACATGGCGTTAGAAGGTGAAAACCCGAAACATCCCACGAACGTCCCCGTGGGTGGCACCAAAAACTCCCACGGGACCAATGTAACTCGTAGGAATAGACCCCGCAGCCGCGAGACTCCCGGTTTGAGAATACGATGGTAATTTGTAAATTTCTAGACTTAGGCTTAAAAACATGGCGTTAGAGGGTGAGAACTCGAAACAGCCGCCGAACGTCCCCGTTGGTGGTACCAACACCTCCCACGGGACCAATGTAAATCGTAGAAACTGACCCTGCATCAGCGGGACTCCCAGTTTTAGAATACGATGGTAATTTGCTTATTTCTAGACTTAGGCTTAAAAACATGGTGTTCGAGGGTGAGAACTCGAAATAGCCACCGAACGTCCCCATGGGTGGCACCAACACCTCCCACGAGACCCATATAACTCGTTGGAACCGACCCCGCAGCCGCGCGACTCTTGGATTGAGAATACGACAGTAATTTGTATATTTCTATACTTAGGCTTAAAAACATGGCGTTAGAGGGTGAAAACCCGAAACAGCCCCGTACGTCCCCGTGGGTGGCACCAACAGCTCCCACGGGACCAATGTAAATAGTAGGAACTGACCCCGCAGCCGCGGGACTCTCGGTTTGAGAATATGACGGTAATTTGAATATTTATAGACTTAGGTTTAAAAACACGGCGTTAGAGGGTGAGAACTCGAAACAACCCCCCAACGGCCCCGTGGGTGGCACCAACACCTCCCACGGGACCAATGTAACTCGTAGGAACTGACCCCGCCCGCGGCCGCGGGACTCCCTGTTTTAGAATACGACGATAATTTGCATATTTCTATACCTAGGCTTAAAAACATGGCGTTAGAGGGTGAGAACTCGAAACAGCCATGGAACGTCCCTGTGGGTGGCACCAACACCTCCCACGGGACAAATATAACTCGTAGGAACTGACCCCACAGCCGCGGGACTCCCGGTTTGAGAATACGACGGTTATTTGCAAATTTCTAGATTTAGGCTTAAAAACATGGCGTTAGAGGGTGAGAACTCGAAATAGCCATCGAATGTCCCTATGGGTAGCACTAACACCTCTCTCGGGACCAATGTAACTCGTAGGATCTGACCCCGTAGCCGCGCGACCCCCTGTTTGAGAATACGATGGTAATTTGTATACTTCTAGACTTAGGCTAAAAAATATGGTGTTAGAGGGTGAAAACCCGAAACAGCCCCCGAACGTCCCCGTGGGTGGCACCCACACTTCCCACGGGACCAATGTAACTCGTAGGAACTGACCCCACAGCCGCGGGACTCCCGGTTCGTGAATACGATGGTAAAATGCATATTTCTAGACTTAGGCTTAAAAACATGGCTTTAGAGGGTGAAAACCTGAAACAGCCCCCGAACGTCCCCCGTGGGTGGTACTAACACCTCCCACATGACGAATATAACTCGTAGGAACTGACCCCGCAACCGCGGGACTCCCGGTTTTAGAATATGATGGTAATTTGCATATTTCAAGACTTAGGCTTAAAAACATGGCATTAGAGGGAAAAAACTCAAAATAGCCCCCAAACGTCCCCGTGGGTGGCACCAACACCTCCCACGGGACAAATGTAACTCGTAGGAACTGACCCCGCAACCGCGGGACTCTCGATTTTAGAATACGACGGTAATTTTCATATTTCTAGACTTAGGCTTAAAAACATGGCGTTAGAGGGTGAAAACCCGAAATAGCCCCGGAACGTCCCCGTGGGTGGCACCAACACCTCCCACGGGACCAATGTAAATCGTAGGAACTGACCCGGCAGCCGCGGGGCTCCCTGATCGAGAATACGACGGTAATTTGCAAATTTCTAGACTTCGGCTTAAAAACATGGCGTTAGAGGGTGAGAACTCGAAACAGCCCCCGAACGTCCCCGTGGGTGGTGCCAACATCTCCCACGGGACCAATGTCACTGGTAGGAACTGACCCTGCAGCCGCGGGACTCCCGGTTTTAGAATACGATGGTAATTTGCATATTTCTAGACTTAGGGTTAAAAACATGGCATTTGAGGCTGAGAAGTCGAAACAGCCACCGAACGTCCCCGTGGGTGGCACCAACACCTCCCACGGGACCAATGTAACTCGTAGGAACTGACTCCGTAGTCGTGGGACTCCCAGTTTTAGAATACGATGGTAATTTGCATATTTCTAGACTTAGGCTTAAAAAGATGGTGTTAGAGGGTGAGAACACGAAACAGCCACCGAACGTCCCCATGGGTGGCACCAACACCTCCCACGGGACCCATGTAAATCGTAGGAACTGACCCCGCAGCCGCGGGACTCTCGGTTTGAGAATATGACGGTAATTTGCATATTTATAGACTTAGGTTTAAAAACATGGCGTTAGAGGGTGGGAACTCGAAACAACCCCCCAACAGCCCCGTGGGTGGAACCAACACCTCCCACAGGACCAATGTAACTCGTAGGAACTGACCCCGCGGCCGCGGGACTCCCTATTTTAGAATACGACGATAATTTGCATATTTCTATACCTAGGCTTAAAAACATGGCGTTAGAGGGTGAGAACTTGAAACAGCCACGGAACGTCCCCGTGGGTGGCACCAACACCTCCCACGGGACCAATGTAACTCGTAGGAACTGACCCCGCAGCCGCGGGACTCCCGGTATGAGAATACGACGGTTTTTTGTCAATTTCTAGATTTAGGCTTAAAAACATGGCGTTAGAGGGTGAGAACTCGGAACAGCCACCGAATGTCCCCGTGGGTGGCACCAATACCTCCCACGGGACATATGTAACTCGTAGAAACTGACCCCGCAGCCGCGGGACTCCTGATTTAAGAATACGACGGTAATTTTCAAATTTCAGGACATAGGCTTAAAAACATGGCCGTAGAGGGTGAAAACCCGAAACAACCCCCGAACGTCCCCGTGGGTGGCACCAACACCTCCCACGGGACCAATGTAAATCGTAGGAACTGACCCCGCAGTCGCGGGACTCCCGGTTTGAGAATACGATGGTAATTTGCATATTTTTAGACATAGGCTTAAAAACATGGCGTTAGAGGGTGGAAACCAAAAATAGCCCCCAAAGATCCCCGTGGGTGGCACCAATACCTCCCACGGGACAAATGTAACTCGTAGGAACTGACCCCGAAGCCGCGGGACTCCCAGTTTTAGAATACTACGATAATTTTCATATTTCTAGACTTAGGCTTAAAGACATGGCGTTAGAGGGTGAAAACCCGAAACAGCCACCGAACGTCCTCGTGGGTGGCACCAACACCTCCCACGGGACCATTGAAAATCGTAGGAACAGACCCCGCAGCCGCGGGACTCCCGGTTTGAGAATACGATGGTAATTTGCATATTTCAAGACTTAGGCTTAAAAACATGGCGTTAGAGGGTGAAAACGCGAAATAGCCCCAGAACATCCCCGTGGGTGGCAACAAGACCACGCACGGGACCAATGTAACTCGTAGGAAATGACCCCACAGCCGCGGGACTCCCGGTTTGAGAATTCGTCGGTAATTTGCAATTTTCTAGACTTAGGCTTAAAAACATGGCGTTAGAGGGTGAGAACTAGAAACAGCCAACGAACGTCCCCGTGGGTGGCACCAACACCTCCCATGGGACCAATGTACCTCGTAGGAACTGACCCCGCATCCGCGGGACTCCCGGTTTTAGAATACGACAGTAATTTGCATATTTCTACACTTACGCCTAAAAATATGGCGTTAGAGGGTGAAAACTCGAAACAGCCCCCGAACGTCCCCGTGGGTGGGACCAACACCTCCCACGGGACCAATATAACTCGTAGGAACTGACCCCGCAGCCGCGGGACTCCCGGTTTGAGAATAAAACGGTAATTTGCATATTTCTAGACTTAAGTAAAACATGGCGTTAGAGGGTGAGATCTCGAAACAACCCTCGAACGTTCCCGTGGGTGGCACCAACACCTCCCACGGGACCAATGTAACTCGAAGGAACACACCCCGCAGCCGCGGGACTCCCGATTTGAGAATACGACATTAATTTGTATATTTCTAGACGTAGGCTCAAAAACAAGGCGTTAGAGGATGAAAACCCGAAACAGCCCCCAAACGTCCCCGTGGGTGGCACCAACACCTCCCACGGGACCAATGTAACTCGTAGGAACGGATCCGGTAGCCGCGAGACTCCCGGTTTGAGAATATGACGGTAATTTACATATTTCTAGACTTAGGCTTTAAAACATGGCGTTAGAGGGAGAAAACCCGAAACAACCCCCAAACGTCCCCGTGGGTGGCACCAACACCTCCCACGGTTCCAATGTAACTCGTAGAAACTGACCCCGCACCCGTGGGACTCCTAGTTTAAGAATACGACTGTAATTTGAATATTTCTATACCTAGGCTTAAAAACATGGCGTTAGAGGGTGAGAACTCGAAACAACCACGGAACGTCCCCGTGGGTGGCACCAACACCTCCCACGGGACAAATGTAACTCGTAGGAACTGACCCCGCCGTCGCGGGACTCCCGGTTTGAGAATACGACGATAATTTTCATATTTCTAGACTTAGGCTTAAAAACATGGCGCTAGAGGGTGAAAACCCGAAATAGCCTCCGAACGTCCCCGTGGGTGGAACCAATACCTCCCATGGGACAAATGTAACTCGTAGGAACTGACCCCGCAGCCACGGGACTCCCGATTTAAGAATACGACGGTAATTTGCAAATTTCTAGACTTAGGCTTAAAAACATGGCGTTAGAGGGTGAAAACCCGAAACAGCCCCCGAACGTCCTCGTGGGTGGCACCAACACCTCCCACGGGACTAATGTAAATCGTTGGAACTGACCCCGCAGCCGCGGGACTCCCGGTTTGAGAATACGACGGTAATTTGCATATTTCTAGACTTAGGCTTAAAAACATGGCGTTAGAGGGTGAAAACCCGAAACAGCACCCGAACGTCCTCGTGGGTGGCACCGGTACCTCCCACGGGACAAATGTAACTCGTAGGAACTGACCTCGCATCCACGGGACTCCCGGTTTGAGAATACTACGATAATTTGCATATTTGTAGACTTAGGCTTAAAGACATGGCGTTAGAGGGTGAAAACCCGAAACAGCCCCCGAACTTCCCCGTGGGTGGCACTAACACCTCCCACGGGACCAATGTAAATCGTAGGAACTGACCCCGCAGCCGCGGGACTCTCGGTTTGAGAATACGACGGTAATTTGCATATTTCTTGACTTAGGCTTAAAGACATGGCGTTAGAGGGTGAAAACGCGAAATATGCCCCGAACATCCCCGTGGGTGGCACCAACACCTCCCACGGGACCAATGTACCTCGTAGGAACAGACCCCGCAGTCGCGGGACTCCCGGTTTGAGAATACGGCGGTAATTTGCAAATTTCTAGACTTAGGCTTAAAAACATGGCATTAGAGGGTGAGAACTCGAAACAGCCACCGAACGTCCCCATGGGTGGCACCAACACCTAGCACGGGATCAATGTAACTCGTAGGATCGGACCCCGTAGCCGCACGACTCCTGGTTTTAGAATACGACGGTAATTTGTATATTTCTAGACTTAGGCTAAAAAATATGGTGTTAGAGGGTGAAAACCCGAAACAGCCCCCGAACGTCACCGTGGGTGGCACCCACACTTCCCACGGGACCAATGTAACTCGTAGGAACTGACCCCACAGCCGCGGGACTCTCGGTTCGAGAATACGATGGTAAAATGCATATTTCTAGACTTAGGCTTAAAAACATTGCTTTAGAGGGTGAAAACCTGAAACAGCCCCCGAACGTCCCCCGTGGGTGGTACTAACACCTCCCACATGACGAATATAACTCGTAGGAACTGACCCCGCAACCGCGGGACTCCCGGTTTTAGAATATGATGGTAATTTGCATATTTCAAGACTTAGGCTTAAAAACATGGCATTAGAGGGTAAAAACTCAAAATAGCCCCCAAACGTCCCCGTGGGTGGCACCAACACCTCCCACGGGACCCATGTAAATCGTAGGAACCGACCCCGCGCGGCTCCCGGTTTAAGAATACGATGGAAATTTGTATATTTCTATACTTAGGCTTAAAAACATGGCGTTAGAGGGTGAAAACCCAAAACAGCCCCGTACGTCCCCGTGGGTGGCCCCAACACCTCCCACGGGAGCAATGTAACTAGTAGGAACTGACCCCGCTGCCGCGGGACTCTCGGTTTGAGAATATGATGGTAATTTGCATATTTATAGACTTAGGTTTAAAAACATGGCGTTAGAGGGTGAGAACTCGAAACAACCCCCCAACGGCCCAGTGGGTGGAACCAACACCTCCCACGGGACCAATGTAACTCGTAGGAACTGACCCCGCGGCCGCGGGACTCCCTATTTTAGAAGACGATGGTAATTTTCATATTTCTATACCTAGGCTTAAAAACATGGCGTTAGAGGGTGAGAACTTGAAACAGCCACGGAATGTCCCCGTGGGTGGTACCAACACCTCCCACGGGACCAATGTAACTGGTAGGAACTGACCCCGCAGCCGCGGGACTCCCGGTTTGAGAATACGACGGTAATTTGCAAATTTCTAGACTAAGGCTTAAAAACATGGCGTTAGAGGGTGAGAACTCGGAACAGCCACCGAACGTCCCCGTGGGTGGCACCAATACCTCCCACGGGACATATGTAACTCGTAGGAACTGACCCCGCAGCCGCGGGACTCCTGATTTAAGAATACGACTGTAATTTTCAAATTTTAGGACATAGGCTTAAAAACATGGCCGTAGAGGTTGAAAACCCGAAACAACCCCCGAACGTCCCCGTGGGTGGCACCAACACCTCCCACGGGACTAATGTAAATCATAGGAACTGACCCCGCAGTCGCGGGACTCCCAGTTTGAGAATACGATGGTAATTTGCATATTTCTAGACATTGGCTTAAAAACATGGCGTTAGAGGGTGGAAACTCAAAATAGCCCCCAAACATCCCCGTGGGTGGCACCAATACCTCCCACGGGACAAATGTAACTCGTAGGAACTGACCCCGAAGCCGCGGGACTCCCGGTTTTAGAATACTACGATAATTTCCATATTTCTAGACTTAGGCTTAAAGACATGGCGTTAGAGGGTGAAAACCCAAAACAGCCGCCGAACGTCCTCGTGGGTGGCACCAACACCTCCCACGGGACCAATGTAAATCGTAGGAACAGACCCCGCAGCCGCGGGACTCCCGGTTTGAGAATACGACGGTAATTTGCATATTTCAAGACTTAGGCTTAAAAACATGGCGTTAGAGGGTGAAAATGCGAAATAGACCCAGAACATCCCCGTGGGTGGCAACAAGACCACGCACGGGACCAATGTAACTCGTAGGAAATGACCCCACAGCCGCGGGACTCCCGGTTTGAGAATTCGTCGGTAATTTGCAATTTTCTAGACTTAGGCTTAAAAACATGGCGTTAGAGGGTGAGAACTAGAAACAGCCAACGAACGTCCCCGTGGGTGGCACCAACACCTCCCACGGGACCAATGTACCTCGTAGGAACTGACCTCGCATCCGCGGGACTCCCGGTTTTAGAATACGACAGTAATTTGCATATTTCTACACTTACGCCTAAAAATATGGCGTTAGAGGGTGAAAACTCGAAATAGCCCCCGAACGTCCCCGTGGGTGGGACCAACACCTCCCACGGGACCAATATAACTCGTAGGAACTGACACCGCAGCCGCAGGACTCCCGGTTTGAGAATACAACGGTAATTTGCATATTTCTAGACTTAAGCAAAACATGGCGTTAGAGGGTGAGATCTCGAAACAACCCTCGAACGTTCCCGTGGGTGGCACCAACACCTCCCACGGGACCAATGTAACTCGTAGGAACACACCCCGCAGCCGCGGGACTCCCGATTTGAGAATACGACATTAATTTGTATATTTCTAGATGTAGGCTTAAAAACATGGCGTTAGAGGATGAAAACCCGAAACAGCCCCCAAACGTCCCCGTGGGTGGCACCAATACCTCCCACGGGACAAATGTAACTCGTAGGAACTGACCCCGAAGCCGCGGGACTCCCGGTTTTAGAATACTACGATAATTTCCATATTTCTAGACTTAGGCTTAAAGACATGGCGTTAGAGGGTGAAAACCCAAAACAGCCGCCGAACGTCCTCGTGGGTGGCACCAACACCTCCCACGGGACCAATGTAAATCGTAGGAACAGACCCCGCAGCCGCGGGACTCCCGGTTTGAGAATACGACGGTAATTTGCATATTTCAAGACTTAGGCTTAAAAACATGGCGTTAGAGGGTGAAAATGCGAAATAGACCCAGAACATCCCCGTGGGTGGCAACAAGACCACGCACGGGACCAATGTAACTCGTAGGAAATGACCCCACAGCCGCGGGACTCCCGGTTTGAGAATTCATCGGTAATTTGCAATTTTCTAGACTTAGGCTTAAAAACATGGCGTTAGAGGGTGAGAACTAGAAACAGCCAACGAACGTCCCCGTGGGTGGCACCAACACCTCCCACGGGACCAATGTACCTCGTAGGAACTGACCCCGCATCCGCGGGACTCCCGGTTTTAGAATACGACAGTAATTTGCATATTTCTACACTTACGCCTAAAAATATGGCGTTAGAGGGTGAAAACTCGAAATAGCCCCCGAACGTCCCCGTGGGTGGGACCAACACCTCCCACGGGACCAATATAACTCGTAGGAACTGACACCGCAGCCGCAGGACTCCCGGTTTGAGAATACAACGGTAATTTGCATATTTCTACACTTAAGCAAAACATGGCGTTAGAGGGTGAGATCTCGAAACAACCCTCGAACGTTCCCGTGGGTGGCACCAACACCTCCCACGGGACCAATGTAACTCGTAGGAACACACCCCGCAGCCGCGGGACTCCCGATTTGAGAATACGACATTAATTTGTATATTTCTAGATGTAGGCTTAAAAACATGGCGTTAGAGGATGAAAACCCGAAACAGCCCCCAAACGTCCCCGTGGGTGGCACCAACACCTCCCACGGGACCAATGTAACTCGTAGGAACGGATCCGGTAGCCGCGAGACTCCCGGTTTGAGAATATGACGGTAATTTACATATTTCTAGACTTAGGCTTTAAAACATGGCGTTAGAGGGAGAAAACCCGAAACAGCCCCCAAACGTCCCCGTGGGTGGCACCAACACCTCCCACGGTTCCAATGTAACTCGTAGAAACTGACCCCGCACCCGTGGGACTCCTAGTTTGAGAATACGACTATAATTTGAATATTTCTATACCTAGGCTTAAAAATATGGCGTTAGAGGGTGAGAACTCGAAACAACCACGGAACGTCCCCGTGGGTGGCACCAACACCTCCCACGGGACCAATGTAACTCGTAGGAACTGACCCCGTCGTCGCGGGACTCCCGGTTTGAGAATACGACGGTAATTTTCATATTTCTAGACTTAGGCTTAAAAACATGGCGCTAGAGGGTGAAAACCCGAAATAGCCTCCGAACGTCCCCGTGGGTGGAACCAATACCTCCCATGGGACAAATGTAACTCGTAGGAACTGACCCCGCAGCCACGGGACTCCCGATTTAAGAATACGATGGTAATTTGCAAATTTCTAGACTTAGGCTTAAAAACATGGCGTTAGAGGGTGAAAACCCGAAACAGCCCCCGAACGACCTCGTGGGTGGCACCCACACCTCCCACGGGACCAATGTAAATTGTTGGAACTGACCCCGCAGCCGCGGGACTCCCGGTTTGAGAATACGACGGTAATTTACATATTTCTAGACTTAGGCTTAAAAACATGGCGTTAGAGGGTGAAAACCTGAAACAGCACCCGAACGTCCTCGTGGGTGGCACCGGTACCTCCCACGGGACAAATGTAACTCGTACGAACTGACCCCGCAGCCACGGGACTCCCGGTTTGAGAATACTACGGTAATTTGCATATTTGTAGACTTAGGCTTAAAGACATGGCGTTAGAGGGTGAAAACCCGAAACAGCCCCCGAACGTCCCCGTGGGTGGCACTAACACCTCCCACGGGACCAATGTAAATCGTAGGAACTGACCCCGCAGCCGCGGGACTCTCGGTTTGAGAATACGACGGTAATTTGCATATTTCTTGACTTAGGCTTAAAAACGTGGCGTTAGAGGGTGAAAACGCAAAATATGCCCCGAACATCCCCGTGGGTGGCACCAACACCTCCCACGGGACCAATGTACCTCGTAGGAACAGACCCCGCAGTCGCGGGACTCCCGGTTTGAGAATACGGCGGTAATTTGCAAATTTCTAGACTTAGGCTTAAAAATATGGCATTAGAGGGTGAGAACTCGAAACAGCCACCGAACGTCCCCATTGGTGGCACCAACACCTAGCACGGGATCAATGTAACTCGTAGGATCTGACCCTGTAGCCACGCGACTCCTGGTTTGAGAATACGACGGTAATTTGTATATTTCTAGACTTAGGCTAAAAAATATGGTGTTAGAGGGTGAAAACCCGAAAAAGCCCCCGAACGTCACCGTGGGTGGCACCCACACTTCCCACGGGACCAATGTAACTCGTAGGAACTGACCCCACAGCCGCGGGACTCCCGGTTCGAGAATACGATGGTAAAATGCATATTTCTAGACTTAGGCTTAAAAACATGGCTTTAGAGGGTGAAAACCTGAAACAGCCCCCGAACGTCCCCCGTGGGTGGTACTAACACCTCCCACATGACGAATATAACTCGTAGGAACTGACCCCGCAACCGCGGGACTCCCGGTTTTAGAATATGATGGTAATTTGCATATTTCAAGACTTAGGCTTAAAAACATGGCACTAGAGGGTAAAAACGCAAAATAGCCCCCAAACGTCCCCGTGGGTGGCACCAACACCTCCCACGGGACAAATGTAACTCGTAGGAACTGACCCCGCAGCCGCGGGACTCCCAGTTTGAGAATACGACTGTAATTTGCATATTTCAAGACTTAGGCTTAAAAACATGGCGTTAGAGGGTGAAAACGCGAAATAGCCCCCGAACATCCCCGTGGGTGGCACCAAGACCACGCACGGGACCAATGTAACTCGTAGGAAATGACCCCACAGCCGCGGGACTCCCGGTTTGAGAATTCGTCGGTAATTTGCAATTTTCTAGACTTAGGCTTAAAAACATGGCGTTAGAGGGTGAGAACTAGAAACAGCCACCGAACGTCCCCGTGGGTGGCACCAACACCTCCCACGGGACCAATGTACCTCGTAGGAACTGACCCAGCATCCGCGGGACTCTCGGTTTTAGAATACGACAGTAATTTACATATTTCTACACTTACGCCTAAAAATATGGCGTTAGAGGGTGAAAACTCAAAACAGCCCCCGAACGTCCCCGTGGGTGGGACCAACACCTCCCACGGGACCAATATAACTCGTAGGAACTGACCCCGCAGCCGCGGGACTCCCGATTTAAGAATACAACGGTAATTTGCATATTTCTAGACTTAAGCAAAACATGGCGTTAGAGGGTGAGATCTCGAAACAACCCTCGAACGTTCCCATGGGTGGCACCAACACCTCCCACGGGACCGATGTAACTCGTAGGAACACACCCTGCAGCCGCGGGACTCCCGATTTGAGAATACGACATTAATTTGTATATTTCTAGACGTAGTCTTAAAAACATGGCGTTAGAGGATGAAAACCCGAAACAGCCCCCAAACGTCCCCGAGGGTGGCACCAACACCTCCCACGGGACCAATGTAACTCGTAGGAACTGATCCCGTAGCCGCGGGACTCCCGGTTTGAGAATATGACGGTAATTTACATATTTCTAGACTTAGGCTATAAAACATGGCGTTAGAGGGAGAAAACTCGAAACAGCCCCCAAACATCCCTGTGGGTGGCACCAACACCTCCCACGGTTCCAATGTAACTCGTAGAAACTGACCCCGCACCCGTGGGACTCCTAGTTTGAGAATACGACTGTAATTTGAATATTTCTATACCTAGGCTTAAAAACATGGCGTTAGAGGGTGAAAACCCGAAACAGCCCCCGAACGTCCTCGTGGGTGGCACCCACACCTCCCACGGGACCAATGTAAATCGTTGGAACTGACCCCGCAGCCGCGGGACTCCCGGTTTGAGAATACGACGGTAATTTGCATATTTCTAGACTTAGGCTTAAAAACATGGCGTTAGAGGGTGAAAACCTGAAACAGCACCCGAACGTCCTCGTGGGTGGCACCGGTACCTCCCACGGGACAAATGTAACTCGTAGGAACTGACCCCGCAGCCACGGGACTCCCGGTTTGAGAATACTACGGTAATTTGCATATTTGTAGACTTAGGCTTAAAGACATGGCGTTAGAGGGTGAAAACCCGAAACAGCCCCCGAACGTCCCCGTGGGTGGCACTAACACCTCCCACGGGACCAATGTAAATCGTAGGAACTGACCCCGCAGCCGCGGGACTCTCGGTTTGAGAATACGACGGTAATTTGCATATTTCTTGACTTAGGCTTAAAAACGTGGCGTTAGAGGGTGAAAACGCGAAATATGCCCCGAACATCCCCGTGGGTGGCACCAACACCTCCCACGGGACCAATGTACCTCGTAGGAACAGACCCCGCAGTCGCGGGACTCCCGGTTTGAGAATACGGCGGTAATTTACAAATTTCTAGACTTAGGCTTAAAAATATGGCATTAGAGGGTGAGAACTCGAAACAGCCACCGAACGTCCCCATTGGTGGCACCAACACCTAGCACGGGATCAATGTAACTCGTAGGATCTGACCCCGTAGCCGCGCGACTCCTGGTTTGAGAATACGACGGTAATTTGTATATTTCTAGACTTAGGCTAAAAAATATGGTGTTAGAGGGTGAAAACCCGAAACAGCCCCCGAACGTCACCGTGGGTGGCACCCACACTTCCCACGGGACCAATGTAACTCGTAGGAACTGACCCCACAGCCGCAGGACTCCCGGTTCGAGAATACGATGGTAAAATGCATATTTCTAGACTTAGGCTTAAAAACATGGCTTTAGAGGGTGAAAACATGAGACAGCCCCCGAACGTCCCCCGTGGGTGGTACTAACACCTCCCACATGACGAATATAACTCGTAGGAACTGACCCCGCAACAGCGGGACTCCCGGTTTTAGAATATGATGGTAATTTGCATATTTCAAGACTTAGGCTTAAAAACATGGCATTAGAGGGTAAAAACGCAAAATAGCCCCCAAACGTCCCCGTGGGTGGCACCAACACCTCCCACGGGACAAATGTAACTCGTAGGAACTGACCCCGCAGCCGCGGGACTCCCAGTTTGAGAATACGACGGTAATTTGCATATTTCAAGACTTAGTCTTAAAAACATGGCGTTAGAGGGTGAAAACGCGAAATAGCCCCCGAACATCCCCGTGGGTGGCACCAAGACCACGCACGGGACCAATGTAACTCGTAGGAAATGACCCCACAGCCGCGGGACTCCCAGTTTGAGAATTCGTCGGTAATTTGCAATTTTCTAGACTTAGGCTTAAAAACATGGCGTTAGAGGGTGAGAACTAGAAACAGCCACCGAACGTCCCCGTGGGTGGCACCAACACCTCCCACGGGACCAATGTACCTCGTAGGAACTGACCCAGCATCCGCGGGACTCCCGGTTTTAGAATACGACAGTAATTTACATATTTCTACACTTACGCCTAAAAATATGGCGTTAGAGGGTGAAAACTCAAAACAGCCCCCGAACGTCCCCGTGGGTGGGACAAACACGTCCCACGGGACCAATATAACTCGTAGGAACTGACCCCGCAGCCGCGGGACTCCCGATTTGAGAATACAACGGTAATTTGCATATTTCTAGACTTAAGCAAAACATGGCGTTAGAGGGTGAGATCTCGAAACAACCCTCGAACGTTCCCGTGGGTGGCACCAACACCTCCCACGGGACCGATGTAACTCGTAGGAACACACCCTGCAGCTGCGGGACTCCCGATTTGAGAATACAACATTAATTTGTATATTTCTAGACGTAGTCTTAAAAACATGGCGTTAGAGGATGAAAACCCGAAACAGCCCCCAAACGTCCCCGAGGGTGGCACCAACACCTCCCACGGGACCAATGTAACTCGTAGGAACTGATCCCGTAGCCGCGGGACTCCCGGTTTGAGAATATGACGGTAATTTACATTTTTCTAGACTTAGGCTTTAAAACATGGCGTTAGAGGGAGAAAACTCGAAACAGCCCCCAAACGTCCCCGTGGGTGGCACCAACACCTCCCACGGTTCCAATGTAACTCGTAGAAACTGACCCCGCACCCGTGGGACTCCTAGTTTGAGAATACGACTGTAATTTGAATATTTCTATACCTAGGCTTAAAAACATGGCGTTAGAGGGTGAGAACTCGAAACAACCACGGAACGTCCCCGTGGGTGGCACCAACACCTCCCACGGGACCAATGTAACTCGTAGGAACTGACCCCGCCGCCGCGGGACTCCCGGTTTGAGAATACGACGGTAATTTTCATATTTCTAGACTTAGGTTTAAAAACATGGCGCTAGAGGGTGAAAACCCGAAATAGCCTCCGAACGTCCCCGTGGGTGGAACCAATACCTCCCATGGGACAAATGTAACTCGTAGGAACTGACCCCACAGCCACGGGACTCCCGATTTAAGAATACGACGGTAATTTGCAAATTTCTAGACTTAGGCTTAAAAACATGGCGTTAGAGGGTGAAAACCCGAAACAGCCCCTGAACGTCCCCGTGGGTGGCACCAACACCTCCCACGGGACCAATGTAAATCGTTGGAACTGACCCCGCAGCCGCGGGACTCCCGGTTTGAGAATACGACAGTAATTTGCACATTTCTAGACTTAGGCTTAAAAACATGGCGTTAGAGGGTGAAAACCCGAAATAGCACCCGAACGTCCTCGTGGGTGGCACCAGTACCTCCCACGGGACAAATGTAACTCGTAGGAACTGACCCCGCAGCCGCGGGACTCCCGGTTTGAGAATACTACGGTAATTTGCATATTTGTAGACTTAGGCTTAAAGACATGGCGTTAGAGGGTGAAAACCCGAAACAGCCCCCGAACGTCCCCGTGGGTGGCACCAACACCTCCCACGGGACCAATGTAAATCGTAGGAACTGACCACGCAGCCGCGGGACTCTCGGTTTGAGAATACGATGGTAATTTGCATATTTCTTGACTTAGGCTTAAAAACGTGGCGTTAGAGGGTGAAAACGCGAAATATGCCCCGAACATCCCCCTGGGTGGCACCAACACCTCCCACGGGACCAATGTACCTCGTAGGAACAGACCCCGCAGCCGCGGGACTCCCGGTTTGAGAAAACGGCGGTAATTTGCAAATTTCTGGACTTAGGCTTAAAAACATGGCATTAGAGGGTGAGAACTCGAAACAGCCACCGAACGTCCCCATGGGTGGCACTAACACCTAGCACGGGATCAATGTAACTCGTAGGATCTGACCCCGTAGCCGCGCGACTCCTGGTTTGAGAATACGAAGGTAATTTGTATATTTCTAGACTTAGGCTTGAAAACATGGTGTTAGAGAATGGAAACCCGAAACAGACCCCGAACGTCCCTGTGGGTGGCAACAACACCTCCCACGGGACCAATGTAACTCGTAGGAACTGACCCCGCAGCCGCAGGACTCCCGGTTTGAGAATACGACGGTAATATGCATATTTCTAGACTTAGGCTTAAAAATATGGCGTTAGAGGGTGAAAACCCGAAACAACCCCCGAACGTCCCCGTGGGAGCACCAACAGCTCCCACGGGACCAATGTAAGTCGTAGGAACTGACCCCGCAGCCACAGGACTCCCGGTTTGAGAATACGATGGTAATTTACATATTTCTAGACTTAGGCTTAAAAACATAGAGTTAGAGGGTGAAAACTCAAAATAGCCCCCAAACATCCCCGTGGGTGGCACCAACACCTCCTACGGGACAAATGTAACTCGTAGGAACTGACCCCGCAGCTGCGGGACTCTCGATTTGAGAATACGACGGTAATTTTAATATTTCTAGACTTAGGCTTAAAAACATGGCGTTAGAGGGTGAAAACCCGAAATAGCCCCCGAACGTCCCCGTGGGTGGAACCAACACCTCCCACGGGACCAATGTAACTCGTCGGAACTGATCCCGCAGCCGCGGGACTCTCGGATTGAGAATACGACGGTAATTTGCAAATATCTAGACATAGGCTTAAAAACATGTCGTTAGAGGGTGAGAACTCGAAACATCCCCCAAACGTTCCCGTGGGTGGCACCAACACCTCCCACGGGACAAATGTAACTCGTAGGAACTGACCCCGTAGTCGCGAGACTCCCGGTTTTAGAATACGACGGTAATTTGCATATTTTTAGACTTAGGTTTAAAAACATGGCGTTAGAGTGTGATAACTCAAAACAGCCACCAAACATCCCCATGGGTGGCACTAACACCTCTCACGGGACCAATGTAACTCGTAGGAACTGACCCCGCAGCCGCGCAACTCCCGGTTTGAGAATACAATGATAATTTTTATATTTCTAGACTTAGGCTTAAAAAAATGGCGTTAGTGGGTGAAAACCCGAAACAGCCCCCGTACGTCCCCGTGGGTGGCACCAACACCTCCCACGGGACCAATGTAAATCGTAGGAACTGACCCTGCAGCCATGGGACTCCCGATTTCAGAATACGATGGTAATTTTTATATTTCTTAACTTAGGCTTAAAAACATGGCGTTAGAGGGTGAAAAGTCAAAATAGCCTCAAAACGTCCCCGTGGGTGGCACCAACACCTCCCATGGGACAAATGTAACTCGTAGGAACTGACCCCGCAGCCACGGGACTCCCGGTTTGAGAATAGACGGTAATTTTCATATTTCTAGAGTTAGGCTTAAAAACATGGCGTTAGAGGGTGAAACCCGAAATAGCCCCGGAACGTCCCCGTGGGTGGCACCAACACCTCCCACGGGACCAATGTAACTCGCAGGAACTGACCCCGTAGCCGCGGTACTCCCGATTTGAGAATACGACGGTAATTTTCATATTTCTAGACTTAGGCTTAAAAACATGGCGTTAGAGGGTGAAAACCCGAAATAGCCCCCGAACGTCCCCGTGGGTTTAACCAACACCTCCCACGGGACCAATGTAACTCGTCGGAACTAAACCTGCAGCCGCGCGACTCCCGGTTTTAGAATACGACGGTAATTTGAATATTTCTAGAATTAGGCTTAAAAACATGGCGTTAGAGGGTAAAAACCCAAAACAGCCCCCGTACGTCCCCGTGAGTGGCACCAACACCTCCCACGGGACCAATGTAACTCGTAGGAACTGAACCTGCAGCCGCGGGACTCCCGGTTTTAGAATACGATGGTAATTTGCATATTTTTACACTTAGGCGTAAGAACATGGCGTTAGAGTGTGATAACTCAAAACAGCCACCAAACATCCCCATGGGTGGCACTAACACCTCCCACGGGACCAATGTAACTCGTAGGAACTGACCCCGCAGCCGCGCAACTCCCGGTTTGAGAATACAATGATAATTTTTATATTTCTAGACTTAGGCTTAAAAAATGGCGTTAGTGGGTGAAAACCCGAAACAGCCCCCGTACGTCCCCGTGGGTGGCACCAACACCTCCCACGGGACCAATGTAAATCGTAGGAACTGACCCTGCAGCCATGGGACTCCCGATTTCAGAATACGATGGTAATTTGCATATTTCTTGACTTAGGCTTAAAAACATGGCGTTAGAGGGTGAAAAGTCAAAATAGCCCCGAAACGTCCCCGTGGGTGGCACCAACACCTCCCATGGGACAAATGTAACTCGTAGGAACTGACCCCGCAGCCACGGGACTCCCGGTTTGAGAATAGACGGTAATTTTCATATTTCTAGAGTTAGGCTTAAAAACATGGCGTTAGAGGGTGAAACCCGAAATAGCCCCGGAACGTCCCCGTGGGTGGCACCAACACCTCCCACGGGACCAATGTAACTCGCAGGAACTGACCCCGTAGCCGCGGGACTCCCGATTTGAGAATACGACGGTAATTTTAATATTTCTAGACTTAGGCTTAAAAACATGGCGTTAGAGGGTGAAAACCCGAAATAGCCCCCGAACGTCCCCGTGGGTGGAACCAACACCTCCCACGGGACCAATGTAACTCGTCGGAACTGATCCCGCAGCCGCGGGACTCCCGGATTGAGAATACGACGGTAATTTGCAAATATCTAGACATAGGCTTAAAAACATGTCGTTAGAGGGTGAGAACTCGAAACATCCCCCAAACGTTCCCGTGGGTGGCACCAACACCTCCCACGGGACAAATGTAACTCGTAGGAACTGACCCCGTAGTCGCGAGACTCCCGGTTTTAGAATACGACGGTAATTTGCATATTTTTAGACTTAGGCTTAAAAATTAAGCGTTAGAGGGTGAGAACTCAGAACAGCCACCAAACGTCCCCATGGGTGGCACTAACACCTCCCACGGGACCAATGTAACTCGTAGGAACTGACCCCGCAGCCGCGCAACTCCCGGTTTGAGAATACGACGATAATTTGTATATTTCGAGACTTAGGCTTAAAAACATGGCGTTAGAGGGTGAAAACCCGAAACAGCCCCCGTACGTCCCCGTGGGTGGCACCAACACCTCCCACGGGACCAATGTAAATCGTAGGAACTGACCCTGCATCCATGGGACTCCCGATTTCAGAATACGATGGTAATTTGCATATTTCTTGACTTAGGCTTAAAAACATGGCGTTAGAGGGTGAAATGTCAAAATAGCCCCGAAACGTCCCAGTGGGTGGCACCAACACCTCCCATGGGACAAATGTAACTCGTAGGAACTGACCCCGCAGCCACGGGACTCCCGGTTTAAGAATAGACGGTAATTTTCATAGTTCTAGAGTTAGGCTTAAAAACATGGCGTTAGAGGGTGAAACCCGAAATAGCCCCGGAACGTCCCCGTGGGTGGCACCAACACCTCCCACGGGACCAATGTAACTCGCAGGAACTGACCCCGTAGCCGCGGAACTCCCGATTTGAGAATACGACGGTAATTTTCATATTTCTAGACTTAGGCTTAAAAACATGGCGTTAGAGGGTGAAAACCCGAAATAGCCCCCGAACGTCCCCGTGGGTGGAACCAACACCTCCCACAGGACCAATGTAACTCGTCGGAACTAAACCTGCAGCCGCGCGACTCCCGGTTTTAGAATACGACGGTAATTTGAATATTTCTAGAATTAGGCTTAAAAACATGGCGTTAGAGGGTGAAAACCCAAAACAGCCCCCGTACGTCCCCGTGGGTGGCACCAACACCTCCCACGGGACCAATGTAACTCGTAGGAACTGAACCTGCAGCCGCGGGACTCCCGGTTTTAGAATACGATGGTAATTTCCATATTTCTACACTTAGGCTTAAGAACATGGCGTTAGAGGGTGAAAACTCAAAATAGCCCCCAAACGTCCCGTGGGTGGCACCAACACCTCCCACGCGACAAATGTAACTCGTAGGAACTGACCCCGCAGCCGCGGGACTCCCGATTTGAGAATATGACGGTAATTTGCATATTTCGGGACTTAGGTGTAAAAACATGGCGTTAGAGGGTGAAAACCTAAAATAGCCCCCGAACGTCCCCGTGGGTGGCACCAACACCTCCCACGGGACCAATGTAACTGGTAGGAACTGACCCCGCAGTCGCGGGACTCTCGGATTGAGAATACGACGGTAATTTGAAAATTTCTAGACTTAGGATTAAAAACATGGCGTTAGAGGGTGAAAACTCAAAATAGCACCAAAACGTCCCCGTGGGTGGTACCAACACCTCCCACGGGACAAATGTAACTCGTAGGAACTGACCCCGCAGTCGCGGGACTCCCGGATAGAGAATACGACGGTAATTTGAAAATTTCTAGACTTAGGCTTAAAAACATGGCGTTAGAGGGTGAGAACTCGAAACAGCCACCGAACGTCCCTGTGGGTATCACCAACACCTCCCACGGGACCAATGTAACTCGTAGGATCTGACCCCGTAGCTGCGCGACTACCGATTCGAGAATACGACGGTAATTTGTATATTTCTAGACTTAGGCTTAAAAACATGGTGTTAGAGGGTGAAAACCCAAAACAGCCCCCGAATGTCCCCGTGGGTGGCACCAACACCTCCCACGGGACCAATGTAACTCGTAGAAACTGACCCCTCAGCCGCGGGACTCCCGATTTGAGAATACGACGGTAATTTGCATAATTCGGGACTTTGGAATAAAAACATGGCGTTCGAGGTTGAGAACTCGAAACAGCCCCCAAACCTCCCCGTGGGTGGCACCAACACCTCCCACGGGACCAATGTAACTCGCAGGAACTGACCCCGTAGCCGCGGGACTCCCGATTTGAGAATACGACGGTAATTTTCATATTTCTAGACTTAGGCTTAAAAACATGGCGTTAGAGGGTGAAAACCTGAAATAGCCCCCGAACGTCCCCGTGGGTGGAACCAACACCTCCCACGGGACTAATGTAACTCGTCGGAACTAAACCTGCAGCCGCGCGACTCCCGGTTTGAGAATACGACGGTAATTTGCATATCTCTAGAATTAGGCTTAAAAACATGGCGTTAGAGGGTGAAAACCCAAAACAGCCCCCGTACATCCGCGTGGGTGGCACCAACACCTCCCACGGGACCAATGTAACTCGTAGGAACTGAACCTGCAGCCGCGGGACTCCCGGTTTCAGAATACGATGGTAATTTGCATATTTCTACACTTAGGCTTAAAAACATGGCGTTAGAGGGTGAAAACTCAAAATAGCCCCCAAACGTCCCGTGGGTGGCACCAACACCTCCCATGCGACAAATGTAACTCGTAGGAACTGACCCCGCAGCCGCGGGACTCCCGGTTTGAGAATAGACGGTAATTTTCATATCTCTAGAGTTAGGCTTAAAAACATGGCGTTAGAGGGTGAAAACCCGAAATAGCCCCCGAACGTCCCCGTGGGTGGCACCAACACCTCCCACGGGACCAATGTAACTCGTAGGAACTGACCCCGTAGCCGCGGGACTCCCGGATTGAGAATACGACGGTAGTTTGTAAATTTCAAGACTTAGGATTAAAAACATGGCGTTAGAGGGTGAGAACTCGAAACACCCCCCGAACGTCACCATGGGTGGCACCAAAACCTCCCACGGGACCAATGTAACTCGTAGGAACTGACCCCGCAGCCGCGGGACTCCCAGTTTTAGAATACGACGGTAAATTGCATATTTATAGACTTAGGCTTAAAAACATGGTGTTAGAGGGTGAGAATTCGAAACAGCCACCGAATGCCCCCGTGGGTGGCACCAACACCTCCCACGGGACCAATGTAAGTCGTAGGAACAGACCTCGCAGCCGCGGGACTCACGGTTTAAGAATACGACGGTAATTTTCATATTTCTAGACTTAGTCTTAAAAACATGGCGTTAGAGGGTGAGAACTCGAAACAGCCACCGAACGTCCCTGTGGGTATCACCAACACCTCCCACGGGACCAATACGATGGTAATTTGTAAATTTCTAGACTTATGCTTAAAAACATGGCGTTAGAGGGTGAAAACCTAAAATAGCCCCCAACACCTCCCACGGGACCAATGTAACTCGTAGAAACTGACCCCGCAGCCGCGGGACTCCCTATTTGAGAATACGATGCTAATTTGCATATTTCGGGACTTAGGCGTAAAAACATGGCGTTCGAGGGTGAGAACTCGAAACAGCCCCCGAACCTCACCGTGGGTGGCACCAACACCTCCGACGGGACCAATGTAACTCGTACGAACTGACCCCATAGCCGCAGGACTCCCGGTTTGAGAATATGACGGTAATTTGCATATTTCTAGACATAGGCTTAAAAACATGGCCTTAGAGGGTGAAAACTCAAAATAGCCACAAAACGTCCCCGTGGGTGGCACCAACACCTCCCACGGGACAAATGTAACTCGTAGGAACTGACCCCGCAGCCGCGGGACTCCCGGTTTGAGAATATGACGGTAATTTTCATATTTCTAGACTTATGCTTAAAAACATGGCGTTAGAGGGTGAAAACCTAAAATAGCCCCCGAACGTCCCCGTGGGTGGCACCAACACCTCCCACGGGACCAATGTAACTGGTAGGAACTGACCCCGCAGCCGCGGGACTCTCGGATTGAGAATACGACGGTAATTTGCAAATTTCTAGACTTAGGATTAAAAACATGGCGTTAGAGGGTGAGAACTGGAAATAGCCCCCGAACGTCCTCGTGGGTGGTACCAAAACCACCCACGGGACCGATGCAACTCGTAGGAACTGACTCCGCAGTCCTGGACTCCCGGTTTTAGAATACGATGGTAATTTGCATATTTATATACTTAGGCTTAAAAACATGGTGTTAGAGGGTGAGAACTCGAAACTGCCACCGAACGTCCTCGTGGGTGGCACCAACAACTCCCACGAGACCAATGTAACTCGTAGGAACTGACCCCGTAGTCGCGGGACTCCCGGTTTTTTAATACAACGGTAATTTTCATATTTCTAGACTTAGGCATAAAAACATGGCGTTAGAGGGTGAGAACTCGAAACAGCCACTGAACTTCCCCGTGGGTGGCACCAACACCTCCCACGGGACCAATGTAACTCTTAGGAACTTACCCCGCAGCCGCGGGACTCCAGGTTTGAGAATACGACGGTAATTTGCAAATTTCTAAACTTAGGCTTAAAAACATGGCGTTAGAGGGTGAGAACTCGAAACAGCCACCGAACGTTCCCATGGGTGGCACCAACACCTTCCACGGGACTAATGTAACTCGTAGGAACTGTCCCCGCAGCCGCGTGACTTCCGGTTTGAGAATACGATGGTAATTTGTATACTTCGAGACTTAGGCTTAAAATCATGGCGTTAGAGGGTGAAAACCTGAAACAGCCCCCGTACGTCCCCGTGGTTGGCACCAACACCTCCCACGGGACCAATGTAACTCGTAGGAACTGACCCCGCAGCCGCGGGACTCCCGGTTTGAGAATACGATGGTAATTTGCGTATTTCTAGACTTAGGCTTAAAAACATAGCATTAGAGGGTGAAAACTCAAAATAGCCCCCAAACGTCCCCGTGGGTGGCACCAACACCTCCCACGGGACAAATGTAACTCATAGGAACTGACCCCGCAGCCGCGGGGCTCCCGGTTTGAGAATACGACGGTAATTTTCATATTTCTAAACTTAGGCATAAAAACATGGCGTTAGAGGGTGAAGACCTGAAATAGTCCCCGCAAGTCCCCGTGGGTGGCACCAACACCTCCCACGGGACCAATATAACTCGTAGGAACTGACCCCGTAGCCGCGGGACTCCCGGATTGAGAATACGACGGTAATTTGCATATTTCTACACTTAGGCATAAAAACATCGCGTTAGAGGGTGAGAACTCGAAACAGCCATTGAACTTCCCCGTGGGTGGCACCAACACCTCCCACGGGACAAATGTAACTCGTAGGAATAGACCACGCAGTCGCGGGACTCTTGGTTTTAGAATACGACGGTAATTTGCATATTTCTAAACTTAGGCTTAAAAACATGGCGGTAGAGGGTGAGAACTCGAAACAGCCCCCGAACGTCCCTGTGGGTGGCACCAACACCTCCCACGGGACCAATATAACTCGTAGGAACTGGCCCCGTAGCCGCGGGAATCCCTGATTGAGAATACGACTGTAATTTGCATATTGCTACACTTAGGCATAAAAACATGGCGTTAGAGGGTAAGAACTCGAAACAGCCACTGAACTTCCCCGTGGGTGGCACCAACACCTCCCACGAGACAAATGTAACTCGTAGGAACTGACCCCGCAGCCGCGGGAGTCCAGGTTTGAGAATATGATGGTAATTTGCAAATTTCTAGACTTAGGCTTAAAAAATGGCGTTAGAGGGTGAGAACTCGAGACAGCCACCGAACGTCCCCGTGAGTGGAACCAATACCTCCCACGGGACCAATGTAACTCGTAGGAACGGACCTCGTAGTCGCGTGACTCCCGGATTTAGAATACGACTATAATTTGCATATTTCTGGACTTAGGCTTAAAAAAATGGCGTTAGAGGGTGAAAACCCGAAATAGCCCCCGAACATCCCCGTGGGTGGCACCAAGACCTCCCACGGGACAAATGTAACTCGGAGGAAATGACCCCGCAGTCGTGGGACTCCCGATTTGAGAATTCGACGATAATTTTCAAATTTCTATAAACGTCCCCGTGGTTGGCACCAACACCTCCCACGGGACTAGTGTAACTCGTAGGAACTGACCCCGCAGCCGCGGGACTCCCGGTTTGAGAATACTATGGTAATTTGCATATTTGTAGACTTAGGCTTAAAGACATGGCGTTAGAGGGTGAAAACCCGAAACAGCCCCCGTACGTCCCCGTGGGTGGCACCAACACCTCCCACGGGACCAATGTAACTCGTAGGAACTGACCCCGCAGCCACGGGACTCCCGGTTTTAGAATACGACGGTAAATTGAATATTTCTAGAATTAGGCTTAAAAACATGGCGTAAGAGGGTGAGAACTCGAAAAAGCCTCCGAACGTCCCCGTGGGTGTCACCAACACCTCCCACGGGACCAATGTAACTCGTAGGAACTGACCCCGTAGCCGCGGGACTCCCGGTTTTAGAATACGACGGTAAATTGAATATTTCTAGACTTAGGCTTAAAAACATGACGTTGGAGGGTGAGAACTCGAAACAGCCACCGAACGTCCCCGTGGGTGTCACCAACACCTCCCACGGGACCAATGTAACTCGTAGGAACGGACCTCGTAGTCGCGTGACTCCCGGTTTTAGAATACGACGGTAATTTGCATATTTCTGGACTTTGGCTTAAAAAAATGGCGTTAGAGGGTGAAAACCCGAAATAGCCCCCGAACATCCCCGTGGGTGGCACCAAGACCTCCCACGGGACAAATGTAACTCGGAGGAAATGACCCCGCAGCCGTGGGACTCCCGATTTGAGAATTCGACGGTAATTTTCAAATTTCTATAAACGTCCCCGTGGTTGGCACGAACACCTCCCACGGGACTAGTGTAACTTGTAGGAACTGACACTACTGCCGCGGGACTCCCAGTTTTAGAATACGACCGTAATTTGCATATTTCTATACTTAGGCTTAAAAACATGGCGTTAGACGGTGAGAACTCGAAATAGACCCCGAACGTCCCCGTGGGTGGAACCAACACCTCCGACGGGACAAATATAACTCGTAGGAACTGACCCCGTAGCCGCGGGACTCCCGGATTGAGAATACGACGGTAATTTGCATATTTCTACACTAGGCATAAAAACATGGCGTTAGTGGGTGAGAACGCGAAACAGCCACTGAACTTCCCCGTGGGTGGCACCAACACCTCCCACGGGACAAATGTAACTCTTAGGAACTTACCCCGCAGTCGCGGGACTACCGGTTTTAGAATACGACGGTAAATTGAATATTTCTAGACTTAGGCTTAAAAACATGACGTTAGAGGGTGAGAACTCGAAACAGCCACCGAACGTCCCCGTGGGTGTCACCAACACCTCCCACGGGACCAATGTAACTCGTAGGAACGGACCTCGTAGTCGCGTGACTCCCGGTTTTAGGATACGACGGTAATTTGCACATTTCTATACTTAGGCTTAAAAAAATGGCGTTAGAGGGTAAAAACCCGAAATAGCCCCCGAACATCCCCGTGGGTGGCACCAAGACCTCCCACGGGACAAATGTAACTCGGAGGAAATGACCCCGCAGCCGTGGGACTCCCGATTTGAGAATTCGACGTTAATTTTCAAATTTCTATACTTAGGCTTAAAAACAAGATGTTAGAGGGTGAGAACTCGAAACAGCCACCGAACGTCCCCGTGGTTGGCACCAAAACCTCCCACGGGACTAGTGTAACTCGTAGGAACTGACACTACTGCCGCGGGACTCCCGGTTTGAGAATACGATGCTAATTTGCATATTTCTTGACTTAGGCTTAAAAACATGACGTTAGAGGGTGAAAACACGAAACAGCCCCCGAACGTCCCCGTGGGCGGCACCAACACCTCTCACGGGACCAATGTAACTCGTAGGAACAGATCCCGCAGTCGCGGGACTCCCGATTTGAGAATACGACGGTAATTTGCATATTTATAGACCTAGGGTTAAAAATATGGCGCTAAAGGGTGAAAACCCAAAACAGCCCTCGAACATCCCCGTGGGTGGCACCAAGACCTCCCACGGGACCAATGTAACTCGTAGGAACTGACCCCGTAGCCGCGGGACTCCCGATTTGAGAATACGACGGTAATTTGCATATCTCTAGACTTAGGCTTAAAAACATGGCGTTAGAGGGTGAAAACCAGAAACAGCCCCCGAACGTCACCGTGGGTGGCACCAACACCTCCCACGGGACCAATATAACTCGTAGGAACTGACCCCGTAGCCGCGGGACTCCCGGATTGAGAATACGACGGTAACTTGCATATTTCTACACTTAAGCATAAAAACAAGGCGTTAGAGGGTGAGAACCCGAAACAGCACCCGAACGTCCTCGTGGGTGGCACCAGTACCTCCCACGGGACAAATGTAACTCGTAGGAACTGACCCCGCAGCCGCGGGACTCCCGGTTTGAGAATACTACAGTAATTTGCATATTTGTAGACTTAGGCTTAAAGACATGGCGTTAGAGGGTGAAAACCCGAAACAGCCCCCGTACGTCCCCGTGGGTGGCACCAACACCTCCCACGGGACCAATGTAACTCCTAGGAACTGACCCCGCAGCCACGGGACTCCCGGTTTTAGAATACGACGGTAAATTGAATATTTCTAGACTTAGGCTTAAAAACATGGCGTAAGAGGGTGAGAACTCGAAACAGCCTCCGAACGTCCCCGTGGGTGTCACCAACACCTCCCACGGGACCAATGTAACTCGTAGGAACGGACCTCGTAGTCGCGTGACTCCCGGTTTTAGAATACGACGGTAATTTTCATATTTCTGGACTTAGGCTTAAAAACATGGCGTTAGAGGGTGAAAACCCGAAATAGCCCCCGAACATCCCCGTGGGTGGCACCAAGACCTCCCACGGGACAAATGTAACTCGGAGGAAATGACCCTGCAGCCGTGGGACTCCTGATTTGAGAATTCGACCGTAATTTTAAAATTTCTATACTTAGGCTTAAAAACATGGTCTTAGAGGGTGAGAACTCGAAACAGCCACCGAACTTCCCCGTGGTTGGCACCAACACCTCCCATGGGACTAGTTTAACTCGTAGGAACTGACACTACTGCCGCGGGACTCCCGGTATGAGAATACGATGGTAATTTGCATATTTCTAGACTTAGGCTTAAAAACATGACGTTAGAGGGTAAATACTCGAAATAGCCCCCGAACGTCCCCGTGGGTGGCACCAACACCTCTCATGGGACCAATATAACTCGTAGGAACTGACCCCGCAGTCGCGGGACTCCCGATTTGAGAATACAATGGTAATTTTCATATTTCTAGACTTAGGCTTAAAAACATGGCGTTAGAGGGTGAAAACCCGAAATAGCCTCCAAACGTCCCCGTGGGAGGCACCAACACCTCCCACGGGACCAATATAACTGGTAGGAACTGACCCCGTAGCCACGGGACTCCCGGATTGAGAATACGACGGTAATTTGCAAATTTCTAGACTTAGGCTTAAAAACATGGCTGTAGAGGGTGAGAAGTCGAAACAGCCCCCGAACATCCCCGTGGGTGGCACCAACACGTCCCACGGGACCAATGTAACTCGTAGGAACTGACCCCGTAGCCGCGGGACTCTTGGTTAGAGAATACGACGGTAATTTGCATATTTCTAGACTTAAGCAAAACATGGCGTTTGAGGGTGAGATCTCGAAACAGCCCTCGAACGTCCTTGTGGGTGGCACCAACACATCCCACAGGACCAATGTCACTCGTTGGAACTGAGCCCGTAGCTGCGGGACTCCCGGATTGAGAATACGACGGTAATTTGCGTATTTCTACACTTAGGCATAAAAACATGGCGTTAGAGGGTGAGAACTCAAAAATGCAACTGAACTTCCCCGTGGATGGCACCAACACCTCCCACGGGACAAATGTAACTCGTAGGAACTGACCCCGCAGTCGCGGGACTCCCGGTTTCAGAATACGATGGTAATTTGCATATTTCTAGACTTAGGCTTAAAAATATGGTGTTAGAGGGTGAAAAACCGAAATAGCCCCCGAACATCCCCGTGGGTGGCACCAAGACCTCCCACTGGACCAATGTAACTCGGAGGAAATGACCCCGCAGCCGCGGGACTCCCGATTTGAGAATTCGACGGTAATTTGCAAATTTCTATACTTAGGCTTAAAAATATGGTGTTGAGGGTGAGAACTCGAAACAGCCCCCGAACGTCCCCGTGGTGGCACCAACACCTCTCACGGGACAAATGTAACTCATAGGAACTGACCCCGCAGTCGCGGGACTCCCGATTTGAGAATACAACGGTAATTTACATATTTATAGACTTAGGGTTAAAAATATGGCGCTAGAGGGTGAAAACCCGAAATAACCCTCGAACATCCCCGTGGGTGGCACCAAGACCTCCCACGGGACCAATGTAACTCGTAGGAACAGACCCCGTAGCCGCGGGACTCCCGGTTGGAGAATACGATGGTAGTTTGCATATTTCGAGACTTAGGCTTAAAAACATGGCGTTAGAGGGTGAAAACATGAAACATCCCCCGAATGTCACCGTGGGTGGCACCAACACCTCCCACGGGACCAATGTAACTCGTAGGAACTGACCCTGCAGCCGCGGGACACCCGGTTTGAGCATACGACGGTAATTTTCAAATTTCTAGACTTAGGCTTAAAAACATGGCGTTAGAGGATGAGAACTCGAAACAGCCACCGAACGCTCCCGTGGGAGGTACCAACACCTCCCACGGGACCAATGTAACTCATAGGAACTAACCCCGCAGCCGCGGGACTCCCGGTTTTAGAATACGACGGTAATTTGCATATTTCTACACTTAGGCTTAAAAACATGGCGTTAGAGGGTGAAAACCCGAAACACCATCGGAACGTCCCCGTGGGTGGCACCAACACCTCCCAGGGGACCAATGTAACTCGTAGGACCTGACCCCGCAGCCGCGGGACTCTTGGTTGGAGAATACGACGGTAATTTGCATATTTCTAGACTTAAGCAAAACATGGCGTTTGAGGGTGAGATCTCGAAACAGCCCTCGAACGTCCTTGTGGGTGGCACCAACACATCCCACAGGACCAATGTAACTCGTCGGAACTGACCCCGTACCCGCGGGACTCCCGATTTGAGAATACGACAGTAATTTTGAAATTTCTAGACTTAGGCTTAAAAACATGGCGTTAGAGGAAGACAACTCGAAACAGCCACCGAACTTCCCCGTGGGAGGCACCAACACCTCCCACGGGACAAATGTAGCTCGTAGGAACTGACCTCGCAGCCGCGGGATTCCCGGTTTGAGAATACGACGGTAATTTTCATATTTCTAGACTTAGGCTTAAAAGCATGGCATTAGAGGATGAAAACCGGAAATAGCCTCCAAACGTCCCCGTGGGTGGCACCAACACCTCCCACGGGACCAATGTAACTGGTAGGAACTGACCCCGTAGCCACGGGACTCCCGGATTGAGAATACGACGGTAATTTGCAAATTTCTAGACTTAGGCTTATAAACATGGCTGTAGAGGGTGATAAGTCGAAACAGCCCCTGAACATCCCCGTGGGTGGCACCAACACCTACCACGGGACCAATGTAACTCGTAGGAACTGATCCCGTAGCCGCGGGACTCTTGGTTGGAGAATACGACAGTAATTTGCATATTTCTAGACTTAAGCAAAACATGGCGTTTGAGGGTGAGATCTCGAAACAGCCCTCGAACGTCCTTGTGGGTGGCACCAACACATCCCACAGGACCAAAGTAACTCGTAGGAACTGAGCCCATAGCCGCGGGACTCCCGGATTGAGAATACGACGGTAATTTGCATATTTCTACACTTAGGCATAAAAACATGGCGTTCGAGGGTGAGAACTCAAAAATGCCACGGAACTTCCCCGTGGATGGCACCAACACCTCCCACGGGACAAATGTAACTCGTAGGAACTGACCCCGCAGTCGCGGGACTCCCGGTTTCAGAATACGATGGTAATTTGCATATTTCTAGACTTAGGCTTAAAAATATGGCGTTAGAGGGTGAAAAACCGAAATAGCCCCCGAACATCCCCGTGGGTGGCACCAAGACCTCCCACTGGACCAATGTAACTCGGAGGAAATGACCCCGCAGCCGCGGGACTCCCGATTTGAGAATTCGACGGTAATTTGCAAATTTATATACTTAGGCTTAAAAACATGGTGTTGAGGGTGAGAACTCGAAACAGCCACCGAACGTCCCCGTGGTTGGCACCAACACCTCCCACGGGACTAGTGTAACTCGTAGGAACTGACACTACTGCCGCGGGAATCCCGATTTGAGAATACGATGATAATTTTCATATTTCTATACTTAGGCTTAAAAACATGGCGTTAGAGGGTGAAAACTCGAAACAGCCCCCGAACGTCCCCGTGGGTGGCACCAACACCTCTCACGGGACAAATGTAACTCGTAGGAACTGATCCCGCAGTCGCGGGACTCCCGATTTGAGAATACGACGGTAATTTACATATTTATAGACTTAGGGTTAAAAATATGGCGCTAGAGGGTGAAAACCCGAAACAACCCTCGAACATCCCCGTGGGTGGCAAAAAGACCTCCCACGGGACCAATGTAACTCGTAGGAACTGACCCCGTAGCCGCGGGACTCCCGGTTGGAGAATAGGATGGTAGTTTGCATATTTCGAGACCTAGGCTTAAAAACATGGCGTTAGAGGGTGAAAACATGAAACAGCCCCCGAACGTCACCGTGGGTGGCACCAACACCTCCCACGGGACCAATGTAACTCGTAGGAACTGACCCTGCAGTCGCGGGACACCCGGTTTGAGAATACGACGGTAATTTTCAAATTTCTAGACTTAGGCTTAAAAACATGGCGTTAGAGGATGAGAACTCGAAACAGCCACCGAACGTTCCCGTGGGAGGTACCAACACCTCCCACGGGACCAATGTAACTCATAGGAACTAACCCCGCAGCCGCGGGACTCCCGGTTTTAGAATACGACGGTAATTTGCATATTTCTACACTTAGGCTTAAAATCATGGCGTAGAGGGTGAAAACCCGAAACACCACCGGAACGTCCCCGTGGGTGGCACCAACACCTCCCAGGGGACCAATGTAACTCGTAGGACCTGACCCCGCAGCCGCGGGACTCTTGGTTGGAGAATACGACGGTAATTTGCATATTTCTAGACTTAAGCAAAACATGGCGTTTGAGGGTGAGATCTCGAAACAGCCCTCGAACGTCCTTGTGGGTGGCACCAACACATCCCACAGGACCAATGTAACTCGTCGGAACTGACCCCGTACCCGCGGGACTCCCGATTTGAGAATACGACAGTAATTTTGAAATTTCTAGACTTAGGCTTAAAAACATGGCGTTAGAGGAAGAGAACTCGAAACAGCCACCGAACTTCCCCGTGTGAGGCACCAACACCTCCCACGGGACAAATGTAGCTTGTAGGAACTGACCCCGCAGCCGCGGGATTCCCGGTTTGAGAATACGACGGTAATTTTCATATTTCTAGACTTAGGCTTAAAAACATGGCGTTAGAGGATGAAAACCAGAAATAGATTCCAAACGTCCCCGTGGGTGGCACCAACACCTCCCACGGGACCAATATAACTGGTAGGAACTGACCCCGTAGCCACGGGACTCCCGGATTGAGAATACGACGGTAATTTGCAAATTTCTAGACTTAGGCTTAAAAACATGGCTGTAGAGGGTGATAAGTCGAAACAGCCCCCTAACATCCCCGTGGGTGGCACCAACACCTACCACGGGACCAATGTAACTTGTAGGAACTTACCCCGTAGCCGCGGGACTCTTGGTTGGAGAATACGACAGTAATTTGCATATTTCTAGACTTAAGCAAAACATGGCGTTTGAGGGTGAGATCTCGAAACAGCCCTCGAACGTCCTTGTGGGTGGCACCAACACATCCCACAGGACCAAAGTAACTCGTAGGAACTGAGCCCATAGCCGCGGGACTCCCGGATTGAGAATACGACGGTAATTTGCATATTTCTACACTTAGGCATAAAAACATGGCGTTAGAGGGTGAGAACTCAAAAATGCCACTGAACTTCCCCGTGGATGGCACCAACACCTCCCACGGGACAAATGTAACTCGTAGGAACTGACCCCGCAGTCGCGGGACTCCCGGTTTCAGAATACGATGGTAATTTGCATATTTCTAGACTTAGGCTTAAAAATATGGCGTTAGAGGGTGAAAAACCGAAATAGCCCCCGAACATCCCCGTGGGTGGCACCAAGACCTCCCACTGGACCAATGTAACTCGGAGGAAATGACCCCGCTGCCGCGGGACTCCCGATTTGAGAATTCGACGGTAATTGGCAAATTTATATACTTAGGCTTAAAAACATGGTGTTGAGGGTGAGAACTCGAAACAGCCACCGAACGTCCCCGTGGTTGGCACCAACACCTCCCACGGGACTAGTGTAACTCGTAGGACCTGACACTACTGCCGCGGGAATCCCGATTTGAGAATACGATGATAATTTTCATATTTCTATACTTAGGTTTAAAAACATGGCGTTAGAGGGTGAAAACTCGAAACAGCCCCCGAATGTCCCTGTGGGTGGCACCAACACCTCTCACGGGACAAATGTAACTCGTAGGAACTGACCCCGCAGTCGCGGGACTCCCGATTTGAGAATACGATGGTAATTTACATATTTATAAACTTAGGGTTAAAAATATGGCGCTAGAGGGTGAAAACCCGAAACAACCCTCGAACATCCCCGTGGGTGGCACCAAGACCTCCCACGGGACCAATGTAACTCGTAGGAACTGGCCCCGTAGCCGCGGGACTCCCGGTTGGAGAATACGATGGTAGTTTGCATATTTCGAGACTTAGGCTTAAAAACATGGCGTTAGAGGGTGAAAACACGAAACAGCCCCCGAACGTCACCGTGGGCGGCACCAACACCTCCCAGGGACCAATGTAACTCGTAGGAACTAACCCTGCAGCCGCGGGACACCCGGTTTGAGCATACGACGGTAATTTCCAAGTTTCTAGACTTAGGCTTAAAAACATGGCGTTAGAGGGTGAAAACTCGAAACAGCCACCGAACGTCACCGTGGGTGGCACCAACACCTCCCACGGGACCAATGTAACTCGTAGGAACTAACCCTGCATCCGCGGGACACCCGGTTTGAGCATACGACGGTAATTTTCAAGTTTCTAGACTTAGGCTTAAAAACATGGCGTTAGAGGATGAGAACTCGAAACAGCCACCGAACGTTCCCGTGGGAGGTACCAACACCTCCCACGGGACCAATGTAACTCATAGGAGCTAACCCCGCAGCTGCGAGACTCCCGGTTTTAGAATACGATGATAATTTGCATATTTCAACACTTAGGCTTAAAAACATGGCGTTAGAGGGTGAAAACCCGAAACACCACCGGAACGTCCCCGTGGGTGGGACCAACACCTCCCAGGGGACCAATGTAACTCGTAGGACCGGACCCCGCAGCCGCAGGACTCTTGCTTGGAGAATACGACGGTAATTTGCATATTTCTAGACTTAAGCAAAACATGGCGTTTGAGGGTTAGATCTCGAAACAGCCCTCGAACATCCTTGTGGGTGGCACCAACACATCCCACAGGACCAATGTAACTCGTCGGAACTGACCCCGTAGCCGCGGGACTCCCGATTTGAGAATACGACAGTAATTTTGAAATTTCTAGACTTAGGCTTAAAAACATGGCGTTAGAGGAAGAGAACTCGAAACAGCCACCGAACTTTCCCGTGTGAGGCACCAACACCTCCCACGGGACGAATGTAGCTCGTAGGAACTGACCCCGCAGCCGCGGGATTCCCGGTTTGAGAATACGATGGTAATTTTCATATTTCTGGACTTAGGCTTAAAAACATGGCGTTAGAGGGTGAAAACCCGAAATAGCCTCCAAACGTCCCCGTGGGTGGCACCAACACCTCCCACGAGACAAATATAACTGGTAGGAACTAACCCCGTAGCCACGGGACTCCCGGATTTAGAATACGACGGTAATTTGCAAATTTCTAGACTTAGGCTTAAAAACATGGCTGTAGAGGGTGATAAGTGGAAACAGCCCCCGAACATCCCCATGGGTGGCACCAACACCTCCCACGGGACCAATGTAACTCGTAGGAACTGACCCCGCAGTCGCGGGACTCCCGGTTTTAAAATACAACGGTAAATTGCATATTTTTAGACTTAGGGTTAAAAACATGGCGTTAGAGGGTGAGAACTCGAAACAGCCACCGAACGTCCACGTGGGAGGCACCAACACCTCCCACGGGACAAATGTAACTCGTAGGAACTGACCCCGCAGTCGCGGGACTCCCGGTTTCAGAATACGATGGTAATTTGCATATTTCTAGACTTAGGCTTAAAAATATGGCGTTTGAGGGTGAAAAACCGAAATACCCCCCGAACATCCCCGTGGGTGGCACCAAGACCTCCCACTGGACCAATGTAACTCGGAGGAAATGACCCCGCTGCCGCGGGACTCCCGATTTGAGAATTCGACGGTAATTAGCAAATTTATATACTTAGGCTTAAAAACATGGTGTTGAGGGTGAGAACTCGAAACAACCACCGAACGTCCCCGTGGTTGGCACCAACACCTCCCACGGGACTAGTGTAACTCGTAGGAACTGACACTACTGCCGCGGGAATCCCGATTTGAGAATACGATGATAATTTTCATATTTCTATACTTAGGTTTAAAAACATGGCGTTAGAGGGTGAAAACTCGAAACAGCCCCCGAATGTCCCCGTGGGTGGCACCAACACCTCTCACGGGACAAATGTAACTCGTAGGAACTGACCCCGCAGTCGCGGGACTCCCGATTTGAGAATACGATGGTAATTTACATATTTATAGACTTAGGGTTAAAAATATGGCGCTAGAGGGTGAAAACCCGAAACAACCCTCGAACATCCCCGTGGGTGGCACCAAGACCTCCCACGGGACCAATGTAACTCGTAGTAACTGGCCCCGTAGCCGCGGGACTCCCGGTTGGAGAATACGATGGTAGTTTGCATATTTCGAGACTTAGGCTTAAAAACATGGCGTTAGAGGGTGAAAACACGAAACAGCCCCCAAACGTCACCGTGGGTGGCACCAACACCTCCCACGGGACCAATGTAACTCGTAGGAACTAACCCTGCAGCCGCGGGACACCCGGTTTGAGCATACGACGGTAATTTTCAAGTTTCTAGACTTAGGCTTAAAAACATGGCGTTAGAGGGTGAAAACTCGAAATAGCCACCGAACGTCACCGTGGGTGGCACCAACACCTCCCACGGGACCAATGTAACTCGTAGGAACTAACCCTGCATCCGCGGGACACCCGGTTTGAGCATACGACGGTAATTTTCAAGTTTCTAGACTTAGGCTTAAAAACATGGCGTTAGAGGATGAGAACTCGAAACAGCCACCGAACGTTCCCGTGGGAGGTACCAACACCTCCCACGGGACCAATGTAACTCATAGGAGCTAACCCCGCAGCTGCGAGACTCCCGGTTTTAGAATACGATGATAATTTGCATATTTCAACACTTAGGCTTAAAAACATGGCGTTAGAGGGTGAAAACCCGAAACACCACCGGAACGTCCCCGTGGGTGGGACCAACACCTCCCAGGGGACCAATGTAACTCGTAGGACCGGACCCCGCAGCCGCAGGACTCTTGCTTGGAGAATACGACGGTAATTTGCATATTTCTAGACTTAAGCAAAACATGGCGTTTGAGGGTTAGATCTCGAAACAGCCCTCGAACATCCTTGTGGGTGGCACCAACACATCCCACAGGACCAATGTAACTCGTCGGAACTGACCCCGTAGCCGCGGGACTCCCGATTTGAGAATACGACAGTAATTTTGAAATTTCTAGACTTAGGCTTAAAAACATGGCGTTAGAGGAAGAGAACTCGAAACAGCCACCGAACTTTCCCGTGTGAGGCACCAACACCTCCCACGGGACGAATGTTGCTCGTAGGAACTGACCCCGCAGCCGCGGGATTCCCGGTTTGAGAATACGACGGTAATTTTCATATTTCTGGACTTAGGCTTAAAAACATGGCGTTAGAGGGTGAAAACCCGAAATAGCCTCCAAACGTCCCCGTGGGTGGCACCAACACCTCCCACGAGACAAATATAACTGGTAGGAACTAACCCCGTAGCCACGGGACTCCCGGATTTAGAATACGACGGTAATTTGCAAATTTCTAGACTTAGGCTTAAAAACATGGCTGTAGAGGGTGATAAGTGGAAACATCCCCCGAACATCCCCATGGGTGGCACCAACACCTCCCACGGGACCAATGTAACTCGTAGGAACTGACCCCGCAGTCGCGGGACTCCCGGTTTTAAAATACGACGGTAAATTGCATATTTTTAGACTTAGGGTTAAAAACATGGCGTTAGAGGGTGAGAACTCGAAACAGCCACCGAACGTCCACGTGGGAGGCACCAACACCTCCCACGGGACAAATGTAACTCGTAGGAACTGACCCCGCAGTCGCGGGACTCCCGGTTTCAGAATACGATGGTAATTTGCATATTTCTAGACTTAGGCTTAAAAATATGGCGTTAGAGGGTGAAAAACCGAAATAGCCCCCGAACATCCCCGTGGGTGGCACCAAGACCTCCCACTGGACCAATGTAACTCGGAGGAAATGACCCCGCTGCCGCGGGACTCCCGATTTGAGAATTCGACGGTAATTGGCAAATTTATATACTTAGGCTTAAAAACATGGTGTTGAGGGTGAGAACTCGAAACAACCACCGAACGTCCCCGTGGTTGGCACCAACACCTCCCACGGGACTAGTGTAACTCGTAGGAACTGACACTACTGCCGCGGGAATCCCGATTTGAGAATACGATGATAATTTTCATATTTCTATACTTAGGTTTAAAAACATGGCGTTAGAGGGTGAAAACTCGAAACAGCCCCCGAATGTCCCCGTGGGTGGCACCAACACCTCTCACGGGACAAATGTAACTCGTAGGAACTGACCCCGCAGTCGCGGGACTCCCGATTTGAGAATACGATGGTAATTTACATATTTATAGACTTAGGGTTAAAAATATGGCGCTAGAGGGTGAAAACCCGAAACAACCCTCGAACATCCCCGTGGGTGGCACCAAGACCTCCCACGGGACCAATGTAACTCGTAGTAACTGGCCCCGTAGCCGCGGGACTCCCGGTTGGAGAATACGATGGTAGTTTGCATATTTCGAGACTTAGGCTTAAAAACATGGCGTTAGAGGGTGAAAACACGAAACAGCCCCCGAACGTCACCGTGGGTGGCACCAACACCTCCCACGGGACCAATGTAACTCGTAGGAACTAACCCTGCAGCCGCGGGACACCCGGTTTGAGCATACGAGGGTAATTTTCAAGTTTCTAGACTTAGGCTTAAAAACATGGCGTTAGAGGGTGAAAACTCGAAACAGCCACCGAACGTCACCGTGGGTGGCACCAACACCTCCCACGGGACCAATGTAACTCGTAGGAACTAACCCTGCATCCGCGGGACACCCGGTTTGAGCATACGACGGTAATTTTCAAGTTTCTAGACTTAGGCTTAAAAACATGGCGTTAGAGGATGAGAACTCGAAACAGCCACCGAACGTTCCCGTGGGAGGTACCAACACCTCCCACGGGACCAATGTAACTCATAGGAACTAACCCCGCAGCCGCGAGACTCCCGGTTTTAGAATACGATGATAATTTGCATATTTCAACACTTAGGCTTAAAAACGTGGCGTTAGAGGGTGAAAACCCGAAACACCACCGGAACGTCCCCGTGGGTGGCACCAACACCTCCCAGGGGACCAATGTAACTCGTAGGACCTGACCCCGCAGCCGCGGGACTCTTGGTTGGAAAATACGACGGTAATTTGCATATTTCTAGACTTAAGAAAAACATGGCATTTGAGGGTGAGATCTCGAAACAGCCCTCGAACATCCTTGTGGGTGGCACCAACACATCCCACAGGACCAATGTAACTCGTCGGAACTGACCCCGTAGCCGCGGGACTCCCGATTTGAGAATACGACAGTAATTTTGAAATTTCTAGACTTAGGCTTAAAAACATGGCGTTAGAGGAAGAGAACTCGAAACAGCCACTGAACTTCCCCGTGTGAGGCACCAACACCTCCCACGGGACGAATGTAGCTCGTAGGAACTGACCCCGCAGCCGCGGGATTCCCGGTTTGAGAATACGACGGTAATTTTCATATTTCTGGACTTAGGCTTAAAAACATGGCGTTAGAGGGTGAAAACCCGAAATAGCCTCCAAACGTCCCCGTGGGTGGCACCAACACCTCCCACGAGACCAATATAACTGGTAGGAACTAACCCCGTAGCCACGGGACTCCCGGATTTAGAATACGACGGTAATTTGCAAATTTCTAGACCTAGGCTTAAAAACATGGCTGTAGAGGGTGATAAGTGGAAACAGCCCCCGAACATCCCCATGGGTGGCACCAACACCTCCTACGGGACCAATGTAACTCATAGGAACTGACCCCGCAGTCGCGGGACTCCCGGTTTTAAAATACGACGGTAAATTGCATATTTTTAGACTTAGGGTTAAAAACATGGCGTTAGAGGGTGAGAACTCGAAACAGCCACCGAACGTCCACGTCGGTGGCACCAACACCTCCCACAGGACCAATGTAACTCGTAGGGACCCCGTAGTCGCGGGACTCCCGGTTTTAGAATATGACGGTAATTTGCATAATTTTAGACTCAGGATTAAAAACATTGCGTTAGAGGGTGAAAACACGAAATAGCCCCCGAACATCCCCATGGGTGGCACCAAGACCTCCCACGGGACCAATGTAACACATTGGAAATAACCCCGCAGCCGCGGGACTCCCAGTTTGAGAATTCGAGGGTAATTTGCAAATTTCTAGACTTAGGCTTAAAAACATGGCGTTAGAGGGTGAGAACTCGAAAAAGCCACTGAACGTCCTCGTGGGTGGCACCAACACCTCCCACGGGACCATTGTAACTCGTAGGCACTAACCCCGCAGCCGCGGGACTCTCGGTTTTAGAATACGACGGTAATTTTCATATTTCTTCACTTAGGCTTAAAAACATGGTGTTAGAGGGTGAAAACCTGAAACAGCCCCCGAACATCCCCGTGGGTGGCACCAAGACCTCCCACGGGACCAATGTAACTCGTAGGAACTGACCCCGCAGCCGCGGGACTCCCGGTTTGAGAATATGACGGTAATTTGCATATTTCTAGACTTAAGCAAAACATGGCGTTAGAGGGTGAAAACCCGAAATAACCCCCGAAAATCCCCATGGGTGGCACCAACACCTGCCACGGGACTAATGCCACTCGTAGGAACTGACCCCGCAGCTGCGGGACTCCCGGTTTGAGAATACGATGGTAATTTGCATATTTTTAGACTTAGGCTTAAAAACATAGCATTAGAGGGTGAATACTCAAAATAGCCCCCAAACGTCCCCGTGGGTGGCACCAACACCTCCTACGGGACAAATGTAACTCATAGGAACTGACCCCGCAGCCGCGGGACTCTCGGTTTGAGAATACGACGGTAATTTTCATATTTCTAGACTTAGGCATAAAAACATGGCGTTAGAGGGTGAAGACCTGAAATAGCCCCCGAACGTCCCCGTGGGTGGCTCCAACACCTCCCACGGGACCAGTATAACTCGTAGGAACTGAGCCCGTAGCCGTGGGACTCCCGGATTGAGAATACGATGGTAATTTGCATATTTCTACACTTAGGCATAAAAACATGGCGTTAGAGGGTGAGAACTCGAAAATGCCACTGAACTTCACCGTGGGTGGCACCAACACCTCCCACGGGACAAATGTAACTCGTAGGTAATGACCCCGCAGTCGCGGGACTCCCGGTTTCAGAATACGATGGTAATTTGCATATTTCTAGACTTAGGCTTAAAAACCTGGTGTTTGAGGGTGAGAACACGAAACAGCCCCCGAACGTCCCTGTGGGTGGCACCAACACCTACCACGTGACCAATGTAACTCGTAGGAACTGACCCCGTAGCTGCGGGACTCCCGGTTTTAGAATACGACGATAAATTGCATATTTCTAGACTTAGGCTTAAAAAATGGCGTTAGAGGGTGAGAACTCGAGACAGCCACCGAACGTCCCCGTGAGTGGAACCAATACCTCCCACGGGACCAATGTAACTCGTAGGAACGGACCCCATAGTCGCGGGACTCCCAGTTTTAGAATACGACGGTAATTTGCATATTTCTAGACTTAGGCTTAAAAACATGACGTTAGAGGGTGAAAACCCGAAATAGCCCCCAAACATTCCTGTGGGTGGCACCAAGACCTCCCACGGGACCAATGCAACTCGTAAGAAATGACCCCGCAGCCGCGGGACTCCCGGTTTGAGAATTAGATGGTAATTTGAAAATTTTTATACTTAGGCTTAAAAACATGGTGTTAGAGGGTGAGAACTCGAAACAGCCACCGAACGTCCCCGTGGGTGGCACCAACACCACCCACGGGACCAATGTAACTCGTAGGAACTAAACCCGCAGCCGCGGGACTCCCGATTTTAGAATACAACGATAATTTGCATATTTCTACACTTAGGCTTAAAACATGGCGTTAGAGGGTGAAAACCCGAAATAACCCCCGAACGTCCCCGTGGGTGGCACCAACACCTCCCACGGGACCAATGTAACTCGTAGGAAATGACCACACAGCCGTGGGACTCCCGGTTTGAGAATACGACTGTAATTTGCATATTTCTAGACTTAAGCAAAACATGGCGTTAGAGGGTGAGATATCGAAACAGCCCTCGAAAGTCCCCGTGTCTGGCACCAACATTTCCCACGGGACCAGTGTAACTCGTAGGAACTAACCCCGCAGCCGCGGGACTCTCGGTTTGAGAATATGACGGTAATTTTCATATTTCTAGACTTAGGCTTAAAAACATGGCGTTAGAGGGTGAAAACGCGAAATAGCCCCCGAACATCCCCGTGGGTGGCACCAACACCTCCCACGGGACCAATGTAACTCGTAGGATCTGACCCCGTAGCCGCGGGACTCCCGGTTGGAGAATACGATGGTAGTTTGCATATTTCGAGACTTAGGCTTAAAAATATGGCGTTAGAGGGTGAAAACATGAGACAGCCCCCGAACGTCACCGTGGGTGGCACCAACACCTCCCACGGGACCAATGTAACTCGTAGGAACTGACCCTGCAGCCGCGGGACACCCGGTTTGAGCATACGACGGTAATTTTCAAATTTCTAGACTTAGGCTTAAAAACATGGCGTTAGAGGATGAGAATTCGAAACAGCCACCGAACGTTCCCGTGGGAGGTACCAACACCTCCCACGGGACCAATGTAACTCATAGGAACTAACCCCGCAGTCGCGGGACTCCCGGTTTTAGAATACGACGGTAATTTGCATATTTCTACACTTAGGCTTAAAAACATGGCGTTAGAGGGTGAAAACCCGAAACACCACCGGAACGTCCTCGTGGGTGGCACCAACACCTCCCAGGGGACCAATGTAACTCATAGGACCTGACCCCGCAGCCGCGGGACTCTTGGTTGGAGAATACGACGGTAATTTGCATATTTCTAGACTTAAGCAAAACATGGCGGTTGAGGGTGAGATCTCGAAACAGCCCTCGAACGTCCTTGTGGGTGGCACCAACACATCCCACAGGACCAATGTAACTCGTCGGAACTGACCCCGTACCCGCGGGACTCCCGATTTGAGAAATTCGACAGTAATTTTGAAATTTCTAGACTTAGGCTTAAAAACATGGCGTTAGAGGAAGAGAACTCGAAACAGCCACCGAACATCCCCGTGGGAGGCACCAACACCTCCCACGGGACAAATGTAGCTCGTAGGAACTGACCCCGCAGCCGCGGGATTCCCGGTTTGAGAATACGACGGTAATTTTCATATTTCTAGACTTAGGCTTAAAAACATGGCGTTAGAGGATGAAAACCGGAAATAGCCTCCAAACGTCCCCGTGGGTGGCACCAACACCTCCCACGGGACCAATATAACTGGTAGGAACTGACCCCGTAGCCACGGGACTCTCGGATTGAGAATACGACGGTAATTTGCAAATTTCTAGACTTAGGCTTAAAAACATGGCTGTAGAGGGTGATAAGTCGAAACAGCCCCCGAACATCCCCGTGGGTGGCACCAACACCTACCACGGGACCAATGTAACTCGTAGGAACTGACCCCGTAGCCGCGGGACTCTTGGTTGGAGAATACGACAGTAATTTGCATATTTCTAGACTTAAGCAAAACATGGCGTTTGAGGGTGAGATCTCGAAACAGCCCTCGAACGTCCTTGTGGGTGGCACCAACACATCCCACAGGACCAAAGTAACTCGTAGGAACTGAGCCCATAGCCGCGGGACTCCCGGATTGAGAATACGACGGTAATTTGCATATTTCTACACTTAGGCATAAAAACATGGCGTTAGAGGGTGAGAACTCAAAAATGCCACTGAACTTCCCCGTGGATGGCACCAACACCTCCCACGGGACAAATGTAACTCGTAGGAACAGACCCCGCAGTCGCGGGACTCCCGGTTTAAGAATACGATGGTAATTTGCATATTTCTAGACTTAGGCTTAAAAATATGGCGTTAGAGGGTGAAAAACCGAAATAGCCCCCGAACATCCCCGTGGGTGGCACCAAGACCTCCCACTGGACCAATGTAACTCGGAGGAAATGACCCCGCAGCCGCGGGACTCCCGATTTGAGAATTCGACGGTAATTGGCAAATTTATATACTTAGGCTTAAAAACATGGTGTTGAGGGTGAGAACTCGAAACAGCCACCGAACGTCCCCGTGGTTGGCACCAACACCTCCCACGGGACTAGTGTAACTCGTAGGAACTGACACTACTGCCGCGGGAATCCCGATTTGAGAATACGATGATAATTTTCATATTTCTATACTTAGGCTTAAAAACATGGCGTTAGAGGGTGAAAACTCGAAACAGCCCCCGAACGTCCCCGGGGTGGCACCAACACCTTTCACGGGACAAATGTAACTCGTAGGAACTGACCCCGCAGTCGCGGGACTCCCGATTTGAGAATACGACGGTAATTTACATATTTATAGACTTAGGGTTAAAAATATGGCGCTAGAGGGTGAAAACCCGAAACAACCCTCGAACATCCCCGTGGGTGGCACCAAGACCTCCCACGGGACCAATGTAACTCGTAGGAACTGGCCCCGTAGCCGCGGGACTCCCGGTTGGAGAATACGATGGTAGTTTGCATATTTCGAGACTTAGGCTTAAAAACATGGCGTTAGAGGGTGAAAACACGAAACAGCCCCCGAACGTCACCGTGGGTGGCACCAACACCTCCCACGGGACCAATGTAACTCGTAGGAACTAACCCTGCAGCCACGGGACACCAGGTTTGAGCATACGACGGTAATTTTCAACTTTCTAGACTTAGGCTTAAAAACATGGCGTTAGAGGATGAGAACTCGAAACAGCCACCGAACGTTCCCGTGGGAGGTACCAACACCTCCCACGGGACCAATGTAACTCATAGGAACTAACCCCGCAGCCGCGGGACTCCCGGTTTTAGAATACAATGATAATTTGCATATTTCAACACTTAGTCTTAAAAACGTGGCGTTAGAGGGTGAAAACCCGAAACACCACCGGAACGTCCCCGTGGGTGGTACCAACAGCTCCCAGGGGACCAATGTAACTCGTAGGACCTGACCCCGCAGCCGCGGGACTCTTGGTTGGAGAATACGACGGTAATTTGCATATTTCTAGACTTAAGAAAAACATGGCGTTTGAGGGTGAGATCTCGAAACAGCCCTCGAATATCCTTGTGGGTGGCACCAACACATCCCACAGGACCAATGTAACTCGTCGGAACTGACCCCGTACCCGCGGGACTCCCGATTTGAGAAATTCGACAGTAATTTTGAAATTTCTTGACTTAGGCTTAAAAACATGGCGTTAGAGGAAGAGAACTCGAAACAGCCACCGAACATCCCCGTGGGAGGCACCAACACCTCCCACGGGACAAATGTAGCTCGTAGGAACTGACCCCGCAGCCGCGGGATTCCCGGTTTGAGAATACGACGGTAATTTTCATATTTCTAGACTTAGGCTTAAAAACATGGCGTTAGAGGATGAAAACCGGAAATAGCCTCCAAACGTCCCCGTGGGTGGCACCAACACCTCCCACGGGACCAATATAACTGGTAGGAACTGACCCCGTCGCCACGGGACTCCCGGATTGAGAATACGACGGTAATTTGCAAATTTCTAGACTTAGGCCTAAAAACATGGCTGTAAAGGGTGATAAGTCGAAACAGCCCCCGAACATCCCCGTGGGTGGCACCAACACCTACCACGGGACCAATGTAACTCGTAGGAACTGACCCCGTAGCCGCGGGACTCTTGGTTGGAGAATACGACAGTAATTTGCATATTTCTAGACTTAAGCAAAACATGGCGTTTGAGGGTGAGATCTCGAAACAGCCCTCGAACGTCCTTGTGGGTGGCACCAACACATCCCAGAGGACCAAAGTAACTCGTAGGAACTGAGCCCATAGCCGCGGGACTCCCGGATTGAGAATACGACGATAATTTGCATATTTCTACACTTAGGCATAAAAACATGGCGTTAGAGGGTGAGAACTCAAAAATGCCACTGAACTTCCCCGTGGATGGCACCAACACCTCCCACGGGACAAATGTAACTCGTAGGAACAGACCCCGCAATCGCGGGACTCCCGGTTTCAGAATACGATGGTAATTTGCATATTTCTACACTTAGGCTTAAAAATATGGCGTTAGAGGGTGAAAAACCGAAATAGCCCCCGAACATCCCCGTGGGTGGCACCAAGACCTCCCACTGGACCAATGTAACTCGGAGGAAATGACCCCGCAGCCGCGAGAATCCCGATTTGAGAATTCGACGGTAATTGGCAAATTTATATACTTAGGCTTAAAAACATGGTGTTGAGGGTGAGAACTCGAAACAGCCACCGAACGTCCCCGTGGTTGGCACCAACACCTCCCACAGGACTAGTGTAACTCGTAGGAACTGACACTACTGCCGCGGGATTCCCGATTTGAGAATACGATGATAATTTTCATATTTCTATACTTAGGCTTAAAAACATGGCGTTAGAGGGTGAAAACTCGAAACAGCCCCCGAACGTCCCCGTGGGTGGCACCAACACCTCTCATGGGACAAATGTAACTCGTAGGAACTGACCCCGCAGTCGCGGGACTCCCGATTTGAGAATACGACGGTAATTTACATATTTATAGACTTAGGGTTAAAAATATGGCGCTAGAGGGTGAAAACCCGAAACAACCCTCGAACATCCCCGTGGGTGGCACCAAGACCTCCCACGGGACCAATGTAACTCGTAGGAACTGGCCCCGTAGCCGCGGGACTCCCGGTTGGAGAATACGATGGTAGTTTGCATATTTCGAGACTTAGGCTTAAAAACATGGCGTTAGAGGGTGAAAACACGAAACAGCCCCCGAACGTCACCGTGGGTGGCACCAACACCTCCCACGGGACCAATGTAACTCGTAGGAACTAACCCTGCAGCCGCGGGACACCCGGTTTGAGCATACGACGGTAATTTTCAAGTTTCTAGACTTAGGCTTAAAAACATGGCGTTAGAGGATGAGAACTCGAAACAGCCACCGAACGTTCCCGTGGGAGGTACCAACACCTCCCACGGGACCAATGTAACTCATAGGAACTAACCCCGCAGCCGCGGGACTCCCGGTTTTAGAATACGATGATAATTTGCATATTTCAACACTTAGGCTTAAAAACGTGGCGTTAGAGGGTGAAAACCCGAAACACCACCGGAACGTCCCCGTGGGTGGTACCAACACCTCCCAGGGGACCAATGTAACTCGTAGGACCTGACCCCGCAGCCGCGGGACTCTTGGTTGGAGAATACGACGGTAATTTGCATATTTCTAGACTTAAGCAAAACATGGCGTTTCAGGGTGAGATCTCGAAACAGCCCTCGAATATCCTTGTGGGTGGCACCAACACATCCCACAGGACCAATGTAACTCGTCGGAACTGACCCCGTAGCCGCGGGACTCCCGATTTGAGAATACGACAGTAATTTTGAAATTTCTAGACTTAGGCTTAAAAACATGGCGTTAGAGGAAGAGAACTCGAAACAGCCACCGAACTTCCCCGTGGGAGGCACTAACACCTCCTACGGGACGAATGTAGCTCGTAGGAACTGACCCCGCAGCCGCGGGATTCCCGGTTTGAGAATACGACGGTAATTTTCATATTTCTGGACTTAGGCTTAAAAACATGGCGTTAGAGGGTGAAAACCCGAAATAGCCTCCAAACGTCCCCGTGGGTGGCACCAACACCTCCCACGAGACCAATATAACTGGTAGGAACTGACCCCGTAGCCACGGGACTCCCGGATTTAGAATACGACGGTAATTTGCAAATTTCTAGACTTAGGCTTAAAATCATGGTTGTAGAGGGTGATAAGTCGAAACAGCCCCCGAACATCCCCGTGGGTGGCACCAACACCTCCCACGGGACCAATGTAACTCGTAGGAACTGACCCCGCAGTCGCGGGACTCCCGGTTTTAAAATACTACGGTAAATTGCATATTTCTAGACTTAGGGTTAAAAACATGGCGTTAGAGGGTGAGAACTCGAAACAGCCACCGAACGTCCACGTGGGTGGCACCAACACCTCCCACGGGACCAATGTAACTCGTAGGAATGGACCCCGTAGTCGCGGGACTCCCGGTTTTAGAATATGACGGTAATTTGCATAATTTTAGACTTAGGATTAAAAACATTGCGTTAGAGGGTGAAAACACGAAATAGCCCCCGAACATCCCCATGGGTGGCACCAAGACCTCCCACGGGACCAATGTAACACATTGGAAATAACCCCGCAGCCGCGGGACTCCCGGTTTGAGAATTCGAGGGTAATTTGCAAATTTCTAGACTTAGGCTTAAAAACATGGCGTTAGAGGGTGAGAACTCGAAAAAGCCACCGAACGTCCTCGTGGGTGGCACCAACAACTCCCACGGGACCATTGTAACTCGTAGGCACTAACCCCGCAGCCGCGAAACTCTCGGTTTTACAATACGACGGTAATTTTCATATTTCTACACTTAGCCTTAAAAACATGGTGTTAGAGGGTGAAAACCTGAAACAGCCCCCGAACATCCCCGTGGGTGGCACCAAGACCTCCCACGGGACCAATGTAACTCGTAGGAACTGACCCCGCAGCCGCGGGTCTCCCGGTTTGAGAATATGACGGTAATTTGCATATTTCTAGACTTAAGCAAAACATGGCGTTAGAGGGTGAAAACCCGAAATAACCCCCGAAAATCCCCATGGGTGGCACCAACACCTCCCACGGGACCAATGTGACTCGTAGGGACTGACATCGTAGCCGCGGGACTCCCGGTTTGAGAATACGACGGTAATTTGCATATTTCTAGACTTAGGCTTAAAAACATGGCGTTAGAGGGTGAAAACCCGAAATAGCCCCCTTACGTCCCAGTGGGTGGCACCAACACCTCCCACGGGACCAATGCTACTCGTTGGAACTGACCCCGCAGCTGCGGGACTCCCGGTTTAAGAATACGACGGTAATTTGCATATTTCTAGACTTAGGCTTAAAAACATAGCATTAGAGGGTGAAAACTCAAAATATCCCCCAAACGTCCCCGTGGGTGTCACCAACACCTCCTACGGGACAAATGTAACTCATAGGAACTGACCCTGCAGCCGCGGGACTCTCGGTTTGAGAATACGACGGTAATTTTCATATTTCTAGACTTAGGCATAAAAACATGACGTTAGAGGGTGAAGACCTGAAATAGCCCCCGAACGTCCCCGTGGGTGGCTCCAACACCTCCCACGAGACCAGTATAACTCGTAGGAACTGAGCCCGTAGCCGTGGAACTCCCGGATTGAGAATACGATGGTAATTTGCATATTTCTACACTTAGGCATAAAAACATGGCGTTAGAGGGAGAGAACTCGAAAATGCCACTGAACTTCACTGTGGGTGGCACCAACACCTCCCACGGGACAAATGTAACTCGTAGGTAATGACCCCGCAGCCGCGGGACTCCCGGTTTGAGAATACGACGGTAATATGCATATTTCTAGACTTAGGCTTAAAAATATGGCGTTAGACGGTGAAAACCCGAAACAGCCCCTGAACGTCCCCGTGGGTGGCACCAACAGCTCCCACGGGACCAATGTAACTAGTAGGAACTGACCCCGCAGCCGCGGGACTCTCGGTTTGGGAATACGACTGTAATTTGCATATTTCTAGACTTAAGCAAAACATGGCGTTAGAGGATGAGATATCGAAACAGCCCTCGAACGTCCCCGTGTCTGGCACCAACACTTCCCACGGGACCAGTGTAACTCGTACGAACTAACCCCGCAGCCGCGGGACTCTCGGTTTGAGAATATGACGGTAATTTTCATATTTCTAGACTTAGGCTTAAAAACATGGCGTTAGAGGGTGAAAACGCGAAATAGCCCCCGAACATCCCCGTGGGTGGCACCAACACCTCCCACGGGACCAATGTAACTCGTAGGATCTGACCCCGTAGCCGCGCGACTCCCAGTTTGAGAATAGGACGGTAATTTGTATATTTCTAGACTTAGGCTTAAAAACATGGCATTAGAGGGTGAAAACCCGAAACAGCCCCTGAACGTCCCCGTGGGTGGCACCAACACCTCCCACGGGACCAATGTAACTCGTAGGAACTGACCCCGCAGCTGCGGGACTCCCGGTTTGAGAATACGATGGTAATATGCATATTTCTAGACTTAGGCTTAAAAATATGGCGTTAGAGGGTGAAAACCCAAAACAGCCCCCGAACATCCCCGTGGGTGGCACCAAAACCTCCCACGGGACCAATGTAACTTGTAGGAACTGACCCCGCAGCCGCGGGACTACCGGTTTGAGAATATGATGGTAATTTGCATATTTCTAGACTTAGGCTTAAAAACATGGAGTTAGAGGGTGAAAACTCAAAATAGCCCCCAAACATCCCCGTGGGTGGCACCAATACCTCCTACGGGACAAATGTAACTCGTAGGAATTGACCCCGCAGCCGCGGGACTCCCGATTTGAGAATACGAGGGTAATTTTCATATTTCTAGGCTTAGGCTTAAAAACATGGCATTAGAGGGTGAAAACCCGAAATAGCCCCCGAACGTCCCCGTGCGTGGAACCAACACCTCCCACGGGACCAATGTAACTCATCGGAACTGATCCCGCAGCCGCGGGACTCCCGGAATGAGAATACGATGGTAATTTGCAAATTTCTAGACTTAGGCTTAAAAACATGGCGTTAGAGGGGGTGAACTCGAAACAGCCATCGAACTTCCCCGTGGGTGGCACCAAGACCTCCCACGGGACCAATGTAACTCGTAGGAACTGACCCCGTAGTGGCAGGACTCCCAGTTTTAGAATACGACGATAATTTGCATATTTTTAGACTTAGGCATAAAAACATGGCGTTAGAGGGTGAGAACTCGAAACAGCCACTGAACGTCCCCGTGGGTGACACCAACACCTCCCACGGGACCAATGTAACTCGTAGGAACTGACCCCGCAGCCGCGGGACTCTAGGTTTTGATAATACGACGGTAATTTGCAAATTTCTAGACATAGGCTTAAAAACATGGCATTAGAGGGTGAGAACTCAAAACAGCCACCAAACGTCCCCATGGGTGGCACCAACACCTCCCACGGGGCAAATGTAACTCGTAGGAATTGACCCCGCAGCCGCGGGACTCCCGGTTTGAGAATAGTCGGTAATTTTCATATTTCTAGAGTTAGGCTTAAAAACATGGCGTTTGAGGGTCAAAACCCGAAATAGCCCCCGAACGTCCCCTTGGGTGGCACCAACACCTCCCACGGGACCAATGTAACTCGTAGGAACTGACCCCGTAGCCGAGGGACTCCCAGTTTTAGAATACGATGGTAATATGCAAATTTCTATAACTAGGCTTAAAAACATGGCATTAGAGGGTGAGAACTCGAAATAGCCACCGAACGTCCCCATTGGTGGCACCAACACCTCCCACGGGACCAATGTAACTCGTAGGATCTGACCCCGTAGCCGCGCGACTCCTGATTTGAGAATACGACGGTAATTTGTATATTTCTAGACTTAAGCTTAAAAACATGGTGTTAGAGGGTGAAAACCCGAAACAGCCCCCGAACGTCCCCGTGGGTGGCACCAACACCTCCCACGAGACCAATGTAACTCGTAGGAACTGACCCCGCAGCCGCGGGACTCCCGGTTTGAGAATACGACGGTAATATGGATATTTCTAGACTTAGGCTTAAAAATATGGCGTTAGACGGTGAAAACCCGAAACAGCCCCTGAACGTCCCCGTGGGTGGCACCAACAGCTCCCACGGGACCAATGTAACTAGTAGGAACTGACCCCGCAGCCGCGAGACTCTCGGTTTGAGAATACGACTGTAATTTGCATATTTCTAGACTTAAGCAAAACATGGCGTTAGAGGGTGAGATATCGAAACAGCCCTCGAACGTCCCCGTGTCTGGCACCAACACTTCCCACAGGACCAGTGTAACTCGTAGGAACTAACCCCGCAGCCGCGGGACTCTCGGTTTGAGAATATGACGGTAATTTTCATATTTCTAGACTTAGGCTTAAAAACATGGCGTTAGAGGGTGAAAACGCGAAATAGCCCCCGAACATCCCCGTGGGTGGCACCAACACCTCCCACGGGACCAATGTAACTCGTAGGATCTGACCCCGTAGCCGCGCGACTCCCAGTTTGAGAATAGGACGGTAATTTGTATATTTCTAGACTTAGGCTTAAAAACATGGCATTAGAGGGTGAAAACCCGAAACAGCCCCTGAACGTCCCCGTGGGTGGCACCAACACCTCCCACGGGACCAATGTAACTCGTAGGAACTGACCCCGCAGCTGCGGGACTCCCGGTTTGAGAATACGATGGTAATATGCATATTTCTAGACTTAGGCTTAAAAATATGGCGTTAGAGGGTGAAAACCCAAAACAGCCCCCGAACATCCCCGTGGGTGGCACCAACACCTCCCACGGGACCAATGTAACTTGTAGGAACTGACCCCGCAGCCGCGGGACTACCGGTTTGAGAATACGACGGTAATTTGCATACTTCTAGACTTAGGCTTAAAAACATGGAGTTAGAGGGTGAAAACTCAAAATAGCCCCCAAACATCCCCGTGGGTGGCACCAATACCTCCTACGGGACAAATGTAACTCGTAGGAACTGACCTCGCAGTCGCGGGACTCCCGATTTGAGAATACGACGGTAATTTTCATATTTCTAGACTTAGGCTTAAAAACATGGCGTTAGAGGGTGAAAACCAGAAATAGCCCCCGAACGTCCCCGTGCGTGGAACCAACACTTCCCACGGGACCAATGTAACTCATCGGAACTGATCCCGCAGCCGCGGGACTCCCGGATTGAGAATATGATGGTAATTCGCAAATTTCTAGACTTAGGCTTAAAAACATGGCGTTAGAGGGGGAGAACTCGAAATAGCCACCGAACTTCCCCGTGGGTGGCACCAAGACCTCCCATGGGACCAATGTAACTCGTAGGAACTGACCCCGTAGTCGCGGGACTCCCAGTTTTAGAATACGACGATAATTTGCATATTTTTAGACTTAGGCATAAAAACATGGCGTTAGAGGGTGAGAACTCGAAACAGCCACTGAACGTCCCCGTGAGTGACACCAACACCTCCCACGGGACCAATGTAACTCGTAGGAACAGACCCCGCAGCCGCGGGACTCTAGGTTTTGAGAATACGACGGTAATTTGCAAATTTCTAGACTTAGGCTTAAAAACATGGCATTAGAGGGTGAGAACTCAAAACAGCCACCAAACGTCCCCATGGGTGGCACCAACACCTCCCACGGGGCAAATGTAACTCGTAGGAATTGACCCCGCAGCCGCGGGACTCCCGGTTTGAGAATAGTCGGTAATTTTCATATTTCTAGAGTTAGGCTTAAAAACATGGCGTTAGAGGGTCAAAACCCGAAATAGCCCCCGAACGTCCCCTTGGGTGGCACCAACACCTCCCACGGGACCAATGTAACTCGTAGGAACTGACCCCGTAGCCGAGGGACTCCCAGTTTTAGAATACGATGGTAATATTCAAATTTCTATAATTAGGCTTAAAAACATGGCATTAGAGGGCGAGAACTCGAAATAGCCACCGAACGTCCCCATTGGTGGCACCAACACCTCCCACAGGACCAATGTAACTCGTAGGATCTGACCCCGTAGCCGCGCGACTCCCGATTTGAGAATACGACGGTAATTTATATATTTCTAGACTTAGGCTTAAAAACATGGTGTTAGAGGGTGAAAACCCAAAACAGCCCCCGAACGTCCCCGTGGGTGGCACCAACACCTCCCACGGGACCAATGTAACTCGTAGGAACTGACCCCGCAGCCGCGGGACTCCCGGTTTGAGAATACGACGGTAATATGCATATTTCTAGACTTAGGCTTAAAAATATGGCGTTAGACGGTGAAAACCCGAAACAGCCCCTGAACGTCCCCGTGGGTGGCACCAACAGCTCCCACGGGACCAATGTAACTAGTAGGAACTGACCTCGCAGCCGTGGGACTCTCGGTTTGAGAATACGACGATAATTTGCATATTTCTAGACTTAGGCTTAAAAACATAGAGTTAGAGGGTGAAAACTCAAAATAGCCCCCAAACATCCCCGTGGGTGGCACCAATACCTCCTACGGGACAAATGTAACTCGTAGGAACTGACCCCGCAGCCGCGGGACTCCCGCTTTGAGAATACGATGGTAATTTTCTTATTTCTAGACTTAGGCTTAAAAACATGGCGTTAGAGGGTGAAAACCCGAAATAGCCCCCGAACGTCCCCGTGGGTGGAACCAACACCTCCCACGGGACAAATGTAACTCGTCGGAACTGATCCCGCAGCCGCGGGACTCCCGGATTAAGAATACGACGATAATTTATAAATTTCTAGACTTAGGCATAAAAACATGTCGTTAGAGGGTGAGAACTCGAAACAGCCCCCGAACGTCCCCGTGGGTGGCACCAAGACCTCCCACGGGACCAATGTAACTCGTAGGAACTGACCCCGCACCCGCGCAACTCCCGGTTTGAGAATACGACGATAATTTATATACTTCGAGACTTAGGCTTAGAAACATGGCGTTAGAGGGTGAAAACCCAAAACAGCCCCCGTACGTCCCCATGGGTGGCACCAACACCTCCCACGGGACCAATATAACTCGTAGGAACTGACCCCGTAGTCGCGGGACTCCCGGTTTTAGAATACGACGGTAATTTCCCTATTTTTAGACTTAGGCATAAAAACATGGCGTTAGAGGGTGAGAACTCAAAACAGTCACTGAACGTCCCTGTGGCTGGCACCAACACCTCCCACGGGACAAATGTAACTCGTAGGAACTGACCCCGCAGCCGCGGGACTCCAGGTTTTGAGAAAACGACGGTAATTTGAAAATTTCTAGATTTAGGCTTAAAAACATGGCGTTAGAGGGTGAGAACTCAAAACAGCCACCAAATGTCCCCATGGGTGGCACTAACACCTCCCACGGGACCAATGTAACTCGTAGGAACTGACCCCGCAGCCGCGCAACTCCCGGTTTGAGAATACGACGGTAATTTGTATATTTCGAGACTTGGGCTTAAAAACATGGCGTTAGAGGGTGAAAACCCAAAATAGCCCCCGAACGTCCCCGTGGGTGGAACCAACACCTCCCACGGGACAAATGTAACTCATCGGAACTGATCCCGCAGCCGCGGGACTCCCGGATTGAGAATATGATGGTAATTTGCAAACTTCTAGACTTAGGCTTAAAAACATGTCGTTTGAGGGTTAGAACTCGAAACAGCCCCCGAACGTCCCCGTGGGTGGCACCAAGACCTCCCACGGGACCAATGTAACTCGTAGGAACTGACCCCGTAGTCGCGGGACTCCCGATTTTAGAATACGACGGTAATTTGCATATTTTTAGACTTAGGCATAAAAACATGGCGTTAGAGGGTGAGAACTCGAAACAGCCACTGAACGTCCCCATGGGTGGCACCAACACCTCCCACGGGACCAATGTAACTCATTGGAACTGACCCAGCAGCCGCGGGACTCCAGGTTTTGAGAATACGACGGTAATTTGCAAATTTCTAGACTTAGGCTTAAAAATATGGCGTTAGAGGGTGAGAACTCAAAACAGCCACCAAACGTCCCCATGGGTGGCACTAACACCTCCCACGGGACCAATGTAACTCGTAGGAACTGACCCCGCAGCCGCGCAACTCCCGGTTTGAGAATACGACGATAATTTGTATATTTCGAGACTTAGGCTTAAAAACATGGCGTTAGAGGGTGAAAACCCGAAACAGCCCCCGTACGTTCCCGTGGGTGGCACCAACACCTCCCACGGGACCAATGTAACTCGTAGGAACTGACCCCGTAGTCGCGGGTCTCCCGATTTTAGAATACGACGGTAATTTTCATATTTTTAGACTTAGGCATAAAGACATGGCGTTAGAGGTTGAGAACTCGAAACAGCCACTGAACGTCCCTGTGGGTGGCACCAACAACTCCCACGGGACCAATGCAACTCGTAGGAACTGACCCCGCAGCCGCGGGACTCCAGGTTTTGAGAATACGACGGAAATTTGCAATTTTCTAGACTTAGGCTTAAAAACATGGCGTTAGAGGGTGAGAACTCAAAACGGCAGCCAAATGTCCCCATGGGTGGCACTAACACCTCCCACGGGACCAACGTAACTCGTAGGAACTTACCCTGCAGCCGCGCAACTCTCGGTTTGAGAATACGATGGTAATTTGTATATTTCGAGTCTTAGGCTTAAAAACATGGCGTTAGAGGGTGAAAACCTGAAACAGCCCCCGTACGTCCCCGTGGGTGACACCAAGACCTCCCACGGGACAAATATAACTCGTAGGAACTGACCCCGCAGCCGCGGGACTCCCGGTTTGAGAATAGACGGTAATTTTCATATTTCTGGAGTTAGGCTTAAAAACCTGTTGTTAGAGGGTGAAAACCAGAAATAGCCCCCGAACGTCCCCGTGGGTGGCACCAACACCTCCCACGGGACCAATGTAACTCATAGGAACTGACCCCATTGCCGCGGGACTCCCAGATTGAGAATACGACGGTAATTTGCAAATTTCAAGACTTAGGATTAAAAACATGGCGTTATAGGGTGAGAACTCGAAACACCCCCCGAACGTCACCATGGGTGGCACCAACACCTCCCACGGGACCAATGTAACTCGTAGGAACAGGCCTCGCAGCCGCTGGACTCACGGTTTAAGAATACGACGGTAATTTGCATATTTCTAGACACAGTCTTAAAAAGATGGCGTTAGAGGGTGAGAACTCGAAACAGCCACCGAACGTCCCTGTGGGTATCACCAACACCTCCCACTGGACTAATGTAACTCGTAGGATCTGACCCCGCAGCCGCAGGACTCCCGGTTTGAGAATACGACGGTAATTTGCATATTTCTAGACTTAGGCTTAAAAACATGGTCTTAGAGGATGAAAACTCAAAATAGCCCCAAAACGTCCCCGTGGGTGGCACCAACACCTCCTACGGGACAAATGTAACTCGTAGGAACTGACCCCGCAGCATCGCGGGACTCCCGATTTGCGAATATGACGGTAATTTGCATATTACGGGACTTAGGCGTAAAAACATGGCGTTCGAGGGTGAGAACTCGAAACAGCCCCCAAACCTCCCCATGGGTGGCACCAACACCACCCACGGGACCAATGTAACTCGTACAAACTGACCCCGCAGTCGCAGGACTACCGGTTTGAGAATACGACGGTAATTTGCATATTTCTAGACATAGGCTTAAAAACATGGCCTTAGAGGATGAAAACTCAAAATAGCGCCAAAACGTCCCCGTGGCGGGCACCAACACCTCCCACGGGACAAATGTAACTCGTAGGAACTGACCCCGTAGCCGCGGGACTCCCGAATTGAGAATCAGACGATAATTTGCAAATTTCTAGACTTAGGCTTAAAAACATGGCGTTAGAGGGTGAGAACTCGAAACAGCCCCCGAACGTCCCCGTGGGTGGAACCAACACCTACCATGTGACCAATGTAACTCGTAGGAACTGACCCCACAGCCACGGGACTCCCGGTTTTTGAATACGATGGTAAATTGCATATTTCTAGACTTAGGCTTAAAAAATGGCATAAGAGGGTGAGAACTCGAATTAGCCACCGAACGTCCCCGTGGGTGGCACTAACACCTCCCACGGGACCAATGTAACTCGTAGGAACGGACCCCATAGTCGTGGGACTCCCGGTTTTAGAATATGACGGTAATTTGCATATTTCTAGACTTAGGCTTAAAAACATGGCGTTAGAGGATGAAAAACCGAAATAGCCACCGAACATCCCCGGGGGTGGCACCAACACCTCCCACGGGACATATGTAACTCGTAGGAAATGACCCCACAGCCGTGGGACTCCCAGTTTGAGAATACGACTGTAATTTGCATATTTCTAGACTTAAGATAAAAATTGCGTTAGAGGGTGAGATCTCGAAATAGCCCTCGAACGTCCCCGTGGGTGGCACCAACACTTCCCACAGGACCAGTGTAACTCGTAGGAACTAACCCCGCATCAGCGGGACTCCCGGTTTGAGAATATGACGGTAATTTGCAAATTTCTAGACTTAGGCTTAAAAACATGTCGTTAGAGGGTGAGGACTCGAAACAGCCCCCGAACGTCCCCGTGGGTGGCACCAACACCTCCCACGGGACCAATGTACCTCGTAGGAACAGACCCCGCATCCGCGGGACTCCCGGTTTGAGAATACGACGGTAATATGTAAATTTCTAGACTTAGGCTTAAAAACATGGCGTTAGAGGGTGAGAACTCAAAACAGCCACCAAACGTCCCCATGGGTGGCACTAACACCTCCCACGGGACCAATGTAACTCGTAGGGACTGACCCCGCAGCCGTACAACTCCCGGTTTGAGAATACGATGGTTATTTGTATATTTCGAGACTTAGGCTTAAAAACATGGCGTTAGAGGGTGAAAACCCGAAACAGCCCCCGTACGTCCCCGTGGGTGGCACCAACACCTCCCACGGGACCAATGTAACTCGTAGGAACTGACCCTGCAGCCGCGGGACTCCCGGTTTTAGAATACGATGGTAATTTGCATATTTCTAGACTTAGGCTTAAAAACATGGCGTTAGAGAGTGAAAACTCAAAATATCCCCCAAACATCCCCGTGGGTGGCACCAACACCTCCCACGGGACGAATTTAACTCGTAAGAACTGACTCCGCACTGGACTCCCGGTTTGACAATAGACGATAATTTTCATATTTCTAGAGTTAGGCTTAAAAACATGGCGTTAGAGGGTGAAAACCCGAAATAGCCCCCGAACGTCCCCGTGGGTGGCACCAACACCTCCCACGGGACCAATGTAACTCGTAGGAACTGACCCCGTAGCCGCGGGACTCCCGGTTTTAGAATACGATGGTAATATGCAAATTTCTATACTTAGGCTTAAAAACATGGCATTAGAGGGTGAGAACTCGAAACAGCCACCGAACGTCCCCATGCGTGGCACCATCACCTCCCACGGGACCAATGTAAATCATAGGATCTGACCCCGTAGCCACGCGACTCCCGATTTGAGAATACGACGGTAATTTGTATATTTCTAGACTTAGGATTAAAAACATGGTGTTAGAGGGGGAAAACCCGAAACAGCCCCCGAACGTCCCTGTGGGTGGCACCAACACCTCCCAAGGGACCAATGTAACTCGTAGGAACTTACCCCGCAGCCGTGGGAGTCCAGGTTTGAGAATACCACGGTAATTTGCAAATTTCTAGACTTAGGCATAAAAACATGGAGTTAGAGGGTGAAAACTCAAAATAGCCCCCAAACATCCCCGTGGGTGGCACCAATACCTCCTACGGGACAAATGTAACTCGTAGGAACTGACCCCGCAGCCGCGGGACTCCCGATTTGAGAATACGACGGTAATTTTCATATTTCTAGACTTAGGCTTAAAAACATGGCGTTAGAGGGTGAAAACCCGAAATAGCCCCCGAACGTCCCCGTGGGTGGAACCAACACCGCCCACGGGACAAATGTAACTCGTCGGAACTGATCCCGCAGCCGCGGGACTCCTGGATTGAGAATACGACGATAATTTGCATATTTTTAGACTTAGGCATAAAAGCATGGCGTTAGAGGGTGAGAACTCGAAACATCCATTGAACGTCCCTGTGGGTGGCACCAACACCTCCCACGGGACAAATGTAACTCGTAGGAACTGACCCCGCAGCCGCGGGACTCTCGGTTTGAGAATAGATGGTAATTTTCATATTTCTAGAGTTAGGCTTAAAAACGTGGCGTTAGAGGGTGAAAACCCGAAATAGCCCCCGAACGTCCCCGTGGGTGGCACCAACACCTCCCATGGGACCAATGTAACTCATAGGAACTGACCCCGTTGCCGTGGGACTCCCAGATTGAGAATACGACGGTAATTTGCAAATTTCAAGACTTAGGATTAAAAACATGGCGTTAGAGGGTGAGAACTCGAAACACCCGCCGAACGTCACCATGGGTGGCACCAACACCTCCCACGGGACCAATGTAACTCGTAGGAACTGACCCCGCAACCGCGGGACTCCCAGTTTTAGAATACGATGGTAAATTGCATATTTATAGACTTAGGCTTAAAAACATGGCGTTAGAGGGTGAGAATTCGAAACAGCCACCGAACGTCCCCGTGGGTGGCACCAACACCTCCCACGGGATCAATGTAACTCGTAGGAATAGGCCTCGCAGCCGCGGGACTCACGGTTTAATAATACGACGGTAATTTGCATATTTCTAGACTTAGGCTTAAAAAGATGGCGTTAGAGGGTGAGAACTCGAAACAGCCACCGAACGTCCCTGTGGGTATCACCAACACCTCCCACGGGACCAATGTAACTCGTAGGATCTGACCCCGCAGCCGCGGGACTCCCGATTTGCGAATATGACGGTAATTTGCATATTTCGGGACTTAGGCGTAAAAACATGGCGTTCGAGGGTGAGAACTCGAAACAGCCCCCAAACCTCCCCATGGGTGGCACCAACACCTCCCATGGGACCAATGTAACTCGTACGAACTGACCCCGCAGCCGCAGGACTCCCGGTTTGAGAATACGACGGTAATTTGCATATTTTTAGACGTAGGCTTAAAAACATGGCCTTAGAGGATGAAAACTCAAAATAGCCCCAAAACGTCCCCGTGGGTGGCACCAACACCTCCCACGGGACAAATGTAACTCGTAGGAACTGACCCCACAGCCGCGGGACTCCCGGATTGGGAATACGACGGTAATTTGCAAATTTCTAGACTTAGGCTTAAAAACATGGCGTTAGAGGGTGAGAACTCGAAACAGCCCCTGAACGTCCCTGTGGGTGGCACCGACACCTACCACGTGACCAATGTAACTCGTAGGAACTGACCCCGCAGCCGCGGGACTCCCGGTTTTAGAATACGACGGTAAATTGCATATTTCTAGACTTAGGCTTAAAAAATGGCGTAAGAGGGTGAGAACTCGAAATAGCCACTGAACGTCCCCGTGGGTGGCACCAACACCTCCCACGGGACCAATGTAACTCGTAGGAAAGGACCCCATAGTCGCGGGACTCCCGGTGTTAGAATACGACGGTAATTTTCATATTTGTAGACTTTGGCTTAAAAACATGGCGTTAGAGGGTGAAAACCGGAAATAGCCCCCGAACATTCCCGTGGGTGGAGCCAAGACCTCCCACGGGACCAATGTAACTCTTAGGAAATGACCCCGCAGTCGCGGGACTCCCGGTTTGAGAATTCGATGGTAATTTGTAAATTTTTATAATTAGGCTTAAAAACATGGCGTTAGAGGGTGAGAACTCGAAACAGCCACCGAACGTCCCCGTGGGTGGCACCAACACCACCCACGGGCCAATGTAACTCGTAGGAACTGACCCCGCAGCCGCGCAACTCCCGGTTTGAGAATACGACGGTTATTTGTATATTTCGAGACTTAGGCTTAAAAACATGGCGTTAGAGGGTGAAAACCCGAAACAGCCCCCGTACGTCCCCGTGGGTGGCACCAACACCTCCCACGGGACCAATGTAACTCGTAGGAACTGACCCTGCAGCCGCGGGACTCCCGGTTTTAGAATACGATGGTAATTTGCATATTTCTAGACTTAGGCTTAAAAACATGGCGTTAGAGAGTGAAAACTCAAAATATCCCCCCAACATCCCCGTGGGTGGCACCAACACCTCCCACGGGACGAATGTAACTCGTAGGAACTGACTCCGCAGCCGCAGGACTCCCAGTTTGACAATAGATGGTAATTTTCATATTTCTAGAGTTAGGATTAAAAACATGGTGTTAGAGGGTGAAAACCCGAAATAGCCCCCGAACGTCCCCGTGGGTGGCACCAACACCTCCCACGGGACCAATGTAACTCGTAGGAACTGACCCCGTAGCCGCGGGACTCCCGGTTTTAGAATACGATGGTAATATGCAAATTTCTATACTTAGGCTTAAAAACATGGCATTAGAGGGTGAGAACTCGAAACAGCCACCGAACGTGCCCATGCGTGGCACCATCACCTCCCACGGGACCAATGTAAATCGTAGGATCTGACCCCGTAGCCGCGCGACTCCCGATTTGAGAATAGGACGGTAATTTGTATATTTCTAGACTTAGGATTAAAAACATGGTGTTAGAGGGGGAAAACCCGAAACATCCCCCGAACGTCCCCGTGGGTGGCACCAACACCTCCCACGGGACCAATGTAACTCGTAGGAACTTACCCCGCAGCCGTGGGAGTCCAGGTTTGAGAATACCACGGTAATTTGCAAATTTCTAGACTTAGGCATAAAAATATGGAGTTAGAGGGTGAAAACTCAAAATAGCCCCCAAACATCCCCGTGGGTGGCACCAATACCTCCTACGGGACAAATGTAACTCGTAGGAACTGACCCCGCAGTCGCGGGACTCCCGATTTGAGAATACGACGGTAATTTGCAAATTTCTAGACTTAGGCATAAAAACATGTCGTTAGAGGGTGAGAACTCGAAAAAAGCCCCCGAACGTCCCCGTGGGTGGCACCAAGACCTCCCACGGGACCAATGTAACTCGTAGGAACTGACCCCGAAGTCGCGGGACTCCCGATTTTAGAATACGACGATAATTTGCATATTTTTAGACTTAGGCATAAAAACATGGCGTTAGAGGGTGAGAACTCGAAACAGCCACTGAACGTCCCTGTGGGTGGCACCAACACCTCCCACGGGACAAATGTAACTCGTAGGAACTGTCCCCGCAGCCGCGGGACTCTCGGTTTGAGAATAGATGGTAATTTTCATATTTCTAGAGTTAGGCTTAAAAACGTGGCGTTAGAGGGTGAAAACCCGAAATAGCCCCCGAACGTCCCCGTGGGTGGCACCAACACCTCCCATGGGACCAATGTAACTCATAGGAACTGACCCCGTTGCTGCGGGACTCCCAGATTGAGAATACGACGATAATTTGCAAATTTCAAGACTTAGGATTAAAAACATGGAGTTAGAGGGTGAGAACTCGAAACACCCGCCGAACGTCACCATGGGTGGCACCAACACCTCCCACGGGACCAATGTAACTCGTAGGAACTGACCCCGCAACCGCGGGACTCCCAGTTTTAGAATACGATGGTAAATTGCATATTTATAGACTTAGGCTTAAAAACATGGCGTTAGAGGGTGAGAATTCGAAACAGCCACCGAACGTCCCCGTGGGTGGCACCAACACCTCCCACGGGATCAATGTAACTCGTAGGAATAGGCCTCGCAGCCGTGGGACTGACGGTTTAATAATACGACGGTAATTTGCATATTTCTAGACTTAGGCTTAAAAAGATGGCGTTAGAGGGTGAGAACTCGAAACAGCCACCGAACGTCCCTGTGGGTATCACCAACACCTCCCACGGGACCAATGTAACTCGTAGGATCTGACCCCGCAGCCGCGGGACTCCCGATTTGCGAATATGACGGAAATTTGCATATTTCGGGACTTAGGCGTAAAAACATGGCGTTCGAGGGTGAGAACTCGAAACAGCCCCCAAACCTCCCCATGGGTGGCACCAACACCTCCCACGGGACCAATGTAACTCGTACGAACTGACCCCGCAGCCGCAGGACTCCCGGTTTGAGAATACGACGGTAATTTGCATATTTCTAGACATAGGCTTAAAAACATGGCCTTAGAGGATGAAAACTCAAAATAGCCCCAAAACGTCCCCGTGGGTGGCACCAACACCTCCCACGGGACAAATGTAACTCGTAGGAACTGACCCCACAGCCGCGGGACTCTCGGATTGGGAATACGACGGTAATTTGCAAATTTCTAGACTTAGGCTTTAAAACATGGCGTTAGAGGGTGAGAACTCGAAACAGCCCCTGAACGTCCCCGTGGGTGGCACCAACACCTACCACGTGACCAATGTAACTCGTAGGAACTGACCCCGCAGCCGCGGGACTCCCGGTTTTAGAATACGACGGTAAATTGCATATTTCTAGACTTAGGCTTAAAAAATGGCGTAAGAGGGTGAGAACTCGAAATAGCCACCGAACGTCCCCGTGGGTGGCACCAACACCTCCCACGGGACCAATGTAACTTGTAGGAATGGACCCCATAGTCGCGGGACTCCCGGTTTTAGAATACGACAGTAATTTGCATATTTCTAGACTTAGGCTTAAAAACATGGCGTTAGAGGGTGAAAACCCGAAATAGCCCCCGAACATCCCCGTGGGTGGAGCCAAGACCTCCCACGGGACCAATGTAACTCGTAGGAAATGACCCCGCAGCTGCGGGACTCCCGGTTTGAGAATTCGATGGTAATTTGTAAATTTTTATAATTAGGCTTAAAAACATGGCGTTAGAGGGTGAGAACTCGAAACAGCCACTGAACGTCCCCGTGGGTGGCACCAACACCACCCACGGTACCAATGTAACTCATAGGAACTGACCCCGTAGCCGCGGGACTCCCGGTTTTAGAATACGATGATAATTTGCATATTTCTACACTTAGGCTTAAAAACATGGCGTTAGAGGGTGAAAATCCGAAACAGCCCCCGAACGTCCCCGTGGGTGGCACCAACACCTCCCACGGGACCAATGTAACTCGTAGCAACTGAGCCTGCAGCCGCGGGACTCCCAGTTTCAGAATACGACGGTAATTTTCATATTTCTAGACTTAGGCCTAGAAACATGGCGTTAGAGGGTGAAAACTCAAAATAGCCCCCAAACGTCCCCGTGGGTGGCACCAACACCTCCCACGGGACAAATGTAACTCGTAGGAACTGACCCCGCAGTCGCGGGACTCCCGGTTTGAGAATAGACGGTAATTTTCATATTTCTAGAGTTAGGCTTAAAAACTTGGCGTTAGAGGGTGAAAACCCGAAATAGCCCCCAAACGTCCCCGTGGGTGGCACAAACACCTCCCACGGGACCAATGTAACTCATAGGAACTGACCCCGTTGCCGCGGGACTCCCGGATTGAGAATATGACTGTAATTTGCAAATTTCAAGACTTAGGATAAAAAACATGGCGTTAGAGGGTGAGAACTCGAAACACCCCCCGAACGTCACAATGGGTGGCACCAACACCTCCCACGGGACCAATGTAACTCGTAGGAACTGACCCCGCAACCGCGGGACTCCCAGTTTTAGAATACGATGGTAAATTGCATATTTATAGACTTAGGCTTAAAAACATGGCGTTAGAGGTTGAGAATTCGAAACAGCCACCGAACGTCCCCGTGGGTGGCACCAACACCTCCCACGGGATCAATGTAACTCGTAGGAACAGACCTCGCAGCCGCGGGACTCACGGTTTAAGAATACGATGGTAATTTGCATATTTCTAGACTTAGGCTTAAAAAGATGGCGTTAGAGGGTGAGAACTCGAAACATCCACCGAACGTCCCTGTGGGTATCACCAACACCTCCCACGGGACTAATGTAACTCGTAGGATCTGACCCCGCAGCCGCGGGACTCCCGATTTGCGAATATGACGGTAATTTGCATATTTCGGGACTTAGGCGTAAAGACATGGCGTTCGAGGGTGAGAACTCGAAACAGCCCCCAAACCTCCCCATGGGTGGCACCAACACCACCCACGGGACCAATGTAACTCGTACGAACTGACCCCGCAGCCGCAGGAATCCCGGTTTGAGAATACGACGGTAATTTGCATATTTCTAGACATAGGCTTAAAAACATGGCCTTAGAGGATGAAAACTCAAAATAGCCCCAAAACGTCCCCGTGGGTGGCACCAACACCTCCCACGGGACAAATGTAACTCATAGGAACTGACCCCGCAGCCGCGGGACTCCCGGATTGAGAATACGACGGTAATTTGCAAATTTCTAGACTTTGGTTTAAAAACATGGCGTTAGAGGGTGAGAACTCGAAACAGCCCCCGAACGTCCCCGTGGGTGGCACCAACACCTACCACGTGACCAATGTAACTCGTAGGAACTGACCCCGCAGCCGCGGGACTCCCGGTTTTAGAATACGACGGTAAATTGCATATTTCAAGACTTAGGCTTAAAAAATGGCGTAAGAGGGTGAGAACTCGAAATAGCCACCGAACGTCCCCGTGGGTGGCACCAACACCTCCCACGGGACCAATGTAACTTGTAGGAATGGACCCCATAGTCGCGGGACTCCCGGTTTTAGAATACGACAGTAATTTGCATATTTCTAGACTTAGGCTTAAAAACATGGCGTTAGAGGGTGAAAACCCGAAATAGCCCCCGAACATCCCCGTGGGTGGCACCAAGACCTCCCACGGAACCAATGTAACTCGTAGGAAATGACCCCGCATCCGCGGGACTCCCGGTTTGAGAATTCGATGGTAATTTGCAAATTTTTATACTTAAGCTTAAAAACATGGCGTTAGAGGGTGAGAACTCGAAACAGCCACCGAACGTCCCCGTGGGTGGCACCAACACCACCCACGGGACCAATGTAACTCGTAGGAACTGACCCCGCAGCCGCGGGAGTCCCGATTTTAGAATACGACGATAATTTGCATATTTCTACACTTAGGCTTAAAAACAAGGCGTTAGAGGGTGAAAACCCAAAACAGCCCCCGAACGTCCCCGTGGGTGGAACCAACACCTCCCACGGGACCAATGTAACTCGTAGGAAATGACCCCACAACCGCGGGAATCCCGGTTTCAGAATACAATGGTAATTTGCATATTTCTAGACTTAGGCCTAAAAACATGGCGTTAGAGGGTGAAAACTCAAAACAGCCACCAAACGTCCTCGTGGGTGGCACCAACACTTCCCACGGGACCAGTGTAACACGTAGGAACTAACCCCGCAGCCGCGGGACTCCCGGTTTGAGAATATGACGGTAATTTTCATATTTCTAGACTTAGGCTTAAAAACATGGCCTTAGAGGCTGAAAATGCGAAATAGCCCCCGATCATCCCCGTTGGTGGCACCAACACCTCCCACGGGACCAATGTACCTCGTAGGAACAGACCCCACAGCCGTGGGACTCCCGGTTTGAGAATACGGCGGTAATTTTTAAATTTCTAGACTTAGGCTTAAAAACATGGCATTAGAGGGTGAGAACTCGAAACAGCCACCGAACGTCCCCATGGGTGGCACGAACACCTCCCACGAGACCAATGTAACTCGTAGGATCTAACCCCGTAGCCGCGCGACTCTCGGTTTGAGAATACGACGGTAATTTGTATATTTCTAGACTTAGGCTTTAAAGCATTGTGTTAGAGGGTGAAAACCCGAAACAACCCCTCAACGTCCCCGTGGGTGGCACCAACACCTCCCACGGGACCAATGTAACTCGTAGGAACTGACCCCGCAGTCGCCGGACTACCGGTTTTAGAATACGACGGTAATTTGCATATTTCTAGAATTAGGCTTAAAAACATGGCGTTAGAGGGTGAGAACTCGAAACAGCCACCGAACGTCCCCGTGGGTGGCACCAACACCTCCCACAGGACCAATGTAACTCGTAGGAACTGACCCCGTAGTCGCGGGACTCCCAGTTTTTTAATACAACGGTAATTTGCATATTTCTAGACTTAGGCATAAAAACATGGCGTTAGAGGGTGAGGACTCCAAACAGCCTCTGAACTTCCCCGTGGGTGGCACCAACACCTCCCACGGGAACAATGTAACTCGTAGGAACTTACCCGGCAGCCGCGGGAGTCCAGGTTTGAGAATATGACGGTAATTTGCAAATTTCTAGACTTAGGCTTAAAAACATGGCGTTAGAGGGTGAGAACCCGAAACAGCCCCCGAATGTCCCCGTGGGTGGCACCAACAGCTCCCACGGGACCAATGTGACTCGTAGGAACTGACCCCGCAGCCGCGGGAGTCCCGGTTTGAGAATACGACGATAATTTTTATTTTTTTAGACTTAGGCTTAAAAACATGGAGTTAGAGGGTGAAAACTCAAAATAGCCCCCAAACGTCCCCGTGGGTGGCACCAACACCTCCAACGGGAGAAATGTAACTCGTAGGAACTGACCCCTCAGCCGCGGGACTCCCGATTTGAGAATACGACCGTAATTTTCATATTTCTAGACTTAGGCATAAAAACATGGCGTTAGAGGCTGAAACCCCGAAATAGCCCCCGAACGTCCCCGTGGATGGAACCAACACCTCCCACGGGACCAATGTAACTCGTCGGAACTGATCCCGCAGCCGCGGGACTCCCGGATTGAGAATACGACGATAATTTGCAAATTTCTAGACTTAGGCTTAAAAACATGTCGTTAGAGGGTGAGAACTCGAAACAGCCCCCGAACGTCCCCGTGGGTGGTACCAACACCTCCCGCGGGACCAATGCAACTCGTAGGAACTGACCCCGCAGTCGCGAGACTCCCAGTTTTAGAATACGATGGTAATTTGCATATTTCTAGACTTAGGCTTAAAAACATGGCATTAGAGGGTGAGAACTCGAAACAGCCAGCGAACGTCGCCGTGGGTGGCACCAAGACCTCCCACGGGACCGATGTAACTCGTAGGAACTGACCTCATAGCCGCGGGACTCCCGGTTTTAAAATACGATGGTAATTTAAATATTTCTAGGCTTAGGCTTAAAAACATGGTGTTAGAGGGTGAAAACCCGAAACCGCCACCGAACGTCCCCGTGGGTGGCACCAACACCTCCCACGGGACCAATGTAACTCGTAGGAACTCACCCCGCAGCCGCGGGACACCCGGTTTGAGAATATGACGGTAATTTGCAAATTTCTAGACTTAGGCTTAAAAACATGGCGTTAGAGGGTGAGCACTCAAAACAACCACCAAACGTCCCCATGGGTGGCACCAACACCTCCCACGGGACCAATGTAACTCGTAGGAACTGTCCCCGCAGTCGCGGGACTACCAATTTGAGAATACGACGGTAATTTTCATATTTCTAGACTTAGGCTTAAAAACATGGAGTTAGAGGGTGAAAACTCAAAATAGTCCCCAAACGTCCCCCTGGATGGCACCAACACCTCCTACGGGACAAATGTATCTCGTAGGAACTGACCCCGCAGCCGCGGGACTCCCGATTTGAGAATACGACGGTAATTTTCATATTTCTAGACTTAGGCTTAAAAACGGGGCGCTAGAGGGTCAAAACCCAAAATAGCCCCCGAACGTCCCCGTGGGTGGAACCAACACCTCCCACGGGACCAATGTAACTCGTCGGAACTGATCCCGCAGCCGCCGGACTCCCGGATTGAGAATACGATGGTAATTTGCAAACTTCTAGACTTAACCTTTAAAACATGGCGTTAGAGGGTGAGAACTCGAAACAGCCACCGAACGTCCCCGAGGGTGGCACCAAGACCTCCCACGGGACCAACGTAACTCGTAGGAACTGACCCCGTAGTCGCGGGACTCCCGGTTTTAGAATACGATGGTAATTTGAATATTTATAGACTTAGGCATAAAAACATGTCGTTAGAGGGTGAAAACCCGAAACAGCCCCCGTACGTCCCCGTGGGTGGAACCAACACCTCCCACGGGACAAATGTAACTCGTAGGAACTGACCCTGCAGCCGCGGGACTCCCGGTTTTAGAATACGACGGTAATTTGCATATTTCTAGACTTAGCCTTAAAAACATGGCGTTAGAGGGTGAAAACCCGAAATTACCCCCGAACATCCCCGTGGGTGGCACCAAGACCTCCCACGGGACCAATGTAACTCGTAGGAAATGACCCCGCAGCCGCGGGACTACCGGTTTGAGAATTCGATGGTAATTTGCAAATTTTTATTCTTAGGCTTAAAAACATGGCGTTAGAGGGTGAGAACTCGAAACAGCCACCGAACGTCCCCGTGGGTGGCACCAACACCACCCACGGGACCAATGTAACTCGTAGGAACTGACCCCGCAGCCGCGGGACTCCAGGTTTTAAGAATACGATGGTAATTTGCAAATTTCTAGACTTAGGCTTAAAAACATGGCGTTAGAGGGTGAAAACCCGAAACAGCCCCCGTACGTCCCCGTGGGTGGCACCAACACCTCCCACGGGACCAATGTAACTCGTAGGAACTGACCCTGTAGCCGCGGGACTCCCCATTTTAGAATACGACTGTAATTTGCATATTTCTAGACTTAGGCTTAAAAACATGGCGTTAGAGGGTGAAAACCCAAAATAGCCCCCGAACATCCCCGTGGGTGGCACCAAGACCTCCCACGGGACCAATGTAACTCGTAGGAAATGACCCCGCAGCCGCGGGACTACCGGTTTGAGAATTCGATGGTAATTTGCAAATTTTTATACTTAGGCTTAAAAACATGGCGTTAGAGGGTGAGAACTCGAAACAGCCACCGAACGTCCCCGTGGGTGGTACCAACACCACCCACGGGACCAATGTAACTCGTAGGAACTGACCCCGCAGCCGTGGGACTCCCGGTTTTAGAATACGATGATAATTTGCATATTTCTACACTTAGGCTTAAAAACATGGCGTTAGAGGGTGAAAACCCAAAACAGCCCCCGAACGTCCCCGTGGGTGGCACCAACACCTCCCACGGGACCAATGTAACTCGTAGGAAATGACCCCCCAGCCGCGGGAGTCCCGGTTTGAGAATACGACTGTAATTTGCATATTTCTAGACTTAAGCAAAAAATGGCGTTAGAGGGTGAGATCTCAAAACAGCCCTCGAACGTCCCCGTGGGTGGCACCAACACTTCCCACGGGACAAGTGTAACTCGTAGGAACTAACCCCGCAGCCGCGGGACTCCCGGTTTGAGAATACGACGGTAATTTTCATATTTTTAGACTTAGGCATAAAGACATGGCGCTAGAGGGTGAGAACTCGAAACAGCCACCGAACATCCCCATGGGTGGCACCAACACCCCCCACGGGACAAATGTAGCTCGTAGGAACTGACCCCGCAGCCGCGGGACTCCCGGTTTGAGAATACGACGGTAATTTGTAAATTTCTTGACTTAGGCTTAAAAACATGGCTATAGAGGGTGAGAAGTCAAAACAGCCCCCGAACGTCCCCGTGGGTGGCACCAACACCTCCCACGGGACCAATGTAACTCGTAGGATCTGACCCCGTAGCAGCGCGACTCCCGGTTTGAGAATACGACGGTAATTTTTATATTTCTAGACTTAGGCTTAAAAATATTGTGTTAGAGGGTGAAAACCCGAAACAACTCCTGAACGTCCCCGTGGGTGGCACCAACACCTCCCACGGGACCAATGTAACTCGTAGGAACTGACCCCGCAGCCGCGGGACTCCCGGTTTGAGAATACGACGGTAATATGCATATTTCTAGACTTAGGGTTAAAAATATGGCGTTAGAGGGTGAAAACCCGAAACAGCCCCCGAACGTCCCTGTGGGTGGCACCAACAGCTCCCACGGGACCAATGTAACTCGTAGGAACTGACCCCGCTACCGCGGGACTCTCGGTTTGAGAATACGATGGTAATTTGCATATTTCTAGACTTAGGCTTAAAAACATGGAGTTAGAGGCTGAAAACCCGAAATAGCCCCCGAACGTCCCCGTGGGTGGAACCAACACCTCCCACGGGACCAATGTAACTCGTCGGAACTGATCCCGCAGCCGCGGGACTCCCGGATTGAGAATACGACGATAATTTGCAAATTTCTAGACTTAGGCTTAAAAACATGTCGTTAGAGGGTGAGAACTCGAAACAGCCCCCGAACGTCCCCGTGGGTGGTACCAACACCTCCCGCGGGACCAATGCAACTCGTAGGAACTGACCCCGCAGTCGCGAGACTCCTAGTTTTAGAATACGATGGTAATTTGCATATTTCTAGACTTAGGCTTAAAAACATGGCGTTAGAGGGTGAGAACTCGAAACAGCCACCGAACATCGCCGTGGGTGGCACCAAGACCTCCCACGGGACCGATGTAACTCGTAGGAACTGACCCCGTAGCCGCGGGACTCCCGGTTTTAAAATACGATGGTAATTTAAATATTTCTAGGCTTAGGCTTAAAAACATGGTGTTAGAGGGTGAAAACCCGAAACAGCCACCGAACGTCCCCGTGGGTGGCACCAACACCTCCCACGGGACCAATGTAACTCGTAGGAACTCACCCCGCAGCCGTGGGACACCCGGTTTGAGAATACGACGGTAATTTGCAAATTTCTAGACTTAGGCTTAAAAACATGGCGTTAGAGGGTGAGCACTCAAAACAGCCACCAAACGTCCCCATGGGTGACACCAACACCTCCCACGGGACCAATGTAACTCGTAGGAACTGTCCCCGCAGTCGCGGGACTACCGGTTTGAGAATACGACGGTAATTTTCATATTTCTAGACTTAGGCTTAAAAACATGGAGTTAGAGGGTGAAAACTCAAAATAGTCCCCAAACGTCCCCGTGGGTGGCACCAACACCTCCTACGGGACAAATGTAACTCGTAGGAACTGACCCCGTAGCCGCGGGACTCCCGATTTGAGAATACGACGGTAACTTTCATATTTCTAGACTTAGGCTTAAAAACATGGCGCTAGAGGGTCAAAACCCGAAATAGCCCCCGAACGTCCCCGTGGGTGGAACCAACACCTCCCACGGGACCAATGTAACTCGTCGGAACTGATCCCGCAGCCGCGGGACTCCCGGATTGAGAATACGATGGTAATTTACAAATTTCTAGACTTACACTTTAAAACATGGCATTAGAGGGTGAGAACTCGAAACAGCCACCGAACGTCCCCGTGGGTGGCACCAAGACCTCCCACGGGACCAACGTAACTCGTAGGAACTGACCCCGTAGTCGCGGGACTCCCGGTTTTAGAATACGATGGTAATTTGCATATTTTTAGACTTAGGCATAAAAACATGTCGTTAGAGGGTGAAAACCCGAAACACCCCCCGTACGTCCCCGTGGGTGGCACCAACACCTCCCACGGGACAAATGTAACTCGTAGGAACTGACCCTGCAGTCGCGGGACTCCCGGTTTTAGAATACGACGGTAATTTGCATATTTCTAGACTTAGTCTTAAAAACATGGCGTTAGAGGGTGAAAACCCGAAATTGCCCCCGAACATCCCCGTGGGTGGCACCAAGACCTCCCACGGGACCAATGTAACTCGTAGGAAATGACCCCGCAGCCGCGGGACTCCCGGTTTGAAAATTCGATGGTAATTTGCAAATTTTTATACTTAGGCTTAAAAACATGGCGTTAGAGGGTGAGAACTCGAAACAGCCACCGAACGTCCCCGTGGGTGGCACCAACACCACCCACGGGACCAATGTAACTCGTAGGAACTGACCCCGTAGCCGCGGGACTCCAGGTTTTAAGAATACGATGGTAATTTGCAAATTTCTAGACTTAGGCTTAAAAACATGGCGTTAGAGGGTGAAAACCCGAAACAGCCCCCGTACGTCCCCGTGGGTGGCACCAACACCTCCCACGGGACCAATGTAACTCGTAGGAACTGACCCTATAGCCGCGGGACTCCCCATTTTAGAATACGACGGTAATTTGCATATTTCTAGAGTTAGGCTTAAAAACATGGCGTTAGAGGGTGAAAACCCAAAATAGCCCCCGAACATCCCCGTGGGTGGCACCAAGACCTCCCACGGGACCAATGTAACTCGTAGGAAATGACCCCGCAGCCGCGGGACTACCGGTTTGAGAATTCGATGGTAATTTGCAAATTTTTATACTTAGGCTTAAAAACATGGCGTTAGAGGGTGAGAACTCGAAACAGCCACCGAACGTCCCCGTGGGTGGTACCAACACCACCCACGGGACCAATGTAACTCGTAGGAACTGACCCCGCAGCCATGGGACTCTCGATTTTAGAATACGATGATAATTTGCATATTTCTACACTTAGGCTTAAAAACATGGCGTTAGAGGATGAAAACCCAAAACAGCCCCCGAACGTCCCCGTGGGTGACACCAACACCTCCCACGGGACCAATGTAACTCGTAGGAAATGACCCCACAGCCGCGGGAGTCCCGGTTTGAGAATACGACTGTAATTTGCATATTTCTAGACTTAAGCAAAAAATGGCGTTAGAGGGTGAGATCTCGAAACAGCCCTCGAACGTCCCCGTGGGTGGCACCAACACTTCCCACGGGACCAGTGTAACTCGTAGGAACTAACCCCGCAGCTGCGGGACTCCCGTTTTGAGAATACGATGGTAATTTTCATATTTTTAGACCTAGGCATAAAGACATGGCGTTAGAGGGTAAGAACTCGAAACAGCCACCGAACATCGCCATGGGTGGCACCAACACCCCCCACGGGACAAATGTAGCTCGTAGGAACTGACCCCGCAGTCGCGGGACTCCCGGTTTGAGAATACGACGGTAATTTGCAAATTTCTAGACTTAGGCTTAAAAACATGGCTATAGAGGGTGAGAAGTCAAAACAGCCCCCGAGCGTCCCCGTGGGTGGCACCAACACCTCCCACGGGACCAATGTAACTCGTAGGATCTGACCCCGTAGCAGCGCGACTCCCGGTTTGAGAATACGACGGTAATTTTTATATTTCTAGACTTAGGCTTAAAAACTTTGTGTTAGAGGGTGAAAACCCGAAACAACTCCTGAACGTCCCCGTGGGTGGCACCAACACCTCCCACGGGACCAATGTAACTCGTAGGAACTGACCCCGCAGCCGCGGGACTCCCGGTTTGAGAATACGACGGTAATATGCATATTTATAGACTTAGGGTTAAAAATATGGCGTTAGAGGGTGAAAACTCGAAACAGCCCCCGAACGTCCCTGTGGGTGGCACCAACACCTCCCACGGGACCAATGTAACTCGTAGGAACTGACCCCGCTACCGCGGGACTCTCGGTTTGAGAATACGATGGTAATTTGCATATTTCTAGACTTAGGCTTAAAAACATGGAGTTAGAGGGTGAAAAATCAAAATAGCCCCCAAACATCCCCGTGGGTGGTACCAATACCTCCTACGGGACCAATGCAACTCGTAGGAACTGACCCCGCAGTCGTGGGACTCCCGGTTTTAGAATACGACGGTAATTTGCATATTTCTAGACTTAGGCTTAAAAACATGGCGTTAGAGGGTGAGAACTCGAAACAGCCACCGAACGTCCTCGTGGGTATCACCAACACCTCCCACGGGACCAATGTAACTCGTAGGAACTGACCCCATAGTCGCGGGACTCCCAGTTTTTTAATACAACGGTAATTTGCATATTTCTAGACTTAGGCATAAAAACATGGCATTAGAGGGTGAGGACTCGAAACAGCCACTGAACTTCCCCGTGGGTGGCACCAACACCTCCCACGGGACCAATGTAACTCATAGGAACTTACCCCGTAGCCGCGGGAGTCCAGGTTTGAGAATACGATGGTAATTTGCAAATTTCTAGACTTAGGCTTAAAAACATGGCGTTAGAGGGTGAGAACTCGAAACAACCACCGAACGTTCCCATGGGTGGCACCAACACCTCTCACGGGACCAATGTAACTCGTAGGAACTGACCCCGCAGCCGCGGGACTCCCGGTTTTATAATACGACGATAATTTGCATATTTCTAGACTTAGGCCTAAAAACATGGCGTTAGAGGGTGAAAACCCAAAACAGCCCCCGAACGTCCCCGTGGGTTGCACCAACACATCCGTCGGGACCAATGTAACTCGTTGGAACTGACCCCGCAGCAGCGGGACTCCCGATTAGAGAATATGAAGGTAATTTGTATATTTATAGACTTGGGGTTAAAAACATGGCGTTAGAGGGTGAGAACTCAAAACAGCCCCCGAACTGCCCCCTGGGTGGCACCAACACCTCTCACGGGACCAATGTAACTCGTAGGAACTTCCCCCGCAGCCGCGGGACTCTCGGTTTTTGGACACGACGGTAATTTTCATATTTCTAAACCAAGGCTTAAAAACATGGCGTTACAGGGTGAAAACCCGAAACAACCCCCGATCGTCCCCGGGGGTGGGACCAACACCTTCCACGGGACCAATGTAACTCGTAGGAACTGACCCCTCATCCGTAGGACTCCCAGTTTGAGAATACGACGGTAGTTTGCATATTTCTAGACTTAAGCAAAACATGGCATTAGAGGGTGAGATCTCGAAACAGCCCTCGAACGTCCCCATGGGTGGCACCAACACCTCCCACGGGACCAATGTAACTCGTAGGAACTGACCCCGCATCCACGGGACTCCAGGTTTGAGAATACTACGGTAATTTGCATATTTCTAGACTTAGGCTTAAAAACATGGCGTTAGAGGGTGAAAACCTGAAGCAACCCACGACCGTCCCCGTGGGTGGCACCAACACCTCACACGGGACCAATGTAACTCGTAGGAACTGACCCCGCAGTCGCGGGACTCCCAGTTTTAAAATACGACGGTAATTTGCATATTTCTAGACTTAGGCTTAAAAACATGGCGTTAGAGGGTGAAAGCCCGAAACAGCCCCCGAACGTCCCCCTGGGTGGCACCAACACCTCCCACGGAACCAATGTAACTCGTAGGAACTGACACCGCAGCCGCGGGACTCCGGGTATTAGATTACGGTGGTAATTTGCATTTTTCTAGACTTAGGCTTAAAAACATGGCGTTCGAGGGTGAAAATCCGAAATAGCCCGAACGTCCCCGTGGGTGGCACCAACACTTCCTACCAAACCAATGTAACTCGTAGGAACTGACCCAACACTCACGGAACTCCCAGTTTGAGAATACGACGATAATTTGCCTATTTGTAGACTTAAGCTTTAAAACATGCCGTTAGAAGGTGAAAACCCGAAACATCCCCCGAACGTCCCCGTGGGTGGCACCAACATCTCCCACGGGACCAATGTAACTCGTAGGAACTGACCCCGCAGCCGCGGGCTCCCAATTTGAGAATACGACTATAATTTGCAAATTTCGAGACTTAGGCTTAAAAGCATGGCGTTAGAGGGTGAGAACTTGAAACAGCCCCCGAACGTCCCTGTGGGTGGCACCAACACCTCCCACAGGACCAATGTAACTCGTAGGAACTGACCCCATAACCACAGGACACCCGGTTTGAGAATACGACGGTAATTTGCATATTTCTAGACTTCAGCTTAAAATCATGGCGTTAGAGGGTGAAAACCCAAAACAGCCCCCGAACGTCCCCGTGGGTGTCACCAACACCTCCCACGGGACTAATGTAACTCGTAGGAACTGACCTCGTAGCCGTGGGACTCCCGGTTTGAGAATACGACGGTAATTTGTATATCTATAGACTTAGGGTTAAAAACATGGCGTTAGAGGGTGAGAACTCGAAACAACCATCCAACGGCCCCGTGGGTGGCACCAACACCTCCCACGGGACCAATGTAACTCGTAGGAACTGGCCCCGCAGCCGCAGGACTCTCGGTTTTAGAATACGATGGTAATTTGTATATTTCTCCACTTAGGCTTAAAAACATGGCGTTCGAGGGTGAAAACTCGAAACAGCCCCCGAACGTCCCCGTGGGTTGCACCAACACCTCCCACAGGACCAATGTAACTCGTTGGAACTGACCTCGCTGCAGTGGGACTCCCGGTTTGAGAATACGACGGTAATTTGCATATTTATAGACTTGGGGTTAAAAACATGGCGTTAGAGGGTGAAAACCTGAAACAACCCACGACCGTCCCCGTGGGTGGCACCAACACCTCACACGGGACCAATGTAACTCGTAGGAACTGACCCCGCAGTCGCGGGACTCCCAGTTTTAAAATATGACGGTAATTTGCATATTTCTAGACTTAGGCTTAAAAACATGGCGTTAGAGGGTGAAAGCCCGAAACAGCCCCCGAACGTCCCCCTGGGTGGCACCAACACCTCCCACGGAACCAATGTAACTCGTAGGAACTGACACCGCAGCCGCGGGACTCCGGGTATTAGATTACGGTGGTAATTTGCATTTTTCTAGACTTAGGCTTAAAAACATGGCGTTCGAGGGTGAAAATCCGAAATAGCCCGAACGTCCCCGTGGGTGGCACCAACACTTCCTACCAAACCAATGTAACTCGTAGGAACTGACCCAGCACTCACGGAACTCCCAGTTTGAGAATACGATGATAATTTGCCTATTTGTAGACTTAAGCTTGAAAACATGCCGTTAGATGGTGAAAACCCGAAACATCCCCCGAACGTCCCCGTGGGTGGCACCAACATCTCCCACGGGACCAATGTAACTCGTAGGAACTGACCCCGCAGCCGCGGGCTCCCAATTTGAGAATACGACTATAATTTGCAAATTTCGAGACTTAGGCTTAAAAGCATGGCGTTAGAGGGTGAGAACTTGAAACAGCCCCAGAACGTCCCTGTGGGTGGCACCAACACCTCCCACAGGACCAATGTAACTCGTAGGAACTGACCCCATAACCACAGGACACCCGGTTTGAGAATACGACGGTAATTTGCATATTTCTAGACTTCAGCTTAAAATCATGGCGTTAGAGGGTGAAAACCCGAAACAGCCCCCGAACGTCCCCGTGGGTGGCACCAACACCTCCCACGGGACTAATGTAACTCGTAGGAACTGACCTCGTAGCCGTGGGACTCCCGGTTTGAGAATACGACGGTAATTTGTATATTTATAGACTTAGGGTTAAAAACATGGCGTTAGAGGGTGAGAACTCGAAACAACCATCCAACGTCCCCGTGGGTGGCACCAACACCTCCCACGGGACCCATGTAACTCGTAGGAACTGGCCCCGCAGCCGCAGGACTCTCGGTTTTAGAATACGATGGTAATTTGTATATTTCTCCACTTAGGCTTAAAAACATGGCGTTCGAGGGTGAAAACTCGAAACAGCCCCCGAACGTCCCCGTGGGTTGCACCAACACCTCCCACGGGACCAATGTAACTCGTTGGAACTGACCTCGCTGCAGTGGGACTCCCGGTTTGAGAATACGACGGTAATTTGCATATTTATAGACTTGGGGTTAAAAACATGGCGTTAGAGGTTGAGAACTCAAAACAACCCACGAACTGCCCCGTTGGTGGCACCAACACCTCCCACGGGACCAATGTAACTCGTAGGAACTGCCCCCGCAGCCGTGGGACTCTCGGTTTTAGAACACGACGGTAATTTTAATATTTCTAGACTTAGTCTTAAAAACGTGGAGTTGGAGGGTGAGAACTCGAAACAGCCCCCGAACGTCACCGTGGGTGGCACCAACACCTCCCACGGGACCAATGTAACTCGTAGGAACTAACACCGCAGTCGCGGGACTCCCGATTTGAGAATACGACGGTAATTTGCATATTTCTAGACTTAGTCTTAAAAACATTGCGTTATAGGGTGAAAACCCGAAACAGCTCCCGAACGTCCCCGTGGGTGTGCACCAACACCTCCTACGGGACCAATGTAACTCGTAGGAACTGACCCCGCAGTCGCAGGACTCTAGGTTTGAGAATACGATGATAATTTGCATATTTCTAGACTTAGGCTTAAAAAATGACGCTAGAAGGTGAAAACCTGAAACAGCCCCCGAACGTCCCCGTGGGTGGCACCAACACCTCCCACGGGACAAATGTAACTCGTAGGAACTGACCCCACAGCCGCGGGACTCCCAGTTTGAGAATACGACGATAATTTGCATATTTCTAGACTTAGGCTTAAAAACTTGGCGTTAGAGGGTGAAAAGCCGAAACAGCACCCGATCGTCCCCACGGGTGGCACCAACACCTTCCACGGGACCAATGTAACTCGTAGGAACTGACACCGCAGCCGCAGGAATCCCAGTTTGAGAATAAAATGATAATTTGCATATTTCTAGACGTTAGCATAAAAACATGGCGTTAGAGGGTGAAAACCCGAAACAGCCCCCGAACGTCCCCGTGGGTGGCACCAACACCTCCCCAGGACCAACGTAACTCGTTGGAACTAACCCCGTAGAAGCGGGACTTCCGATTTGAGAATACGATGGTAATTTTCATATTTATTGACTTGGGGTTAAAAACATGGCGTTAGAGGGTGAGGACTGAAAACAGCCCCCGAACTGCCCCGTGGGTGGCACCAACACCTCCCACAGAAACAATGTAACTGGTAGGAACTGCCCCCGTAGCTGCGGGACTCCCGGTTTTAAAACACGACGATAATTTTCATATTTCTAGACTTAGTCTTAAAAACATGGCGTTAGAGGGTGAGAACTCGAAACAGCCCCCGAACATCCCCGTGGGTGGCACCAACACCTCCCACGGGACCAATTAACTCGTAGGAACTGACCCCGCAGCCGCGGGACTCCCGATTCGAGAATACAACGGTAATTTGCATATTTCAAGACTTAGGTTTAAAAACATGGCGTTAGAGGGTGAAAACCCGAAACAACCCCCGAACATCCCCGTGGGTGGCACCAACACCTCCCACGGGACCAATGTAACTAGTAGGAACTGACCCCGTAGCCACGGGACTCCCTGATTGAGAATACAACGGTAATTTACATATTTCTAGACTTAGGCTTAAAAACATGACGTTAGAGGGTGAAAATTTTAAATAACCTCCGATCGTCCCCGGGGGTGGCACCAACACCGTCCACGGGACCAATGTAACTCATAGGAACTGACCCCGCAGCCGCGGGACTCCCAATTTGAGAATACGATGGTAATTAGCAAACTTTGAGACTTAGGCTTAAAAGCATGGCGTTAGAGGGTGAGAACACGAAACAGCCTCCGAACGTCCCCGTGGGTGGCACCAACACCTCCCACAGGACCAATGTAACACGTAGGAACTGACCCCGCAATCGCGGGACACGCGGTTTGAGAGTACGATGGTAATTTACATATTTCTAGACTTAGGGTTAAAAACATGGCGTTAGAGGGTGAAAACCCGAAACTGCCCCCGAACGTCCCCGTGGGTGGCACCAACACCTCCCACGGGACCAATGTAACTCGTAGGAACTGACCCCGTAGCCGTGGGACTCCCGGTTTGAGAATACGATGGTAATTTGTATATTTATAGACTTAGGGTTAAAAACATGGAGTTAGAGGGTGAGAGCTCGAAACAACCATCCAACGGCCCCGTGGGTGGCACCAACACCTCCCACGGGACCAATGTACCTCGTAGGAACTGGCCTCGCAGCTGCGGGACTGCCGGTTTTAGAATACGATGGTAATTTGCATATTTCTACACTTAGGCTTAAAAACATGGCATTCGAGGGTGAAAACTCGAAACAGCCCCCGAACGTCCCCGTGGGTGGCACCAACACTTCCTACGGGACCAATGTAACTCGTAGGAACTGACCCCGCAGTCGCGGGACTCCCGGTTTGAGAATACGACGATAATTTGCATATTTCAAGACTTAAGCTTAAAAACATGGCGTTAGAGGGTGAAAACCCGAAACAACCCCCGAACGTCCTCGTGGGTTGCACCAACACCTCCCACGGGACCAATGTAACTCGTTGGAACTGACCCCGCAGTAGCGGGACTCCCGGTTTGAGAATACAACGGTAATTTGCATATTTATAGACTTGGGGTTAAAAACATGGCGTTAGAGGGTGAGAACTCAAAACAGCCCCCGAACTACCCCGTGGGTGGCACCAACACCTCCCACGGGACCAATGTAACTCGTAGGAACTGCCCCCGCAGTCGCGGGACTCTCGATTTTAGAACACGACGGTAATTTTATATTTCTAGACTTAGTCTTAAAAATGTGGCGTTAGAGGGTGAGAACTCGAAACAGCCCCCGAACGTCCCCGTGGGTGGCACCAACACCTCCCACGGGACCAATGTAACTCGTAGGAACTGACACCGCAGCAGCGGTACTCCCGATTTGAGAATACGACGGTAATTTGCATATTTCTAGACTTAGGCTTAAAAACATGGCGTTAGAGGGTGAAAACCCGAAACAGCTCCCGGACGTCCCCGTGGGTGTGCACCAATACCTCCGACGGGACCAATGTAACTCGTAGGAACTGGCCCCGCAGTCGCAAGACTCTCGGTTTGAGAATAAGATGATAATTTGCATTTTTCTAGACTTAGGCTTAAAAAATGGCGTTAGAAGGTGAAAACCCGAAACAGCCCCCGAATGTCCCCGTGGGTGGCACCAACACCTCCCACGGAACCAACGTAACTCGTAGGAACTGACCCCGCAGCCGCGGGACTCCCGGTTTGAGAATACGACCATAATTTGCATATTTCTATACTTAGGCTTAAAAACATTGCGTTAGAGGGTGAAAACCCGAAATAGTACCGGATCGTCCCCGCGGGTGGCACCAACAACTTCCACGGGACCAATGTAACTCGTATGAAATGACACCGCAGCCGCGGGAATCCCAGTTTGAGAATACAATGGTAATTTTCATATTTCCAGACTTTAGCTTAAAAACATGGCGTTAGAGGGTGAAAACCCGAAACAGCCCCCGAACGTCCCCGTGGGTGGCACCAACACCTCCCACGGGACCAATGTAACTCGTTGGAACTGACCCCGCAGCAGCGGGACTCCCGGTTTGAGAATACGGCGGTAATTTGCATTTTTATAGACTTGGGGTTAAAAACATGGCGTTAGAGGGTGAGGACTCAAAACAGCCCCCGAACTGCCCCGTGGGTGGCACCAACACCTCCCACGGGACCAATGTAACTCGTAGGAACTGCCTCCGCAGCCGCGGGACTCCCGGTTTTAAAACACGATGATTATTTTCATATTTCTAGACTTAGTCTTAACAACATGGCGTTAGAGGGTGAGAACTCAAAATAGCCCCCGAACGTCCCCGTGCGTGGCACCAACACCTCCCACGGGACCAATGTAACTCGTAGGGACTGACCCCACAGCCGCAGGACTCCCGATTTGAGAATACAACGGTAATTTTCCATATTTCTAGACTTAGGCTTAAAAACATGGCGTTAGAGGGTGAAAACCCAAAACAACCCCCGAATGTCCCCGTGGGTAGCACCAACACCTCCCACGGGACAAATGTAACTCGTAGGAACTGACCCCACAGCCGCTAGACTCCCGGATTGATAATACGATGGTAATTTGCATATTTATAGACTTGGGGTTATAAACAAGGCGTTAGAGGGTGAAAATCCGAAATAAACCACGATCGTCCCCGGGGGTGGCACCAACACCTTCCACGGGACCAATGTAACTCGTAGGAACTGACCCCTCAGCCGCGGGACTCCCAGTTTGAGAATAGGACGATAATTTGCATATTTCTAGACTTAAGCTTAAAAACATGGCGTTAGAGGGTGAAAACCCGAAATAGCCCCCAAACGTCCCCGTGGGTGGCACCAACACTCCCACGGGACCAATATAAGTCGTTGGAACTGACCCCGCAGCATCGATACACCCGGTTTGATAATATGACGGTAATTTGCATATTTATAGACTTGGGGTTAACAACACAGCTTTAGAGGGTGAGAACTCAAAACCGCCCCCGAACTGCCCCGTGGGTGGCACCAACACCTCCCATGGGACCAATGTAACTCGTAGGAACTGCCCCCGCAGCTGCGGGACTCCCGGTTTTAGAATACGATGGTAATTTGCATATTTCAACACGTAGGCTTAAAAACATGGCATTCGAGGGTGAAAACCCGAAACAGCCCCCGAACGTCCCCGTGGGTGGCACCAACACTTCCTACGGGACCAATGTAACTCGTAAGAACTGACGCCGTAGTCACGGGACTCCCGGTTTGAGAATACGACGATAATTTGCATATTTCTAGACTTAAGCTTAAAAACATGGCGTTAGAGGGTGAAAACCCGAAACAGCCCCCGAACGTCCCCGTGGGTTGCACCAACACCTCCCACGGGACCAATGTAACTCGTTGGAACTGACCCCGCTGCAGCGGGACTCCCGGTTTGAGAATACGACGGTAATTTGCATATTTACAGACTTGGGGTTAAAAACATGGCGGTAGAGGTTGAGAACTCAAAACAACCCACGAACTGCCCCGTTGGTGGCACCAACACCTCCCACGGGACCAATGTAACTCGTAGGAACTGCCTCCGCAGCCGTGGGACTCTCGGTTTTAGAACACGATGGTAATTTTAATATTTCTAGACTTAGTCTAAAAAACGTGGCATTGGAGGGTGAGAACTCGAAACAGCCTCCGAACGTCACCATGGGTGGCACCAACACCTCCCACGGGACCAATGTAACTCGTAGGAACTAACGCCGCAGCCGCGGGACTCCCGATTTGAGAATATGACCGTAATTTGCATATTTCTAGACTTAGCCTTAAAAACATGGCGTTCGAGGGTGAAAACCCGAAATAGCCCCCGAACGTCCCCGTGGGTGGCACCAACACTTCCCACGGGACCATTGTAACTCGTAGGAACTGACCCCGCAGTCGCGGGACTCCGATTTGAGAATACGATGATAATTTGCATATATCTAGACTTAATCGTAAAAACATGGTGTTAGAGGGTGAAAACCCGAAACGGCCCCCGAACGTCCCCGTGGGTTGCACCAACACATCCCACGGGACCAATGTAACTCGTTGGAACTGACCCCGCAGCAGCGGGACTCCCGGTTTGAGAATATGACGGTAATTTGCATATTTATAGACTTTGGGTTAAAAACATGGCGTTAGAGGGTGAAAACCCGAAACAGCCCCCGAACGTCCCCGTGGGTGGCACCAACACTTCCTACGGGACCAATATACTCGTAAGAACTGACCCCGCACTCACGGGACTCCCAGTTTGAGAATACGACGATAATTTGCATATTTGTAGACTTAAGCTTAAAAACATGGCGTTAGAAGGTGAAAACCCGAAACATCCCCCGAACGTCCCCGTGGGTGGCACCAACACCTCCCACGGGACTAATGTAACTCGTAGGAACTGACCTCGTAGCCGTGGGACTCCCAATTTGAGAATACGACTGTAATTTGCAAATTTCGAGACTTAGGCTTAAAAGCATGGCGTTGGAGAGTGAGAACTTGAAACAACCTCCGAACGTCCCTGTGGGTGGCACCAACACCTCCCACAGGACCAATGTAACTCGTAGGAACTGACCCCGTAACCGCGGGACACCCAGTTTGAGAATACAACGGTAATTTGCATATTTCTAGACTTAGGCTTAAAATCATGGCGTTAGAGGGTGAAAACCCAAAACAGCCCCCGAACGTCCCCGTGGGTGGCACCAACACCTCCCACGGGACTAATGTAACTCGTAGGAACTGACCTCGTAGCCGTGGGACTCCCGGTTTGAGAATACGATGGTAATTTGTATATTTATAGACTTAGGGTTAAAAATATGGAATTAGAGGGTGGGAACTCGAAACAACCATCCAACGGCCCCGTGGGTGGCACCAACACCACACACGGGACCAATGTAACTCGTAGGAACTGGCCCCGCAGCCGCAGGACTCCCGGTTTTAGAATACGATGGTAATTTGCATATTTCTCCACTTAGGCTTAAAAACATGGCGTTCGAGTGTGAAAACCGGAAACAGCCCTCGAACGTCCCCGTGGGTGGCACCAACACTTCCTACGGGACCAATGTAACTCGTAAGAACTGACCCCGCAGTCACGGGACTCCCGGTTTGAGAATACAATGATAATTTGCATATTTATAGACGTAAGCTTAAAAACATGGCGTTAGAGGGTGAAAACCCGAAACATCCACCGAACGTCCCCGCGGGTTGCCCCAACACCTCCCACGGGACCAACGTAACTCATTGGAACTGACCCCGCAGCAGCGGGACTCCCGATTTGAGAATACGACGATAATTTGCATATTTATAGACTTGGGGTTAAAAACATGGCGTTAGAGGTTGAGAACTCAAAACAACCCACGAACTGCCCCGTTGGTGGCACCAACACCTCGCACGGGACCAATGTAACTCGTTGGAACTGCCCCCGCAGCCGTGGGACTCTCGGTTTTAGAACACGACGGTAATTTTAATATTTCTAGACTTAGTCTTAAAAATGTGGCGTTGGAGGGTGAGAACTCGAAACAGCCCCCGAACGTCACCGTGGGTGGCACCAACTCCTCCCACGGGACCAATGTAACTTGTAGGAGCTAACACCGCAGCCGCGGGACTCCCGATTTGAGAATACGACGGTAATTTGCATATTTCTAGACTTAGTCTTAAAAACATGGCGTTAGAGGGTGAAAACCCGAAACAGCTCCCGAACGTCCCCATGGGTGTGCACCAACACCTCCTACGGGACCAATGTAACTCGTAGGAACTGACCCCGCAGTCGCAGGACTCTAGGTTTGAGAATACGATGATAATTTGCATATTTCTAGACTTAGGCTTAAAAAATGGCGTTAGAAGGTGAAAACCCGAAACAGCCCCCGAACGTCACCGTGGGTGGCACCAACACCTCCTACGGGAACAATGTAACTCGTAGGAACTGACCCCGCAGCCGCGGGACTCCCGGTTTGAGAATACGACGATAATTTGCATATTTCTAGACTGAGGCTTAAAAACATGGCGTTAGAGGGTGAAAAGCCGAAACAGCACCCGATCGTCCCCGCGAGTGGCACCAACACCTTCCACGGGACCAATGTAACTCGTAGGAACTGACACCGCAGCCGCGGGAATCCCAGTTTGAGAATACAATGGTAATTTGCATATTTCCAGACATTAGCATAAAAAAATGGCGTTAGAGGGTAAAAACCCGAAACAGCCCCCGAACGTCACCGTGGGTGGCACCAACACGTCCCCGGGGACTAATGTAACTCGTTGGAACTGACCCCGTAGCAGCGGGACTCCCGATTTGAGAATACGATGGTAATTTGCATATTTTTAGACTTGGGGTTAAAAACATGGCGTTAGAGGGTGAGGACTAAAAACAGCCCCCGAACTGCCCCGTGGGTGGTACCAACACCTCCCACAGAACCAATGTAACTCGTAGGAACTGCCCCCGCAGCCGCGGGACTCCCGGTTTTAAAACATGACGATAATTTTCATATTTCTAGACTTAGTCTTAAAAACGGGGCGTTAGAGGGTGAGATCTCGAAACAGCCCCCGAACATCCCCGTGGTGCCACCAACACCTCCCACGGGATCAATTAACTCGTAGGAACTGACCCCGCAGCCGCGGGACTCCCGGTTTGAGAATACGATGATAATTTGCATATTTCTAGACTTAAGCTTAAAAAACATGGCGTTAGAGGGTGAAAACCCAAAACAGCCCCCGAACGTCCCCGTGGGTTGCACCAACACCTCCCACGGGACCAATGTAACTCGTTGGAACTGACCCCGCAGTAGCGGGACTCCCGGTTTGAGAATACGACGGTAATTTGCATATTTATAGACTTGGGGTTAAAAACATGGCGTTAGAGGGTGAGAACTTAAAACAGCCCCCGAACTGCCCCGTGGGTGGCACCAACACCTCCCACGGGACCAATGTACCTCGTAGGAACTGCCCCCGCAGCCGCGGGACTCTCGGTTTTAGAACACGATGGTAATTTTCATATTTCTAGACTTATTCTTAAAAATGTGGCGTTAGAGGGTGAGAACTCGAAACAGCCCTCGAACTTCCCCGTGGGTGGTACCAACAAATCCCACGGGACCAATGTAACTCGTAGGAACTGACACCGCAGCCGCGGGACTCCCGATTTGAGAATACGATGGTAATTTGAATATTTCTAGACTTAGGCTTAAAAACATGGCGTTAGAGGGTGAAAACCCGAAACAACCCCGAACGTCCCCGTGGGTTGCACCAACACCTCCCACGGGACCAATGTAACTCGTTGGAACAGACCCCGCAGTAGCGGGACACCCGGTTTGAGAATACAATGGTAATTTGCATATTTATAGACTTGGGGTTAAAAACATGGCGTTAGAGGGTGAGAACTCAAAACAGCCCCCGAACTGCCCCGTGGGTGGCACCAACACCTCCCACGGGACAAATGTAACTCGTAGGAACTGCCCCCGCAGCCGCGGGACCCTCGGTTTTAGAACACGACGGTAATTTTCTTATTTCTAGACTTAGTCTTAAAAATGTGGCGTTAGAGGGTGAGAACTCGAAACAGCCCCCGAACGTCCCCGTGGGTGGCACCAACACCTCCCACGGGACCAATGTAACTCGTAGGAACTGACACCGCAGCCGCGGGACTCCCGATTTGAGAATACGATGGTAATTTGCATATTTCTAGACTTAGGCTTAAAAACATGTCGTTAGAGGGTGAAAACCCGAAACAGCTCCCGAACGTCCCCGTGGGTGTGCACCAAAACCTCCGACGGGGCCAATGTAACTCGTAAGAACTGACCCCGCAGTCGCAGGACTCTCGGTTTGAGAATAAGATGATAATTTGCATATTTCTAGACTTAGGCTTAAAAAATGGCGTTAGAAGGTGAAAACCCGAAACAGCCCCCGAATGTCTCCGTGGGTGGCACCAATACCTCCCACGGGACCAATGTAACTCGTAGGAACTGACCCCGCAGCCGCGGGACTCCAGGTTTGAGAATACAATGGTAATTTGCATATTTCTAGACTTAGGCTAAAAAACATGGCGTTAGAGGGTGAAAACCCGAAACAGCCCATGACCGTCCCCGTGGGTGGCACCAACACCTCCCACGGGACTAATGTAACTCGTAGGAACTGACCTCATAGCCGTGGGACTCCAGGATTTAAAACATGACGATAATTTTCATATTTCTAGACTTATTCTTAAAAACATTGCGTTAGAGGGTGAGAGCTCAAAACAGCCCCCGAACGTCCCCGTGCGTGGCACCAACACCTCCCACGGGACCAATGTAACTCGTAGGAATTGACCCCGCAGCCGCGGGACTCTCGGTTTGAGAATAGGATGGTAATTTTGCATATTTCTAGACTTAGGCTTAAGAACATGGCGTTAGAGGGTGAAAACCCGAAACAACCCCCGAACTTCCCCGTGGGTAGAACCAACACCTCCCACGGGACAAATGTAACTCGTAGGAACTGACCCCGCAGCCGCGGGACTCCTGGATTGACAATACGACGGTAATTTGCATATTTCTAGACTTAGGCAAAAAAACATGGCGTTAGAGGTTGAAAATCCGAAATAAACCCCGATCGTCCCCGGGGGTGGAACCAACACCTTCCACGGGACCAATGTAACTCGTAGGAACTGGCCCTCAGCCGCGGGACTCCCAGTTTGAGAATACGACGATAATTTGCATATCTCTAGACTTAAACTTAAAAACATGTCGTTAGAGGGTGAAAACCCGAAACAGCTCCCGAACGTCCCCGTGGGTGTGCACCAAAACCTCCGACGGGACCAATGTAACTCGTAGGAACTGACCCCGCAGTCGCAGGACTCTCGGTTTGAGAATAAGATGATAATTTTCATATTTCTAGACTTAGGCTTAAAAAATGGCGTTAGAAGGTGAAAACCCGAAACAGCCCCCGAATGTCCCCGTGGGTGGCACCAACACCTCCCACGGGACCAATGTAACTCGTAGGAACTGACCCCGCAGCCGCGGGACTCCAGGTTTGAGAATACGACCGTAATTTGCATATTTCTATACTTAGGCTTAAAAACATGGCGTTAGAGGGTGAAAACTCGAAACAGCACCCGATCGTCCCCGCGGGTGGCACCCACAACTTCCACGGGACCAATGTAACTCGTATGAAATGACACCGCAGTCGCGGGAATCCCGGTTTGAGAATACAATGGTAATTTGCATATTTCCAGACTTTAGCTTAAAAACATGGCGTTAGAGGGTGAAAACCCGAAACAGCCCCCGAACGTCCCCGTGGGTGGCACCAACACCTCCCACGGGACCAATGTAACTCGTTGGAACTGACCCCGCAGCAGCGGGACTCCCGGTTTGAGAATACGACTGTAATTTGCATTTTTATAGACTTGGGGTTAAAAACATGGCGTTAGAGGGTGAGGACTCAAAACAGCCCCCGAACTGCACCGTGGGTGGCACCAACACGTCCCACGGGACCAATGTAACTCGTAGGATCTGCCCCCGCAGCCGCGGGACTCCCGGTTTTAAAACATGACGATAATTTTCATATTTCTAGACTTATTCTTAAAAACATGGCGTTAGAGGCTGAGAACTCAAAACAGCCCCCGAACGTCCCCGTGCGTGGCACCAACACCTCCCACGGGACCAATGTAACTCGTAGGAACTGACCCCGCAGCCGCGGGGCTCTCGATTTGAGAATACGACAGTAATTTTGCATATTTCTAGACTTAGGCTTTAAAACATGGTGTTAGAGGGTGAAAACCCGAAACAACCCCCCGAACGTCCCCGTGGGTAGCACCAACACCTCCCACGGGACAAATGTAACTCGTAGGAACTGACCCCGCAGCCGCGGGACTCCCGGATTGACAATACGACTGTAATTTTCATATTTCTAGACTTAGGCATAAAAACACGGCGTTAGAGGGTGAAAATCCAAAATAAACCCGGATCGTCCCCGGGGGTGGCACCAACACCTTCCACGGGACCAATGTAACTCGTAGGAACTGACCCTCAGCCGCGGGACTCCCAGTTTGAGAATACGACGATAATTTAAATATCTCTAGACTTAAGCTTAAAAACATGGCGTTAGAGGGTGAAAACTCGTAATAGCCCCCAAACGTCCCCGTGGGTGGCACCAACACCTCCCACGGGACCAATATAACTCGTTGGAACTGACCCCGCAGCAGCGGTACACCTGGTTTGAGAGTACGATGGTAATTGGCATTTTTCTAGACTTAGGGTTAAAAACATGGCGTTAGAGGGTGAAAGCCCGAAACTGAACCCGAACGTGCCCGTGGGTGGCACCAACACCTCCCACGGGACCAATGTAACTCTTAGGAACTGACCCCGTAGCCGTGGGACTCCCGGTTTGAGAATACGATGTTAATTTGTATATTTATAGACTTAGGGTTAAAAACTTGGCGTTAGAGGGTGAGAGCTCGAAACAACCATCCAACGGCCCCGTGGGTGGCACCAACACCTCCCACGGGACCAATGTAACTCGTAGGAACTGGCCCCGCAGCTGCGGGAGTCCCGGTTTTAGAATACGATGGTAATTTGCATATTTCTACACTTGGGCTTAAAAACATGGCATTCGAGGGTGAAAACCCGAAACAGCCCCCGAACGTCCCCGTGGGTGGCACCAACACTTCCTACGGGACCAATGTAACTCGTAGGAACTGACCCCGCAGTCGCGGGACTCCCGGTTTGAGAATACGATGATAATTTGCATATTTCTAGACTTAAGCTTAAAAAACATGGCGTTAGAGGGTGAAAACCCAAAACAGCCCCCGAACGTCCCCGTGGGTTGCACCAACACCTCCCACGGGACCAATGTAACTCGTTGGAACTAACCCCGCAATAGCGGGACTCCCGGTTTGAGAATACGACGGTAATTTGCATATTTATAGATTTGGGTTAAAAACATGGTGTTAGAGGGTGAGAACTTAAAATAGCCCCCGAACTGCCCCGTGGGTGGCACCAACACCTCCCACGGGACCAATGTAACTCGTAGGAACTGCCCCCGCAGCCGCGGGACTCTCGGTTTTAGAACACGATGGTAATTTTCATATTTCTAGACTTATTCTTAAAAATGTGGTGTTAGAGGGTGAGAACTCGAAATAGCCCCCGAACGTCCCCGTGGGTAGTACCAACAAATCCCACGGGACCAATGTAACTCGTAGGAACTGACACCGCAGCCGCGGGACTCCCGATTTGAGAATACGACGGTAATTTGCATATTTCTAGATTTAGGCTTAAAAACATGGCGTTAGAGGGTGAAAACCCGAAACAGCCCCGAACGTCCCCGTCGGTTGCACCAACACCTCCCACGGGACCAATGTAACTCGTTGGAACTGACCCCGCAGTAGCGGGACTCCCGGTTTGAGAATACGACGGTAATTTGCATATTTATAGACTTGGGGTTAAAAACATGGCGTTAGAGGGTGAGAACTCAAAACAACCCCCGAACTGCCCCGTGGGTGGCACCGACACCTCCCACGGGACCAATGTAACTCGTAGGAACTGCCCCCGCAGCCGCGAGACTCTCGGTTTTAGAACACGACGGTAATTTTCATATTTCTAGACTTAGTCTTAAAAATGTGGCGTTAGAGGGTGAGAACTCGAAACAGCCCCCGAACGTCCCCGTGGGTGGTACCAACACCTCCCACGGGACCAATGTAACTCGTAGGAACTGACACCGCAGCCGCGGGACTCCCGATTTGAGAATACGATGGTAATTTGCATATTTCTAGACTTAGGCTTAAAAACATGTCGTTAGAGGGTGAAAACCCGAAACAGCTCCCGAACGTCCCCGTGGGTGTGCACCAAAACCTCCGACGGGGCCAAGTAACTCGTAAGAACTGACCCCGCAGTCGCAGGACTCTCGGTTTGAGAATAAGATGATAATTTGCATATTTCTAGACTTAGGCTTAAAAAATGGCGTTAGAAGGTGAAAACCCAAAACAACCCCCAAATGTCCCCGTGGGTGGCACCAACACCTCCCACGGGACCAATGTAACTCGTAGGAACTGACCCCGCAGCCGCGGGACTCCAGGTTTGAGAATACAACAGTAATTTGCATATTTCTAGACTTAGGCTAAAAAACATGGCGTTAGAGGGTGAAAACCCGAAACAGCCCACGACCATCCCCGTGGGTGGCACCAACACCTCCCACGGGACTAATGTAACTCGTAGGAAATGACCTCGTAGCCGTGGGACTCCAGGATTTAAAACACGACGATAATTTTCATATTTCTAGACTTATTCTTAAAAACATGGCGTTAGAGGGTGAGAACTCAAAACAGCCCCCGAACGTCCCCGTGCGTGGCACCAACACCTCCCACGGGACCAATGTAACTCGTAGGAATTGACCCCGCAGCCGCGGGACTCTCGGTTTGAGAATAGGACGGTAATTTTGCATATTTCTAGACTTAGGCTTAAAAACATGGCGTTAGAGGGTGAAAACCCGAAACAACCCCCGAACTTCCCCGTGGGTAGCACCAACACCACCCATGGGACAAATGTAACTCGTAGGAACTGACCCCGCAGCCGCAGGACTCCCGGATTGACAATACGACGGTAATTTGCATATTTCTAGACTTAGGCATAAAAACACGGCGTTAGAGGGTGAAAATCCGAAATAAACCCCGATCGTCCCCGGGGGTGGCACCAACACCTCCCACGGGACCAATGTAACTCGTAGGAACTGACACCGCAGCCGCGGGACTCCCGATTTGAGAATACGATGGTAATTTGCATATTTCTAGACTTAGGCTTAAAAACATGTCGTTAGAGGGTGAAAACCCGAAACAGCTCCCGAACGTCCCCGTGGGTGTGCACCAAAACCTCTGACGGGGCCAATCTAACTCGTAAGAACTGACCCCGCAGTCGCAAGACTCTCGGTTTGAGAATAAGATGATAATTTTCATATTTCTAGACTTAGGCTTAAAAAATGGCGTTAGAAGGTGAAAACCCGAAACAGCCCCCGAATGTCCCCGTGGGTGGCACCAACACCTCCCACGGGACCAATGTAACTCGTAGGAACTGACCCCGCAGCCGCGGGACTCCAGGTTTGAGAATACGACCGTAATTTGCATATTTCTATACTTAGACTTAAAAACATGGCGTTAGAGGGTGAGAACCCGAAACAGCACCCGATCGTCCCCGCGGGTGGCACCAACAACTTCCACGGGACCAATGTAACTCGTATGAAATGACACCGCAGTCGCGGGAATCCCGGTTTGAGAATACAATGGTAATTTGCATATTTCCAGACTTTAGCTTAAAAACATGGCGTTAGAGGGTGAAAACCCAAAACAGCCCCCGAACGTCCCCGTGGGTGGCACCAACACCTCCCACGGGACCAATGTAACTCGTTGGAACTGACCCCGCAGCAGCGGGACTCCCGGTTTGAGAATACGACGGTAATTTGCATTTTTATAGACTTGGGATTAAAAACATGGCGTTAGAGGGTGAGGACTCAAAACAGCCCCCGAACTGCCCCGTGGGTGGCACCAACACCTCCCACGGGACCAATGTAACTCGTAGGAACTGCCCCCGCAGCCGCGGGACTCCCGGTTTTAAAACACGACGATAATTTTCATATTTCTAGACTTATTCTTAAAAACATGGCGTTAGAGGGTGAGAACTCAAAACAGCCCCCGAACGTCCCCGTGCGTGGCACCAACACCTCCCACGGGACCAATGTAACTCGTAGGAACTGACCCCGCAGCCGCGGGGCTCTCGATTTGAGAATACGACGATAATTTTGCTAATTTCTAGACTTAGGCTTAAAAACATGGCATTAGAGGGTGAAAACCCGAAACAACCCCCGAACGTCCCCGTGGGTAGCACCAACACCTCCGACGGGACAAATGTAACTCGTAGGAACTGCCCCCGCAGCCGCGGGACTCCCGGATTGACAATACGACGGTAATTTGCATATTTCTAGACTTAGGCATAAAAACACGGCGTTAGAGGGTGAAAATCCAAAATAAACCCCGATCGTCCCCGGGGGTGGCACCAACACCTTCCACGGGACCAATGTAACTCGTAGGAACTGACCCTCAGCCGCGGGACTCCCAGTTTGAGAATACGACGATAATTTGCATATCTCTAGACTTAAGCTTAAAAACATGGCGTTAGAGGGTGAAAACCCGAAATAGCCCCCAAACGTCCCAGTGGTTGGCACCAACACCTCCCACGGGACCAATAGAACTCGTTGGAACTGACCCCGCAGCAGCGGTACACCCGGTTTGAGAATATAACGGTAATTTGCATATTTATAGACTTGGGGTTAAAAACATGGCGCTAGAGGGTGAGAACTCAAAACAGCCCCCGAACTGCCCCGTGGGTGGCACCAACACCTCCCACGGGACCAATGTAACTCCTAGGAACTGGCCCCGCAGCCGCGGGACTCCCGATTTTAGAATATGATGGTAATTATCATATTTCTACACTTAGGCTTAAAAACATGGCGTTCGAGGGTGAAAACCTGAAACAGCCCCCGAACGTCCCCGTGGGTGGCACCAACACTTCCTACGGGACCAATGTAACTCGTAGGAACTGACCCGCAGTCGCGGGACTCCCGGTTTGATAATACGACGGTAATTTGCATATTTATAGACTTGGGGTTAAAAACATGGCGTTAGAGGGTGAGAACTCAAAACAGCCCCCGAACTGCCCCGTGGGTGGCATCAACACCTCCCATGGGATCAATCTAACTCGTAGGAACTGCCCCCGCAACCGCGGGACTCTCGGTTTTAGAACACGACGGTAATTTTCATATTTCTAGACTGAGTCTTAAAAACGTGGCATTAGAGGCTGAGAACTCGAAACAGCCCCCGAACGTCCCCGTGGATGGCACCAAAACCTCCCACGGTACCAATGTAACTCGTAGGAACTGACACCGCGGCCGCGGGACTCCTGATTTGAGAATACGACGGTAATTTGCATATTTCTAGACTTAGGCTTAAAAACATGGCGTTAGAGGGTGAAAACTCGAAACAGCTCCCGAACGTCCCCGAGGGTGTGCACCAACACCTCCTACAGGACCAATGTAACTCGTAGGAACTGACCCCGCAGTCGTAGGACTCTCGTTTTGAGAATACGATGATAATTTGCATATTTATAGACTTAGGCTTAAAAAGTAGCGTTATAAGGTGAAGACCCGAAGCAGCCCCCGAATGTCCCCGTGGGTGGCACAAACACCTTCCACGTGACCAATGTAACTCGTAGGAACTTACACCGCGGCCGCGGGAATCCTGGTTTGAGAATACAATGGTAATTTCCATATTTCCAGACTTGAGCTTAAAAACATGGCATTAGAGGGTGAAAACCCGAAACAGCCCCCAAACGTTCCCGTGGGTGGTACCAACACCTCCCACGGGACCAATGTAACTCGTTGGAACTGACCCCGCAGCAGCGGGACTCCCGGTTTGAGAATACGACGGTAAGTTGCTTATTTATAGACTTGGGGTTAAAAACATGGCGTTAGAGGGTGAGGACTCAAAACAGCCCCCGAACTGCGCCGTGGGTGGCACCAACACCTCCCACGGGACCAATGTAACTCGTAGGAACTGCACCCGCAGCCGCGGGACTCCTGATTTTAAAACAGGACGATAATTTTCATATTTCTAGAATTAGTCTTAAAAACATGGAGTTAGAGGGTGAGAACTCGAAACACATGGGTGGCACCAACACCTCCCACGGGACCAATGTAACTCATAGGAACTGACCCCGCAGCCGCGGGACTCCCGATTTGAGAATACGACGGTAATTTGCATATTTCTAGAGTTAGGCTTAAAAACATGGCGTTAGAGGGTGAAAACCCGAAATAGCCCCCGAACGTCCCCGTGGGTTGCAGCAACACCTCCCACGGGACCAATGTAACTCGTAGGAACTGACCCCGCAACCGCGGGACTCTCGGATTGAGAATACGACGGTAATTTGCATATTTCTAGACTTAGGCTTAAAAACATGGCGTTAGAGGGTGAAAACCCGAAATAGCCCCCGAACGTCCCCGTGGGTGGCACCAACACCTCCCACGGGACCAATGTAACTCGTTGGAAGTGACCCCGCAGCAGCGGGACTCCCGGTTTGAGAATACGACAGTAATTTGCATATTTATAGACTTGGGGTTAAAACCATGGCGTTAGAGGGTGAGGACTCAAAACAGCCCCCGAACTACCCCGTGGGTGGCACCAACACCTCCCACGGGACCAATGTAACTCGTAGGAACTTCCCCCGCAGCCGCGGGACTCCCAATTTTAGAACATGACGGTAATTTTCATATTTCTAGAATTAGGCTTAAAAAGATGGCGTTAGAGGGTGAAAACCCGAAACAGGGCCCGATCGTCCCCGTGGGTGGTACCAACACCTTCCACAGGACCAATATAACTCGTAGGAACTGACCCCGCAGGCGCGGGACTCCCGGTTTGAGAATATGACGGTAATTTGCATATTTCTAGACTTAGGATTAAAAACATGGCGTTAGAGGGTGAAAACTCGAAACAACCTCCGATCGTCCCCGAGGGTGGCACTAACACCTTCCACGGGACCAATGTAACTCATAGGAACTGACCCCTCAGCCGCGGGAATCCCAGTTTGAGAATATGACGGTAATTCGCATATTTGTAGACTTAAGCAAAACATGGCGTTAGAGGGTGAGATCTCGAAATAGCCCCCGAACGTCTCCGTGGGTGTCACCAACACCTCCCACGGGACCAATGTAACTCGTAGGAACTGACACCGCAGCCGCGGGACTCCCGGTTTGAGAATACGACGGTAATTTGCATATTTCTGGACTTGAGCTTAAAAACATGGCATTAGAGGGTGATAACTCGAAACATCCCCCGAACGTCCCCGTGGGTGGCACCAACACCTCCCACAGGACCAATATAACTCGTAGGAACTGACCCCACATCCGCGGGACTCCCGGTTTGAGAATACGATGGTAATTAGGATATTTCTAGACCTAGGCTTAAAAACATGGCGTTAGAGGGTGAAAACCTAAAACAGCCCCCGAACGTTCCCGTGGGTGGCACCAACACCTCCCACAGGACCAATGTAACTCGTAAGAACTGACCCCGTAGCCACGGGACTCCCGGTTTGAGAATCCGACGGGAATTTGTATATTTATAGACTTAGGGTTCAAAACATGGCGTTAGAGGGTGAGAACTCGAAACAACCCCCTAATGTCCCCGTGGGTGGCACCAACACCTCCCACAGGACCATTGTAACTCGTAGGAACTAGCCCCGCATCCGCGGGACTCCTGGTTTTACAATACGATGGTAATTTGCATATTTTTAGACTTAGTCTTAAAAACATGGCGTTCGAGGGTGAGAATTCAAAACAGCCCCCGAACGTCCCCGTGGGTGGCACCAACACTTCCTACGGGACCAATGTAACTCGTAGGAACTGAACTCGCAGTCGCGGGACTCCCGGTTTGAGAATATGACGATAATTTGCATATTCCTAGACTTAAGCTTAAAAACATGGCGTTAGAAGGTGAAAACCTGAAACATCCCCCGAACGTGCCCGTGGGTGGCACCAACACCTCCCACGGGACCAATATAACTTGTAGGAACTGACCCCGCAGCCACGGGACTCCTAATTTGAGAATACGACGGTAATTTGCAAATTTCTAGACTTAGGCTTAAAAACATGGCGTTAGAGGGTGAGAACTCGAAACAGCCCCCTAACGTCCCCGTGGGTGGCACCAACACCTCCCACGGGACCAATGTAACTAGTAGGAACTGACCCCGCAGCCGCGGGACTCCCAATTTGAGAATACGATGGTAATTTGCATATTTCTAGACTTAGGGTTCAAAACATGGCGTTAGAGGGTGAAAACCTGAAACAACCCCCGAACGTCCCCCGTGGGTGTGCACCATCACCTCCTACGGGACCAATGTTACTCGTAGGAACTTACCCCGCAGTCTCAGGACTCCCGGTTTGAGAATACGACGATAATTTGCATATTTCTAGACTTAGGCTTAAAAATATGGCGTTAGAAGGTGAATACCGGAAACATCCCCTGAACGTCCCCGTGGGTGGCACCAACACCTCCCACGGGACCAATGTAACTCATAGGAAGTAATCCCGCAGCCGCGGGACTCTCGGATTGAGAATACGATGGTAATTTGCAAATTTCTAGACTTCGGGTTAAAAACAGGGCGTTAGAGGGTGAGAACTCGAAACATCCACCGAACGTCCCCGTGGGTGGCACCAACACCTCCCACGGGACCAATGTAACTCTTAGGAACTGACGACACAGTCGCGGGACACCCGGTTTGAGAATATGACGGTAATTTGCATATATCTAGACTTAGGCTTAAAAAGATGGCGTTAGAGGGTGAAAACCCGAAACAGCGCCCGATCGTCCCCGTGGGTGGTATCAACACCTTCCATAGGACCAATATAACTCGTAGGAACTGAACCTGCATCTGCGAGACTCCTGGTTTGAGAATATGACGGTAATTTGCATATTTCTTGACATAAGCAAAACATGGCGTTAGAGGGTGAGATCTCGAAACAGCCCCCGAACGTCCCCGTGGATCACACCAACACCTCCCACGGGACCAATGTAACTCGTAGGAACTAACCCCGCAGTAGCGGGACTCCCGATTTGAGAATACGATGATAATTTGTATATTTATAGACTTGGGGTTAAAAACATGGCGTTAGAGGGTGAGAACTGGAAACAGCCCCCGAACGGCCCTGTGGGTGGCACCAACACCTCCCACGGGACCAATGTAACTCGTAGGAACTGCCCCCGCAGCCGCGGTACTCCCAGTTTTAGAACAGGACGGTAATTTTTATATTTCTAGACTTAGACTTAAAAACATGGCGTTAGAGGGTGAGAACTCGAAACAACCATCGAACGTCCCTTTGGGTGGCACCAATACCTCCCACGGGACCAATGTATGTCGTAGGAACTGACACGGCAGCCGCGGGACTCCCAATTTGAGAATACGACGATAATTTGCATATTGCTAGACTTAGGCTTAAAAACATGGCGTTAGAGGGTGAAAACCCGAAACAGCCCCCGAACATCCCCGTGGGTGTGCACCAACACCTCCTATGGGACCAATGTAACTCGTAGGAACTGACCCCACAGTCGCAGGACTCTCGGTTTGAGAATACGACGATAATTTGCATATTTCTAGACTTAGGCTTAAAAAGTGGCGTTAGATGGTGTAAACCCGAAACGGCCCCCGAACGTCCCCGTGGGTGGCACCAACACCTCCCACGGGACCAATGTAACTCGTAGGAACTGACCCCGCGGTCGCGGGACTCCTGGTTTGACAATACGACGGTAATATGCATATTTCTAGACTTAGGCTTAAAAACATGCATTAGAGGGTGAAAACCCGAAATAGCCCCCGATCGTCCCCGCGGGTGGCACCAACACCTTCCACGTGACCAATGTAACTCGTAGGAACGGACACCGCAGACGCGGGAATCCCGGTTTGAGAATACAATGGTAATTTCCATATTTCCAGACTTTAGCTTAAAAACATGGCATTAGAGGGTGAAAACCCAAAACAGCCCCCGAACGTTCCCGTGGGTGGCACCAACACCTCCCACGGGACCAATGTAACTCGTTGGAACTGACCCCGCAGTAGCGGGACTCCCGGTTTGAGAATACGACGGTAATTTGCATATTTATAGACTTGGGGTTAAAAACATGGCGTTAGAGGGTGAGGACTCAAAACAGCCACCGAACTGCCCCGTGGGTGGCATCAACACCTCCCACGGGACCAATGTAACTTGTAGGAACTGCCCATGCAGCCGCGGACTCCCGATTTTAAAACACGACGATAATTTTCATATTTCTAGACTTAGTCTTAAAAACATGGAGTTAGAGGGTGAGAACTTGAAACACGTGGGTGGCACCAACACCTCCCACGGGACCAATGTAACTCGTAGGAACTGACCCCGCAGCCGCGGGACTCCCGATTTGAGAATACGACGGTAATTTTCATATTTCTAGACTTAGGCTTAAAAACATGGCGTTAGAGGTTGAAAACCCGAAACAGCCCCAGAACGACCCCGTGGGTGGCACCAACACCTCCCACGGGACCAATGTAACTCGTAGGAATTGACCCATCAACCGCGGGAATCTCGGATGGAGAATACGACGGTAATTTGCATATTTCTAGACTTAGGCTTAAAAACATGGCGTTAGAGGGTGAAAACCCGAAATAGCCCCCGAACGGCCCCGTGGGTGGCACCAACACCTCCCACGGGACCAATGTAACTCGTTGGAACTGACCCCGCAGCAGCGAGACTCCCGGTTTGAGAATACGACAGTAATTTGCATATTTATAGACTTGGGGTTAAAACCATGGCGTTAGAGGGTGAGGACTCAAAACAGCCCCCGAACTACCCTGTCGGTGGCACCAACACCTCCCACGGGACCAACGTAACTCGTAGGAACTACCCCCGCAGCCACGGGACTCCCGATTTTAGAACACGACGGTAATTTTCATATTTCTAGACTTAGGCTTAAAAAGATGGCGTTAGAGGGTGAAAACCCGAAACAGGGCCCGATTGTCCCCGTGGGTGGTACCAACACCTTCCACAGGACCAATATAACTCGTAGCAACTGACCCCGCAGGCGCGGGACTCCCGGTTTGAGAATATGATGGTAATTTGCATATTTCTAGACTTAGGAATAAAAACATGGCGTTAGAGGGTGAAAACTCGAAACAACCCCCGATCGTCCCCGAGGGTGGCACCAACACTTTCCACGGGACCAATGTAACTCGTAGGAACTGACCCCTCAGCCGCGGGACTCCTAGTTTGAGAATACGACGGTAATTTGCGTATTTCTAGACTTAAGAAAAACATGGCGTTAGAGGGTGAGATCTCGAAATAGCCCCCGAACGTCCCCGTGGGTGTCACCAACACCTCCCACGGGACCAATGTAACTCGTCGGAACTGACACCGCAGCCGCGGGACTCCCAGTTTGAGAATACGATGGTAATTTGCATATTTCTGGAGTTGAGCTTAAAAACATGGCGTTAGAGGGTGAGAACTTGAAACAGCCCCCGAACGTCCCCGTGGGTGGCACCAACACCTCCCACAGGACCAATATAACTCGTAGGAACTGACCCAACATCCGTGAGACTCCCGGTTTGAGAATACGATGGTAATTAGGATATTTCTAGACTTAGGCTTAAAAACTTGGCGTTAGAGGGTGAAAACCCAAAACAGCCCCCGAACGTCCCCGTGGGTGGCACCAACACCTCCCACGTGACCAATGTAACTCGTAGGAACTGACCCCGTAGCCGCGGGACTCCCGGTTTGAGAATACGATGGGAATTTGTATATTTATAGACTTAGGGTTAAAAACATGGCATTAGAGGGTGAGAACTCGAAACAACCCCCCAACGTCCCCGTGGGTGGCACCAACATCTCCCACGGGACCAATGTAACTCGTAGGAACTGGCCCCGCAGCCGCGGGACTCCTGGTTTTAGAATACGATGGTAATTTGCATATTTCTAGACTTAGGCTTAAAAACATGGCGTTCGAGGGTGAAAACCCAAAACCGCCCGAACGTCCCCGTGGATGGCACCAACACTTCCTACGGGACCAATGTAACTCGTAGGAACTGAACTCGCAGTCGCAGGACTCCCGGTTTGAGAATACGAAGATAATTTGCATATTTCTAGACTTAATCTTAAAAACATGGCGTTAGAAGGTGAAAACCTGAAACATCCCCCGAACGTCCCCGTGCGTGGCACCAACACCTCCCACGGGACCAATGTAACTCATAGGAAGTAATCCCGCAGCCGCGGGACTCTCGGTTTGAGAATACGATGGTAATTTGCAAATTTCTAGACTTCGGCTTAAAAACAGGGCGTTAGAGGGTGAGAACTCGAAACCGCCACCGAACGTCCCCGTGGGTGGCACCAACACCTCCCACGGGACCAATGTAACTCTTAGGAACTGACGACGCAGTCGCGGGACACACGGTTTGAGAATACGACGGTAATTTGCATATATCTAGACTTAGGCTTAAAAAGATGGCGTTAGACGGTGAAAACCCGAAACAGCGCCCGATCGTCCCCGTGGGTGGTACCAACACCTTCCACAGGACCAATATAACTCGTAGGAACTGACCCTGCATCCGCGGGACTCCCGGTTTGAGAATATGACGGTAATTTGCATATTTCTTGACATAAGCAAAACATGGCGTTAGAGGGTGAGATCTCAAAACAGCCCCCGAACGTCCCCGTGGGTGGCACCAACACCTCCCACGGGACCAATGTAACTCGTACGAACTGACCCCGCAGTAGCGGGACTCCCGGTTTGAGGGTGAGAACTCGAAACAACCCCCGAACGGCCCAGTGGGTGGCACCAACACCTCCCACGGGACCAACGTAACTCGTAGGAACTGCCCCCGCAGCCGCGGTACTCCCGATTTTAGAACAGGATGGTAATTTTTATATTTCTAGACTTAGTCTTAAAAACATGGCGTTAGAGGGTGTGAACTCGAAACAACCATCGAACGTCCCCGTGGGTGGCACCAATACCTCCCACGGGACCAATGTATGTCGTAGAAACTGACACGACAGCCGCGGGACTCCCGATTTGAGAATACGACGATAATTTGCATATTGCTAGACTTAGGCTGAAAAACATGGTGTTTGAGGGTGAAAACCCTAAACAGCCCTCGAACGTCCCCGTGGGTGTGCACCAACACCTCCTATGGGACCAATGTAACTCTTAGGAACTGACCCCACAGTCGCAGGACTCTCAGTTTGAGAATACGACGATAATTTGCATATTTCTAGACTTAGGCTTAAAAAGTAGCGTTAAAAGGTGAAAACCCGAAACAGCACCCGAACATCCCCGTGGGTGGCACCAACACCTCCCACGGGACCAATGTAACTCGTAGGAACTGACCCCACAGTTGCGGGACTCCCGGTTTGACAATACGACGGTAATTTGCATATTTCTAGACATAGGCTTAAAAACATGCGTTAGAGGGTGAAAACCCGAAACAGCCCCCGATCGTCCTCCGGGGGTGGCACCAACACCTTCCACAGGACCAATGTAACTCGTTGGAACTGACCTCGCAGCAGCGGGACTCCCGATTTTAGAATACAATAGTAATTTGCATATTTATAGACTTGGGGTTAGAAACATGGCGTTAGAGGGTGAGGACTCAAAACAGCCCCCGAACTGGCCCTAGGGTGGCACCAACACCTCCCACGGGACCATGTAACTCGTAGGAACTGCCCCCGCAGCTGCGGGACTCCCGATTTTAGAACACGAGGGTAATTTTCATATTTCAAGACTTAGGCTTAAAAAGATGGCGTTAGAGGGTGAAAACCCGAAACAGGGCCCGATCGTCCCCGTGGGTAGTACCAACACCTTCCACAGGACCAATATAACTCGTAGGAACTGACCCCGCAGTCGCAGGACTCTCGGTTTAAGAATACGACGATAATTTGCATATTTCTAGACTTATGCTTAAAAATATGGCGTTAGAAGGTGAAAACCCGAAACAGCCCCCGAACGTCCCCGTGGGTGGCACCAACACCTCCCACGGGACCAATGTAACTCGTAGGAACTGACCCCGCGGCCGCGGGACTCCCCGTTTGAGAATATGATGGTAATTTGCATATTTCTAGACTTAGGATTAAAAACATGGCGTGAGAGGGTGAAAACCCGAAACAACCCCCAATCGTCCCCGAGGGTGGCACCAACACCTTCCACGGGACCAATGTAACTCGTAGTAACTGACCCATCAACCGCGGGACTCCCAGTTTGAGCATACGATGATAATTTGCATATTTCTAGACTTAAGCAAAACATGGCGTTAGAGGGTGAGATCTCGAAACAGCCCCCGAACGTCCCCGTGGGTGTCACCAACACCTCCCATGGGACCAATGTAACTCGTAGGAACTGACACCGCAGCCGCGGGACTCCTGGTTTGAGAATACGATGGTAATTTGAATATTTCTAGGCTTTAGCTTAAAAATATGGAGTTAGAGGGTGAGAACTCGAAACAGCCCCCGAACATCCCCGTGGGTGGCACCAACACCTCCCAAGGACCAATATAACTTGTAGGAACTGACCCCGCATCCGCGGGACTCCCGGTTTTAGAATACGATGGTAATTTGCATATTTCTACACTTAGGCTTAAAAACATGGCGTTAGAAGGTGAAAACCAGAAACAACCCCCGAACGTCCCCGTGGGTGGCACCAACACCTCCCACGGGACCAATGTAACTCGTAGGAACTGACCCCGTAGCCGTGGGACTCCCGGTTTGAGAATACGATGGGAATTTGAATATTTATAAACTTAGGTTTAAAAACATGGCGTTAGAGGGTGAGAACTCGAAACAACGCCCCAACGGCCCTGTGGGTGGCACTAACAACTCTCACGGGACCAATGTAACTCGAAGGAACTGGCCCCGCAACCGCGGGACTCCTGGTTTTAGAATACGATGGTAATTTGCATATTTCTAAACTTAGGCTTAAAAACATGGCGTTCGAGGGTGAAAACTCAAAACAGCCCGAACGTCCCCGTGGGTGGCACCAACACTTCCTACGGGACCAATGTAACTCGTAGGAACTGACCCCGCAGTCGCGGGGCTCCGGGTTTGAGAATACGACGATAATTTGCATATTTCTAGACTTAAGCTTAAAAACATGGCGTTAGAAGGTGAAAACCTGAAACATCCACCGAATGTCCCCGTGGGTGGCACCAACAACTCCCACGGGACCAATGTAACTTATAGGAACTGACCCCGCAGCCACGGGACTCCCAATTTGAGAATACGAAGGTAATTTGCAAATTCCCAGACTTAGGCTCAAAAACATGGCGTTAGATGGTGAGAACTAGAAACAGCCCCCGAACGTCCCCGTGGGTGGCACCAACACCTCCCACGGGACCAATGTAACTCGTAGGAACTAACCCCGCAGCCGCGGGACTCCCGATTTGAGAATACGATGGTAATTTGCATATTTCTAGACTAAGGCTTAAAAACATGGCGTTAGAGGGTGAAAACCTGAAACAGCCCCCGAACGTCCCCCGTGGGTGTGCATCAACACCTCCTACGGGACCAATATAACTCGTAGGAACTTACCCCGCAGTCTCAGGACTCCCGGTTTGACAATACGATGATAATTTGCATATTTCTAGTCTTAGGCATAAAAGCATGGCATTAGAAGGTGAAAACCCGAAACAGCCCCTGAACGTCCCCGTAGGTGGCACCAACACCTCCCACGGGACCAATGTAACTCCCAGGAACTAATCCCGCAGCCGCGGAACTCTCGTTTTGAGAATACGATGGTAATTTGCAAATTTCTAGACTTAGTCTTAAAAACATCGCGTTAGAGGGTGAGAATTCGAAACATCCCCCGAACGTCCCCGTGGGTGGCACCAACACCTCCCACGGGACCAATGTAACTCGTAGGAACTGATCCCGCAGCCGCGGGACTACCGATTTGAGAATACGACGGTAATTTTACATATTTCTAGACTTAGGCTTAAAAACATGGCATTAGAGGGTGAAAACCCGAAACAACCCCCGAACGTCCCCGTGGGTGTACACCAACACCTCCTACGGGACCAATATAACTCGTAGGAACTGACCCCGCAGTCACAGGACTCTCGGTTTGAGAATACGACGATAATTTGCATATTTCTAGACTTAGGCTTAAAAACATGGCGTTAGAAGGTGACAACCCGAAACAGCCCCCGAACGTCCCCGTGGGTGGCACCAACACCTCCCACGGGACCAATGTAACTCGTAGGAACTGACCCCACAGCCGCGGGACTCTCGGTTAGAGAATACGACGGTAATTTGCAAATTTCTAGACATAGGCTTAAAAAAATGGCGTTAGAGGGTGAGAACTCGAAACAGCCACCGAACGTCCCCGTGGGTGGCTCCAACACCTCCCACAGGACCAATGTAACTCTTAGGAACTGACCCCGCAGCCGCGGGACTCCCGGTTTGAGAATACGATGATAATTTGCGTATTCTTTGACTTAGGCTTAAAAACAAGGTGTTAGAGGGTTAAAACCCGAAACAGCCCCCGAACGTCCCCGTGGGTGGCACAAACACCATCCACGGGACGAATATAACTCGTAGGAACTGACCCTACAGACGTGGGACTCCCGGTTTGAGAATACGATGGTAATTTGCAAATTTCTAGACTTAAGCAAAACATGGTGTTGGAGGGTGAGATCTCGAAACAGCCCTCGAACGTCGCCGTGGGTGGCACCAACACCTCCCACGGGACCAATGTAACTCGTAGGAACTGATACGGCAGCCGCGGGACTCCCGGTGTTATAATACGATGGTAATTTGCATATTTCTAGACTTAGGATTAAAAATATGGCGTTAGAGGGTGAAAACCCAAAACAGCCCCCGAACGTCCCCGTGGGTGGCACAACACCTCCCACGGGACCAATGTAACTCGTAGGAACTGACCCCGGAGCAGCGGGACTCTCGGTTTGAGAATACGACTGTAATTCGCATATTTCTAGACTTAAGCAAAACATGGCGTTAGAGTGTTAGAACTCAAAACAGCCCCCGAACGGCCCCGTGGGTGGCACCAACAACTCCCACGGGACCAATGTAACTCATAGTAACTCCCCCCGCAGCCGCGGGACTCACGGTTTTAAAACACGACGATAATTTTTATATTTCTAGACTTAGGCTTAAAAACATGGTGTTAGAGGGTGAAAACCCGAAACAGCACCCGAACGTCCCCATGGGTGGCACCAACACCTCCCACGGGACCAATGTAACTCGCAGGAACTGACCCCGCAGCAGCGGGACTCCCGATTTGAGAATATGACGGTAATTCGCATATTTATAGACTTGCGATTAAAAACATGGCGTTAGAGGGTGAGAACTCAAAATAGACCTCGAACGGCCCCGTGGGTGGCACCAAAGCCTCCCACGGGACCAATGTAACTCGTAGGAACTGACCCCGCAGCCGCGGGAATCCCAGTTTGAGAATACGACGGTAATTTGCAAATTTCTAGATTTAGGCTTAAAAACATGGGGTTAGAGGGTGAGAACTCGAAACAGCCACCGAACGTCCCCGTGGGAGGCACCAACACATCCAACGGGACCAATGTAACTCGTAGGAACTGACCCCGCAGCCGCAGGACTCCCGGTTTGAGAATACGACGATAATTTGCATATTTCTTGAATTAGGCTTAAAAACATAGCGTTAGAGGGTGAAAACCCAAAACAGCCCCCGAACGTCCCCGTGGGTGGCACCAACACCTCCCACGGGACCAATGTAACTCGTAGGAACTGACCCCACAGCCGTGGGACTCCCGGTTTGCGAATATGATGGTAATTTGCATATTTCTAGACTTAGGCTTAAAAACATGGCGTTAGAGGGTGAAAACCCAAAACAGCCCCCGAACGTCCCCATGGTTGGCACCAACACCTCCCACGGGACCAATGTAACTCGCAGGAACTGACCCCGCAGCCGCGGGACTCCCGGTTTGAGAATACGACGGTAATTCGCATATTTATAGACTTGCGATTAAAAACATGCCGTTAGAGGGTGAGAACTCAAAACAGCCCTCGAACGGCCCCGTGGGTGTCACCAACACCTCCCACGGGACCAATGTAACTCGTAGGAACTGACCCCGCAGCCGCGGGACTCCCGGTTTCAGAATACGACGGTAATTTGCAAATTTCTAGATTTAGGCTTAAAAATATGGGGTTAGAGGGTGAGAACTCAAAACAGCCACCGAACGTCCCCGTGGGTGGCACCAACACATCCAACGGAACCAATGTAAAGGAACTGACCCCGCAGCCACAGGACTCCCGGTTTGAGAATACGACGGTAATTTGCATATTTCTAGAATTAGGCTTAAAAACATAGCGTTAGAGGGTGAAAACCCGAAACAGCCCCCGAACGTCCCCGTGGGTGGCACCAACACCTCCCACGAGACCAATGTAACTCGTAGGAACTGACCCCACAGCCGCGGGACTCCCAATTTTAGAATACAACAGTATTTTTCATATTTCTAGGCTTAGGCTTTAAACCATGGCGTTAGAGGGTGAAAACCCGAAACTGCCCCCGAACATCCCCGTGGGTGGCACCAAATCCTCCTACAGGACCAATGTAACTCGTAGTATCTGACCCCATAGTCGCGGGTCTCCGAGTTTGAGAATACGATGATAATTTGCATATTTCTAAACTTTGGTTTAAAAACATGATGTTACAGGGTGAAAACCCGAAACAGCCTCCGAACGGCCCCGTGGGTGGCACCAACACCTCCCACGGGACCAATGTAACTTGTAGGAACTGACCCCGCAGCCGCGGGACTCCCGGTTTTATAATACGACGGTAATTTGCATATTTCTAGACTTAGGCTTAAAAACATGACGTTAGAGGGTGAAAACCCAAAACAGCCCCCGAACGTCCCCGTGGGTGGCACCAACACCTCCCACGGGACCAATGTAACTCGCAGGAACTGACCCCGCAGCAGCGGGACTCCCGATTTGAGAATACGACGGTAATTCGAATATTTATAGGCTTGCGATTAAAAACATGGCGTTAGAGGGTGACAACTCAAAACAGCCCTCGAATGGCCCCGTGGGTGGCACCAACACCTCCCACGGGACCAATGTAACTCGTAGGAACTGACCCCGCAGCCGCGGGACTCCCGATTTGAGAATACGACGGTAATTTGCAAATTTCTAGATTTAGGCTTAAAAACATGGGGTTAGAAGGAGAGAACTCGAAACAGCCACTGAACGTCCCCGTGGGTGGCACAAACACATCCAACGAGACCAATGTAACTCGTAGGAACTGACCCCGCAGCCGTAGGACTCCCGGTTTGAGAATACGACGGTAATTTGCATATTTCTAGAATTAGTCTTAAAAACATAGCGTTAGAGGGTGAAAACCCGAAATAGCCCCCGAACGTCCCCGTGGGTGGCACCAACACCTCCCACGGGACCAATGTAACTCGTAGGAACTGAAATCGCAGTCGCAGGACTCCCGGTTTGAGAATACGACGATAATTTGCATATTTCTAGACTTAATCTTAAAAACATGGCGTTAGAAGGTGAAAACCTGAAACGTCCCCCGAACGTCCCCGTGCGTGGCACCAACACCTCCCACGGGACCAATGTAACTCATAGGAAGTAATCCCGCAGCCGCGGGACTCTCGGTTTGAGAATACGATGGTAATTTGCAAATTTCTAGACTTCGGCTTAAAAACAGGGCGTTAGAGGGTGAGAACTCGAGACCGCCACCGAACGTCCCCGTGGGTTGTACCAACACCTCCCACGGGACCAATGTAACTCTTAGGAACTGACAACGCAGTCGCGGGACTCCCGGTTTGAGAATACGACGGTAATTTGCATATATCTAGACTTAGGCTTAAAAAGATGGCGTTAGACGGTGAAAACCCGAAACAGTGCCCGATCGTCCCCGTGGGTGGTACCAACACCTTCCACAGGACCAATATAACTCGTAGGAACTGACCCTGCATCCGCGGGACTCTCGGTTTGAGAATATGACGGTAATTTGCATATTTCTTGACATAAGCAAAACATGGCGTTAGAGGGTGAGATCTCAAAACAGCCCCCGAACGTCCCCGTGGGTGGCACCAACACCTCCCACGGGACCAATGTAACTCGTAGGAACTGACCCCGCAGTAGCAGGACTCCCGGTTTGAGAATACGACGATAATTTCCATATTTATAGACTTGGGGTTAAAAACATGGCGTTAGAGGGTGAGAGCTCGAAACAACCCCCGAACGGCCCAGTGGGTGGCACCAACACCTCCCACGGGACCAATGTAACTCGTAGGAACTGACCCCGCAGTTGCGGGACTCCTGGTTTGACAATACGATGGTAATTTGCATATTTCTACACTTAGGCTTAAAAACATGCGTTAGAGGGTGAAAACCCGAAACAGCCCCCGATCGTCCTCCGGGGGTGGCACCAACACCTTCCACAGGACCAATGTAACTCGTTGGAACTGACCTCGCAGCAGAGGGACTCCCGGTTTTAGAATACAATAGTAATTTGCATATTTATAGACTTGGGGTTAGAAACATGGCGTTAGAGGGTGAGGACTCAAAACAGCCCCCGAACTGCCCCGTGGGTGGCACCAACACCTCCCACGGGACCATGTAACTCGTAGGAACTGCCCCCGCAGCCGCGGGACTCCCGATTTTAGAACACGAGGGTAATTTTCTTATTTCAAGACTTAGGCTTAAAAAGATGGCGTTACAGGGTGAAAACCCGAAACATGGCCCGATCGTCCCTGTGGGTAGTACCAACACCTTCCACAGGACCAATATAACTCGTAGGAACTGACCCCACAGTCGCAGGACTCTCGGTTTAAGAATACGACGATAATTTGCATATTTCTAGACTTATGCTTAAAAACATGGCGTTAGAAGGTGAAAACCCGAAACAGCCCCCGAACGTCCCCGTGGGTGGCACCAACACCTCCCACGGGACCAATGTAACTCGTAGGAACTGACCCCGCGGCCGCGGGACTCCCCGTTTGAGAATATGATGGTAATTTGCATATTTCTAGACTTAGGATTAAAAACATGGCGTGAGAGGGTGAAAACCCGAAACAACCCTCGATCGTCCCCGAGGATGGCACCAACACCTTCCACGGGACCAATGTAACTCGTAGGAACTTACCCCTCAGCCGCGGGACTCCCAGTTTGAGCATACGATGATAATTTGCATATTTCTAGACTTAAGCAAAACATGGCGTTAGAGGGTGAGATCTCGAAACAGCCCCCGAACGTCCCCGTGGGTGTCACCAACACCTCCCATGGGACCAATGTAACTCGTAGGAACTGACACCGCAGCCGCGGGACTCCTGGTTTGAGAATACGATGGTAATTTTCATATTTCTAGGCTTTAGCTTAAAAACATGGAGTTAGAGGGTGAGAACTCGAAACAGCCCCCGAACGTCCCCGTGGGTGGCACCAACACCTCCCAAGGACCAATATAACTTGTAGCAACTGACCCCGCATCCGCGGGACTCCCGGTTTTAGAATACGATGGTAATTTGCATATGTCTACACTTAGGCTTAAAAACATGGCGTTAGAGGGTGAAAACCAGAAACAGCCCCCGAACGTCCCCGTGGGTGGCACCAACACCTCCCACGGGACCAATGTAACTCGTAGGAACTGACCCCGTAGCCGTGGGACTCCCGGTTTGAGAATACGACGGGAATTTGTATATTTATAAACTTAGGGTTAAAAACATGGCGTTAGAGGGTGAGAACTCGAAACAACGCCCCAACGGCCCCGTGGGTGGCACTAACAACTCACACGGGACCAATGTAACTCGTAGGAACTGGCCCCGCAGCCGCGGGACTCCTGGTTTTATAATACGATGGTAATTTGCATATTTCTAAACTTAGGCTTAAAAACATGGCGTTCGAGGGTGAAAACTCAAAACAGCCCGAAAGTCCCCGTGGGTGGCACCAACACTTCCTACGGGACCAATGTAACTCGTAGGAACTGACCCCGCAGTCGCGGGGCTCCGGGTTTGAGAATACGACGATAATTTGCATATTTCTAGACTTAAGCTTAAAAACATGGCGTTAGAAGGTGAAAACCTGAAACATCCACCGAATGTCCCCGTGGGTGGCACCAACAACTCCCACGGGACCAATGTAACTTATAGGAACTGACCCCGCAGCCACGGGACTCCCAATTTGAGAATACGAAGGTAATTTGCAAATTCCTAGACTTAGGCTCAAAAACATGGCGTTAGATGGTGAGAACTAGAAACAGCCCCCGAACGTCCCCGTGGGTGGCACCAACACCTCCCACGGGACCAATGTAACTCGTAGGAACTGACCCCGCAGCCGCGGGACTCCCGATTTGAGAATACGATGGTAATTTGCATATTTCTAGACTTAGGCTTAAAAACATGGCGTTAGAGGGGGAAAACCTGAAACAGCCCCCGAACGTCCCCCGTGGGTGTGCATCATCACCTCCTACGGGACCAATATAACTCGTAGGAACTTACCCCGCAGTCTCAGGACTCCCCGTTTGAGAATACGAAGATAATTTGCATATTTCTAGTCTTAGGCATAAAAGCATGGCATTAGAAGGTGAAAATCCGAAACAGCCCTTGAACGTCCCCGTAGGTGGCACCAACACCTCCCACGGGACCAATGTAACTCGCAGGAACTAATCCCGCAGCCGCGGAACTCTCGTTTTGAGAATATGATGGTAATTTGCAAATTTCTAGACTTAGGCTTAAAAACATGGCGTTAGAGGGTGAGAACTCGAAACAGCCACGAACGTCCCCGTGGGTGGCACCAACACCTCCCACGGGACCAATGTAACTCGTAGGAACTGACCCTACAGTAGCGGGACTCCCGGTTTGAGAATACAATGGTAATTTTTATATTTCTAGACTTAGTCTTAAAAACATCGCGTTAGAGGGTGAGAATTCGAAACAGCCCCCGAACGTCCCCGTGGGTGGCACCAACACCTCCCACGGGACCAATGTAACTCGTAGGAACTGACCCCGCAGCCGCGGGACTACCGATTTGAGAATACGACCGTAATTTTACATATTTCTAGACTTAGGATTAAAAACATGGCATTAGAGGGTGAAAACCCGAAACAGCCCCGAACGTCCCCGTGGGTGTACACCAACACCTCCTACGGGACCAATGTAACTCGTAGGAACTGACCCCGCAGTCGCAGGACTCTCGGTTTGAGAATACGACGATAATTTGCATATTTCTAGACTTAGGCTTAAAAACATGGCGTTAGAAGGTGACAAGCCGAAACAACCCCCGAACGTCCCCGTGGGTGGCACCAACACCTCCCACGGGACCAATGTAACTCGTAGGAACTGACCCCGCAGCCGCAGGACTCTCGGTTAGAGAATACGACGGTAATTTGCAAATTTCTAGACATAGGCTTAAAAACATGGCGTTAGAGGGTGAGAACTCGAAACAGCCACCGAACGTCCCCGTGGGTGGCTCCAACACCTCCCACGGGACCAATGTAACTCTTACGAACTGACCCCGCAGCCGCGGGACTCCCGGTTTGAGAATACAATGATAATTTGCGTATTCTTTGACTTAGGCTTAAAAAGAAGGTGTTAGAGGGTTAAAACCCGAAACTGCCCCCGAACGTCCCCGTGGGTGGCACAAACACCATCCACGGGATGAATATAACTCGTAGGAACTGACCCTACAGACGTGGGACTCCCGGTTTGAGAATACGATGGTAATTTGCAAATTTCTAGACTTAAGCAAAACATGGCGTTGGAGGGTGAGATCTAGAAACAGCCCCCGAACGTCGCCGTGGGTGGCACCAACACCTCCCACGGGACCAATGTAACTCGTAGGAACTGATACGGCAGCCGAGGGACTCCCGGTGTTATAATACGATGGTAATTCGCATATTTCTAGGCTTAGGCTTTAAAACATGGTGTTAGAGGGTGAAAACCCGAAACAGCCTCCGAACATCCCCGTGGGTGGCACCAAATCCTCCTACAGGACCAATGTAACTCGTAGGAACTGACCCCGCAGTCGCGGGACTCCCGGTTTGAGAATACGATGATAATTTGCATATTTCTAGACTTATGCTTAAAAACATAGCATTAGAGGGTGAAAACCCAAAACAGCCACCGAACGTCCCCGTGGGTGGCACCAACACCTCCCACGGGACCAATGTAACTCGTAGGAACTGACCCCACAGCCGCGGGACTCCCGATTTTAGAATACGACAGTATTTTGCATATTTCTATGCTTAGGTTTTAAAACTTGGCGTTAGAGGGTGAAAACCCGAAACAGCCCCCGAACATCCCCGTGGGTGGCACCAAATACTCCTACAGGACCAATGTAACTCGTAGGAACTGACCCCGCAGTCGCGGGACTCCCAGTTTGAGAATACGATGATAATTTGCATATTTCTAAACTTTGGTTTAAAAACTTGATGTTACAGGGTGAAAACCCGAAACAGCCCCCGAACGACCCCGTGGGTGGCACCAACACCTCCCATGGGACCAATGTAACTCGTAGGAACTGACCTCGCAGCCGCGGAACTCCCGGTTTGAGAATATGATGGTAATTTGCATATTTCTAGACTTAGGCTTAAAAACATGGCGTCAGAGGGTGAAAACCCAAAACAGCCCCCGAACGTCCACGTGAGTGGCACCAACACCTCCCACGGGACCAATGTAACTCGTACGAACTGATTCCGTAGTCGCGGGTCTCCCGGTTTGAGAATACGATGATAATTTGCATATTTCTAAACTTTGGTTTAAAAATATGATGTTACAGGGTGAAAACTCAAAACAGTCCTCGAACGGCCCCGTGGGTGGCACCAACACCTCCCACAGGACAAATGTAACTCGTAGGAACTGACCCCGCAGCCGCGGGACTCCCGATTTGAGAATACGACGGTAATTTGCAAATTTCTAGATTAGGCTTAAAAACATGGTCTTAGAGGGTGAGAACTCGAAACAACCACCGAACGTCCCCGTGGGTGGCACCAACACATCGAACGGGACCAATGTAACTCGTAGGAACTGACTCCGCAGCCGCAGGACTCCCGGTTTGAGAATACGACGGTAATTTGCATATTTCTAGAATTAGGCTTAAAAACATAGCGTTAGAGGGTGAAAACCCGAAACAGCCCCGTGGGTGGCACCAACACCTCCCACGGGACCAATGTAGCTCGTAGGAACTGACCCCACAGCCGCGGGACTCCCGATTTTAGAATACGACAGTATTTTGCATATTTCTAGGCTTAGGCTTTAAAACATGGCGTTAGAGGGTGAAAACCCGAAACAGCCCCCGAACATCCCCGTGGGTGGCACCAAATCCTTCTATAGGACCAATGTAACTCGTAGAACTGACCCCGTAGTCGCGGGTCTCCCGGTTTGAGAATACGATGATAATTTGCATATTTCTAGACTTTGATTTAAAAACATGAATGTTACAGGGTGAAAACTCAAAACAGCCCTCGAACGGCCCTATGGGTGGCACCAACACCTCCCACGGGACCAATGTAACTCTAGGAACTGACCCCGCAGCCGCGGGACTCCCGGTTTGAGAATACGATGGTAATTTGCAAATTTCTAGATTTAGGCTTAAAAACATGGTCTTTGAGGGTGAGAACTCGAAACAGCCACCGAACGTCCCCGTGGGTGGCACCAACACATCCAACGGGACCAATGTAACTCGTAGGAACTGACCGCGCAGCCGCGGGACTCCCGGTTTGAGAATACGACAGTATTTTGCATATTTCTAGGCTTAGGCTTAAAAACATAGCGTTAGAGGGTGAAAACTCGAAACAGCCCCCGAACGTCCCCGTGGGTGGCACCAACACCTCCCACGGGACCAATGTAACTCGTAGGAACTGACCCCACAGCCGCGGGATTCCAAATTTTAGAATACGACAGTATTTTGCATATTTCTAGGCTTAGGCTTTAAAACATGGCGTTAGAGGTTGAAAACCCGAAACAGCCCCCGAACTTCCCCGTGGGTGGCACCAAATCCTCCTACAGGACCAATGTAACTCGTAGGAACTGACCCCGCAGTCGTGGGACTCCCGGTTTGAGAATACGATGATAATTTGCATATTTCTAAACTTTGGTTTAAGAACATGATGTTACAGGGTGAAAACCCGAAACAGCCCCCGAACGACCCCGTGGGTGGCACCAACACCTCCCATGGGACCAATGTAACTCGTAGGAACTGACCTCGCAGCCGCGGAACTCCCGATTTGAGAATATGATGGTAATTTGCAAATTTCTAGACATAGGCTTAAAAACAAGGCGTTAGAGGGTGAGAACTCGAAACAGCCACCGAACGTCCCCGTGGGTGGGACCAACACCTCCCACGGGACCAATGTAACTCGTAGCAACTGACCCCGCTGTCGCGGGACTCCCAGTTTGAGAATACGACGGTAACTTGCATATTTCTAGACTTATGCTTAAAAACATGGTGTTAGAGGGTGAAAACCCGAAACAGCCGCCGAACGTCCCCGTGGGTGGCACCAACACCTTCCATGGGACCAATGTTACTCGTAGGAATTGACCCCACAGCAGCGGGACTCCCGGTTTGAGAATACGACGGTAATTTGCATATTGACTTAAGCAAAACATGGCATTAGAGGGTGAGATCTCGAAACAACCATCGAACCTCTCCGTGGGCGGCACCAACACCTCCCACGGGACCAATGTAACTCGTAGGAACTGATCCCGCAGCAGCGGGACTCCCGGTTTGAGAATACAACGGTAAAATGCCGATTTATAGACTTGGGCTTAAAAACATGGTGTTAGAGGGTGAAAACCCGAAACAGCCCCCGAACGGCCCCGTGGGTGGCACCAACACCTCCCACGGGACCAATGTAACTCGTAGGAACTAACCCCGCAGCCGCGGGACTCCCGGTTTTATAATACGACGGTAATTTGCATATTTCTAGACATAATCTTAAAAACATGGCGTTAGAGGGTGAAAACCCAAAACAGCCCCCGAATGTCCCCGTGGGTGGCACCAACACCTCCCACGGGACCAATGTAACTCGCAGGAACTGACCCCGCAGCAGCGGGACTGCCGGTTTGAGAATACGACGGTAATTCGAATATTTATAGGCTTGCGATTAAAAACATGGCGTTAGAGGGTGAGAACTCAAAACAGCCCTCGAACGGCCCCGTGGGTGGCACCAACACCTCCCACGGGACCAATGTAACTCGTAGGAACTGACCCCGCAGCCGCGGGACTCCCGGTTTGAGAATACGACGGTAATTTGCAAATTTCTAGATTTAGGCTTAAAAACATGGGGTTAGAGGGTGAGAACTCGAAACAGCCACCGAACGTCCCCGTGGGTGGCACCAACACATCCAACGGGACCAATGTAACTCGTAGGAACTGACCCCGCAGTCGCAGGACTCCCGGTTTGAGAATACGATGGTAATTTGCATATTTCTAGAATTAGGCTTAAAACATAGCGTTAGAGGGTGAAAACCCGAAATAGCCCCCGAACGTCCCCGTGGGTGGCACCAACACCTCCCACGGGACCAATGTAACTCGTAGGAACTGACCCCGCAGCCGCGGGACTCCCGGTTTGAGAATACGACGGTAATTTGCAAATTTCTAGATTTAGGCTTAAAAACATGGGGTTAGAGGGTGAGAACTCGAAACAGCCACCGAACGGCCCCGTGGGTGGCACCAACACCTCCCACGGGACCAATGTAACTCGTAGGAACTGACCCCGCAGTCGCAGGACTCCCGGTTTGAGAATACGATGGTAATTTGCATATTTCTAGAATTAGGCTTAAAACATAGCGTTAGAGGGTGAAAACCCGAAATAGCCCCCGAACGTCCCCGTGGGTGGCACCAACACCTCCCACGGGACCAATGTAACTCGCAGGAACTGACCCCACAACCGCGGGACTCCCAATTTTAGAATACGACAGTATTTTGCATATTTCTAGGCTTAGGCTTTAAAACATGGCATTAGAGGGTGAAAACCCGAAACAGCTCCCGAACATCCCCGTGGGTGGCACCAAATCCTCCTACAAGACCAATGTAACTCGTAGGAACTGACCCCGCAGCCACGGGACTCCCGGTTTGAGAATGCGATGGTAATTTGCATATTTCTAGACTTAGGCTTAAAAACATAGCGTTAGAGGGTGAAAACCCGAAACAGCCCCCGAACGTCCCCGTGGGTCGCACCAACACCTCCCACGGGACCAATGTAACTCGTAGGAACTGACCCCGCAGCCGCGGGACTCCCGGTTTGAGAATACGACAATAATTTGCAAATTTCTAGATTTAGGCTTAAAAACATGGGGTTAGAGGGTGAGAACTCGAAACAGCCACCGGACGTCCCCGTGGGTGGCACCAACACATCCAACGGGACCAATGTAACTCGTAGGAACTGACCCCGCAGCCGCAGGACTCCCGGTTTGAGAATACGACAGTAATTTGCGTATTTCTAGAATTAGGCTTAAAAACATAGCGTTAGAGGGTGAAAACCCGAAACAGCCCCCAAACGTCCCCGTGGGTGGCACCAACACCTCCCACGGGTCCAATGTAACTCGTAGGAACTGACCCCACAGCCGCGGGACTCCCAATTTTAGAGTACGATAGTATTTTGTATATTTCAAGGCTTAGGCTTTAAAACATGGCGTTAGAGGGTGAAAACCTGAAACAACCCCCGAACATCCCCGTGGGTGGCACCAAATCCTCCTATTGGACCAATGTAACTCGTAGGAACTGACCCCGCAGTCGCGGGGCTCCCAGTTTGAGAATACGATGATAATTTGCATATTTCTAAACTTTGGTTTAAAAACTTGATGTTACAGGGTGAAATCCCGAAATAGCCCCCGAACGACCCCGTGGGTGGCACCAACACCTCCCATGGGACCAATGTAACTCGTAGGAACTGACCTCGCAGCCGCGGAACTCCCGGTTTGAGAATATGATGGTAATTTTCATATTTCTAGACTTAGGCTTAAAAACATGGCGTTAGAGGGTGAATTCCGAAACAGCCCCCGAACGTCCCCGTGGGTGGCACCAACACCTCCCACGGGACCAATGTAACTCGCAGGAACGGACCCCGCAGCAGCGGGACTCCCGGTTTGAGAATACGACGGTAATTCGAATATTTATAGACTTGCGATTAAAAACATGGCGTTAGAGGGTGAGAACTCAAAACAGTCCACGAACGGCCCCGTGGGTGGCACCAACACCTCCCACGGGACCAATGTAACTCCAGGAACTGACCCCGCAGCCGCGGGACTCCCGGTTTGAGAATACGACGGTAATTTGCAAATTTCTAGATTTAGGCTTAAAAACATGGGGTTAGAGGGTGAGAACTCGAAACAGCCACCGAACGTCCCCGTGGGTGGTACCAACACGTCCAACGGGACCAATGTAACTCGTAGGAGCTGACCCCGCAGCCGCAGGAATCCCGGTTTGAGAATACGACGGTAATTTGCATATTTCTAGAATTAGGCTAAAAAACATAGCGTTAGAGGGTGAAACCCGAAACAGCCCCCGAACGTCCCCGTGGGTGGCACCAACACCTCCCATGGGACCAATGTAACTCGTAGGAACCGACCCCACAGCCGCGGGACTCCCAATTTTAGAATACGACAGTATTTTGCATATTTCTAGGCTTAGGCTTTAAAACATGGCGTTAAAGGGTGAAAACCCAAAACAGCCCCCGAACATCCCCGTGGGTGGCACCAAATCCTCCTACAGGACCAATGTAACTCGTAGGAACTGACCCCGTAGTCGCGGGACTCCCGATTTGAGAATACGATGATAATTTGCAAATTTCTAAACTTTGGTTTAAAAACATGATGTTACAGGGTGAAAACTCAAAACAGCCCTCGAACGGCCCTGTGGGTGGCACCAACACCTCCCACGGGACCAATGTAATTCTTAGGAACTGACCCCGCAGCCGCGGGACTCCCGGTTTGAGAATATGACGATAATTTGCAAATTTCTAGATTTAGGCTTAAAAACATGGTCTTAGAGGGTGAGAACTCGAAACAGCCACCGAACGTCCCCGTGGGTGGCACCAACACATCCAACGGGACCAATGTAACTCGTAGGAACTGACCCCACAGCCGCGGGACTCCCGGTTTGAGAATACGACGGTAATTTGCATATTTCTAGACTTAGGCTTAAAAACATAGCGTTAGAGGGTGAAAATCCGAAACATCCCCCGAACGTCCCCGTGGGTGGCACCAACACCTCCCACGGGACCAATGTAACTCGTAGAAACTGACCCCACAGCCGCGGGACTCCCGATTTTAGAATACGACAGTATTTTTCATATTTCTAGGCTTAGGCTTTAAAACATGGCGTTAGAGGGTGAAAACCCAAAACAGCCCCCGAACATCCCCGTGGGTGGCACCAAATCCTCCTACAGGACCAATGTAACTCGTAGTAACTGACCCCGCAGTCGCGGGACTCTCGGTTTAAGAATACGATGATAATTTTATTATTTCTAAACTTTGGTTTAAAACCATGATGTTATAGGGTGAAAAACTGAAACAGCCCCCGAACGACCCCGTGGGTGGCACCAACACCTCCCATGGGACCAATGTAACTCGTAGGAACTGACCTCGCAGCCGCGGAATTCCCGGTTTGAGAATATGATGGTAATTTGCAAATTTCTAAACATGGGCTTAAAAACAAGGCGTTAGAGGGTGAAAACTCGAAACAGCCACCGAAAGTCCCCGTGGATGGGACCAACACCTCCCACGGGACCAATGTAACTCGTAGCAACTGACCCTGCAGTCGCCGGACTCCCGGTTTGAGAATACGACGGTAACTTGCATATTTCTTGACTTATGCTTAAAAACATGGTGTTAAAGGGTGAAAACCCGAAACAGCCCCCGAACGTCCCTGTGGGTGGCACCAACTCCTTCCATGGGACCAATGTTACTCGTAGGAAGTGACCCCACAGCCGCGGGACTCCCGGTTTGAGAATATGACAGTAATTTTCATATAGACTTAGGCAAAACATGGCATTAGAGGGTGAGATCTCGAAACAACGACCGAACCTCTCCGTGGGCGGCACCAACACCTCCCACGGGACCAATGTAACTCGTATGAACTGACCCCGCAGCAGCGGGACTCCCGGTTTGAGAATACAACGGTAATTTGCCGATTTATAGACTTGGGCTTAAAAACTTGGTGTTAGAGGGTGAAAACCCGAAATAGCCCCCGAACGGCCCCGTGGGTGGCACCAACACCTCCCATGGGACCAATGTAACTCGTAGGAACTGACCTCGCAGCCGCGGAACTCCCGATTTGAGAATATGATGGTAATTTGCATATTTCTAGACTTAGGCTTAAAAACATGGCGTTAGAGGGTGAAAACCCAAAATAGCCCCCGAACGTCCCCGTGGGTGGCACCAACACCTCCCACGGGACCAATGTAACTCGCAGGAACTGACCCCGCAGCAGCAGGACTCCCGGTTTGAGAATACGATGGTAATTTGCATATTTATAGACTTGCGATTAAAAACATGGCGTTAGAGGGTGAGAACTCAAAACAGCCCTCGAACGGCTCCGTGGGTGGCACCAACACCTCCCACGGGACCAATGTAACTCGTAGGAACTGACCCCGCAGCCGCGGGACTCCAGGTTTGAGAATACGATGGTAATTTGTAAATTTCTAGATTTAGGCTTAAAAACATGGGGTTAGAGGGTGAGAACTCGAAAAGGCCACCGAACGTCCCCGTGGGTGGCACCAACACATCCAACGGGACCAATGTAACTCGTAGGAACTGACCCCGCAGCTGCAGGACTCCCGGTTTGAGAATTCGATGGTAATTTGCATATTTCTAGAATTAGGCTTAAAAACATTGCGTTAGAGGGTGAAAATCCGAAACAGCCCCCCGAACGTCCCCGTGGGTGGCACCAACACATCCAATGGGACCAATGTAACTCGTAGGAACTGACCCCGCAGCCGCAGGACTCCCGGTTTGAGAATATGATGGTAATTTGCATATTTCTAGACTTCGGCTTAAAAACATGGCGTTAGAGGGTGAAAACCCAAAACAGCCCCCGAACGTCCCCGTGGGTGGCACCAACACCTCCCACGGGACCAATGTAACTCGCAGGAACTGACCCCGCAGCAGCGGGACTCCCGGTTTGAGTATACGACGGTAATTCGTATATTTATAGACTTGCGATTAAAAACATGGCGTTAGAGGGTGAGAACTCAAAACAGCCCTCGAACGGCCCCGTGGGTGGCACCAACACCTCCCACGGGACCAGTGTAACTCGTAGGAACTAACCCCCCAGCCGCGGGACTCCCGGTTTGAGAACACGACGATAATTTGCTAATTTCTAGATTTAGGTTTAAAAACATGAGGTTAGAGGGTGAGAACTCGAAACAGCCGTCGAACGTCCCCGTGGGTGGCACCAACACATCCAACGTGACCAATGTAACTCGTAGGAACTGACCCCACAGCCGCGGGACTCCCGGTTTGAGAATACGACGGTAATTTGCATATTTCTAGACTTAGGCTTAAAAACATAGCGTTAGAGGGTGAAAACCCGAAACATCCCCCGAACGTCCCCGTGGGTGGCACCAACACCTCCCACGGGACCAATGTAACTCGTAGAAACTGACCCCACAGCCGCGGGACTCCCGATTTTAGAATACGACAGTATTTTTCATATTTCTAGGCTTAGGCTTTAAAACATGGCGTTAGAGGGTGAGAACACAAAACAGTCCCCGAACATCCCCGTGGGTGGCACCAAATCCTCCTACAACACCAATGTAACTCGTAGGAACTGACCCCGCAGTCGCGGGACTCCCGATTTGAGAATACGATGATAATTTGCATATTTTTAAACTTTGGTTTAAAAACATGATGTTACAGGGTGAAAACCCGAAACAGCCCCCGAACGACCCCGTGGGTGGCACCAACACCTCCCATGGGACCAATGTAACTCGTAGGAACTGACCTCGTAGCCGCGGAATTCCCGGTTTGAGAATATTATGGTAATTTGCAAATTTCTAGACATAGGCTTAAAAACAAGGTGTTAGAGGGTGAGGACTCGAAACAGCCACCGAACGTCCCCGTGGGTGGGACCAACACCTCCCACGGGACCAATGTAACTCGTAGCAACTGACCCCGCAGTCGCGGGACTCCCGGTTTGAGAATACGACGGTAACTTGCATATTTCTAGACTTATGCTTAAAAACATGGTGTTAGAGGGTGAAAACCCGAAACAGCCCCCGAACGTTCCCGTGGGTGGCACCAACACCTTCCATGGGACCAATGTTACTCGTAGGAAGTGACCCCACAGTCGCGGGACTCCCGGTTTGAGAATACGACGGTAATTTGCACATAGACTTAGGCAAAACATGGCATTAGAGGGTGAGATCTCGAAACAACCACCGAACCTCTCCGTGGGCGGCACCAACACCTCCCACGGGACCAATGTAACTCGTATGAACTGACCCCGCAGCAGCGGGACTCCCGATTTGAGAATACAACGGTAATTTGCCGATTTATAGACTTGGGCTTAAAAACATGGTGTTAGAGGGTGAAAACCCGAAATAGCCCCCGAACGGCCCCGTGGGTGGCACCAACACCTCCCATGGGACCAATGTAACTCGTAGGAACTGACCTCGCAGCCGCGGAACTCCCGGTTTGAGAATATGATGGTAATTTGCATATTTCTAGACTTAGGCTTAAAAACATGACGTTAGAGGGTGAAAACCCGAAATAGCCTCCGAACGGCCCCGTGGGTGGCACCAACACCTCCCACGGGACCAATGTAACTCGTAGCAACTGACCCTGCAGCTGCGGGACTCCCGGTTTTATAATACGACGATAATTTGCATATTTCTAGACTTAGGCCTAAAAACATGGCGTTAGAGGGTGAAAACCCAAAACAGCCCCCGAACGTCCCCGTGGGTGGCACCAACACCTCCCACGGGACCAATGTAACTCGCAGGAACTGACCCCGCAGCAGCGGGACTCCCGGTTTGAGAATACGACGGTAATTCGCATATTTATAGACTTGCGATTAAAAACATGGCGTTAGAGGGTGAGAACTCAAAACAGCCCTCGAACGGCTCCGTGGGTGGCACCAACACCTCCCACGGGACCAATGTAACTCTTAGGAACTGACCCCGCAGCCGCGGGACTCCAGGTTTGAGAATACGACGGTAATTTGTAAATTTCTAGATTTAGGCTTAAAAACATGGGGTTAGAGGGTGAGAACTTGAAAAGGCCACCGAACGTCCCCGTGGGTGGCACCAACGCATCCAACGGGACCAATGTAACTCGTAGGAACTGACCCCGCAGCTGCAGGACTCCCGGTTTGAGAATTCGATGGTAATTTGCATATTTCTAGAATTAGGGTTAAAAACATTGCGTTAGAGGGTGAAAACCCGAAACAGCCCCCCGAACGTCCCCGTGGGTGGCACCAACACATCCAATGGGACCAATGTAACTCGTAGGAACTGACCCCGCAGCCGCAGGACTCCCGGTTTGAGAATATGATGGTAATTTGCATATTTCTAGACTTCGGCTTAAAAACATGGCGTTAGAGGGTGAAAACCCAAAACAGCCCCCGAACGTCCCCGTGGGTGGCACGAACACCTCGCACGGGACCAATGTAACTCGTAGAAACTGACCCCACAGCCGCGGGACTCCCGATTTTAGAATACGACAGTATTTTTCATATTTCTAGGCTTAGGCTTTAAAACATGGCGTTAGAGGGTGAAAACACAAAACAGTCCCCGAACATCCCCGTGGGTAGCACCAAATCCTCCTACAACACCAATGTAACTCGTAGGAACTGACCCCGCAGTCGCGGGACTCCCGGTTTGAGAATACGATGATAATTTGCATATTTTTAAACTTTGGTTTAAAAACATGATGTTACAGGGTGAAAACCCGAAACAGCCCCCGAACGACCCCGTGGGTGGCACCAACACCTCCCATGGGACCAATGTAACTCGTAGGAACTGACCTCGTAGCCGCGGAATTCCCGGTTTGAGAATATTATGGTAATTTGCAAATTTCTAGACATAGGCTTAAAAACAAGGTGTTAGAGGGTGAGGACTCGAAACAGCCACCGAACGTCCCCGTGGGTGGGACCAACACCTCCCACGGGACCAATGTAACACGTAGCAACTGACCCCGCAGTCGCGGGACTCCCGGTTTGAGAATACGACGGTAACTTGCATATTTCTAGACTTATGCTTAAAAACATGGTGTTAGAGGGTGAAAACCCGAAACAGCCCCCGAACGTCCCCGTGGGTGGCACCAACACCTTCCATGGGACCAATGTTACTCGTAGGAAGTGACCCCACAGCCGCGGGACTCCCGGTTTGAGAATACGACGGTAATTTGCACATAGACTTAGGCAAAACATGGCATTAGAGGGTGAGATCTCGAAACAACCACCGAACCTCTCCGTGGGCGGCACCAACACCTCCCACGGGACCAATGTAACTCGTATGAACTGACCCCGCAGCAGCGGGACTCCCGATTTGAGAATACAACGGTAATTTGCCAATTTATAGACTTGGGTTTAAAAACATGGTGTTAGAGGGTGAAAACCCAAAATAGCCCCCGAACGGCCCCGTGGGTGGCACCAACACCTCCCATGGGACCAATGTAACTCGTAGGAACTGACCTCGCAGCCGCGGAACTCCCGGTTTGAGAATATGATGGTAATTTGCATATTTCTTGACTTAGGCTTAAAAACATGACGTTAGAGGGTGAAAACCCGAAATAGCCTCCGAACGGCCCCGTGGGTGGCACCAACACCTCCCACGGGACCAATGTAACTCGTAGCAACTGACCCTGCAGCCGCGGGACTCCCGGTTTTATAATACGACGATAATTTGCATATTTCTAGACTTAGGCCTAAAAACATGGCGTTAGAGGGTGAAAACCCAAAACAGCCCCCGAACGTCCCCGTGGGTGGCACCAACACCTCCCACGGGACCAATGTAACTCGCAGGAACTGACCCCGCAGCAGCGGGACTCCCGGTTTGAGAATACGACGGTAATTTGCATATTTATAGACTTGCGATTAAAAACATGGCGTTAGAGGGTGAGAACTCAAAACAGCCCTCGAACGGCCCCGTGGGTGGCACCAACACCTCCCATGGGACCAATGTAACTCGTAGGAACTGACCCCGCAGCCGCGGGACTCCAGGTTTGAGAATACGACGGTAATTTGTAAATTTCTAGATTTAGGCTTAAAAACATGGGGTTAGAGGGTGAGAACTCGAAACGGCCACCGAACGTCCCCGTGGGTGGCACCAACACATCCAACGGGACCAATGTAACTCGTAGGAACTGACCCCGCAGCCGCAGGACTCCCGGTTTGAGAATACGATGGTAATTTGCATATTTCTAAAATTAGGCTTAAAAACATAGCGTTAGAGGGTGAAAACCCGAAACAGCCCCCCGAACGTCCCCGTGGGTGGCACCAACACATCCAAGGGGACCAATGTAACTCGTAGGAACTGATCCCGCAGCCGCAGGACTCCCGGTTTGAGAATATGATGGTAATTTGCATATTTCTAGACTTAGGCTTAAAAACATGGCGTTAGAGGGTGAAAACCCAAAACAGCCCCCGAACGTCCCCGTGGGTGGCACCAACACCTCCCACGGGACCAATGTAACTCGCAGGAACTGACCCCGCAGCAGCGGGACTCCCGGTTTGAGAATACGATGGTAATTCGCATATTTATATACTTGCGATTAAAAACATGGCGTTAGAGGGTGAGAACTCAAAACAGCCCTCGAACGGCCCCGTGGGTGGCACCAACACCTCCCACGGGACCAATGTAACTCGTAGGAACTGACCCCGTAGCCGCGGGACTCCCGGTTTGAGAATACGACGATAATTTGCAAATTTCTAGATTTAGGCTTAAAAACATGGGGTTAGAGGTTGAGAACTCAAAACAGCCACCGAGCGTCCCCGTGGGTGGCACCAACACATCCAACGGGACCAATGTAACTCGTAGGAACTGACCCCGCAGCCGCAGGACTCCCGGTGTGAGAATACGACGGTAATTTCATATTTCTAGAATTAGGCTTAAAAACATAGCGTTAGAGGGTGAAAACCCGAAACAGCCCCCGAACGTCCCCGTGGGTGGCACCAACACATCCAACGGGACCAATATAACTCGTAGGAACTGACCCCATAGCCGCAGGACTCCGGGTTTGAGAATTTGATGGTAATTTGCATATTTCTAGACTTAGGCTTAAAAACATGGCGTTAGAGGGTGAAAACCTAAAACAGCCACCGAACGTCCCCGTGGGTGGCACCAACACCTCCCACGGGACCAATGTAACTCACAGGAACTGACCCCGCAGCAGCGGGACTCCCGATTTGAGAATACGACGGTAATTCGCATATTTATAGACTTGCGATTAAAAACATGGCGTTAGAGGGTGAGAACTCAAAACAGCCCTCGAACGGCCCCGTGGGTAGCACCAACACCTCCCACGGGACCAATGTAACTCGTAGGAACCGACCCCGCAGCCGCGGGACTCCCGGTTTGAGAATACGACGGTAATTTGCAAATTTCTAGATTTAGGCTTAAAAACATGGGGTTAGAGGGTGAGAACTCGAAACAGCCACCGAACGTCCCCGTGGGTGGCACCAACACATCCAACGGGACCAATGTAACTCGTAGGAACTGACCCCGTAGCCGCAGGACTCCCGGTTTGAGAATACGACGGTAATTTGCATATTTCTAGAATTAGGCTTAAAAACATAGCGTTAGAGGGTGAAAACCCGAAACAGCCCCCGAACGTCCCCGTGGGTGGATCCAGCACCTCCCACGGGACCAAAGTAACTCGTAGGAACTGACCCCACAGCCGCAGGACTCCCAATTTTAGAATACGACAATATTTTGCATATTTCTAGGCTTAGGCTTTAAAACATGGCGTTAGAGGTTGAAAACCCGAAACAGCCCCCGAACATCCCCGTGGGTGGCACCAAATCCACCTACAGGACCAATGTAACTCGTAGGAACTGACCCCGTAGCCGCGGGTCTCCAGGTTTGAGAATACGATGATAATTTGCATATTTCTAAACTTTGGTTTAAAAACATGATGTTACAGGGTGAAAACCCGAAACAGCCCCCGAACGACCCCGTGGGTGGCACCAACACCTCCCATGGGACCCATGTAACTCGTAGGAACTGACCTCGCAGCCGCGGAACTCCCGGTTTGAGAAGATGATGGTAATTTGCAAATTTCTAGACATAGGCTTAAAAACAAGGCGTTAGAGGGTGAGAACTCGAAACAGCCACCGAACGTCCTCGTGGGTGGGACCAACACCTCCCACGGGACCAATGTAACTCGTAGCAACTGACCCAGCAGTCGCGGGACTCCCGGTTTGAGAATTCGACGGTAACTTGCATATTTCTAGACTTATGCTTAAAAACATGGTGTTAGAGGGTGAAAACCCGAAACATCCCCCGAACGTCCCCGTGGGTGGCACCAACTCCTTCCATGGGACCAATGTTACTCGTAGGAAGTGACCCCACAGCCACGGGACTCCCGGTTTGAGAATACGACAGTAATTTTCATATAGACTTAGGCAAAACATGGCATTAGAGGGTGAGATCTCGAAACAACGACCGAACCTCTCCGTGGGCAGCACCAACACGTCCCACGGGACCAATGTTACTCGAAGGAGCTGACCCCGCAGTAGCGGGACTCCCGGTTTGAGAATACAACGGTAATTTGCCGATTTATAGATTTGGGCTTAAAAACATGGTGTTAGAGGGTGAAAACCCGAAATAGCCCCCGAACGGCCCCGTGGGTGGTACCAACACCTCCCACGGGACCAATGTAACTCGTAGGAACTGACCCTGCAGCCGCGGGACTCCCGGTTTTATAATACGACGATAATTTGCATATTTCTAGACTTAGGCCTAAAAACATGGCGTTAGAGGGTGAAAACCCAAAACAGCCCCCGAACGTCCCCGTGGGTGGCACCAACACCTCCCACGGGACCAATGTAACTCGCAGGAACTGACCCTGCAGCAGCGGGACTCCCGGTTTGAGAATACGACGGTAATTCGAATATTTATAGGCTTGCGATTAAAAACATGGCGTTAGAGGGTGAGAACTCAAAACAGCCCTCGAACAGCCCCGTGGGTGGCACCAACACCTCCCATGGGACCAATGTAACTCGTAGGAACTGACCCCGCAGCCACAGGACTCCCGGTTTGAGAATACGACGGTAATTTGGACATTTCTAGATTTAGGCTTAAAAACATGGGGTTAGAGGGTGAGAACTCGAATAGCCACCGAACGTCCCCGTGGGTGGCACCAACACATCCAACGGGACCAATGTAACTCGTAGGAACTGACCCCGCAGCCGCAGGACTCCCGGTTTGAGAATACGACGGTAATTTGCATATTTCTAGAATTAGTCTTAAAAACATAGCGTTAGAGGGTGAAAACCCGAAACAGCCCCCGAACGTCCCCGTGGGTGGCACCAACACCTCCCACGGGACCAATGTAACTCGTAGGAACTGACGCCACAGCCGCGGGACTCTCGATTTTAGAATACGACAGTATTTTTCATATTTCTAGGCTTAGGCTTTAAAACAAAGCATTAGAGGGTGAAAACCCGAAACAACCCCCGAACATCCCCGTGGGTGGCACCAAATCCTTCTACAGGACCAATGTAACTCGTAGGAACTGACCCCGCAGTCGCTGGACTCCCGGTTTGAGAATACGATGATAATTTGCATATTTCTCAACTTGGTTTAAAAACATGATGTTACAGGGTGAAAACTCAAAACAGCCCTCGAACGACCCCGTGGGTGGCTCCAACACCTCCCGCGGGACCAATGTAACTCGTAGGAACTGACCCCGCAGCCGCGGGACTCCCGGTTTGAGAATACGACGGTAATTTGCAAATTTCTAGATTAGGCTTAAAAACATGGGGTTAGAGGGTGAGAACTCGAAAACGCCACTGAACGTCCCCGTGGGTGGCAGCAACACATCCAACGGGACCAATGTAACTCGTAGGAACTGACCCCGCAGCCGCAGGACTCCCAGTTTGAGAATACGACGGCAATTTGCATATTTCTAGACTTAGGCTTAAAAACATAGCGTTAGAGGGTGAAAACCCGAAACAGCCCCCGAACGTCCCCGTGGGTGGCACCAACACCTCCCACGGGACCAATGTAACTCATAGGAACTGCCCCACAACCGCGGGACTCCCGATTTTAGAATACGACAGTATTTTGCATATTTCTAGGCTTAGGCTTTAAAACATGGCGTTAGAGGGTGAAAACCTGAAACAGCCCCCGAACATCCCCGTGGGTGGCACCAAATCCTCCTACAGAACCAATGTAACTCGTAGGAACTGACCCCGCAGTCGCGGGACTCCCAGTTTGAGAATACGATGATAATTTGCATATTTCTAAACTTTGGTTTAAAAACATGATGTTACAGGGTGAAAACCCGAAATAACCCCCGAACGACCTCGTGGGTGGCACCAACACCTCCCATGGGACCAATGTAACTCGTAGGAACTGACCTCGCAGCCGCGGAACTCCCGGTTTGAGAATATGATGGTAATTTGCAAATTTCTAGACATAGGCTTAAAAACAAGGCGTTAGAGGGTGAGAACTCGAAACAGCCACCAAACGTCCCCGTGGGTGGGACCAACACCTCCCACGGGACCAATGTAACTCGTAGCAACTGACCCCGCAGTCGCGGGACTCCCGGTTTGAGAATACGACGGTAACTTGCATATTTCTAGACTTATGCTTAAAAACATGGTGTTAGAGGGTGAAAACCCGAAACAGCCCCCGAACGTCCCCGTGGGTGGCACCAACACCTTCCATGGGACCAATGTTACTTGTAGGAAGTGACCCCACAGCCGCGGGACTCCCAGTTTGAGAATACGACGGTAATTTGCATATAGACTTAGCCAAAACATGGCATTAGAGGCTGAGATCTCGAAACAACCACCGAACCTCCCCGTGGGCGGCACCAACACCTCCCACGGGACCAATGTAACTCGTAGGAACTGACCCCGCAACAACGGGACTCCCGGTTTGAGAATACGATGGTAATTTGCCAATTTATAGACTTGGGGTTAAAAACATGGCGTTAGAGGGTGAGAACTCGAAACAGCCAATGAACGGCCCCGTGGGTGGCACCAACACCTCCCACGAGACCCATGTAACTCGTAGGAACTGCACCCGCAGCCGCGGGACTCCCGGTTTTAGAACACGACAGTAATTTTCATATTTCTAGACTTAGTCATAAAAACATGGCGTTAGAGGGTGAGAACTCGAAACATCCCCCGAACGTCCCCGTGGGTGGCACCAACACCTACCACGGGACCAATGTAACTCGTAGGAACTGATCCCGCAGCTGCGGGACTCCCGATTTGAGAATACGGCGGTAATTTGTATATTTATAGACTTAGGCTTAAAAATAGGGCGTTTGAGGGTGAAAACCCGAAACAGCCCCCGAACGTCCCCGTGGGTGTGCACCAACACCTCTTACGGGACCAATGTAACTCGTAGGAACTGACCCCACAACCGCGGGACTCCCGATTTTAGAATACGACAGTATTTTGCATATTTCTATGCTTAGGCTTTAAAACATGGCGTTAGAGGGTGAAAAACCGAAATAGCCCCCGATCATCCCCGTGGGTGGCACCAAATCCTCCTACAGGACCAATGTAACTCGTAGGAACTGACCCCGCAGTCGCGGGACTCCCGATTTCAGAATACGATGATAATTTGCATATTTCTAAACTTTGGTTTAAAAACATGATGTTACAGGGTGAAAACTCAAAACAGCACTCGAACGGCCCCGTGGGTGGCACCAACACCTCCCACGGGACCAATGTAACTCGTAGGAACTGACCCCGCAGCCGAGGGACTCCCGGTTTGAGAATACGATGGTAATTTGCATATTTCTAGACTTAGGCTTAAAAACATAGCGTTAGAGGGTGAAAACTCGAAACAGCCCCCGAACGTCCCCGTGGGTGGCACCAACGCCTCCCACGGGACCAATGTAACTCGTAGGAACTGACCCCACAGCCGCGGGACTCCCGATTTTAGAATACGACAGTATTTTGCATATTTCTAGGCTTAGGCTTTAAAACATGGCGTTAGAGGGTGAACACCCGAAACAGCCCCCGAACATCCCCGAGGGTGGCACCAAATCCTCCTACAGGACCAATGTAACTCGTAGGAACTGACCCCGCAGTCGCGGGACTCCCGGTATGAGAATACGATGATAATTTTCATATTTCTAAACTTTGGTTTAAAAACATGATGTTACAGGGTGAAAACTCAAAACAGCCCTCGAACGGCCCCGTGGGTGGCACCAACACCTCCCACGGGACCAATGTAACTCGTAGGAACTGACCCCGCAGCCGCGGGACTCTCGGTTTGAGAATACGATGATAATTTACAAATTTCTAGATTTAGGCTTAAAAACATGGGGTTAGAGGGTGAGAACTCGAAACAGCCACCGAACGTCCCCGTGGGTGGCACCAACACATCCAACGGGACCAATGTAACTCGTAGGAACTGACCCCGCAGCCGCGGGACTCCCAGTTTGAGAATACGATGATAATTTGCATATTTATAGACTTAGGCTTAAAAACATAGCGTTAGAGGGTGAAAACCCGGAACAGCCCCCGAATGTCCCCGTGGGTGGCACCAACACCTCCCACGGGACCAATGTAACTCGTAGGAACTCACCCCACAGCCGCGGGACTCCCGATTTTAGAATATGACAGTATTTTACATATTTCTAGGCTTAGGCTTTAAAACATGGCATTAGAGGGTGAAAACCCAAAAAAGCCCCCGAACATCCCCGTGGGTGGCACCAAATCGTCCTACAGGACCAATGTAACTCGTAGGAACTGACCCCGCAGTCGCGGGACTCCCGGTTTGAGAATACGATGATAATTTGCATATTTCTAAACTTTGGTTTAAAAACATAATGTTACAGGGTGAAAACCCGAAACAGCCGCCGAACGACACCGTGGGTGGCACCAACACCTCCCATGGGACCAATTTAACTCGTCGGAACTGACCTCGCAGCCGCGGAACTCCCGGTTTGAGAATATGATGGTAATTTGCAAATTTCTAGACATAGGCTTAAAAACAAGGCGTTAGAGGGTGAGAACTCGAACAGCCACCAAACGTCCCCGTGGGTGGGACCAACACCTCCCATGGGACCAATGTAACTTGTAGCAACTGACCCCGCAGTCGCGGGAGTCCCGGTTTGAGAATACGAAGGTAACTTGCATATTTCTAGACTTATGCTTAAAAACATGGTGTTAGAGGGTGAAAACCCGAAACGGCCCCCGAACGTCCCCGTGGGTGGCACCAACACCTTCCATGGGATCAATGTTACTCGTAGGAAGTGACCCCACAGCCGCGGGACTCCCGGTTTGCGAATACGACGGTAATTTGCATATAGACTTAGGCAAAACATGGCATTAGAGGGTGAGATCTCAAAACAACCACCGAACCTCCCCGTGGGCGACACCAACACCTCCCACAGGACCAATGTAACTCGTAGGAACTGCCCCCGCAGCCGCGGGACTCCCGGTTTTAGAACACGACGGTAATATTCATATTTCTAGACTTAGACATAAAAACATGGCGTTAGAGGGTGAGAACTCGAAACAGCCCCCAAACGTCCCCGTGGGTGGCACCAACACCTCCCACGGGACCAATGTAACTCGTAGGAACTGATCCCATAGCTGCGGGACTCCCGATTTGAGAATACGGCGGTAATTTGCATATTTATAGACTTAGGCTTAAAAACATGGCGTTAGAGGGTGAAAACCCGAAACAGCCCCCGAACGTCCCCGTGGGTGTGCACCAACACCTCTTACGGGACCAATGTAACTCGTACGAACTGACCCCGCAGTTGCAGGACTCCTGGTTTGAGAATACGACGATAATTTGCATATTTCTAGACTTAGGCTTGAAAACATGGCATTACAAGGTGAAAACCTGAAACAGCCCCCGAACCTCCCCTTGGGTCGCACCAACACCTCCCACGGGACCAATGTAACTCGTTGGAACTGACCTCGCAACCATGGGAATTTTGGTTTGAGAATTCGACGGTAATTTGCATATTTCTAGACTTAGGCTTAAACACATGGCGTTAGAGGGTTAAAACCCGAAACAACGACCGAACATCCCCACGGGTAGCACCAACACCTCCTAAGGGACCAATGTAACTCGTAGGAACTGACCTCGCAGCCACGGGACTCCCGATTTGAGAACACGATAGTAATTTTTATATTTCTATACTTAGTCTTAAAAACATGGCGTTTGAGGGTGAGAACTCGAAACAGCCCACGAACGTCCCCGTGGGTAGCACCCACACCTCCCACCGGACCAATGTAACTCGTAGGAACTGACCCCGCAGTCGCGGGATCCCAGTTTGAGAATACGACGATAATTTGCATATTTCTAGACTTAGGATTAAGAACATGGCGTTAGATGGTGAAAACCCAAAATAGCACCCGAACATCCCCGTGGGTGGCACCAACACCTCCCACGGGTCCAATGTAACTCGTAGGAACTGACCCCGCAGTCGCGGGACTCTCGGTTTGAGAATACGACAAAAAATTTCATATTTCTTGACTTAGGCTTAAAAACATGGCGTTAGAGGGTGAAACCCCTTAACAGCCACCGAACGTCCCCGTGGGTGGCACCAACACCTCCCACGGGACCAATGTAACTCGTAGGAACTGACACCGCAGCCGCGGGACTCCCGGTTTCGGAATACGATGGTAATTTGCATATTTCTAGACTTAGGCTTAAAAACATGGCGTTAGAAGGTGAAAACCCGAAACAGCCCCCGAACGCCCCCGTGGGTGGCTCCAACACCTCCCACGGGACCAATGTAACTCGTAGGAGCTGACCCCGCAACTGGGGGACTCTTGGTTTGAGAATTCGACATTAATTTGCATATTTCTAGACTTAGGCTTAAAAACATGGCGTTAGAGGGTGAGAACTCGAAACATCCACCGAACGTCCCCGTGGGTGGCACCAACACCTCCCACGGGACCAATGTAACTCTTAAGAACTGACCCCGCAGCCGCGGGACTCTCGTTTTGAGAATACGACGGTAATTTGCATATTTCTAGACTTAGGATTAAAAAGATGGCGTTCGAGGGTGAAAACCAGAAACAGCCCCCGAACATCCCCGTGGGTGGCACCAACACCTTCCACGGGACCAATGTAACTCGTAGGAACTGACCCTGCAGCCGCAGGACTCCCAGTTTGAGAACACGACGGTAATTTTCATATTTCTAGACTTAGTCTTAAAAACATGGCGTTAGAGGGTGAGAACTCGAAACAGCCCCCGAACGTCCCCGTGGGTGGCACCAACACCTCCCACGGGACCAATGTAACTCATAGGAACTAATCCCGCAGCTGCGGGACTCCCGATTTGAGAATACGGTGGTAATTTTCATATTTATAGACTTAGGCTTAAAAACATGGCGTTAGAGGGTGAAAACCCAAAACAGCCCCCGAACGTCCCCGTGGGTGTGCAACAACACCTCTTACGGGACCAATGTAACTCGTACGAACTGACCCCGCAGTTGGAGGACTCCTGGTTTGAGAATACGACGATAATTTGCATATTTCTAGACTTAGGCTTAAAAACATGGCGTTAGAAGGTGAAAACCCGAAACAGCCCCCGAACGTCCCCGTGGGTGGCACCAACACCTCCAACGGGACCAATGTAACTCGTTGGAACTGACCCCGCAACCACGGGACTTTCGGTTTGAGAATTCGATGGTAATTTTCATATTTCTAGACTTAGGCTTAAAAACGTGGCGTTATAGGGTGAGAACTCGAAACTGCCACCGAACGTCCCCGTGGGTGGCACCAACACCTCCCACGGGACCACTGTAACTCTTAGGAACAGACCCCGCAGCCGAGGGACTCCCGGTTTGAGAATATGATGGTAATTTCCATATTTCTTGACTTAGGATTAAAAAGATTGCGTTAGAGGGAGAAAACCTGAAACAAACCCCGAACGTCCCCATGGGTGGCACCAACACCTTCCACGGGACCAATGTAACTCGTAGGAACTGACACTGCAGCCACGGGACTCCCGGTTTGAGAATACGACGATAATTTGCATATTTCTAGACTTTGGCTTAAACACATGGCATTAGAGGGTGAAAACCCGAAACAGCGACCGAACATCCCCGCGGGTAGCACCAACACCTCCTAAGGGACCAATGTAACTCGTAGGAACTGACCTCGCAGCCGCGGCACTCCCGGTTTGAAAACACGATGATAATTTTTATATTTCTAGACTTAGTCTTAAAAACATGGCGTTTGAGGGTGAGAACTCGAAACAGCCACCGAACGTCCTCGTGGGTTGCACCCACACCTCCCACCGGACCAATGTAACTCGTAGGAACTGACCCCGCAGTTGCGGGATCCCGGTTCGAGAATACGATGATAATTTGCATATTTCTAGACTTAGGATTAAGAACATGGCGTTAGAGGGTGAAAACCCGAAACAACACCCAAACATCCCCGTGGGTGGCACCAACACCTCCCACAGGACCAATGTAACTCGTAGGAACTGACCCCGCAGTCGCGGGACTATCGGTTTGAGAATACGACAAAAATTTTCATATTTCTTGACTTAGGCTTAAAAACATGGCGTTAGAGGGTGAAAACCCTTAACAGCCACCGAACGTCCCCGTGGGTGGCACCAGCACCTCCCACGGGACCAATGTAACTCGTAGGAACTGACACCGCAGCCGCGGGACTCCCGATTTCGGAATACGATGGTAATTTGCATATTTCTAGACTTAGGCTTAAAAACATGGCGTTAGAGGGTGAAAACCCGAAACAACCCCCGAACGCCCCCGTGGGTGGCTCCAACACCTCCCACGGGACCAATGTAACTCGTAGGAGCTGACCCCGCAACCGCGGGAGTCTCGGCTTGAGAATTCGACAGTAATTTGCATATTTCTAGACTTAGGCTTAAAAACAAGGCGTTAGAGGGTGAGAACTCGAAACATCCACCGAACGTCCCCGTGGGTAGCACCAACACCTCCCACGGGACCAATGTAACTCGTAGGAACGCACACCGCAGCCGCGGGACTCCTGGTTTCGGAATACGATGGTAATTTGCATTTTCTAGACTTAGGCTTAAAAACATGGCGTTAGAAGGTGAAAACCCGAAACAGCCCCGGAACGCCCCCGTGGGTGGCTCCAACACCTCCCACGGGACCAATGTAACTCGTAGGAGATGACCCCGCAACCGCGGGACTCTCGGTTTGAGAATTCGACAGTAATTTGCATATTTCTAGACTTAAGCTTAAAAACATGGCGTTAGAGGGTGAGAACTCGAAACATCCACCGAACGTCCCCGTGGGTGGCACCAACACCTCCCACGGGACCAATGTAAATCTTAAGAACTGACCCCGCAGCCGCGGGACTCCCGTTTTGAGAATACGACGGTAATTTGCATATTTCTAGACTTAGGATTAAAAAGATGGCGTTAGAGGGTGAAAACCCGAAACAGCCCCCGAACATCCCCATGGGTGGCACCAACACCTTCCACGGGACCAATGTAACTCGTAGGAACTGACCCTGCAGCCGCAGGACTCCCGGTTTGAGAACACGATCGTAATTTTCATATTTCTAGACTTAGTCTTAAAAACATGGCGTTAGAGGGTGAGAACTCGAAACAGCCCCCGAACGTCCCCGTGAGTGGCACCAACACCTCCCACGAGACCAATGTAACTCGTAGGAACTGCCCCCGCAGCCGCGAAACTCCCGGTTTTAGAACACGACGGTAATTTTCATATTTCTAGACTTAGTCATAAAAACATGATGTTACAGGGTGAGAACTCGAAACAGCCCCCGAACATCCCCTTTGGTGGCACCAACACCTCCCACGGGACCAATGTAACTCGTTGGAACTGATCCCGCAGCTGCGGGACTCCCGATTTGAGAATACGACGGTAATTTGAATATTTATAGACTTAGGCATAAAAACATGGTGTTAGAGGGTGAAAACCCGAAACAGCCCCCGAACGTCCCCGTGGGTGTGCTACAACACCTCTTACGGGACCAATGTAACTCGTACGAACTGACCCCGCAGTTGCAGGACTCCTGGTTTGAGAATACGATGATAATTTGCATATTTCTACACTTAGGCTTAAAAATATGGCGTTAGAAGGTGAAAACCCGAAACAGCCCCCGAACGTCCCCGTGGGTGGCACCAACACCTCCCACGGGACCAATGTAACTCGTTGGATCTGACCCCGCAACCATGGGACTTTCGGTTTGAGAATTCGATGGTAATTTGCATATTTCTAGACTTAGGCTTAAAAACATGGCGTTAGAGGGTGAGAACTCGAAACAGCCACCGAACGTCCCCGTGGGTGGCACCAACACCTCCCACGGGACCACTGTAACTCTTAGGAACTGACCCCGCAGCCGCGGGACTCCCGGTTTGAGAATATGATGGTAATTTCCATATTTCTTGACTTAGGATTAAAAAGATTGCGTTAGAGGGAGAAAACCTGAAACAAACCCCGAACGTCCCCATGGGTGGCACCAACACCTTCCACGGGACCAATGTAACTCGTAGGAACTGACACTGCAGCCACGGGACTCCCGGTTTGAGAATACGACGATAATTTGCATATTTCTAGACTTTGGCTTAAACACATGGCATTAGAGGGTGAAAACCCGAAACAGCGACCGAACATCCCCGCGGGTAGCACCAACACCTCCTAAGGGACCAATGTAACTCGTAGGAACTGACCTCGCAGCCGCGGCACTCCCGGTTTGAAAACACGATGATAATTTTTATATTTCTAGACTTAGTCTTAAAAACATGGCGTTTGAGGGTGAGAACTCGAAACAGCCCCCGAACGTCCCCGTGGGTTGCACCCACACCTCCCACCGGACCAATGTAACTCGTAGGAACTGACCCCGCAGTTGCGGGATCCCGGTTCGAGAATACGATGATAATTTGCATATTTCTAGACTTAGGATTAAGAACATGGCGTTAGAGGGTGAAAACCCAAAACAACACCCAAACATCCCCGTGGGTGGCACCAACACCTCCCACAGGACCAATGTAACTCGTAGGAACTGACCCCGCAGTCGCGGGACTATCGGTTTGAGAATACGACAAAAATTTTCATATTTCTTGACTTAGGCTTAAAAACATGGCGTTAGAGGGTGAAAACCCTTAACAGCCACCGAACGTCCCCGTGGGTGGCACCAACACCTCCCACGGGACCAATGTAACTCGTAGGAACTGACACCGCAGCCGCGGGACTCCCGATTTCGGAATACGATGGTAATTTGCATATTTCTAGACTTAGGCTTAAAAACATGGCGTTAGAGGGTGAAAACCCGAAACAACCCCCGAACGCCTCCGTGGGTGGCTCCAACACCTCCCACGGGACCAATGTAACTCGTAGGAGCTGACCCCGCAACCGCGGGACTCTCGGCTTGAGAATTCGACAGTAATTTGCATATTTCTAGACATAGGCTTAAAAACAAGGCGTTAGAGGGTGAGAACTCGAAACATCCACCGAACGTCCCCGTGGGTAGCACCAACACCTCCCACGGGACCAATGTAACTCGTAGGAACTCACACCGCAGCCGCGGGACTCCTGGTTTCGGAATACGATGGTAATTTGCATTTTCTAGACTTAGGCTTAAAAACATGGCGTTAGAAGGTGAAAACCCGAAACAGCCCCGGAACGCCCCCGTGGGTGGCTCCAACACCTCCCACGGGACCAATGTAACTCGTAGGAGATGACCCCGCAACCGCGGGACTCTCGGTTTGAGAATTCGACAGTAATTTGCATATTTCTAGACTTAAGCTTAAAAACATGGCGTTAGAGGGTGAGAACTCGAAACATCCACCGAACGTCCCCGTGGGTGGCACCAACACCTCCCACGGGACCAATGTAAATCTTAAGAACTGACCCCGCAGCCGCGGGACTCCCGTTTTGAGAATACGACGGTAATTTGCATATTTCTAGACTTAGGATTAAAAAGATGGCGTTAGAGGGTGAAAACCCGAAACAGCCCCCGAACATCCCCGTGGGTGGCACCAACACCTTCCACGGGACCAATGTAACTCGTAGGAACTGACCCTGCAGCCGCAGGACTCCCGGTTTGAGAACACGACGGTAATTTTCATATTTCTAGACTTAGTCTTAAAAACATGGCATTAGAGGGTGAGAACTCGAAACAGCCCCCGAACGTCCCCGTGAGTGGCACCAACACCTCCCACGAGACCAATGTAACTCGTAGGAACTGCCCCCGCAGCCGCGAAACTCCCGGTTTTAGAACACGACGGTAATTTTCATATTTCTAGACTTAGTCATAAAAACATGATGTTACAGGGTGAGAACTCGAAACAGCCCCCGAACATCCCCGTGGGTGGCACCAACACCTCCCACGGGACCAATGTAACTCATTGGAACTGATCCCGCAGCTGCGGGACTACCGATTTGAGAATACGACGGTAATTTGCATATTTATAGACTTAGGCATAAAAACATGGCGTTAGAGGGTGAAAACCCGAAACAGCCCCCGAACGTCCCCGTGGGTGTGCTACAACACCTCTTACGGGACCAATGTAACTCGTACGAACTGACCCCGCAGTTGCAGGACTCCTGGTTTGAGAATACGATGATAATTTGCATATTTCTACACTTAGGCTTAAAAATATGGCATTAGAAGGTGAAAACCCGAAACAGCCCCCGAACATCCCCGTGGGTGGCACCAACACCTCCCACGGGACCAATGTAACTCGTTGGATCTGACCCCGCAACCATGGGACTTTCGGTTTGAGAATTCGATGGTAATTTGCATATTTATAGACTTAGGCTTAAAAACATGGCGTTAGAGGGTGAGAACTCGAAACAGCCACCGAACGTCCCCGTGGGTGGCACCAACACCTCCCACGGGACCACTGTAACTCTTAGGAACTGACCCCGCAGCCGCGGGACTCCCGGTTTGAGAATACGACGGTAATTTGCATATTTCTAGACTTAGGATTAAAAAGATTGCGTTAGAGGGAGAAAACCTGAAACAACCCCCGAACGTCCCCATGGGTGGCACCAACACCTTCCACGGGACCAATGTAACTCGTAGTAACTGACACTGCAGCCGCGGGACTCCCGGTTTGAGAATACGACGATAATTTGCATATTTCTAGACTTTGGCTTAAAGACATGGCATTAGAGGGTGAAAACCCGAAACAACGACCGAACATCCCCGCGGGTAGCACCAACACCTCCTAAGGGACCAATGTAACTCGTAGGAACTGACCTCGCAGCCGCGGGACTCCAGGTTTGAGAACACGACGGTAATTTTTATATTTCTAGACTTAGTCTTAAAAACATGGCGTTTGAGGTTGAGAACTCGAAACAGCCCCCGAACGTCCCCGTGGGTTGCACCCACACCTCCCACCGGACCAATGTAACTCGTAGGAACTGACCCCGCAGTTGCGGGATCCCGGTTTGAGAATACGACGATAATTTGCATCTTTCTAGACTTAGGATTAAGAACATGGCGTTAGAGGGTGAAAACCCGAAACAGCACCCGAACATCCCCGTGGGTGGCACCAACACCTCCCACAGGACCAATGTAACTCGTAGGAACTGACTCCGCAGTCGCGGGACTATCGGTTTGAGAATACGACAAAAATTTTCATATTTCTTGACTTAGGCTTAAAAACATGGCGTTAGAGGGTGAAAACCCTTAACGGCCACCGAACGTCTCCGTGGGTGGCACCAACACCTCCCACGGGACCAATGTAACTCGTAGGAACTGACACCGCAGCCGCGGGAATCTCGGTTTTGGAATACGATGGTAATTTGCATATTTCAAGACTTAGGCTTAAAAACATGGCGTTAGAAGGTGAAAACTCGAAACAGCCCCCGAACACCCCCGTGGGTGGCCCCAACACCTCCCACGGGACCAATGTAACTCGTAGGAGCTGACCCCGCAATCGCGGGACTCTCGGCTTGAGAATTCGACAGTAATTTGCATATTTCTAGACTTAGGCTTAAAAACAAGGCGTTAGAGGGTGAGAACTCGAAACATCCACTGAACGTCCCCGTGGGTGGCCCCAACACCTCCCATGGGACCAATGTAACTCTTAAGAACTGACCCCGCAGCCGCGGGACTCCCGTTTTGAGAATACGACGGTAATTTGCATATTTCTAGACTTAGGATTAAAAAGATGGCGTTAGAAGGTGAAAACCCGAAACAGCCCCGGAACGCCCCCGTGGGTGGCTCCAACACCTCCCACGGGACCAATGTAACTCGTAGGAGATGACCCCGCAACCGCGGGACTCTCGGTTTGAGAATTCGACAGTAATTTCCATATTTCTAGACTTAAGCTTAAAAACATGGCGTTAGAGGGTGAGAACTCGAAACATCCACCGAACGTCCCCGTGGGTGGCACCAACACCTCCCACGGGACCAATGTAAATCTTAAGAACTGACCCCGCAGCCGCGGGACTCCCGTTTTGAGAATACGACGGTAATTTGCATATTTCTAGACTTAGGATTAAAAAGATGGCGTTAGAGGGTGAAAACCCGAAACAGCCCCCGAACATCCCCGTGGGTGGCACCAACACCTTCCACGGGACCAATGTAACTCGTAGGAACTGACCCAGCAGCCGCAGGACTCCCGGTTTGAGAACACGACCGTAATTTTCTTATTTCTAGACTTAGTCTTAAAAACATGGCGTTAGAGGGTGAGAACTCGAAACAGCCCCCGAACGTCCCCGTGAGTGGCACCAACACCTCCCACGAGACCAATGTAACTCGTAGGAACTGCCCCCGCAGCCGCGAAACTCCCGGTTTTAGAACACGACGGTAATTTTCATATTTCTAGACTTAGTCATAAAAACATGATGTTACAGGGTGAGAACTCGAAACAGCCCCCGAACATCCCCGTGGGTGGCACCAACACCTCCCACGGGACCAATGTAACTCGTTGGAACTGATCCCGCAGCTGCGGGACTCCCGATTTGAGAATACGACGGTAATTTGCATATTTATAGACTTAGGCATAAAAACATGGCGTTAGAGGGTGAAAACCCGAAACAGCCCCCGAACGTCCCCGTGGGTGTGCTACAACACCTCTTACGGGACCAATGTAACTCGTACGAACTGACCCCGCAGTTGCAGGACTCCTGGTTTGAGAATACGATGATAATTTGCATATTTCTACACTTAGGCTTAAAAATATGGCGTTAGAAGGTGAAAACCCGAAACAGCCCCCGAACGTCCCCGTGGGTGGCACCAACACCTCCCACGGGACCAATGTAACTCGTTGGATCTGACCCCGCAACCATGGGACTTTCGGTTTGAGAATTCGATGGTAATTTGCATATTTATAGACTTAGGCTTAAAAACATGGCGTTAGAGGGTGAGAACTCGAAACAGCCACCGAACGTCCCCGTGGGTGGCACCAACACCTCCCACGGGACCACTGTAACTCTTAGGAACTGACCCCGCAGCCGCGGGACTCCCGGTTTGAGAATACGACGGTAATTTGCATATTTCTAGACTTAGGATTAAAAAGATTGCGTTAGAGGGAGAAAACCTGAAACACCCCCCGAACGTCCCCATGGGTGGCACCAACACCTTCCACGGGACCAATGTAACTCGTAGTAACTGACACTGCAGCCGCGGGACTCCCGGTTTGAGAATACGACGATAATTTGCATATTTCTAGACTTTGGCTTAAAGACATGGCATTAGAGGGTGAAAACCCGAAACAACGACCGAACATCCCCGCGGGTAGCACCAACACCTCCTAAGGGACCAATGTAACTCGTAGGAACTGACCTCGCAGCCGCGGGACTCCAGGTTTGAGAACACGACGGTAATTTTTATATTTCTAGACTTAGTCTTAAAAACATGGCGTTTGAGGTTGAGAACTCGAAACAGCCCCCGAACGTCCCCGTGGGTTGCACCCACACCTCCCACCGGACCAATGTAACTCGTAGGAACTGACCCCGCAGTTGCGGGATCCCGGTTTGAGAATACGACGATAATTTGCATCTTTCTAGACTTAGGATTAAGAACATGGCGTTAGAGGGTGAAAACCCGAAACAGCACCCGAACATCCCCGTGGGTGGCACCAACACCTCCCACAGGACCAATGTAACTCGTAGGAACTGACTCCGCAGTCGCGGGACTATCGGTTTGAGAATACGACAAAAATTTTCATATTTCTTGACTTAGGCTTAAAAACATGGCGTTAGAGGGTGAAAACCCTTAACGGCCACCGAACGTCTCCGTGGGTGGCACCAACACCTCCCACGGGACCAATGTAACTCGTAGGAACTGACACCGCAGCCGCGGGAATCTCGGTTTCGGAATACGATGGTAATTTGCATATTTCAAGACTTAGGCTTAAAAACATGGCGTTAGAAGGTGAAAACTCGAAACAGCCCCCGAACACCCCCGTGGGTGGCCCCAACACCTCCCACGGGACCAATGTAACTCGTAGGAGCTGACCCCGCAATCGCGGGACTCTCGGCTTGAGAATTCGACAGTAATTTGCATATTTCTAGACTTAGGCTTAAAAACAAGGCGTTAGAGGGTGAGAACTCGAAACATCCACTTAACGTCCCCGTGGGTGGCCCCAACACCTCCCATGGGACCAATGTAACTCTTAAGAACTGACCCCGCAGCCGCGGGACTCCCGTTTTGAGAATACGACGGTAATTTGCATATTTCTAGACTTAGGATTAAAAAGATGGCGTTAGAAGGTGAAAACCCGAAACAGCCCCGGAACGCCCCCGTGGGTGGCTCCAACACCTCCCACGGGACCAATGTAACTCGTAGGAGATGACCCCGCAACCGCGGGACTCTCGGTTTGAGAATTCGACAGTAATTTCCATATTTCTAGACTTAAGCTTAAAAACATGGCGTTAGAGGGTGAGAACTCGAAACATCCACCGAACGTCCCCGTGGGTGGCACCAACACCTCCCACGGGACCAATGTAAATCTTAAGAACTGACCCCGCAGCCGCGGGACTCCCGTTTTGAGAATACGACGGTAATTTGCATATTTCTAGACTTAGGATTAAAAAGATGGCGTTAGAGGGTGAAAACCCGAAACAGCCCCCGAACATCCCCGTGGGTGGCACCAACACCTTCCACGGGACCAATGTAACTCGTAGGAACTGACCCAGCAGCCGCAGGACTCCCGGTTTGAGAACACGACCGTAATTTTCATATTTCTAGACTTAGTCTTAAAAACATGGCGTTAGAGGGTGAGAACTCGAAACAGCCCCCGAACGTCCCCGTGAGTGGCACCAACACCTCCCACGAGACCAATGTAACTCGTAGGAACTGCCCCCGCAGCCGCGAAACTCCCGGTTTTAGAACACGACGGTAATTTTCATATTTCTAGACTTAGTCATAAAAACATGATGTTACAGGGTGAGAACTCGAAACAGCCCCCGAACATCCCCGTGGGTGGCACCAACACCTCCCACGGGACCAATGTAACTCGTTGGAACTGATCCCGCAGCTGCGGGACTCCCGATTTGAGAATACGACGGTAATTTGCATATTTATAGACTTAGGCATAAAAACATGGCGTTAGAGGGTGAAAACCCGAAACAGCCCCCGAACGTCCCCGTGGGTGTGCTACAACACCTCTTACGGGACCAATGTAACTCGTACGAACTGACCCCGCAGTTGCAGGACTCCTGGTTTGAGAATACGATGATAATTTGCATATTTCTACACTTAGGCTTAAAAATATGGCGTTAGAAGGTGAAAACCCGAAACAGCCCCCGAACGTCCCCGTGGGTGGCACCAACACCTCCCACGGGACCAATGTAACTCGTTGGATCTGACCCCGCAACCATGGGACTTTTGGTTTGAGAATTCGATGGTAATTTGCATATTTCTAGACTTAGGCTTAAAAACATGGCGTTAGAGGGTGAGAACTCGAAACAGCCACCGAACGTCCCCGTGGGTGGCACCAACACCTCCCACGGGACCACTGTAACTCTTAGGAACTGACCCCGCAGCCGCGGGACTCCCGTTTTGAGAATACGACGGTAATTTGCATATTTCTAGACTTAGGATTAAAAAGATTGCGTTAGAGGGAGAAAACCTGAAACAGCCCCCGAACGTCCCCATGGGTGGCACCAACACCTTCCACGGGACCAATGTAACTCGTAGTAACTGACACTGCAGCCGCGGGACTCCCGGTTTGAGAATACGACGATAATTTGCATATTTCTAGACTTTGGCTTAAAGACATGGCATTAGAGGGTGAAAACCCGAAACAGCGACCGAACATCCCCGCGGGTAGCACCAACACCTCCTAAGGGACCAATGTAACTCGTAGGAACTGACCTCGCAGCCGCGGCACTCCCGGTTTGAAAACACGACGGTAATTTTTATATTTCTAGACTTAGTCTTAAAAATATGGCGTTTGAGGGTGAGAACTCGAAACAGCCCCCGAACGTCCCCGTGGGTTGCACCCACACCTCCCACCGGACCAATGTAACTCGTAGGAACTGACCCCGCAGTTGCGGGATCCCGGTTCGAGAATACGATGATAATTTGCATATTTCTAGACTTAGGATTAAGAACATGGCGTTAGAGGGTGAAAACCCGAAACAACACCCCAACATCCCCGTGGGTCGCACCAACACCTCCCACAGGACCAATGTAACTCGTAGGAACCGACCCCGCAGTCGCGGGACTATCGGTTTGAGAATACGACAAAAATTTTCATATTTCTTGACTTAGGCTTAAAAACATGGCGTTAGAGGGTGAAAACCCTTAACAACCACCGAACATCCCCGTGGGTGGCACCAACACCTCCCACGGGACCAATGTAACTCGTAGGAACTGACACCGCAGCCGCGGGACTCCCGATTTCGGAATACGATGGTAATTTGCATATTTCTAGACTTAGGCTTAAAAACATGGCATTAGAGGGTGAAAACCCGAAACAACCCCCGAACGCCCCCGTGGGTGGCTCCAACACCTCCCACGGGACCAATGTAACTCGTAGGAGCTGACCCCGCAACCGCGGGACTCTCGGCTTGAGAATTCGACAGTAATTTGCATATTTCTAGACTTAGGCTTAAAAACATGGCGTTAGAGGGTGAGAACTCGAAACATCCACCGAACGTCCCCGTGGGTGGCCCCAACACCTCCCATGGGACCAATGTAACTCTTAAGAACTGACCCCGCAGCCGCGGGACTCCCGTTTTGAGAATACGACGGTAATTTGCATATTTCTAGACTTAGGATTAAAGAGATGGCGTTAGAAGGTGAAAACCCGAAACAGCCCCGGAACGCCCCCGTGGGTGGCTCCAACACCTCCCACGGGACCAATGTAACTCGTAGGAGATGACCCCGCAACCGCGGGACTCTCGGTTTGAGAATTCGACAGTAATTTGCATATTTCTAGACTTAAGCTTAAAAACATGGCGTTAGAGGGTGAGAACTCGAAACATCCACCGAACGTCCCCGTGGGTGGCACCAACACCTCCCACGGGACCAATGTAAATCTTAAGAACTGACCCCGCAGCCGCGGGACTCCCGTTTTGAGAATACGACGGTAATTTGCATATTTCTAGACTTAGGATTAAAAAGATGGCGTTAGAGGGTGAAAACCCGAAACAGCCACCGAACATCCCCGTGGGTGGCACCAACACCTTCCACGGGACCAATGTAACTCGTAGGAACTGACCCTGCAGCCGCAGGACTCCCGGTTTGAGAACACGACCGTAATTTTCATATTTCTAGACTTAGTCTTAAAAACATGGCGTTAGAGGGTGAGAACTCGAAACAGCCCCCGAACGTCCCCGTGAGTGGCACCAACACCTCCCACGAGACCAATGTAACTCGTAGGAACTGCCCCCGCAGCCGCGAAACTCCCGGTTTTAGAACACGACGGTAATTTTCATATTTCTAGACTTAGTCATAAAAACATGATGTTACAGGGTGAGAACTCGAAACAGCCCCCGAACATCCCCGTGGGTGGCACCAACACCTCCCACGGGACCAATGTAACTCGTTGGAACTGATCCCGCAGCTGCGGGACTCCCGATTTGAGAATACGACGGTAATTTGCATATTTATAGACTTAGGCATAAAAACATGGCGTTAGAGGGTGAAAACCCAAAACAGCCCCCGAACGTCCCCGTGGGTGTGCTACAACACCTCTTACGGGACCAATGTAACTCGTACGAACTGACCCCGCAGTTGCAGGACTCCTGGTTTGAGAATACGATGATAATTTGCATATTTCTACACTTAGGCTTAAAAATATGGCGTTAGAAGGTGAAAACCCGAAACAGCCCCCGAACGTCCCCGTGGGTGGCACCAACACCTCCCACGGGACCAATGTAACTCGTTGGATCTGACCCCGCAACCATGGGACTTTCGGTTTGAGAATTCGATGGTAATTTGCATATTTCTAGACTTAGGCTTAAAAACATGGCGTTAGAGGGTGAGAACTCGAAACAGCCACCGAACGTCCCCGTGGGTGGCACCAACACCTCCCACGGGACCACTGTAACTCTTAGGAACTGACCCCGCAGCCGCGGGACTCCCGGTTTGAGAATACGACGGTAATTTGCATATTTCTAGACTTAGGATTAAAAAGATTGCGTTAGAGGGAGAAAACCTGAAACAGCCCCCGAACGTCCCCATGGGTGGCACCAACACCTTCCACGGGACCAATGTAACTCGTAGTAACTGACACTGCAGCCGCGGGACTCCCGGTTTGAGAATACGACGATAATTTGCATATTTCTAGACTTTGGCTTAAAGACATGGCATTAGAGGGTGAAAACCCGAAACAGCGACCGAACATCCCCGCGGGTAGCACCAACACCTCCTAAGGGACCAATGTAACTCGTAGGAACTGACCTCGCAGCCGCGGGACTCCCGGTTTGAGAACACGACGGTAATTTTTATATTTCTAGACTTAGTCTTAAAAACATGGCGTTTGAGGTTGAGAACTCGAAACAGCCCCCGAACGTCCTCGTGGGTTGCACCCACACCTCCCACCGGACCAATGTAACTCGTAGGAACTGACCCCGCAGTTGCGGGATCCCGGTTTGAGAATACGACGATAATTTGCATCTTTCTAGACTTAGGATTAAGAACATGGCGTTAGAGGGTGAAAACCCGAAACAGCACCCGAACATCCCCGTGGGTGGCACCAACACCTCCCACAGGACCAATGTAACTCGTAGGAACTGACCCCGCAGTCGCGGGACTATCGGTTTGAGAATACGACAAAAATTTTCATATTTCTTGACTTAGGCTTAAAAACATGGCGTTAGAGGGTGAAAACCCTTAACGGCCACCGAACGTCTCCGTGGGTGGCACCAACACCTCCCACGGGACCAATGTAACTCGTAGGAACTGACACCGCAGCCGCGGGAATCCCGGTTTTGGAATACGATGGTAATTTGCATATTTCAAGACTTAGGCTTAAAAACATGGCGTTAGAAGGTGAAAACTCGAAACAGCCCCCGAACACCCCCGTGGGTGGCTCCAACACCTCCCACGGGACCAATGTAACTCGTAGGAGCTGACCCCGCAATCGCGGGACTCTCGGCTTGAGAATTCGACAGTAATTTGCATATTTCTAGACTTAGGCTTAAAAACAAGGCGTTAGAGGGTGAGAACTCGAAACATCCACCGAACGTCCCCGTGGGTGGCCCCAACACCTCCCATGGGACCAATGTAACTCTTAAGAACTGACCCCGCAGCCGCGGGACTCCCGTTTTGAGAATACGACGGTAATTTGCATATTTCTAGACTTAGGATTAAAAAGATGGCGTTAGAAGGTGAAAACCCGAAACAGCCCCGGAACGCCCCCGTGGGTGGCTCCAACACCTCCCACGGGACCAATGTAACTCGTAGGAGATGACCCCGCAACCGCGGGACTCTCGGTTTGAGAATTCGACAGTAATTTGCATATTTCTAGACTTAAGCTTAAAAACATGGCGTTAGAGGGTGAGAACTCGAAACATCCACCGAACGTCCCCGTGGGTGGCACCAACACCTCCCACGGGACCAATGTAAATCTTAAGAACTGACCCCGCAGCCGCGGGACTCCCGTTTTGAGAATACGACGGTAATTTGCATATTTCTAGACTTAGGATTAAAAAGATGGCGTTAGAGGGTGAAAACCCGAAACAGCCCCCGAACATCCCCGTGGGTGGCACCAACACCTTCCACGGGACCAATGTAACTCGTAGGAACTGACCCTGCAGCCGCAGGACTCCCGGTTTGAGAACACGACCGTAATTTTCATATTTCTAGACTTAGTCTTAAAAACATGGCGTTAGAGGGTGAGAACTCGAAACAGCCCCCGAACGTCCCCGTGAGTGGCACCAACACCTCCCACGAGACCAATGTAACTCGTAGGAACTGCCCCCGCAGCCGCGAAACTCCCGGTTTTAGAACACGACGGTAATTTTCATATTTCTAGACTTAGTCATAAAAACATGATGTTACAGGGTGAGAACTCGAAACAGCCCCCGAACATCCCCGTGGGTGGCACCAACACCTCCCACGGGACCAATGTAACTCGTTGGAACTGATCCCGCAGCTGCGGGACTCCCGATTTGAGAATACGATGGTAATTTGCATATTTATATTCTTAGGCATAAAAACATGGCGTTAGAGGGTGAAAACCCAAAACAGCCCCCGAACGTCCCCGTGGGTGTGCTACAACACCTCTTACGGGACCAATGTAACTCGTACGAACTGACCCCGCAGTTAAAGGACTCCTGGTTTGAGAATACGATGATAATTTGCATATTTCTACACTTAGGCTTTAAAATATGGCGTTAGAAGGTGAAAACCCGAAACAGCCCCCGAACGTCCCCGTGGGTGGCACCAACACCTCCCACGGGACCAATGTAACTCGTTGGATCTGACCCCGCAACCATGGGACTTTCGGTTTGAGAATTCGATGGTAATTTGCATATTTCTAGACTTAGGCTTAAAAACATGGCGTTAGAGGGTGAGAACTCGAAACAGCCACCGAACGTCCCCGTGGGTGGCACCAACACCTCCCACGGGACCACTGTAACTCTTAGGAACTGACCCCGCAGCCGCGGGACTCCCGGTTTGAGAATATGACGGTAATTTGCATATTTCTAGACTTAGGATTAAAAAGATTGCGTTAGAGGGAGAAAACCTGAAACAGCCCCCGAACGTCCCCATGGGTGGCACCAACACCTTCCACGGGACCAATGTAACTCGTAGTAACTGACACTGCAGCCGCGGGACTCCCGGTTTGAGAATACGACGATAATTTGCATATTTCTAGACTTTGGCTTAAAGACATGGCATTAGAGGGTGAAAACCCGAAACAGCGACCGAACATCCCCGCGGGTAGCACCAACACCTCCTAAGGGACCAATGTAACTCGTAGGAACTGACCTCGCAGCCGCGGGACTCCCGGTTTGAGAACACGACGGTAATTTTTATATTTCTAGACTTAGTCTTAAAAACATGGCGTTTGAGGTTGAGAACTCGAAACAGCCCCCGAACGTCCCCGTGGGTTGCACCCACACCTCCCACCGGACCAATGTAACTCGTAGGAACTGACCCCGCAGTTGCGGGAACCCGGTTTGAGAATACGACGATAATTTGCATATTTCTAGACTTAGGATTAAGAACATGGCATTAGAGGGTGAAAACCCGAAACAGCACCCGAACATCCCCGTGGGTGGCACCAACACCTCCCACAGGACCAATGTAACTCGTAGGAACTGACCCCGCAGTCGCGGGACTATCGGTTTGAGAATACGACAAAAATTTTCATATTTCTTGACTTAGGCTTAAAAACATGGCGTTAGAGGGTGAAAACCCTTAACGGCCACCGAACGTCTCCGTGGGTGGCACCAACACCTCCCACGGGACCAATGTAACTCGTAGGAACTGACACCGCAGCCGCGGGAATCCCGGTTTCGGAATACGATGGTAATTTGCATATTTCAAGACTTAGGCTTAAAAACATGGCGTTAGAAGGTGAAAACTCGAAACAGCCCCCGAACACCCCCGTGGGTGGCTCCAACACCTCCCACGGGACCAATGTAACTCGTAGGAGCTGACCCCGCAATCGCGAGACTCTCGGCTTGAGAATTCGACAGTAATTTGCATATTTCTAGACTTAGGCTTAAAAACAAGGCGTTAGAGGGTGAGAACTCGAAACATCCACCGAACGTCCCCGTGGGTGGCCCCAACACCTCCCATGGGACCAATGTAACTCTTAAGAACTGACCCCGCAGCCGCGGGACTCCCGTTTTGAGAATACGACGGTAATTTGCATATTTTTTGACTTAGGATTAAAAAGATGGCGTTAGAAGGTGAAAACCCGAAACAGCCCCGGAACGCCCCCGTGGGTGGCTCCAACACCTCCCACGGGACCAATGTAACTCGTAGGAGATGACCCCGCAACCGCGGGACTCTCGGTTTGAGAATTCGACAGTAATTTGCATATTTCTAGACTTAAGCTTAAAAACATGGCGTTAGAGGGTGAGAACTCGAAACATCCACCGAACGTCCCCGTGGGTGGCACCAACACCTCCCACGGGACCAATGTATATCTTAAGAACTGACCCCGCAGCCGCGGGACTCCCGTTTTGAGAATACGACGGTAATTTGCATATTTCTAGACTTAGGATTAAAAATATGGCGTTAGAGGGTGAAAACCCGAAACAGCCCCCGAACATCCCCGTGGGTGGCACCAACACCTTCCACGGGACCAATGTAACTCGTAGGAACTGACCCTGCAGCCGCAGGGCTCCCGGTTTGAGAACACGACCGTAATTTTCATATTTCTAGACTTAGTCTTAAAAACATAGCGTTAGAGGGTGAGAACTCGAAACAGCCCCCGAACGTCCCCGTGAGTGGCACCAACACCTCCCACGAGACCAATGTAACTCGTAGGAACTGCCCCCGCAGCCGCGAAACTCCCGGTTTTAGAACACGACGGTAATTTTCATATTTCTAGACTTAGTCATAAAAACATGATGTTACAGGGTGAGAACTCGAAACAGCCCCCGAACATCCCCGTGGGTGGCACCAACACCTCCCACGGGACCAATGTAACTCGTTGGAACTGATCCCGCAGCTGCGGGACTCCCGATTTGAGAATACGACGGTAATTTGCATATTTATAGACTTAGGCATAAAAACATGGCGTTAGAGGGTGAAAACCCAAAACAGCCCCCGAACGTCCCCGTGGGTGTGCTACAACACCTCTTACGGGACCAATGTAACTCGTACGAACTGACCCCGCAGTTGCAGGACTCCTGGTTTGAGAATACGATGATAATTTGCATATTTCTACACTTAGGCTTAAAAATATGGCGTTAGAAGGTGAAAACCCGAAACAGCCCCCGAACGTCCCCGTGGGTGGCACCAACACCTCCCACGGGACCAATGTAACTCGTTGGATCTGACCCCGCAACCATGGGACTTTCGGTTTGAGAATTCGATGGTAATTTGCATATTTCTAGACTTAGGCTTAAAAACATGGCGTTAGAGGGTGAGAACTCGAAACAGCCACCGAACGTCCCCGTGGGTGGCACCAACACCTCCCACGGGACCACTGTAACTCTTAGGAACTGACCCCGTAGCCGCGGGACTCCCGGTTTGAGAATACGACGGTAATTTGCATATTTCTAGACTTAGGATTAAAAAGATTGCGTTAGAGGGAGAAAACCTGAATAAGCCCCCGAACGTCCCCATGGGTGGCACCAACACTTTCCACGGGACCAATGTAACTCGTAGTAACTGACACTGCAGCCGCGGGACTCCCGGTTTGAGAATACGACGATAATTTGCATATTTCTAGACTTTGGCTTAAAGACATGGCATTAGAGGGTGAAAACCCGAAACAGCGACCGAACATCCCCGCGGGTAGCACCAACACCTCCTAAGGGACCAATGTAACTCGTAGGAACTGACCTCGCAGCCGCGGGACTCCCGGTTTGAGAACACGACGGTAATTTTTATATTTCTAGACTTAGTCATAAAAACATGGCGTTTGAGGTTGAGAACTCGAAACAGCCCCCGAACGTCCCCGTGGGTTGCACCCACACCTCCCACCGGACCAATGTAACTCGTAGGAACTGACCCCGCAGTTGCGGGATCCCGGTTTGAGAATACGACGATAATTTGCATCTTTCTAGACTTAGGATTAAGAACATGGCGTTAGAGGGTGAAAACTCGAAACAGCACCCGAACATCCCCGTGGGTGGCACCAACACCTCCCACAGGACCAATGTAACTCGTAGGAACTGACCCCGCAGTCGCGGGACTATCGGTTTGAGAATACGACAAAAATTTTCATATTTCTTGACTTAGGCTTAAAAACATGGCGTTAGAGGGTGAAAACCCTTAACGGCCACCGAACGTCTCCGTGGGTGGCACCAACACCTCCCACGGGACCAATGTAACTCGTAGGAACTGACACCGCAGCCGCGGGAATCCTGGTTTCGGAATACGATGGTAATTGGCATATTTCAAGACTTAGGCTTAAAAACATGGCGTTAGAAGGTGAAAACTCGAAACAGCCCCCGAACACCCCCGTGGGTGGCTAAAACACCTCCCACGGGACCAATGTAACTCGTAGGAGCTGACCCCGCAATCGCGGGACTCTCGCCTTGAGAATTCGACAGTAATTTGCATATTTCTAGACTTAGGCTTAAAAACAAGGCGTTAGAGGGTGAGAACTCAAAACATCCACCGAACGTCCCCGTGGGTGGCCCCAACACCTCCCATGGGACCAATGTAACTCTTAAGAACTGACCCCGCAGCCGCGGGACTCCCGTTTTGAGAATACGACGGTAATTTGCATATTTCTAGACTTAGGATTAAAAAGATGGCGTTAGAAGGTGAAAACCCGAAACAGCCCCGGAACGCCCCCGTGGGTGGCTCCAACACCTCCCACGGGACCAATGTAACTCGTAGGAGATGACCCCGCAACCGCGGGACTCTCGGTTTGAGAATTCGACAGTAATTTTCATATTTCTAGACTTAGTCTTAAAAACATGGCGTTAGAGGGTGAGAACTCGAAACAGCCATCTAACGTCCCCGGGGGTGGCACCAACACCTCCCACGGGACCAATGTAACTCGTAGGAACTGACCCCGCAGTCGCGGGGCACCCGATTTGAGAATACGACAATAATTTGCATATTTATAGACTTAGGCATAAAAACATGGCGTTAGAGGGTGAAAACCCGAAACAGCCCCCGAACGTCCCCGTGGGTGTGCAACAACACCTCTTACGGGACCAATGTAACTCGTACGAACTGACCCCGCAGTTGCAGGACTCCTGGTTTGAGAATACGATGATAATTTGAATATTTCTACACTTAGGCTTAAAAATATGGCGTTAGAAGGTGAAAACCCGAAACAGCCCCCGAACGCCCCCGTGGGTGGCTCCAACACCTCCCACGGGACCAATGTAACTCGTAGGAGATGACCCCGCAACCGCGGGACTCTCGGTTTGAGAATTCGACAGTAATTTGCATATTTCTAGACTTAAGCTTAAAAACATGGCGTTACAGGGTGAGAACTCGAAACATCCACCGAACGTCCCCGTGGGTGGCACCAACACCTCCCACGGGACCAATGTAAATCTTAAGAACTGACCCCGCAGCCGCGGGACTCCCGTTTTGAGAATACGACGGTAATTTGCATATTTCTAGACTTAGGATTAAAAAGATGGCGTTAGAAGGTGAAAACCCGAAACAGCCCCGGAACGCCCCCGTGGGTGGCTCCAACACCTCCCACGGGACCAATGTAACTCGTAGGAGCTGACCCCGCAATCGCGGGACTCTCGGCTTGAGAATTCGACAGTAATTTGCATATTTCTAGACTTAGGCTTAAAAACATGGCGTTAGAGGGTGAGAACTCGAAACATCCACCGAACGTCCCCGTGGGTGGCCCCAACACCTCCCATGGGACCAATGTAACTCTTAAGAACTGACCCCGCAGCCGCGGGACTCCCGTTTTGAGAATACGACCGTAATTTGCATATTTCTAGACTTAGGATTAAAAAGATGGCGTTAGAGGGTGAAAACCCGAAACAGCACTCGAACGTCCCCGTGGGTGGCACCAACAACTTCCACGGGATCATTGTAACTCGTAGGAACTGACCCTGCAGCCGCAGGACTCCCGGTTTGAGAACACGACGGTAATTTTCATATTTCTAGACTTAGTCTTAAAAACATGGCGTTAGAGGGTGAGAACTCGAAACAGCCATCTAACGTCCCCGGGGGTGGCACCAACACCTCCCACGGGACCAATGTAACTCGTAGGAACTGACCCCGCAGTCGCGGGGCACCCGATTTGAGAATACGACAATAATTTGCATATTTATAGACTTAGGCATAAAAACATGGCGTTAGAGGGTGAAAACTCGAAACAGCCCCCGAACGTCCCCGTGGGTGTGCAACAACACCTCTTACGGGACCAATGTAACTCGTACGAACTGACCCCGCAGTTGCAGGACTCCTGGTTTGAGAATACGATGATAATTTGCATATTTCTACACTTAGGCTTAAAAATATGGCGTTAGAAGGTGAAAACCCGAAACAGCCCCCGAACGCCCCCGTGGGTGGCTCCAACACCTCCCACGGCACCAATGTAACTCGTAGGAGATGACCCCGCAACCGCGGGACTCTCGGTTTGAGAATTCGACAGTAATTTGCATATTTCTAGACTTAAGCTTAAAAACATGGCGTTAGAGGGTGAGAACTCGAAACATCCACCGAACGTCCCCGTGGGTGGCACCAACACCTCCCACGGGACCAATGTAAATCTTAAGAACTGACCCCGCAGCCGCGGGACTCCCGTTTTGAGAATACGACGGTAATTTGCATATTTCTAGACTTAGGATTAAAAAGATGGCGTTAGAGGGTGAAAACCCGAAACAGCCCCCGAACATCCCCGTGGGTGGCACCAACACCTTCCACGGGACCAATGTAACTCGTAGGAACTGATCCTGCAGCCGCAGGACTCCCGGTTTGAGAACACGACGGTAATTTTCATATTTCTAGACATAGTCTTAAAAACATGGCGTTAGAGGGTGAGAACTCGAAACAACCATCTAACGTCCCCGGGGGTGGCACCAACACCTCCCACGGGACCAATGTAACTCGTAGGAACTGACCCCGAAGTCGCGGGGCACCCGATTTGAGAATACGACAATAATTTACATATTTCTAGACATAGGCTTAAAAACATGGCGTTAGAGGGTGAAAACTCGAAACAGCCCCCGAACATCCCCGTGGGTGGCACCAACACCTCCCACGGGACCAATTTAACTCGTAGGAACTGACCCCGCAGTCGCGGGGCACCCGATTTGAGAATACGGCGATAATTTGAATATTTCTGGACTTATACTTAAAAACGTGGTGTTAGCGGGTGAAAACCCGAAACAGCCCCCGAACATCCCCGTGGGTGGCACCAACACCTCCAACGGGACCAATGTAAGGAACTGACCCCGCAGTCGCGGGACTCTCGGTTTGAGAATATGATGAAAATTTATATATTTCTAGACTTTGGCTTAAAAACATGGCGTTAGAGGGTGAAAACCCTTAACAGCCCCCGAACGTCCCCGTGGGTGGCACCAACCCCTCCCACGGGACCAATGTAACTCGTAGGAACTGACCCCACACCCGCGGGACTCCCGGTTTTAGAATACGACGGTATTTTTCATATTTCTAGACTTAGGCTTAAAAACACGGCGCTAGAGGGTGGGAACTCAAAACTGCCCCCGAACGGCCCCATGGGTGGCACCAACACCTCCCACGGGACCAATGTAACTCGTAGGATCTGACCCCGCTGTCGCGGGAGTCCCGGTTTTAAAATACCATGATAATTTGCATATTTCTAGGCTTAGGCTTAAAAACATGGCGTTAGAGGGTGAAAACCCGAAACAACCCCCGAACATCCCCGTGGGTGGCACCAAATCCTCCTACAGGACCAATGTTACTTGTAGGAACTGACCCTGCAGTCGCGGGACCCCCGGTTTGAGAATACAATGATAATGTGCATATTTCTAAACTTAGGTTTAAAAACATGGTGTTACAGGGTGAAAACCCGAAACAGCCCCCGAACGACCCCGTGGGTGGCACCAACTCCTCCCATGGGACCAATGTAACTCGTAGGAACTGACCACGCAGTCGCGGAACTCCCGGTTTGAGAATATGATGGTAATTTGCAAATTTCTAGACATAGGTTAAAAACATGGCGTTAGAGGGTGAGAACTCGAAACAGCCACCGAACATCCCCGTGGGTGGGACCAACACCTCCCACGGACCAATGTAACTTGTAGCAACTGACCCCGCAGTCGCGGGACTCCGGGTTTGAGAATACGACAGTAACTTGCATATTTCTAGACTTATGCTTAAAAACACGGTGTTAGAGGGTGAAAACTCAAAACAGTCCCCGAACGTCCCCGTGGGTGGCACCAACACCTTCCACGGGGCCAATGTTACTCGTAGGAAGTGACCCCACGGCCGCGGGACTCCCGGTTTGAGAATACGACGGTAATTTGCATATAGACTTGGGCAAAACATGGCATTAGAGGGTGAGATCTCGAAACAGCCACCGAACCTCCCCGTGGGCGGCACCAACACCTCCCATGGGACCAACGTAACTCGTAGGAACTGACCCCGCAGCAGCGGGACTCCCGGTTTGAGAATACGACGGTAATTAACCGATTTATAGACTTGGGGTTAAAAACATGGCATTAGAGGGTGAGAATTCGAAACAACCAACGAACGGCCCCGTGGGTGGCACCAACACCTCCCACGAGATCAATGTAACTCGTAGGAACTGCCCCCGTAGCCACGGGACTCCCGGTTTTAGAACACGACGATAATTTTCATATTTCTAGACTTAGTCATAAAAACATGGAGTTAGAGGGTGAGAACTCGAAACAGTCCCCGAACGTCCCCGTGGGTGGCACCAACACCTCCCATGGGACCAATGTAACTCGTTGGAACTGATCCCGCAGCTGCGGGACTCCCGATTTGAGAATACGACGGTAATTTGCATATTTATAGACTTAGGCATAAAAACATGGCGTTAGAGGGTGAAAACCCGAAATAGCCCTCGAACGTCCCCGTGGGTGTGCACTAACACCTCTAACGGGACCAATGTAACTCGTACGAACTGACCCCGCAGTCGGAGGACTCCTGGTTTGAGAATACGACGATAATTTGCATATTTCTAGACTTAGGCTTAAAAACATGGCGTTAAAAGGTGAAAACTTGAAACAACCCCCGAACGTCCCCGTGGGTGGCACCAACACCTCCCACGGGACCAATGTAACTCGTTGGAACTGACCCCGCAACCACGGGACTTTCAGTTTGAGAATTGGACGGTAATTTGCATATTTCTAGACTTAGGCTTAAAAACATGGCGTTAGAGGGTGAGAACTCGAAACAACCACCGAACGTCCCCGTGGGTGGCACCAACACCTCCCACGGGAGCAATGTAACTCTTAGGAACTGACCCTGCAGCCGCGGGACTCCTGGTTTGAGAATACGACGGTAATTTGCATATTTCTATACTTAGTATTAAAAAGATGGCGTTAGAGCATGAAAACCTGAAACAGCCCATGAACGTTCCCGTGGGTGGCACCAACACCATCCACGGGACCAATGTAACTCGTAGGAACTGACCCTGTAGCCGCGGGACTCCCGATTTGAGAATATGACGGCAATTTGCATATTTCTAGACTTTGGCTTAAACACATGGCGTTAGAGGGTGAAAACCTGAAAAACCGATCGAACATCCCCGCGGGTCGTACCAACACCTCCTAAGGAACCAATGTAAGTCGTAGGAACTGACCTCGAAGCCGCGGGACTCCCGGTTTGAGAACACGACGATAATTTTCATATTTCTAGACCTAGTCTTAAAAACATGGCATTAGATTGTGAAAACCCGAAACAGCCCCCGAACGTCCCCGTGGGTGGCACCAACACCTCCCACGGGACCAATGTAACTCGTAGGAACTGACCCCGCAGCCGCGGTAATCCCGGTTTGAGAATACGACGGTAATTTGCAAATTTCTAGATTTAGGCTTAAAAACATGGCGTTAGAGGGTGAGAACTCGAAACAGCCACCGAACGTCCCCGTGGGTGGCACCAACACCTCCCACGGGACCAATGTAACTCTTAGGAACTGACCCCGCAGCCGCGGGACTCCCGGTTTGAGAATACGACGGTAATTTGCATATTTCTAGACTTAGGATTAAAAAGATGGCGTTAGAGGACGAAAACCCGAAATAGCACCCGAACATCCCCGTGGGTGGCACCAACACCTTCCACGGGACCAATGTAACTCGTAGGAACTGACCCTACAGCCGCGGGACTCCCGGTTTGAGAACACGATGGTAATTTTCATATTTCTAGACTTAGTCTTAAAAACACGGCGTTAGAGGGTTAGAACTCAAAACAGCCCCCAAACGTCCCCGTGGGTTGCACCAACACCTCCCACCGGACCAATGTAACTCGTAGGAACTGACCCCGCAGTCGCGGGACTCCCGGTTTGAGAATACGACAATAATTTGCATATTTCTAGACATAGGCTTAAAAACATGGCGTTAGAGGGTGAAAACTCGAAACAGCCCCCGAACATCCCCGTGGGTGGCACCAACACCTCCCACGGGACCAATGTAACTCGTAGGAACTGACCCCGCAATCGCGGGACTCTCGATTTGAGAATACGATGAAAATTTGCATATTTCTAGACTTAGGCTTAAAAACATGGCGATAGAGGGATAAAACCCTAAACAGCCCCCGAACGTCCCCGTGGGTGGCACCAACACTCCCACGGGACCAATGTAACTCGTAGGAACTGACCTCGCAGCCGCGGGACTCCCGGTTTGAGAACACGATGGTAATTTGCATATTTCTAGACTTTATCTTAAAAACATGGCGTAAGAGGGTGAGAATTCGAAACAGCCCCCGAACGTCCCCGTGGGCGGCACCAACACCACCCACGAGACCAATGTAACTAGTAGGAACTGACCCCTTAGCCGTGGGACTACCGATTTGAGAATACGACGGTAATTTGCATATTTATAGACTTAGGGTTAAAAACATGGCGTTAGAGGGGGATAACTCGAAACAACCCCCCAACGTCCCCGTGGGTGGCACCAACACATCCCACGGGACCAATGTAACTCGTAGGAACTCGCCCCGTACCCGCGGGACTCCCGGTTTCAGAATACGACGGTAATTTGCATATTTCTAGACTTAGGCTTAAAAACATGGCGTTAGAGGGTGAGAACTCGAAACAGCCCCCGAACGTCCCCGTGGGTGGCACCAACACCTCCCACGGGACCTATGAAACTCTTAGGACCTGACCCCGCAGCCGCGGGACTACCGGTTTGAGAATACGACTGTAATTTGCATTTTTCTATAGTTAGGCTTAAAAACATGGCGTTAGAGGGTGAAAACCCGAAACAGCCCCCGAACGTCCTCGTGGGTGGCACCAACACCTTCCACGGGACTAATGTAACTCGTAGGAACTGACCCCGCAGCCGCGGGACTCCCGGTTTAAGATTACGATGGTAATTTGCATATTTCTAGACTTAAGTAAAACATGGCGTTAGAGCGTGAGATCTCGAAACATCCCCCGAACGTCCCCGTGGGTGGCACCAACACCTCCCACGGGACCAATGTAACTCGTAGGAACTGACACCGCAGCTCCGGGTCTCCCGATTTGAGAATACGACGGTAATTGGCATATTTCTAGACTTAGGCTTAAAAACATGGCGTTAGAGGCTCAGAACTCGAAACAGCTCCCGAGCATCCACATGGATGGCACCAACATCTCCCACGGGACCTATGTAACTCGTAGGAACTGACCCCGCAGTCGCGGGACTCCCGGTTTTAGAATACGCCGGTAATTTGCATATTTCTAGACTTAGGCTTAAAAACATGGCGTTAGAGGGTGAAAACCCGAAACAGCCCCCTAACGTCCCCGTGGATGGCACCAACACCTCCCACGAGACCAATGTAACTCGTAGGAACTGACCCCCCAGCCGCGGGACTCCCAGTTTAAGAATACGACGGTAATTTGCATATTTATAGACTTAAGGTTAAAAACATGGCGTTAGAGGGTGAGAACTCGAAACAACCCCCCAACGGCCCCGTGGGTGGCACTAACACCTCCCACGGTACCAATGTAACTCGTAGGAAATGGCCTCGCAGTCGCGGGACCCCCGGTTTTAGAATACGATGGTTATTTTTATATTTCTAAACTTAGGCTTAAAAACATTGCGTTAGAGGATAAAAACTCGAAACAGCCCCCGAACGTCCCCGTGGGAGGCACAAACACCTCCTATGGGACCAATGTAACTCGTAGGAACTAACCCTGCAGTTGTGGGACTCCCGATTTGAGAATACGACGATAATTTGAAGATTTTTAGACTTAAGCTTAAAAACGGGGCGTTAGAAGGTGAAAACCCGAAACAATCCCCGAACGTCCCCGTGGGTGGCACCAACACCTCCCACGGGACCAATGTAACTCGTAGGAATTGACCCCGCAGCCGCGGGACTCCCGGTTTGAGAATATGATGGTAATTTTCAAATTTCTATACTTAGGCTTAAAAACATGGCGTTAGAGGGTGAGTACTCGAAACAGCCTCCGAACGTCCCCGTGGGTGGCACAACTCCTCCCACCGGACCAATGTAACTCGTAGGAACTGACCCCGTAGCCGCGGGACTCCCGGTTTGAGAATACGACGGTAATTTTCATATTAATTTACTTAGGGTTAAAAACATGGTGTTAGAGGGTGAGAACTCGAAACCACCCCCAACGGCCCCATGGGTGGCACCAACACCTCCCACGGGACCAATGTAACTCGAAGGAACTGACCCCGCAGCCGCGGGACTCCCGGTTTTAGAATACGATGGTAATTTGCATATTTCTAGATTTAGGTTTAAGAACATGGTGGTAGAGGGTGAGAACTCGAAACAGCCACTGAACGTCCCCGTGGGTGGCACCAACACCTCCCACGGGACCAATGTAACTCGTAGGAACTGACTTCGCAGTCGCGGGACTCACGGTTTTAGAATACGATAGTAATTTGTATATTTCTAGACTTAGGCTTAAAAACATAGCGTTAGAAGGTGAAAACCCGAAATAGCCCCCGAACGTCCCCGTGGGTGGCACGAACACCTCGCACGGGACCAATGTAACTCGTAGGAAATAACAACGCATCCGCGGGACTCCCGGTTTTAGAGTACGATGGTAATTTACAAATTTCTAGACTTAGGCTTAAAAACATGGCGTTAGAGGATGAGAACTCTAAACATCCACCGAACGTCCCCGTGGGTGGCACCAACACCTCCCACGGGACCAATGTAACTCGTAGTAACTGACCCCGTAACCGCAGCACTCCCGGTTTGAGAATACGACGGTAATTTGCATATTTCTAGACTTAGGCTTAAAAGCATGGCCTTAGAGGGTGAAAACCCGAAACAGCCCCCAAACGTCCACGTGGGTGGCACCAACACCTTCCACGGGACCAATATAACTCGTAGGAACTGACCCCGCAGCCGCGGGACTCCCGGTTTGAGAATACGACTTTAATTTGCATATTTCTAGACTTAAGCAAAACATGGCGGTAGAGGGTGAGATCTCGAAACAGCCCCCGAACGTCCCCGTGGGTGGCAGCAACACCTCCCACGTGACCAATGTAACTCGTAGGAACTAACACCGCATCCGCGGGACTCCCGGTTTGAGAATACGTTGGTAATTTGCATATTTCTAGACTTAGGCTTAAAAACATGGCGTTAGAGGGTGAGAACTCGAAACAGCCCCCGAACGTCCCCGTGGGTGGCACCAACACCTCCCTCAGGACCAATGTAACTCGTAGGATCTAACTCCGCAGCCGCGGGACTCCCGGTTTGAGAATAAGACGGTAATTTACATATCTATAGACTTAGGCTTTATACATGGCGTTAGAGGGTGAAAATAAGAAACAGCCCCCGAAGGTTCACGTGGGTGGCACCAAAACCTCCCACGGGACCAATGTAATTCGTAGGAACTGACCCCGCAGCCACAGGACTCCCTGTTTGAAAATACGACGGTAATTTGCATATTAATAGACTTAGGGTTAAAAACAGGGTGTTAGAGGGTGAGAACTCGAAACCACCCCCCAACGGCCCCGTGGGTGGCACCAACACCTCCCTCGGGACCAATGTAACTCGTAGGAACTGACCCCGCTGCCGCGGGACTCCCCATTTTGGAATAGGACGGTAATTTGAATATTTCTAGATTTTGGCTTAAGAACATGGAGTTAGAAGGTGAGAACTCGAAACAACCACCGAACGTCCCCGTGGGTGGCACCAACACCTCCCACGGGACCAATGTAACTCGTAGGAACTGACCCCGCAGTCGCGGGACTCACAGTTTTAGAATACGATGGTAATTTGCATATTTCTAGACTTTGGCTTAAAAACATGGCGTTAGAAGGTGAAAACCCGAATAAGGCCCCGAACGTCCCCGTGGGTGGTACCAACACCTCGCACGGGACCAATGTAACCCGTTGGAACTGACAACATAGCCGCGGGACTCCCGGTTTGAGAATACGACGGTAATTTACAAATTTCTAGACTTAGGCTTAAAAACATGGCATTAGAGGGTGAGAACTCGAAACAGCCACCGAACGTTCCCTTGGGTGGCACCAAGACCTCCCACGGGACCAATGTAACTCGTAGGAACTGTCCCCGTCGCCGCGGGACACCCGGTTTGAGAATACGACGGTAATTTGCATATTCCTACACTTAGGCTTAAAAACATGGCGTTTGAGGGTGAAAACCCAAAACATCCCCCGAACGTCCCCGTGGGTGGCACCAACACCTTCCACGGGACCAATGTAACTCGTAGGAGCTGACCCCGCAGCCGCGGGACTCCCGGTTTGAGAATACGACGGTAATTTGCATATTTCTAGACATAAGCAAAACATGGCGTTATAGGGTGAGATCTCGAAACAACCCCCGAACGTCCCCATGGGTGGCACCAACACCTCCTACCTGACCAATGCAACTCGTAGGAACTGACACTGCAGCCGTGGGACTACCGATTTGAGAATACGACGGTAATTTGCATATTTATAGACTTAGGGTTAAAAACATGGCGTTAGAGGGTGAGTACTCGAAACAGCCTCCGAACGTCCCCGTGGGTGGCACAACTCCTCCCACCGGACCAATGTAACTCGTAGGAACTGACCCCGTAGCCGCGGGACTCCCGGTTTGAGAATACGACGGTAATTTTCATATTAATTTACTTAGGGTTAAAAACATGGTGTTAGAGGGTGAGAACTCGAAACCACCCCCAACGGCCCCATGGGTGGCACCAACACCTCCCACGGGACCAATGTAACTCGAAGGAACTGACCCCGCAGCCGCGGGACTCCCGGTTTTAGAATACGATGGTAATTTGCATATTTCTAGATTTAGGTTTAAGAACATGGTGGTAGAGGGTGAGAACTCGAAACAGCCACTGAACGTCCCCGTGGGTGGCACCAACACCTCCCACGGGACCAATGTAACTCGTAGGAACTGACTTCGCAGTCGCGGGACTCACGGTTTTAGAATACGATAGTAATTTGTATATTTCTAGACTTAGGCTTAAAAACATAGCGTTAGAAGGTGAAAACCCGAAATAGCCCCCGAACGTCCCCGTGGGTGGCACGAACACCTCGCACGGGACCAATGTAACTCGTAGGAAATAACAACGCATCCGCGGGACTCCCGGTTTTAGAGTACGATGGTAATTTACAAATTTCTAGACTTAGGCTTAAAAACATGGCGTTAGAGGATGAGAACTCTAAACATCCACCGAACGTCCCCGTGGGTGGCACCAACACCTCCCACGGGACCAATGTAACTCGTAGTAACTGACCCCGTAACCGCAGCACTCCCGGTTTGAGAATACGACGGTAATTTGCATATTTCTAGACTTAGGCTTAAAAGCATGGCCTTAGAGGGTGAAAACCCGAAACAGCCCCCAAACGTCCACGTGGGTGGCACCAACACCTTCCACGGGACCAATATAACTCGTAGGAACTGACCCCGCAGCCGCGGGACTCCCGATTTGAGAATACGACTTTAATTTGCATATTTCTAGACTTAAGCAAAACATGGCGGTAGAGGGTGAGATCTCGAAACAGCCCCCGAACGTCCCCGTGGGTGGCAGCAACACCTCCCACGTGACCAATGTAACTCGTAGGAACTAACACCGCATCCGCGGGACTCCCGGTTTGAGAATACGTTGGTAATTTGCATATTTCTAGACTTAGGCTTAAAAACATGGCGTTAGAGGGTGAGAACTCGAAACAGCCCCCGAACGTCCCCGTGGGTGGCACCAACACCTCCCTCAGGACCAATGTAACTCGTAGGATCTAACTCCGCAGCCGCGGGACTCCCGGTTTGAGAATAAGACGGTAATTTACATATCTATAGACTTAGGCTTTATACATGGCGTTAGAGGGTGAAAATAAGAAACAGCCCCCGAAGGTTCACGTGGGTGGCACCAAAACCTCCCACGGGACCAATGTAATTCGTAGGAACTGACCCCGCAGCCACAGGACTCCCTGTTTGAAAATACGACGGTAATTTGCATATTAATAGACTTAGGGTTAAAAACAGGGTGTTAGAGGGTGAGAACTCGAAACCACCCCCCAACGGCCCCGTGGGTGGCACCAACACCTCCCTCGGGACCAATGTAACTCGTAGGAACTGACCCCGCTGCCGCGGGACTCCCCATTTGGAATAGGACGGTAATTTGAATATTTCTAGATTTTGGCTTAAGAACATGGAGTTAGAAGGTGAGAACTCGAAACAACCACCGAACGTCCCCGTGGGTGGCACCAACACCTCCCACGGGACCAATGTAACTCGTAGGAACTGACCCCGCAGTCGCGGGACTCACAGTTTTAGAATACGATGGTAATTTGCATATTTCTAGACTTAGGCTTAAAAACATGGCGTTAGAAGGTGAAAACCCGAATAAGCCCCCGAACGTCCCCGTGGGTGGTACCAACACCTCGCACGGGACCAATGTAACCCGTTGGAACTGACAACATAGCCGCGGGACTCCCGGTTTGAGAATACGACGGTAATTTACAAATTTCTAGACTTAGGCTTAAAAACATGGCATTAGAGGGTGAGAACTCGAAACAGCCACCGAACGTTCCCTTGGGTGGCACCAAGACCTCCCACGGGACCAATGTAACTCGTAGGAACTGTCCCCGTCGCCGCGGGACACCCGGTTTGAGAATACGACGGTAATTTGCATATTCCTACACTTAGGCTTAAAAACATGGCGTTTGAGGGTGAAAACCCAAAACATCCCCCGAACGTCCCCGTGGGTGGCACCAACACCTTCCACGGGACCAATGTAACTCGTAGGAGCTGACCCCGCAGCCGCGGGACTCCCGGTTTGAGAATACGACGGTAATTTGCATATTTCTAGACATAAGCAAAACATGGCGTTATAGGGTGAGATCTCGAAACAACCCCCGAACGTCCCCATGGGTGGCACCAACACCTCCTACCTGACCAATGCAACTCGTAGGAACTGACACTGCAGCCGCGGGACTCCCGATTTGAGAATACGATGGTAATTTGCATATTTCTAGACTTAGGCTTAAAAACATGGCGTTAGATGGTGAGAACTCGAAACAACCCCCGAACGTACCCGTGGGTGGCACCAACACCTCTCACGGGACCAATGTAACTCGTAGGAACTAACCCCGCAGCCACGGGACTCCCGGTTTGAGAATACGACGGTAATTTGCATATTTCTAGACTTAGGCTTAAAAACATGGCGTTAGAGGGTGAAAACTAGAAACAGCCCCCGAACGTCCCCGTGGGTGGCACCAACACCTCCCACGGGACCAATGTAACTCGTAGGAACTGACCCCGCAGCCGCGGGACTCCCAGTTTGAGAATACGACGGTAATTTGCATATTTCTAGGCTTAGGCTTAAAAGCATGGCCTTAGAGGGTGAAAACCCGAAACAGCCCCCAAACGTCCACGTGGGTGGCACCAACACCTTCCACGGGACCAATATAACTCGTAGGAACTGACCCCGCAGCCGCGGGACTCGTGGGCTGAGAATACGACTTTAATTTGCATATTTCTAGACTTAAGCAAAACATGGTGGTAGAGGGTGAAATCTCGAAACAGCCCCCAAACGTCCCCGTGGGTGGCAGCAACACCTCCCACGTGACCAATGTAACTCGTAGGAACTAACACCGCATCCGCGGGACTCCCGGTTTGAGAATACGTTGGTAATTTGCATATTTCTAGACTTAGGCTTAAAAACATGGCGTTAGAGGGTGAGAACTCGAAACAGCCCCCGAACGTCCCCGTGGGTGGCACCAACACCTCCCTCAGGACCAATGTAACTCGTAGGATCTAACTCCGCAGCCGCGGGACTCCCGGTTTGAGAATAATACGGTAATTTACATATCTATAGACTTAGGCTTAAAAACATGGCGTTAGAGGGTGAAAATAAGAAACAGCCCCCGAAGGTTCTCGTGGGTGGCACCAAAACCTCCCACGGGACCAATGTAATTCGTAGGAACTGACCCCGCAGCCACAGGACTGCCTGTTTGAAAATACGACGGTAATTTGCATATTAATAGACTTAGGGTTAAAAACAGGGTGTTAGAGGGTGAGAACTCGAAACCACCCCCCAACGGCCCCGTGGGTGGCACCAACACCTCCCTCGGGACCAATGTAACTCGTAGGAACTGACCCCGCTGCCGCGGGACTCCCGATTTTAGAATACGATGGTAATTTGCATATTTCTAGATTTAGGTTTAAGAACATGGTGGTAGAGGGTGAGAACTCGAAACAGCCACTGAACGTCCCCGTGGGTGGCACCAACACCTCCCACGGGACCAATGTAACTCGTAGGAACTGACTTCGCAGTCGCGGGACTCACGGTTTTAGAATACGATAGTAATTTGTATATTTCTAGACTTAGGCTTAAAAACATAGCGTTAGAAGGTGAAAACCCGAAATAGCCCCCGAACGTCCCCGTGGGTGGCACGAACACCTCGCACGGGACCAATGTAACTCGTAGGAAATAACAACGCATCCGCGGGACTCCCGGTTTTAGAGTACGATGGTAATTTACAAATTTCTAGACTTAGGCTTAAAAACATGGCGTTAGAGGATGAGAACTCTAAACATCCACCGAACGTCCCCGTGGGTGGCACCAACACCTCCCACGGGACCAATGTAACTCGTAGTAACTGACCCCACAGCCGCAGGACTTCCGATTTGAGAATACGACGGTAATTTGCATATTTCTAGACTTAGGCTTAAAAACATGGCCTTAGAGGGTGAAAACCCGAAACAGAACCCAAACGTCCCCGTGGGTGGCACCAAAACCTCCCACGGGACCAATGTAATTCGTAGGAACTGACCCCGCAGCCACAGGACTCCCTGTTTGAAAATACGACGATAATTTGCATATTAATAGACTTAGGGTTAAAAACAGGGTGTTAGAGGGTGAGAACTCGAAACCACCCCCCAACGGCCCCGTGGGTGGCACCAACACCTCCCTCGGGACCAATGTAACTCGTAGGAACTGACCTCGCTGCCGCGGGACTCCCGATTTTAGAATACGATGGTAATTTGAATATTTCTAGATTTAGGTTTAAGAACATGGTGGTAGAGGGTGAGAACTCGAAACAGCCACTGAACGTCCCCGTGGGTGGCACCAACACCTCCCACGGGACCAATGTAACTCGTAGGAACTGACTTCGCAGTCGCGGGACTCACGGTTTTAGAATACGATAGTAATTTGTATATTTCTAGACTTAGGCTTAAAAACATAGCGTTAGAAGGTGAAAACCCGAAATAGCCCCCGAACGTCCCCGTGGGTGGCACGAACACCTCGCACGGGACCAATGTAACTCGTAGGAAATAACAACGCATCCGCGGGACTCCCGGTTTTAGAGTACGATGGTAATTTACAAATTTCTAGACTTAGGCTTAAAAACATGGCGTTAGAGGATGAGAACTCTAAACATCCACCGAACGTCCCCGTGGGTGGCACCAACACCTCCCACGGGACCAATGTAACTCGTAGTAACTGACCCCGTAACCGCAGCACTCCCGGTTTGAGAATACGACGGTAATTTGCATATTTCTAGACTTAGGCTTAAAAGCATGGCCTTAGAGGGTGAAAACCCGAAACAGCCCCCAAACGTCCACGTGGGTGGCACCAACACCTTCCACGGGACCAATATAACTCGTAGGAACTGACCCCGCAGCCGCGGGACTCCCGGTTTGAGAATACGACGGTAATTTGCATATTTCTAGACATAAGCAAAACATGGCGTTATAGGGTGAGATCTCGAAACAGCCCCCGAACGTCCCCATGGGTGGCACCAACACCTCCTACGTGACCAATGTAACTCGTAGGAACTGACACTGCAGCCGCGGGACTCCCGGTTTGAGAATACGATGGTAATTTGCATATTTCTAGACTTAGGCTTAAAAACATGGCGTTAGAGGGTGAGAACTCGAAACAACCCCCGAACGTCCCCGTGGGTGGCACCAACACCTCTCACGGGACCAATGTAACTCATAGGAACTAACCCCGCAGCCACGGGACTCCCGGTTTGAGAATACGACGGTAATTTGCATATTTCTAGACTTAGGCTTAAAAACATGGCGTTAGAGGGTGAAAACCAGAAACAGCCCCCGAACGTCCCCGTGGGTGGCACCAACACCTCCCACGGGACCAATGTAACTCGTAGGAACTGACCCTGCAGCCGCGGGACTCCCGGTTTGAGAATACGACGGTAATTTGCATATTTATAGACTTAGGGTTAAAAACATGGCGTAAGAGGGGGAGAACTCGAAACAACCCCCAACGGCCTCGTGGGTGGCACCACACCTCCCACGGGACCAATGTGAATCGTAGGAACTCGCCCCGTAGCCGCGGGACTCCCGGTTTTAGAATACGACGGTAATTTGCATATTTCTAGACTTAGGCTTAAATACATGGCGTTAGAGGGTGAGAACTCGAAACAGCCCCCGAACGTCCCCGTGGGTGTTACCAACACCTCCCACGGGACCTATGTAACTCTTAGGAACTGACCCCGCAGCCGCGGGACTCCCGGTTTGAGAATACGACTGTAATTTGCATATTTCTAGAGTTAGGCTTAAAAACATGGCGTTAGAGGGTGAAAACCCGAAACAGCCCCCGAACGTCCTCGTGGGTGGCACCAACACCTTCCACGGGACCAATGTAACTCGTAGGAACTGACCCCGCTGCCGCGGGACTCCCGGTTTGAGAATACGATGGTAATTTGCATATTTCCAGACTTAAGTAAAACATGGCGTTAGAGAGTGAGATCTCGAAAGATCCCCCGAATGTCCCCGCGGGTGGCACCAACACCTCCCACGGGACCAATGTAACTCGTAGGAACTGACACCGAAGTCGTGGGTCTCCCGATTTGAGAATACGACTGTGATTGGCATATTTTTAGACTTAGTCTTAAAAACATGGCGTTAGAGGGTGAGAACTCAAAACTGCCCCCGAGCGTCCTCATGGGTGGCACCAACACCTCCCACGGGACCAATGTAACTCGTAGGAACTGACCCTGCAGTCGCGGGACTCCCGGTTTTAGAATACGCCGGTAATTTGCATATTTCTAGACTTAGGCTTAAAAACATGGCGTTAGAGGGTGAAAACCCGAAACAGCCACCGAACGTCCCCGTGGGTGGCACCAACACCTCCAACGAGACCAATGTAACTCGTAGGAACTGACCCCGTAGCCGCGGGACTCCCAGTTTGAGAATACGACGGTGATTTGCATATTTATAGACTTAAGGTTAAAAACATGGTGTTAGAGGGTGAGAACTCAAAACAACCCCCCAACGGCCCCGTGGTTGGCACCAACACCTCCCACGGGACCAATGTAACTCGTAGGAACTGGCCTCGCAGCCGCGGGACCCCCGGTTTAAGAATACGAAGGTTATTTTTATATTTCTAGACTTAGTCTTAAAAACATTGCGTTAGAGGATGAAAACCCGAAACATCCCCCGAACGTCCCCGTGGGTGGCACAAACACCTCCTACGGGACCAATGTAACTCGTAGGAACTAACCCTGCAGTCACGGGACTCCCGATTTGAGAATACGACGGTAATTTTCATATTTCTAGACTTAAGCTTAAAAACATGGCGTTAGAAGGTGAAAATCGGAAACAACCCCCGAACGTCCCCGTGGGTGTCACCAACACCTCCCATGGGACCAATGTAACTTATAGGAACTGACCCCACAGCCGCGGGACTCCCGGTTTGATAATATAATGGTAATTTTCAAATTTCCAGACTTAGGCTTAAAAACATGGCGTTAGAGGGTGAGTACTCGAAACAGCCTCCGAACGTCCCCGTGGGTGGCACAACACCTCCCACGGGACCAATGTAACTCGTACGAACTGACCCCGTAGCCGCGGCACTCCCGGTTTGAGAATACGATGGTAATTTGCATATTAATATACTTAGGGTTAAAAACATGGTGTTAGAGGGTGAGAACTCGAAACCACCCCCAACGGCCCCATGGGTGGCACCAACACCTCCCACGGGACCAATGTAACTCGTTGGAACTGACCCCGCAGTCGCGGGACTCCCGGTTTTAGAATACGATGGTAATTTTCATATTTCTAGATTTAGGTTTAAGAACATGGAGTTAGAGGGTGAGAACTCGAAATAGCCACCGAACGTCCCCGTGGGTGGCACCAAAACCTCCCACGGGACCAATGTAACTCGTAGGAATCGACCCCGCAGTCGCGGGACTCACAGTTTTAGAATACGACGGTAATTTGCATATTTCTAGACTTAGGCTTAAAAACATAGCGTTAGAAGGTGAAAACCCGAAACAGCCCCCGAACGTCCCCGTGGGTGGCACCAACACCTCGCACGGGACCAATGTAACTCGTAGGAACTGACAACGCAGCCGCGGGACTCCCGGTTTGAGAATACTATGGTAATTTACAAATTTCTAGACTTAGGCTTAAAAACATGGCGTTAGAGGGTGAGAACTCGAAACAGCCACCGAACGTCCCCGTGGGTGGCACCAACACCTCCCACGGGACCAATGTAACTCGTAGTAACTGACCCCACAGCCGCAGGACTTCCGATTTGAGAATACGACGGTAATTTGCATATTTCTAGACTTAGGCTTAAAAACATGGCCTTAGAGGGTGAAAACCCGAAACAGAACCCAAACGTCCCCGTGGGTGGCACCAACACCTTCCACGGGACCAATGTAACTCGTAGGAACTGACCCCGTAGCCCCGAGAATCCCGGTTTGAGAATACGACGATAATTTGCATATTTCTAGACTTAAGCAAAACATGGCATTAGAGGGTGAGATCTCGAAACAGCCCCCGAACGTCCCCGTGGGTGGCACCAACAACTCCCACGTGACCAATGTAACTCGGAGGAACTAACACCGCATCCGCGGGACTCCTGGTTTGAGAATACGATGGTAATTTGCATATTTCTAGACTTAGGCTTAAAAACATGGCGTTAGAGGGTGAGAACTCGAAACAACCCCCGAACGTCCCCGTGGGTGGCACCAACACCTCCCACAGGACCAATGTAACTCATAGGATCTAACTTCGCAGCCGCGGGACTCCCGGTTTGAGAATAAGACGGTAATTTGCATATTTATAAACTTAGGCTTAAAAACATGGCGTTAGAGGGTGAAAATAAGAAACAGCCCCCGAAGGTCCTCTTGGGTGGCACCAAAACCTCCCACGGGACCAATGTAATTCGTAGGAACTGACCCCGCAGCCACGGGACTCTCGGTTTGAGAATACGACGGTAATTTGCATATTTATAGACTTAGGGTTAAAAACATGGCGTTAGAGGGGGAGAACTCGAAACAACCCCCAACGGCCTCGTGGGTGGCACCACACCTCCCACGGGACCAATGTAACTCGTAGTAACTGACCCCACAGCCGCAGGACTCCCGGTTTCAGAATACGATGGTAATTTGCATATTTCTAGACTTAGGCTTAAAAACATGGCCTTAGAGGGTGAAAACCCGAAACAGAACCCAAACGTCCCCGTGGGTGGCACCAACACCTCCCACGTGACCAATGTAACTCGTAGGAACTAACACCGCATCCGCGGGGCTCCTGGTTTGAGAATACGATGTTAATTTGCATATTTCTAGACTTAGGCTTAAAAACATGGCGTTAGAGGGTGAGAACTCGAAACAACTCCCGAACGTCCCCGTGGGTGGCACCAACACCTCCCACAGGACCAATGTAACTCGTAGGATCTAACTCCGCAGCTGCGGGACTCCCGGTTTGAGAATAAGACGGTAATTTGCATATTTCTAGACTTAGGCTTAAAAACATAGCGTTAGAAGGTGAAAACCCGAAATAGCCCCCCGAACGTCCCCGTGGGTGGCACCAACACCTCGTACGGGACCAATGTAACTCGTAGGAACTGACAACGCAGCCGCGGGACTCCCAGTTTGAGAATACGACGGTAATTTACAAATTTCTAGACTTAGGCTTAAAAACATGGCGTTAGACGATGAGAACTCGAAACAGCCACCGAACGTCCCCGTGGGTGGCACCAACACCTCCCACGGGACCAATGTAACTCGTAGTAACTGACCCCGCAACCGCAGGACTCCCGGTTTGAGAATACGACGGTAATTTGCATATTTCTAGACTTAGGCTTAAAAGCATGGCCTTAGAGGGTGAAAACCCGAAACAGCCCCCAAACGTCCACGTGGGTGGCACCAACACCTTCCACGGGACCAATATAACTCGTAGGAACTGACCCCGCAGCCGCGGGACTCCCGGTTTGAGAATACGACTTTAATTTGCATATTTCTAGACTTAAGCAAAACATGGCGTTAGAGGGTGAGATCTCGAAACAGCCCCCGAACATCCCCATGGGTGGCACCAACACCTCCCTCGTGACCAATGTAACTCGTAGGAACTAACACCGCATCCGCGGGACTCCCGGTTTGAGAATATGTTTGTAATTTGCATATTTCTAGACTTAGGCTTAAAAACATGGCGTTAGAGGGTGAGAACTCGAAACAGCCCCCGAACGTCCCCGTGGGTGGCACCAACACCTCCCTCAGGACCAATGTAACTCGTAGGATCTAACTCCGCATCCGCGGGACTCCCGGTTTGAGAATAAGACGGAAATTTACATATGTATAGACTTAGGCTTAAAAACATGGCGTTAGAGGGTGAAAATAAGAAACAGCCCCCGAAGGTCCTCGTGGGTGGCACCAAAACCTCCCACGGGACCAATGTAATTCGTAGGAACTGACCCCGCAGCCACGGGACTCCCTGTTTGAAAATACGACGGTAATTTGCATATTAATAGACTTAGGGTTAAAAACAGGGTGTTAGAGGGTGAGAACTCGAAACCACCCCCCAACGGCCCCGTGGGTGGCACCAACTCCTCCCTCGGGCCCAATGTAACTCGTAGGAACTGACCCCGCTGCCGCGGGACTCCCGATTTTGGAATAGGATGGTAATTTGAATATTTCTAGATTTAGGCTTAAGAACATGGAGTTAGAAGGTGAGAACTCGAAACAACCACCGAACGTCCCCGTGGGTGGCACCAACACCTCCCACGGGACCAATGTAACTCGTAGGAACTGACCCCGCAGTCGCGGGACTCACGGTTTTAGAATACGATGGTAATTTGTATATTTCTAGACTTAGGCTTAAAAATATGGCGTTAGAAGGTGAAAACCCGAATAAGCCCCCGAACGTCCCCGTGGGTGGTACCAACACCTCGCACGGGACCAATGTAACTCGTTGGAACTGACAACATAGCCGCGGGACTCCCGACTTGAGAATACGACGGTAATTTAAAAATTTCTAGACTTAGGCTTAAAAACATGGCGTTAGAGGGTGAGAACTCGAAACAGCCACCGAACGTTCCCGTGGGTGGCACCAAGACCTCCCACGGGACCAATGTAACTCGTAGGAACTGTCCCCGTCGCCGCGGGACTCCCGGTTTGAGAATACGACGGTAATTTGCATATTCCTATACTTAGGCTTAAAAACATGGCGTTTGAGCGTGAAACCCCAAAACAGCCCTCGAACGTCCCCGTGGGTGGCACCAACACCTTCCACGGGACCAATGTAACTCGTAGGAGCTGACCCCGCAGCCGCGGGACTCCCGGTTTGAGAATACGACGGTAATTTGCATATTTCTAGACATAAGCAAAACATGGCGTTATAGGGTGAAATCTCGAAACAGCCCCCGAACGTCCCTATGGGTGGCACCAACACCTCCTACGTGACCAATGTAACTCGTAGGAACTGACACTGCAGTCACAGGACTCCCGGTTTGAGAATACGATGGTAATTTGCATATTTCTAGACTTAGGCTTAAAAACATGGCGTTAGAGGGTGAGAACTCGAAACAACCCCCGAACGTCCCCGTGGGTGGCACCAACACCTCTCACGGGACTAATGTAACTCGTAGGAACTAACCCCGCAGCCACGGGACTCCCGGTTTGAGAATATGACGGTAATTTGCATATTTCTAGACTTAGGCTTAAAAACATGGCGTTAGAGGGTGAAAACCAGAAACAGCCCCCGAACGTCCCCGTGGGTGGCACCAACACCTCCCACGGGACCAATGTAACTCGTAGGAACTGACCCCGCAGCCGCGGGACTCCCGGTTTTAGAATACGACGGTAATTTGCATATTTCTAGACTTAGGCTTAAAAACATGGTGTTAGAGGGTGAGAACTCGAAACAGCCCCCGAACGTCCCCGTGGGTGGTACTAACACCTCCCATGGGAACTATGTAACTCTTAGGAACTGACCCCGCAGCCGCGGGACTCCCGGTTTGAGAATACGACTGTAATTTGCATATTTCTAGAGTTAGGCTTAAAAACATGGCGTTAGAGGGTGAAAACCCGAAACAGCCCCCGAACGTCCTCGTGGGTGGCACCAACACCTTCCACGGGACCAATGTAACTCGTAGGAACTGACCCCGCAGCCGCGGGACTCCCAGTTTGAGAATACGATGGTAATTTGCATATTTCTAGACTTAAGTAAAACATGGCGTTAGAGAGTGAGATCTCGAAAGATCCCCCGAACGTCCCCGCGGGTGGCACCAACACCTCCCACGGGACCAATGTAACTCGTAGGAACTGACACCGCAGCCGTGGGTCTCCCGATTTGAGAATACGACAGTGATTGGCATATTTTTAGCTTTAGGCTTAAAAACATGGCCTTAGAGGTTGAGAACTCAAAACTGCCCCCGAGCGTCCTCATGGGTGGCACCAACACCTCCCACGGGACCAATGTAACTCGTAGGAACTGACCCCGCAGTCGCGGGACTCCCGGTTTTAGAATACGCCGGTAATTTGCATATTTCTAGACTTAGGCTTAAAAACATGGCGTTAGAGGGTGAAAACCCGAAACAGCCACCGAACGTCCCCGTGGGTGGCACCAACACCTCCAACGAGACCAATGTAACTCGTAGGAACTGACCCCGTAGCCGCGGGACTCCCAGTTTGAGAATACGACGGTAATTTGCATATTTATAGACTTAAGGTTAAAAACATGGCGTTAGAGGGTGAGAACTCAAAACAACCCCCCAACGGCCCCGTGGGTGGCACCAACACCTCCCACGGGACCAATGTAACTCGTAGGAACTGGCCTCGCAGCCGCGGGACCCCCGGTTTTAGAATACGACGTTATTTTTATATTTCTAGACTTAGTCTTAAAAACATTGCGTTGGAGGATGAAAACCCGAAACAGCCCCCGAACGTCCCCGTGGGTGGCACAAACACCTCCTACGGGACCAATGTAACTCGTAGGAACTAACCCTACAGTCACGGGACTCCCGATTTGAGAATACGATGGTAATTTTCATATTTCTAGACTTAAGCTTAAAAACATGGCGTTAGAAGGTGAAAATCGGAAACAACCCCCGAACGTCCCCGTGGGTGGCACCAACACCTCCCATGGGACCAATGTAACTTATAGGAACTGACCCCACAGCCGCGGTACTCCCGGTTTGATAATATTATGGTAATTTTGAAATTTCCAGACTTAGGCTTAAAAACATGGTGTTAGAGGGTGAGTACTCGAAACAGCCTCCGAACGTCCCCGTGGGTGGCACAACACCTCCCACGGGACCAATGTAACTCGTAGGAACTGACCCCATAGCCGCGGCACTCCCGGTTTGAGAATACGATGGTAATTTGCATATTAATATACTTAGGGTTAAAAACATGGTGTTAGAGGGTGAGAACTCGAAACCACCCCCAACGGCCCCATGGGTGGCACCAACACCTCCCACGGGACCAATGTAACTCGTTGGAACTGACCCGCAGTCGCGGGACTCCCGGTTTTAGAATACGATGGTAATTTTCATATTTCTAGATTTAGGTTTAACAACATGGAGTTAGAGGGTGAGAACTCGAAATAGCCACCGAACGTCCCCGTGGGTGGCACTAAAACCTCCCACGGGACCAATGTAACTCGTAGGAACCGACCCCGCAGTCGCGGGACTCACAGTTTTAGAATATGACGGTAATTTGCATATTTCTAGACTTAGGCTTAAAAACATAGCGTTAGAAGGTGAAAACCCGAAACAGCCCCCGAACGTCCCCGTGGGTGGCACCAACACCTCCCACGGGACCAATGTAATTCGTAGGAACTGACCCCGCAGCCACGGGACTCTCGGTTTGAGAATACGACGGTAATTTGCATATTTATAGACTTAGGGTTAAAAACATGGCGTTAGAGGGGGAGAACTCGAAACAACCCCCAACGGCCTCGTGGGTGGCACCACACCTCCCACGGGACCAATGTAACTCGTAGTAACTGACCCCACAGCCGCAGGACTCCCGGTTTCAGAATACGACGGTAATTTGCATATTTCTAGACTTAGGCTTAAAAGCATGGCCTTAGAGGGTGAAAACCCGAAACAGAACCAAAACGTCCCCGTGGGTGGCACCAACACCTCCCACGTGACCAATGTAACTCGTAGGAACTAACACCGCATCCGCGGGACTCCTGGTTTGAGAATACGATGGTAATTTGCATATTTCTAGACTTAGGCTTAAAAACATGGCGTTAGAGGGTGAGAACTCGAAACAACCCCCGAACGTCCCCGTGGGTGGCACCAACACCTCCCTCAGGACCAATGTAACTCGTAGGATCCAACTCCACAGCCGCGGGACTCCCGGTTTGAGAATAAGACGGTAATTTACATATCTATAGACTTAGGCTTAAAAACATGGCATTAGAGGGTGAAAATAAGAAACAGCCCCCGAAGGTTCTCGTGGGTGGCACCAAAACCTCCCACGGGACCAATGTAATTCGTAGGAACTGACCCCGCAGCCACGGGACTCCCTGTTTGAAAATACGACGGTAATTTGCATATTAATAGACTTAGGGTTAAAAACAGGGTGTTAGAGGGTGAGAACTCGAAACCACCCCCCAACGGCCCCGTGGGTGGCACCAACACCTCCCTCAGGACCAATGTAACTCGTAGGAACTAACCCCGCTGCCGCGGGACTCCCGATTTTGGAATAGGATGGTAATTTGAATATTTCTAGATTTAGGCTTAAGAACATGGAGTTAGAAGGTGAGAACTCGAAACAACCACCGAACGTCCCCGTGGGTGGCACCAACACCTCCCACGGGACCAATGTAACTCGTAGGAACTGACCCCGCAGTCGCGGGACTCACGGTTTTAGAATACGATGGTAATTTGCATATTCCTAGACTTAGGCTTAAAAACATGGCGTTAGAAGGTGAAAACCCGAATAAGCCCCCGAACGTCCCCGTGGGTGGTACCAACACCTCGCACGGGACCAATGTAACTCGTTGGAACTGACAACATAGCCGCGGGACTCCCGGTTTGAGAATACGACGGTAATTTACAAATTTCTAGACTTAGGCTTAAAAACATGGCGTTAGAGGGTGAGAACTCGAAACAGCCACCGAACGTTCCCGTGGGTGGCACCAAGACCTCCCACGGGACCAATGTAACTCGTAGGAATTGTCCCCGTCGCCGCGGGACTCCCAGTTTGAGAATACGACGGTAATTTGCATATTCCTATACTTAGGCTTAAAAACATGGCGTTTGAGGGTGAAAACCCAAAACAGCACCCGAACGTCCCCGTGGGTGGCACCAACACCTTCCACGGGACCAATGTAACTCGTAGGAGCTGACCCCGCAGCCGCGGGACTCCCGGTTTGAGAATACGACGGTAATTTGCATATTTCTAGACATAAGCAAAACATGGCGTTATGGGGTGAGATCTCGAAACAGCCCCCGAACGTCCCCATGGGTGGCACCAACTCCTCCCACAGGACCAATGTAACTCGTAGGATCTAACTCCGCAGCCGCGGGACTCCCGGTTTGAGAATAAGATGGTAATTTGCATATTTCTAGACTTAGGCTTAAAAACATAGCGTTAGAAGGTGAAAACCCAAAATAGCCCCCCGAACGTCCCCGTGGGTGGCACCAACACCTCGCACGGGACCAATGTAACTCGTAGGAACTGACAACCCAGCCGCGGGACTCCCGGTTTGAGAATATGACGGTAATTTACAAATTTCTAGACTTAGGCTTAAAAACGTGGCGTTAGAGGATGAAAACCCGAAACAGCCCCCAAACGTCCACGTGGGTGGCACCAACACCTTCCATGGGACCAATATAACTCGTAGGAACTGACCCCGCAGCCGCGGGACTCCCGGTTTGAGAATACGACTTTAATTTGCATATTTCTAGACTTAAGCAAAACATGGCGGTAGAGGGTGAGATCTCGAAACAGCCCCCGAACGTCCCCGTGGGTGGCACCAACACCTCCCACGTGACCAATGTAACTCGTAGGAACTAACACCGCATCTGCGGGACTCCCGGTTTGAGAATACGTTGGTAATTTGCATATTTCTAGACTTAGGCTTAAAAACATGGCGTTAGAGGGTGAGAACTCGAAACAGCCCCCGAACGTCCCCGTGGGTGGCACCAACACCTCCCTCAGGACCAATGTAACTCGTAGGATCTAACTCTGCAGCCGCGGGACTCCCGGTTTGAGAATAAGACAGTAATTTACATATGTATAGACTTAGGCTTAAAAACATGGCGTTAGAGGGTGAAAATAAGAAACAGCCCCCGAAGGTCCTCGTGGGTGGCACCAAAACCTCCCACGGGACCAATGTAATTCGTAGGAACTGACCCCGCAGCCACGGGACTCTCGGTTTTAGAATACGACGGTAATTTTCATATTTCTAGACTTAGGCTTAAAAACATAGCGTTAGAAGGTGAAAACCCGAAACAGCCCCCGAACGTCCCCGTGGGTGGCACCAACACCTCGCACGGGACCAATGTAACTCGTAGGAACTGAAAACGCAGCCGCGGGACTCCCGGTTTGAGAATACGACGGTAATTTACAAATTTCTAGACTTAGGCTTAAAAACATGGCGTTAGAGGGTGAGAACTCGAAACAGCCACCGAACGTCCCCGTGGGTGGCACCAACACCTCCCACGGGACCAATGTAACTCGTAGTAACTGACCCCACAGCCGCAGGACTCCCGGTTTGAGAATACGACGGTAATTTGCATATTTCTAGACTTAGGCTTAAAAATATGGCCTTAGAGGGTGAAAACCCGAAACAGAACCCAAACGTCCCCGTGGGTGGCACCAACACCTTCCACGGGACCAATGTAACTCGTAGGAACTGACCCCGCAGCCCTGGGACTCCCGGTTTGAGAATACGATGATAATTTGCATATTTCTAGACTTAAGAAAAACATGGCGTTAGAGGGTGAGATCTCGAAACAGCCACCGAACGTCCCCGTGGGTGGCACCAACACCTCCCACGTGACCAATGTAACTCGTAGGAACTAACACCGCATCCGCGGGACTCCTGGTTTGAGAATACGATGGTAATTTGCATATTTCTAGACTTAGGCTTAAAAACATGGCGTTAGAGGGTGAGAACTCGAAACAACACCCGAACGTCCCCGTGGGTGGCATCAACACCTCCCACAGGACCAATGTAACTCGTAGGATCTAACTCCGCAGCCGCGGGACTCCCGGTTTGCGAATAAGATGATAATTTGCATATTTATAGACTTAGGCTTAAAAACATGGCGTTAGAGGGTGAAAATAAGAAACAGCCCCCGAAGGTCCTCGTGGGTGGCACCAAAACCTCCCACGGGACCAATATAATTCGTAGGAACTGACCCCGCTGCCATGGGACTCCCGGTTTGAAAATACGACGGTAATTTGCATATTAATAGACTTCGGGTTAAAAACATGGTGTTAGAGGGTGAGAACTCGAAACCACCCCCCAACGGCCCCGTGGGTGGCACCAACACCTCCCCCGGGACCAATGTAACTCGTAGGAACTGACCCCGCAGCCTCGGGACTCCCGATTTTGGAATACGATGGTAATTTGCATATTTCTAGATTTAGGCTTAAGAACATGGAGTTAGAAGGTGAGAACTCGAAACAACCACCGAACGTCCCCGTGGGTGGCACCAACACCTCCCACGGGACCAATGTAACTCGTAGGAACAGACCCTGCAGTCGCGGGACTTACGGTTTTAGAATACGATGGTAATTTTCATATTTCTAGACTTAGGCTTAAAAACATGGCGTTAGAAGGTGAAAACCCGAAACAGCCCCCGAACGTACCCGTGGGTGGTACCAACACCTCGCACGGGACCAATGTAACTCGTAGGAACGGACAACGTAGCCGCGGGACACCCGGTTTGAGAATACGACGGTAATTTACAAATTTCTAGACTTAGGCTTAAAAACATGGCGTTAGAGGATGAGAACTCGAAACAGCCACCGAACGTTCCCGTGGGTGGCATCAAGACCTCCCACGGTACCAATGTAACTCGTAGGAACTGACCCCGTTGCCACGGGACTCCCGGTTTGAGAATACGACGGTAATTTGCATATTCCTAGACTTAGGCTTAAAAACATGGCGTTTGAGGGTAAAAACCCAAAACAGCCCCCGAACGTCCCCGTGGGTGGCACCAACACCTTCCACGGGACCAATGTAACTCGTAAGAACTGACCCCGCAGCCGCAGGACTCCCGGTTTAAGAATACGATGGTAATTTGTATATTTCTAGATATAAGCAAAACATGGCGTTATTGAGTGAGATCTCGAAACAGCCCCTGAACGTCCCCATGGGTGGCACCAACACCTCCCACGTGACCAATGTAACTCGTAGGAACTGACACCGCAGCCGCGGGACTCCCGGTTTGAGAATACGATGGTAATTTGCATATTTCTAGACTTAGGCTTAAAAATATGGCGTTAGAGGGTGAGAACTCGAAACAGCCCCCGAACGTCCCCGTGGGTGGCACCAACACCTCTCACGGGACCAATGTAACTCGTAGGAACTAACCCCGCAGCCACGGGACTCCCGGCTTGAGAATATGACGGTAATTTGCATATTTCTAGACTTAAGCTTAAAAACATGGCGTTAGAGGGTGAAAACCCGAAACAGCCCCTGAACGTTCCCGTGGGTGGCACCAACACCTCCCACGGGACCAATTTAACTCGTAGGAACTGACCCCGCAACCGCGGGACTCCCGGTTTGAGAATACGACGGTAATTTGCATATTTATAGACTTAGGGTTAAAAACATGGCGTTAGAGGGGGAGAACTCGAAACAACCCCCAACGGCCTCGTGGGTGGAACGAACACCTCCCACGGGACCAATGTAACTATTAGGAACTGGCCCCGCAGTCGTGGGACTCCCGGTTTTAGAATACAATGGTAATTTGCATATTTCTAGACTTAGGCTTAAAAACATGGTGTTAGAGGGTGAAAACCCGAAACAACCCCCAAATGTTCCTGTGGGTGGCACCAACACCTCCTACGGGACCAATGTAACTCGTAGGAACAGACCCCACAGTCGCGGAACTCCCGATTTAAGAATACAACGATAATTGCATATTTCTAAGCTTAAGCTTAGAAACATGGCATTAGAAGGTGAAAACCTGAAATAGCCCCCGAACGTCCCCGTGGGGGCACTAACACCTCCCACGGGACCAATGTAACTCGTAGGAACTGACCCCGCAGTCGCTGGACTCCCGGTTTGAGAATACGACGATAATTTGCTAATTTCTAGACTTGGTCTTAAAAACATGGCGTTAGAGGGTGAGAACTCGAAACAACCCTCGAACGTCCCCGTGGGTGGCACCAACACCTCCCACAGGACCAATCTAACTCGTAGGAACTGACCCCGCTGCCGCGGGACTCCCTATTTTTTTGTTTTATTTTTGTTTTGAATGATTGTTTTTTCTTTTTTTGATATGTTGATTATGGCTGTGAAGTAAAAGTTGAGGTGATGTTAACTTTTGCTTATGTAAAAGTTGAGGTGATGTGCACAACTTATGTTACTTTTTCTTTTAGAGGTGATGTGCAATGCTTATGTAAAAATAGTTACTTTTGCTTTTAGTTGCTATAATGATCCGTGCATAGTGTTTTAATGCATCTTCCTTACCACTGACTATCTTTCTTTATTCATATATATATATATGTTTTTTTAATCTAATGTGAAATAATTAATGATAATAAATATTGTAATACAATTGCAAATTGGGTGGGTTCATAATCCACTAATATTTTTGATGATTTTTATTCTATATTTTCATCAACTCCCGACCGACTTTTATTCTATATTTTAACACCTTTTGTATGTTATTCATAATTTGATGGTCTAGGCATACATTGGATTTGAAATTCGTTCAAGCTATCATTTTATTTTGTATGAGCTACACATTTTTACATATAAGTGTTGTGGCGGTGGGTAATATTAAAGTTGGGTGAAATATTTACATAGGCATTTTAGCGGTAAAAGGGTACACTTATAATGACCCATGGGTTGGACGAAGAAAGGTGGGGTAAAATGCAATAGAGTTAAATTATTTTTAAGTTTATCTCACCTTGCAGTTGGCACGAGTATACATGTATCACGGGAACAAATTTATCGTCATGCCATCGACACAGATACAAAATAACACGAGAATAAATTTATCGTCGTGCCATCGACACGGGTACATCCTAGGCACGCTCATGACTTTGGAAATTATGACGATATTTTTTAAAATTACACTTTTTTTGGTTAGGGAATGAAATTTTTTCTGTTTTGCAATTACGTACTTTGAAATTTTTTATCGTTTTACGATTACGTACATTTTGAAAATGTTCAACGTGTCTTCAGGCACGGACATACCCTAGTATATATAAAGCAGGATGGACTTTTGGTCCTTTCTAACTAGTGGGTGAGATCGAAAGTTTGAAAATTTGGTCTTTATCGACTAATGGTTGAGATTTAATGTATTTTAAGATTCAAGATGGTGCACAATGATTAATCTAACGGTTGAAAAGGATCATATATGTTGCTTGCGTGAACAATTCATAAGACTGATAAACTCTATATAGAGTCTCTACACTAGTCAGAGCACAAGGCTCGAGAAAATAACTCTCATCCTCCCCTCAACAAACCCTCTATCATCTCATATCCCTACATTCAACCCAAACAAATTTGCAAGAACCTCCCTAAACCCTATCCGCTGCGAAGCCTAACCACCTAAAGTCGTTATAGCCTTTGAAACCCTAACCAATGAAACCCGAGGTCTACGAGGAATTCGATAAATAAAGTACCCCTGAACAACCCTCCCATTCATCGATGGGACTTCGGGGGCATCTTCAACCGTGAAACCCACTTTCTTTGTGAAACTCACTTTTCTATCTTCGATTCTTTCTATTTTAGTTCCGAATGTTATTTTGGATTTAACTATTTTTTTTAAACTATGAGTTTCCTATTCTCCTATTACTTGGGTTCCTATTCTCCTGTTTAATTTTTTTGTAGGTGGGGTCATCTTTAGTTGGAAGAGACATCCATGGGGGTCTTTTTTATTTCAGGTAAATTAGATATGCAACTTTATTTTTGCAAAATAAATTAATGTATTTTATTTCATTTCTTCTTACAGATTTGATTAGTTTGATTTGTTTACCATGTTTTGGTGCTTTTTAGAATGCATGTGGATGGTTTTCAAGGTGATTTTTGTGTGAGAATTTTTGTTAGCCTCAAAGTTCATTGATTCATCTTTCAATGTTTTATGTAATCTATTCATTTTTTTAACTTTAAATGTTGGATGTATTCTATTCAATAATGTGTAATTTGTGACCTTTTGGTTTACCGTAGATATTTTGCATTTTAGAGATGGAGTATTTAGGCTCACTATGGAATCTATATTAGACAAGGTGTATATAGGACTGGACTTACTTTTATTTATATTACTGTAAGATACTGTAAGAACTTCTCAGTTATGTTTGATAGGTGTATTTGGGTTATCCAATTGGAGTGTGGAAATGTAGGGCCAAGCATTTTAATGGAGAAAAATTCATCCAAAAAGAATATTTGGATTTTGGAAAACCTAAGGAACAAATGTGAATATTTGTCAACTAATTAGAGGTGCTTTGTAGGTGAAGACTTTTAATTGCTAGCAGGTAGCCTTGAAGATGAAGGCTCTGAAAAAAGGTGAAGGCCTTTTGTATGTCTTGAGTTAGGTTTGAATTCTAATACTATTTGGAGAGTTTAAAATAATTATTCTAAAACATGAATAGTATTACGATAATTAATATCTCAAAATATATGCGTGTAATTTAAAACTTAATCAGCGCTTCTTCAGTTTTCTATTGAAATTTGTATTTGGTAATGTTTTAATTTTCTGGCTCAAAAGTCATAGAATGATTTTTTCATTTAAGAAAGTCATAGTTTGAGATTTCAGCAGTGTCCATTTTTTTCTTCAATGTTTTTACGAGAAAATGAAAGATGAAATATACAATAGTGTCTTTATTTTGAATAACATGAAGCAAAATCTGTTAAAGTGACTCTTTAACAGATTTGTCTTATTTTAGTTTTAGATTTGTCTATTTTAAAAGTTATAGCATGAGAGATGATGATAAAATGGGCCGGGATAAGTCAAAATTAAATGGAAGCTCAAGTGAAACCTTAAAAACCACCTAATTGTAGTGTCCCAATAAGTACTATGTTTTCATGGCCTACGAACTGTTCTCAATGGTGATTTTTAAAGGTTGAATTTAAACTATTATCGATTCTTTTTACTTTTTGTTTGAATTGTATGGCGTGCCATGATTGTCCAGGTTGTTGGGGGTGGAAGAATTGAGCAGCGTTGTCAAGTTTATTACAGAAAGTGTGGTCTCTAATATCTAATCAAGGACATCCTACAATATTGGCATGCTATTTAATTTTAATCATGTTGATTCATAGAGAAACGCTGCTACCACAGTAACTTATAGGTACACTAATTTTTTTATTGGTGTTGTGTTACTTGATACTTAGATTTTAAAATACCGTCCTTTCTTTTTCACGCACACCCTCTCAATTTTATGTCTTCCCATTCAGAAGAAACGGGAGCTATTGACTAAAACGGGAGCTATTGGTTCAGAATCATTGAATTCCTTACCCAATCATAGTTAGTTTGGGAGGGAAGGACAGCTAAGGCAAGGAAATTCTTGATCGACTTATTGGAAATAGGGATTTCTTATATTGTCTCATCAGGGTTTCCATCCGAACTAGGAGAAGAAAGACTGACATGACATTTAGGCTGCAACCCCCTGTATAATGTTTATTTGTGAAATTGGGGACAATAGGGAAAATAGTGACACGACAAACCTTTGCCTTGGCTTCCAGCAATGGTAAAAAATTATAACTATCGTGTTAAAGATCTAATTATACAATGGAATTTTATCAGTGATCTGTCGAGTCTGTGTCCCTTGCAATGTGAAAATGGGTGCAAATGTTCAAATGCGTCTTATCGTTCATAATAATATAATTGAGTGACTTTTCAAGTTAAAATTTCAGTACATTATTATGCTTATTACCATGTATCATTTGTTTCTTTCAAAGTCTCAATTCACTACTTTTGGTCATATTATACGGATATTATTTACTTTATTTACAAGGAATGCATACAGGGTCCACAATGTGGATCAACTTATTAATATGTCTAGGTTGTGTACCTACATTCTATACCTTGCAATATTTAATAAAGAACTGAAATTTAACTTCACTCTCTAATTTAACTTTTTCACGACTATGATGCAAGAGTTTTGAAGCCAGCCTAGAAGGATATACACAATTAAATTCACTTATGGACTATGGATTTTACAACCGAATGGTTCAGTAGCCATTTCATTTTTTTTGTCCCAATTTTTTTTGCTTGATCATGTACAGTTAAAGATTTCTATTTCTTTTCAAATTTGTTTTTCCTCATTTATTTGGACTATAGCAGTTACCGAATCTAATATATCACCAGAAGGTTTACTAGAGGAGGTCATTTAAGATGATGTCAACATTGGGCATTGTTATATTTGTGTCAGAAATCGTATCGGTGATGAGTCCCACACGGTTGCTCGAATTACCGAAGCTAGACTCTTTGAAACTCACCCACTTCTCAACAAAATCGACAAATCTATGATGGGTGTACACGTGTTGGTAGTGAGGCTGATACAAATTCAGTCAATCATTATCCCACAATGCTTACCGGGCACTATAAGAGAGATCAACGTTAAGCTGAGAGAAAGCATGTGGCAGCTAGAAAAGATGCCACAACATTTGTCATCTGTCATCGACGCAATGAAAAATTTGATGCGCATTATTGGGGCATCAAAAGTGTCTTTGGGAAAGATCCCGGTAAGAGGAAAGTTTGACGAATACCCGACGGGAAAGAACATGCATTGCACTGCTAGATTAACTGAGATGCTCGAGCAGTACTCTCATGAACTTCAAAAGAGTGAGAAAATTAATTCTATTGAGAACTCTTTGATGGAGGAGATTAGTGTTTTAGAAGAGGGTCAAGGATTTCTACTGCCTAATATAATTCCCCACTCTGACTTTATCACACTCCATCGTAGAAAAGTTGCAGCAATATCGGGAGTGTCTGTTATGTTTGTTGATATGCATGGAACTACATTGAAAATATGGTGCTTGCGATTTTGCTGCACCATTGTGAAAGTTATTCTCAGTTACATTCATAAATGACTACTGTTATTGATAGTTTACCTCATTTTTATGTATCCTCATTTTAAATGTTTGGTATCATGGTTATGTATATTCTTGTTAATTATAACTCTTCTTACTGAATGTTGAGATTTTATATTTTACGGCTCAAAATTATCTCCAGCCAAGACTTTATCATTGCAAGAATGAGAAGAGTATAGGATGGTTGGAGAATAATAAATGGACTGATAAAAAATAAGATATGTTGTAAGACCAAAATTATCTCCATTTTTTTCATTTATATATGGAAGTATGACCAAAATATTGTGTAGTTAACTTTATTATTATAGAGTACATTTTTTAACCCAAAATTAGTGCCAATTCAACTTCGAAACGCAATAGGAACAAAGTAACTTGATAATTCTCTTAAATTTTAGTTGGAATTTATGATTAAGCCTAATGTTTTTAAAAAAAACTATATAAACCCTTAACCTATAATAAACATTAGAACATACAATAGTCAAAATTTGTCATAAAATTGATGAGGCGACTTGACATAATAAATTATGATGTATAAAAATATAATCGATTATTCTTTAAAGTAAGCATGAATACACCCGTGCCATCGGCACGGGTACATCCTAATTGATTGTGGTGGTCATAATAATTTTGTTGATAAGTTTGTACTAATTGATTAGAAGGTTATTTATTGTGATAGATTAACTCAAGAAATAGAGAATTGAGTTATAGTGTGGTTGTCAAACTTTACTCCAATACGTCATATGTAAGTTCGGGTGACATAAAAATTTTAAGTGACATTTTTCGGTGAAAATGGGTTTACCCTTGGTTGTCTGTGGCAAATGGAAGTTTGGTTTTGATATTTTTTATTTTGATTTTTTATGTAGAAACACATTAAACAATTAACGAGTCAAAGTTTGGTTTTGGTAACATTACAAAGGTGTAAGATGAATAATACCATATGTGTCATTGCAATGTCTTTTAAAAAAAGAAAATATCACGGGAGAAAATTACATCCCTGTTCGCGCATGGGCTGGAGTTAAAAAATTATTTGCAAATAAAATTTATATTATTATATCCCTCTTCGCGCATGGGTTCGAGTTACAAAATTATTTGCACTATTAGAGACATGGTTAAAATACCAAATATCACGGGAATAAATTTATCTCTGTGTCATTAGCACAGATACAAAATATCACGGGAACAAATTTATCGCCTTGCCATCGACAAGAGTACACCCTAATATATATATAAGGAAGAAGTTTTTTTTTGTCACATCACAAGGCTTTGTATACAAAACCTTTATAAACAGATTTTGTATCTATCTATACAATAAAGCTTTGTATCTGACATTGAAATAGAGAGCCATGTTACATTATGACACCCACACACTACATCTGAAAACCCCTCCCCCCCCCCCCCCCCCCACATGTAGTTCTGACAGAACCCATTTCTCTATTTCACAGCCTTTCCCCACATTCTCAGTTACACAACTCATAGAGAGAGAAAATCAACATTTGTAAATCACCATTTCTTTTGAACTCCTCTTTCTCCCTCTAACCTACATCGTCTCTCTCTAAACCAACTGACCCATGCACCATCTTACATCTCAGGCCATCTGTAGTGGTGTAGTGCAAAATGAGGACGTGGACATGTAAATGTACATTTTTTCCCTTAGATTGTTAGTCCAATTTTTACACTGGAACATTGAAAAATGAGGACGTAGAGGAGATTGGGCATTAAACATTTTACTGCCAAGATCTGGGCGGACAATATTTTACCGCCCAGATTTTGTGAATATGTTTTAGCCGTTACAAAAGTTATTGTCTGGATATTAATTTTTTTTTTCAAAAATGAGGTTAGGCGGACAATATATAGATAGGGGTATGCAAAAAAACCGACCGGACCAAAAACCGAATCGAACCGGTCCGAACCAAATCGAAATCGATGATTTTTTTTAGCCAGGTTCGGTTCGCGGTTTAAGGATTTAAAAAACCGACCATGTCGGTTTGGTTTGCGATTTAGACCTAAAAAAACAGATTTAAACCGAACCGAACCGACATTAATATTTATATTAAAAACCCTTAAATAATTTCTATTTTCATATCCAAAAACCATTATTCGATCTTAAAAACCGACCAAAACCAAAAATCGACCTAAAAAACCGCCAAAAACTAAAAATCGGTCAAAACCGAACCGAATCGAACCGAAATCGTTGTGAACCGAAATCGACGGTTTTTTCCATCATCGGTTCGGTTTCGATCTGACTTTTTCCAAAACTGAACCGATCGGTTCGGTTTGAATTGCGGTCCAAAACCGAACCGAACCGACTCGTGCACACCCCTATATATAGGCGCCCAGAAATCTGGGCGGTATTCTTTTTAACGCCCAGTCTGGGCTAATATATGTTTAACGCCCAAAACGTCTGGGGTACACTTACACATTGTGTATCGACCGTTTAGATTTGCATTCCCTTAACATTTTCTCTCTCCTCCAACTGCACATTTTCTTACCCATTGTAAGACATAAATGTGTAAAACTACACATTTACAACTTCCATTACAGATGCCCTCACAACACCCCTTTATTTTCTTAGATTTGGGGTCTTTGCATTTGATTTTGTTGGATCATTGTCTATTAAAGATTTATTTTATAAAGCAGGTGAGCATTTCATTATATTTTCTCTCTTATATTACCCCCTCTCTCTGTTTGATTTTTCATATTTTCATATATTTCATATCTTCATTTTCACTATTTGATGTTGTAGTTATTCATTTTTTTTGAGGCGGTGGTTCTTCAGGCTCTTTCACCCAAGTCTATATTCATCGAATGTCCATGGCTCTACCAATAATATATATTTCTTTTTCCCTCACTTTATTTATGTATTTATCTACTGTTCTTCCATTAAATATTTTCATTACATGATTTTTTAACAAAGCTACCAAGATAATACTGATCTTCAAAGCTACGAAGATGCATAAGATCTTCAACCAAAGTCGCATATTAAACAAGATAAGTTAGCCAACTTTATATCTCCATATAAACATTTCAATAACACCCCTTTTTTCTTCTTTACATCCTAAAGTCTGTAATTATTCTTTCAGTTTCACGAAATCTCAGTCAATCTCTGAGATTTGTCTATAAAAAGATTTAGGTATTTATTAAATGACTTTAATTCTTTCATTGAACATTGTTGGTGGTAAAGCCCAACATTTGCTTGCTGAAATGTCAATGAATGTTTTATATTAACAGTTTACGTAGATATTTGACAATCGATCTAAACACCACTTTATGTTAACAGTATCATTACTTAAGTAATCTTCTTTTTGTATTGTTGTTGTTGTTGTTGTTTTTCAATAGACAAAGACATCATTTGTACTATGAATTTGTAGCAAAATGTAATTTAAAAAGTGATAAATATTATAAAAATATGTTCCTAAAATAAAAAATTTATTTTACACATGTGGATGGAATGACAGTACCCGAGGGTATGATTTTTTTAGGAAATAAGTTTACTATTTTTTAGGTCTTCATGTGGCACACATTTATCTGCATAGGGGTATTATTTTCACTTGGATGCGATACTTTTATAGAAAAATTTATTTTAAAAAGTCATAAATTGTAAAAATATGTTCCAAAAATAAAAATAAATAATATTCAAAATGAAATACATTGGAAAATTCAAAATGATATAATATTTTATTCAACGAAAATTTACTTTTTTTGGTTTTAATTTTTTAATCCTAGGTTATAAGGAACCGAGTTCGAAGATATATGTCTCTGAAAAGGCATATCCACTTGGTCAACATTTCATAAAGTTATGGAGACTGCTACTCAAAGAGCTTAGGTAGTGGGATAAGATAAATGGAATTTTCAAAGATGAGAAAAATATCTCATTTGGCAGATATTATAGAGATATAGGTAGTTGTGGGTATGTGGTGCATATGGTTATCATAATGATGTCATGATGGGAACAATTTGGTTTCTTTTTATATCTCATGGTTGTAGTTTTTCTTTCTGATCCTGGATTGTATTGGATATTGTTGTGATTTTAACAAGTGTTTTTTTATCATCAACAAAATTAACCCTAAATTAAACATAAATAGAATTGAAAATCTGAATAAAACACAATTAACATGACAAAAAACATTAACACACTAACGCGACTCATTACTTTGACACAACTTCATGTTAAAAAACCTCGACACGTACACTAAATATTCTATATGTTTCATGACGTTTTGTTTTGTGTTGTGATTGTCATTTTTAATATTGTCACCCATAAAAAATGTTAGTAGTAATTATACGTGGATGGTGATGATAGAATCGTTAACATATTTCATATTTACTACTACCAAAAAAATCTCATTTAATATCCTAAATACTTCCTTAAACCTATATGACTAGCTTTTGAAGTCTAACACTTTTTATTTATCATTGATATACCTTTATTGGCTAAAGTTAGCCCTTTAGTCCACCCATTGTATGACATTTATATTGGTATGATTAATTAAAAGGTTAATCTCGCAAATTAATGGATGATTGGGGTAGGTTATTTTTGTATATAGGTGTGAAGTTATAAACTAAGTGGAGGAAATTTTTTACATGAACACAATCATTCGACTAATGCATACGTAATTTTAACATGAACATGACATGATTTTCATGTCATACTGGTTATGTGTCGTCTCTAACCATTTTCCAAATTGTTACATCTAATAACTATAATTAATAATAAATCAAAGAAAAAATAAAAATTATCTTATGATTTATAAAATTAATTTCCAGCTTTTGGTACTTCTCCCTTTTTTGTCACTCCCGTTCACTGGGAATTATTTTGTCCCAAATTAACGTTTTCATCGCAAAACTTATTTTAGATACGATACATGAATGAAAATAAATTGGTAAGTTCATTTATCAACAACTTCATCATAAACAACTTATAATATAAATTTAAATCAATTCTATAATCCTAAATGTGAGAATATGGAAAAAAAATTAAGAACGTTGTAAACTTGATATGTTGGAGTTTACAAATATTTTAATTAAGAACTTTGTAAACTAGATAAATTATAAGAAAATTAATGATCTTTGATTTTTGAAATGTGTAGATATAAGAAATTTAATGAACTTTGTAAACTTGCCCAAGTTAAACTTTGATTTTGTTCAAGGTTAATTCCATTGTTAAATATGCGACTCACAAGTATGGGATGTGTCGAATGAATTAGAAGGAACTTCTTAATGATGAAATTTAATTTATGTGATGTACATGATTTGTTGGGACATGTAGGTAAGGTGAATGATTTTTTTAGAATCACGTTCTCTTTCATGTCGTGTCTAAATTTTATTAGAAGTGTTTATTATTTTTTTAAAATAATTTTCAATTTTTAACATTGCCGTGTTAATTTATTTGAAATACTAACTCTTAGATACCAGTGACACGAGTCTAAATTATCAACTACTCTATAGAAATTAAAACTAATAAAATTGAGGAATAATAAATCATAGATATATTTTTACCGTGCCATCGGCACATGTACACCCTAGTATGTATGTATATGTGTGTGTGTGTATATATATATATCGATGTGCAAGACATAATTATATTAATATATGGATATACCCCTTTAGTCCTATCATTGGAGGTTTCGCGATGTGGATGATCTTCCCTAGCGAAAAATAGCAGGCTAAATATGGACCTCAAGTTATAGCACCATACATGTGCCATTTTGAGGCTTAATATCGAGGTGAGGTAATTTGGGAATGGTTATGACACACTATTGAAGAACTTATGACCGCCTCCAATACATTTATAACAAATACGTGTACATATGTGTAGAATATATATACGGGTTTAAGACAATAACTATGAATTATTATATACTAACTAGTGGAAGTTATTAAAAAATAGATTAATAGATTATAATTGAGAATTATAATTATTAATTGTATGTGAAAACTAATTTATAAAAATAAACATGAATGGGAGATTGTATGTACTTAGAGATATTGGAAACTAGTTAGCAAGGTAGCATAACTAGGGGTTTACGTTAAGTGCGCACTAGGGTGAACATTTCCTCAAGTGAGTGCGGTACTTTAAATATGGGAGAAAATACATAATTATTATGCCTTTTAATTATTTTCAAAATATTTCAAAAGGTTTGGTCTCTAACCTGTATCAAAATTATTTTCAAAAACTTTTAGGTGTCCATCCACCAGGACGCCAAGCATGAGCATCTTTCAAGGTCAGCGTAGCTACGATAATTATGGATTGTTGCAGGGATTTGATTTGTCATATCTTATATTGGGATACTTTAGACAAGACTTTTTCCTAACTATTTGGGCATGTTTCCCATGTAATATTTAATTCATTTTGTTTATTTCACTTTGTTGAGATTATGGTATGAATTTTATACCAATGGTTTATTCGGTGGATTGGCATGTAATAAACTTCATTTTTCAGACTAGTCATGTGATTGTGGATTGGTTTATTTAATTGAACGAGTTATGGTTTTATTATATTATGATGAATGGTTACATTTATTTATTGATTTATGGAGTGTTATTAAAGATAGAAATTAACACATTTTAATTTAAAAATAGGCTGTTAGTAATTAATTGGTTTCGATAGTGATGTGAAGAATGAGCCATATGAGATTCCTATGATATTTTAGTATTGGTCTGGCCATCTGTTATTTTAATAAGTGGGGTGTCACAGATGGTAGCAGTGCATCATGTTCTAGAGTCCTCGGGATTTATATCGATTATTATGATTTGAATGTAGTGCTTTTTGATATAGAGCCCTAATATTAGGACTGCTGTACTCATTTACGCATTTTCGTTCTTCTGCTGATATGATTTGTATTAATTGTGGACATAAACAAATTCGGTATGGTTTTAGATTCCTCCTAGGAGAGCACAATACGCTAGGGTCATTGGAGGGGAAAATGTCAAACAAGCACAGCAGGAGCCTCAACTACCACTAGGACCGTGAGAGCCGCAGAGGTGGCTACCATTGTTTCTCAAATGGTCAATGCCATAATGACCACTATGGCTCAGTAGTAGTAACTGATGGAACCAACCATCCAGGCCCACCCCGAGCCATCTGTGTGGGAAAGGGTGAGAGAATCCTTTTATAAAGGGCTTCTGTCAGAGTTCAAAGGAAGTTTAGATGTCCTAGCTTCTAGTTAGTGGAAGACGGACATGCAACATCACCTTCACATGGTCGAGTGCAGCGACACCCATAGGAAGATGTTAACGACATGTTGAGATTGTGGGAGAAGCACTATCGTGGTGGGAGTTAGTCACCATGACTGAGAAGTGAGATGCAATGCCTATTGCTGAGTTTTATGTGCGGTTTGATCGTAAATACCTTTCTTCGGCTATTCAAATTGAGAGGCGGAGAAAATTTCTGGAAATTGAGCAGAGCAGACCATACAAGGGCTGATTTTGAGGAAGAATTCACTCATTTAGAAAAATTTGTGCCAGAATAGGTGAATACAGGGAAAAAAAATATGCAAAAGCTTATGGATGGGCTGAATTGAAGGATTAGACAAAACTTATTAGGAAATCCAACATTACATACATACAATGATGTCGTCAATGTTGCGTTATTGCACTGTCAGGATCATCACTTCCAAAGGAATGTTTCCAAAATAATATATAAAAAATATGATGAATGAGTTTATTGAGATATTGATCGTTATGATCAAACGATAATATATGTTGGATAAAATGCGAATAATGATAAAAAAAAATCTAATATATAATAAAATAAATCATATATGAAAAGGAGACAAATGCAAAAATTAGAAAATTGTACTTGAGTCTCGGGTTTTAGCCCGAATGCCTACGTAGCCTATAAAGGTATCAAAGTCTACGTAGTTCATATGTGACATAAGGGTGGGGTTTATCCCATAAATTAGAATGGGGATTTATTATATATGTGTGGGTAGAAAATGTATTTTAGTTTTAAGAAACTTTGGTGTACAATCCCATTGGAATTTATAGGTGTAACCCCTTTTTTTTATAGAAAATAAAGTATGGGTAATATAACTAATATGAAGGGGATATATCAATGTGTATGAACTAAAGAAAAAACTAGAGTAAGAATTTATGTAACTAATGCAAAAATAAAGAAATTAAAAGAGAGAGAGAGAAGGATTTTTGACCGTCTTTTGAGAATTGAAGCTTTTTCTTAATCCTTGATGAATTCCCTTGCGTGTTGAGATGAATTTTGGATTAGAGAGAATGAGATTTTGCTAAATTGGTTATAAAAAGGATGGGAATGAAAGACTGAAAAGAATTTCGCATAAGGAAACTTCGGTGATTGCAAGAGAATGTTGGTGAGATCACTAATATTTATGGATCTAAGGTGTGCTTTTGGAGAGAGGTCATGCCCTCTATTTATAGGGTAAGGGGGCACCGATGGGAATATCCCTATACATTCCAATCGACAGATAACCCTAGACACACTATCGATAGATAGGGAAATTGACCTGCCAATTGACAATTTCATGCAGCTTTTTTTGGAAAAAATATTATAGAACGCAATCCATCGATCCAAATAGCACTTGGGGCATACCATTATAAAGGTAATTCGGAGACCTTCATGAATCCTTTGGGAACTACCAGGTACGAGAGTTGACTTTGGGTCAAATGGGGCTCAAAAGTGCTCATCGGTCCTTTAGACGAAAACAAATCATTCGTCTGAACAGTAAGTCAGAATCATACATGGGGTAGACTGTTGGAAACGTTATGATAGGTAATTTGACATCACAAAGATATTTGCTTGGTTCAAAAAGTTAACCTTCGTTAACTAGGTCCCGAAAGCGCCTGGTGACCTTTCAGAGTAAAACGAGTCACTAGTCCGTACCGTAAGGATGATCCATACACAGGGAAAACCATTGGAAAGCGTATTCAGTGCCCTTCTAAGATTCATTCAGTCTCATATAAGATGAAGATTTATCTTGGTCAAACGGAGGTCGGGAGTGCCCGGTGGCCTCTAGATCAATTTTTAAGGGAAAATAGATCATTCGTCTGAATGGTTATGTTTCTTCATACACGGGGTAGACCATTGGAAAGGGTTTTCATTGAATTTAAAAGATTTAAAGAGATTTTGCTCTGACGATGAAGTTGATTGGGGTCAAATCGAGGCCCGAGAGCACTCGGTGGCCTCCAGATCGATTTTCTGTGGTAAAATGGTTCGTTCATCAGAATTGTTACGCAAATTTATGCAGAAGACAGACCGTTGGAAAGGGGATTTAGAGCCTTTTAAATATTCATTTATCTTTCACTCTGATGATCGAGTGACTAGAGTTAAATGCGGCCTAATAGTGCCCGATGGCCTCTAAATTGGAACTCGGTGTACGACCTAGGACTTGTAGTGAAATATGGAGGTATTAGGGAAGTAAGGTGAGGCTTAGGGGATCCAAGAATATGGTGTCTACAGATCCCCTTGACGGGTGAGTTGGAATAAGCGAAAGTCGTCGAATAAACACTACATGACGTTTTGGAAGAAGGTCGATTTTGTGAACTTAAAGGGATAAGGATGACCGATCGAAGGGTCGATGATGATTCTAAGGACCTAGGGTAATACTGGGGATAGTTGATTCTATGGTCCGATGTCACTTCTAAGGACTTAGGGTAGGGAACAACCAATTCTGAAGGTCGGAGACAATTTTGAGGGCTTAAGATAGGAGCGATCAATTCTGTGGGTCAAGGTTAATTATGAGGGCTTAAGTAGAGGCAATCAAGGTTAATTCTAAGTAACTTAAGTAGAAGCGACCAATTCCTAGGGTCGAAGCCAATTCTGAGGGCTTAAGTGGAAGCGACCAATTCTTAGGACCTTAAGTAGGAGTGACCAATTTTGCTGATCGAAGCCAATTTTGAGGGCTTAAGTTGTAGAGACCAACTCTTCAAGCCGAGATCAATTATGGGGATCTTAACTAGCAGTGACCAAATCTGTGAGCTGAAGCCAATTTTGAGGGTTCAAATTATAGCGACCAATTATACGGGTCGAGGTTAATTTTGAGGACTTTAACTTGAGACGACCCATTATGTGGGCTGAGGTAAATTTTGAGGACCTTAAGTTGAAGCGACCAATTCTGAGGTTCGAGGTTAACTCTGATGACCCTAAATTGAAGTGACCAATTCTAAGGGTCGAAGCCAATTCTAAGGGCTTAAGTAAGTTGTGGGGCATAGTTTTCTTGGGAAAGTTTGGAGACTCCACTCCGAAAAAGATATTAATCTATGGATTGGATGAGCCTTGTTGGGTGATTTTCTTCAATTTTGGTGGTGTCCCTTAGATATGTTGTTGGGGAGATGTCCAACTGATCTTGGGAATTCCAATGGGGATGTAATTTTGGGGAAAATGTAGTATTAATCCGGTAGGGGATCTGGGAGGTTTGAAAAATATGTTTTTTTGGTGAAAAGGGTTATAAAATTCATTTGGTATTGTTAGGAATTTTCTAGGGAATTTTAGGGATTTTTTGGCATTTTTGTGGAATTTTTGTACAAAATTTCAGGGAGTTGCCGACTAGTAGGGCGTATGAGGTGCCAAACAGCAGTGGCATGATCTTTTGGGCTATCTTGAGCAGTTGAAGGGACATTTTTGATTGGTATGTGGTTGGGGATCTTACAGGTGACCTTTGATCCCTAGGGGACGACCATCAAGCACACGGGGGTGATCAGGGGTATCGCTCAGCTGTGTCATCTATTGAGGTATGAGTTCAACTACTACTGGTACCTAGGGGAAAGACTAGTCTAACAGGTGGTGGAGGATGAGGTGATGGTGCCGCCTGTGAGGCCCCGGAGGTACACGATGCTACCCATCATATATGATTTTATGATAATCTAGATTTGGTGTTGAACTAGCTGATGATAATTTAGATTTGACGAAAATGACATATGATAATCTAGATTTGATATCGAACTAGCTTATGCTACCCATCATATATGATTTTATGTCTATTCCCCCTGTGAGATCTGGTAAGGGAACGAGTCGGATAATAGGGTCTACCTATAGTGTGGGTGGTGCATCAACATCGGTAGCGACAACGACATTAGAGCTTTCATTTTACCAGTAGATCCTCCTTCTTATAACATCCGATGGTTTGATGGAGGATCAATGCGTATGCTGCATCACCTCAATGCGATGGACCCGGAGGGGATGACAGATGATTTCCTTCAACCGGAGGTATATCTTTCATTTCATTGACTTTTTTCGTTTTGATTTCCTCAGACTAACTGATTTGTTATTTTTCTATTTCTCGTGTAGTATGTTCTAGTGTTGAACTCCTGGTTGAAGAACATCTGAGATTGGGTGGCTTCTGTGATAGCTCGTATTCGTGACTCGATCTTGGTTCCTTCTTGCATGGTGTCATCTGCCTAGGATAGGGAGGGGTGTGGATAAGGGAGCAGAGGATCATCATCTAGTCGTCCGGGAAAGCGCGTATGCTGTAGGGATGGAGGGTCTTAGAGAGAGAGAGAAAGAGTGAAATAAGAGAGATAAAGAAAAGGTGAGAGAGAGTATTTGGGGGGTTTGGGCTGAGTCCCGTTGTTATTGTGTTTTCCTGCAAGGTAAAATGTAATAAAGCAATATATATGGAATGAAATGGGATTTTATTTCTTTTTGCTTTAGTGAGTTAATGCATATTCACTTTTCACTTTGTTTCTGACACCGTAAAAAGGATTTAAAATGACTTGAGAGAAAAAATATTTTAAAATAGGATGATTAAAATAAATGGAGAAGGAAATTCTGAATTCCTTAGAATAAATATTATTTTTTATTGAGTTTTTGACAAAAAGGGAAAAAAAGGAACTTCCCAGAATAGGGGGTTATCAATCGACATGCCCCTTATCTTGGTAGGTCAGTCCAGTTTAATCACCCCAAGGCTTTGATTTCACTACTTTGTCCTTGATGGGGCAGGGTTTCCTCCAGGATTTGTAGAACTTTTGTCTTTGGATAAGTTTTTCAATTATAAAAAAGGGGTAATGATGGGGTATTTTCTTCACCCATCCACATTTACTTTCTTTTTCTTACTTCTTGCTTTTTGTCTCATCATTTTTGCAATATGTCTCTCCCCGAAAAGCGTTGAGTTTTCTTCTTACCTCAAAACTTATAGTCTATGTGCTCATATAATGTAGATTATGATGCTTTCAACATGCGTTGGGTTTCATTATGGCATAACCAAGCTATGGAGTGGAACATGATGATGGAAATAGTATAATTTTGGTACCCCGAGGACCATGTCTTTTGCTTTATCTTGGACGAAGTCTGTCTGACTTATGAAGAGTTCTCTACCATAATGGGGATAAATCCTAGTGTTGTGGTAGCCATGTCTGAATTTTCTCGGTCTCCTCAAGAGATATTTATAGGACTTAACCATATCTCTCCCTTTGAATCTCATTCATTAGTTACGACAAGAATGATCTTTCTCCCGGTTGTACTACATTACGTGCATCTATAGGATGTTGGTAATGCAGGATGTTATGGAGACTTTATCCTTGGATTAACTTCAAAATTACTATTGGTAATCGGGGACCTGTTGCTGGATGCACAATTTGCATCCATTACTTCATGGATGTCATATCATCGTAATCCCATGGCAGTGATACTGTTGGAGACTCTGAATGGTCTAGATACTTGGTAGGATGACCGTTCGGACTTACTGAAGGGGAGTCGAGTTATGCTGTTCATGTGGTTGTCAGATAGATTTTTTTATGGCGGTACCTCCTAAATATTACTTAGAAGTTGTGACATACTTCTCTGCTCACAAATTTATTAGCATGGTCCTAAATATCGAGAGTTGGGGGAACTAAGTTTTAGAGCACGGGGCTCAAGGTTTGCATTGTTCACTGCTTTGGTGGGGAGAGTTGCATCCCATTCTAGACCTTGGAGGCTCCTGCATTAATTTGGATAGGAGAAGATTGTGACACCTCATACACTAGACTTTTTTCATGTGGAGGACTTGACATAGAGCATTCTTATGCAGCTAGGCTCTTTGTCGGAGAATCATTGAACGTCGACCCGTCCTTCCTAACATGTTGGTTGAGTCTGGCATGTTTTTATGGATTACATGAAGTGGTTGTGGAGGAGGGTAGTGGTTAAAATGATAATCAAGGAGATCGGGCAAAGGTGGTTCACCATGTCTGACACCATGAAGGAAGGTGGTGTTGTTTTTCCTAGGCTGGTCTGGGCTTATCATTCCATGGAGAACTTTCGATATTCATCCAAGCAAGGAAGACTTGGGTATCCCAAGATGTAGATGATGATGGAGATGGTTCTTCTGGGAACTACAGGTAGGATCCTTGGGGAGTTTTGTGAAGCTTTTTGTTACGTAATGGGTTATTTTATGGTAGGAATAGCTTTAAGAAGGTTGTTTTATGAGTATAATGTCTTTTTTTGTTTTTTAGGCAAACAAATAAGGTTAGGTTGGCGAGGGGAAATTGTTTGACTCCCTATGCCGAAGTAATTGTAATGTAATTTTTCATAAATGAAATAAAGAAAATTTTAATTATATTGTTATGCCTCTTGATGAGTTTTTTTCTTTTTAATTATCTATGCCAATCACTAAGGCACGCATAATCCTTTTGTTCATGTAAGTGATTAAAATGAATCGTCGTCCTCGAAGGTAAGAAAAGAATAGAATTTTGTGAAAAAGAAGGGGGTTATGCTCATGTAAGGCATATGAGTTGCCTACGTACCTTTGGGGGTTTTGAAAATTTTCTGAGTTTCATTTTTGAGAGTAAAAAGATTTTTAGAGGATCAGGTCCCACGTAGTACTGAATAGAGGGAAATGAAGAAATTTATTCTTTTTTTTCAGAATAGAAGGGAGATGAGAAGATTAATGGAGCGTTGAGATTAAGGGTAGAATTTCTTAAGACGGTCGAGGTTGACTGGACGAGCCACCTCATCCCCATTAAGGTCGGTGAGCATAGTGGCGCCACCGGATAGGATTTTCTTCATAATGTATGAGCCACTCTAATTGGGCTTAAATGATGGGAATTCAAGATAGCCATTATGACAAAGGCTTACGGGTCAAATTTCGCAGAATATATCGGCAGAGATAAAATGTAGTAGGACATGCGCAAATGGTATTGGTAGGAAGGTATGAAATGGGACATAGTTGAGTCTGTCTCAAAATGTGCTATATGTCAATTTGTGAAGATAGACCACCAAAGACCAACCGATATGTTACTTCCTTAAGAGATTCTAGAGTGGAAGTGGGAAAACATATCGATGGACTTTATCACAGGGCTACCGACATCACAAAGGGATCATGATTCTATGTGGGTAATTGTGGTTCGATTGACCAAGGTGGACCAGTTGTTGCCAATACAGGCAGACTATACGATTACATAGTATGCTCGACTTTTCATAGTCGAGATAGTGAGGTTACATAGGGAACCGATTAAGATTTTTTACGTTAGGGATAATATTTTTGGGTCCTATTTTTAGCAGAGTTTCTAAGAGGCATCTGGAATCGAGTTACGGTTAAGTACAACCTATCACCCGTAGACTATTGGGATGACTTAGAGGGAGAATTAGTTTGTATACGTGACTTTAAATGAGGTTTCAAGGATTATCTTCCACTTGTGGTATTTTCGTATAATAATTCTTACCTATTTACCATTAGGATGGTGCTTTATAAGGCATTATATAGCTGACCTTTTTGTTCGCCCTCTTTTTGGTTAGAGATGGAGGACAACAAGCTCTTTGGATCTGAGATGATCCAAGATACCTCAGCCAATATTGAGCTCATTTGGGGTCGCCTACGAATTGCTCAGGATAGGCAAAAGAATTATGCCATCACTGATATGAGACATGTAGAGCTCGATGTGGGTAACCAGGCATTACTACGAGTGTCTCCTATGAAAGGAGTTATGAGGTTCAGGAAGAAGAGGAAGATCACATTGCTCTATTTGGGACCCTTTGTTTATAATCAAGAGGGTAGGGTCGGTGGCATATAGGCTCGTTTTACTAGAGAATTTACAGGAGATTCACGATGTGTTTTATGTATCGTCGTCGAAGAAGTATTAGATGAGTGAGGTGGATTATTGGCACATTCCACTCGAGGAGATTGATTTGCAGCTCGATATCTCGTATGAAGAAAGATTGCTTGCTATTGGATCATAGTGAGCGTAAGCTACAGTTTAAAGTTTTTCCCTTGGTTCGTGTTCAGTTAGGACATCACATTACCGACAAGTTCACATGGGTGCGAGAGGATGATATGCCTGAGAAATATCTCGTGCTCTTTATTCTATGTATGCCCAAATTTTGGGGACGAAATTTCTTTTTAATGGGTAAGTATGTAATAACCCATAATTTGGAATAGTTATCTATTGACATTTAAACTACCCTTGTGCACGTAATTTAAAACAAATTGGAAATAATGTGAATATGAAATAAATATTAATTAGAGGAAAATAGAATTAATATCTATTTTAATTAATAATTACTACTGAGGTAAAGTAAATGAAATCAATATCAAATGGTATTTACGTCATAAGTTAGTATATGCGACGAGTTTTGACAATATCTCAATCGGGACATGTTTGGATATGTATAGTGGATCGAGATAGGAAAATATTGATAAGTAACTGCATTGATGATTTCGAGTGCACAGTTGATCAAGATTGAGTCAAAATATTCAAAATTAAGTACTCGGTGATAGTGTTTAGTGTTTCGGTCTCGAGGATTTTTAGACTAGTGATGACTAGTGTATGGACGTTTTGGTCTTTTTAATGGGATGTGAAGAGTCAAAAATGCAATTTGTGTTATAAAATAAAAGGTTGAGAGAAACAAACCATCATTTTACAAAATATAAAAGGTTTTTTGAGAGAAACTAAAGGGCTAGAGAGAAAGTGAAAAGAAAAGTCAGAAAAGCTCAAAAGTTAAGAATGTAATTTCTCTAAACTATATGCTCTGATACCACTTGTTGGAGAATATGCCCCTAAATTTTAAACTTAAATTATGAGATGGCTCAATGATTTGCCAAATTTTACTTTTTCAAAAATTATTTAATTTTCTTATCTTTAAAAGCACAATCGAACACAAGAAAATTTAAATTAAACTTAAAATACAAACATTTTGGCTTTCACTTAAAACAAAATTAAATTAAATTCAAGTTAAACAAACAAAACATGAATACTATAAAATTAAATTAATGCCAACTTGAATTGAATTAAACAAAAATTACCAATATATTTAAATAACACTAAATTAAACAAGATTTGTGATTTAAACCATTTTTTTATCTTATTAACCTACACATGCATCTAAGTGGTAATTTTGTAAGATAAAAAATAAATCACAAACACACTACGCCGTGATGTACGAGGAAAACCCACAACGGGAAAAACCTGGGACAACCATGCCTACAAGTCCACTAAGTATGGCATTTTCACAAAAGACACGATAAGAGACTTACTTCCTCGACTCGACTCCCTCCAAGCCCTGATGCTCCTTCGTTCTTCAACCTCCGCATAGTCGACAACTCTAGAGTCCACCGGAATCTTGGAATCTAGTAATGGGGCATAGCTACTATAAACCCACACATGGTGCCTTTCACCGTATGAGCACGCTGCAACAAAAATGATATCCTTTTTGGGGTAGATGAAAGAACCCAAACTATCTCCTTGTATGGTAGAGAAGAAACCTGGTGCCCAACAATCTCCAAGCAAAGATATATATATATATATATATATATATATATATATGTATATGTATGTATGTATGTATGTATGTATATGAAACTTGGATTTAAACTAAAACATGGGTGTAAACATGTTTCGTTCATTGAGACTTGTTCTTGAAGTCTTAACACATAAATGGGACTTTTTGTAAATGGTTTTTGCTCTCAAAAGCACTGGGTAGGATTGAAAAAGCCTTGTTAAAAAAGTTTTATTCCCGCACTTTGTTATTCAAGAAAAAGTTAGTGGGAAAAAGTAGTAAGAAAGAAGAATAAAACTGTTGGAAAATTGTTCCCGCTGAAATGTCATTCGAACGACATTTTGAGTTCATTCGAACGATAGTGTTTGAATGAGATTACAGTGTCCAAGTTCGTTAAAATAATAATTCAGACAATTGTTCATTCGATATTTCGTTCGAACGACTTTGTTCCAAATACCTTCTAATAAGAAAACAAATAACAAATATGCACAATGTCTTTAGAAGGTTTGTTCGAAAATGACTTTTCAGAAAATCCTAAAATTACTCTGATAGCCTAAAAACTTTTATGAAAAATTCTAAAATGATTTTCTGAGAAAAATAAAAAGTCATTTACGATAAAAGCTTTTTTAAAAGGAACAGCCAAATAATTTTCCAAGATCCTATATATATTAATACATTCATACCTTTGGAGACGTTGATAAATGAGACAATGTTGATGACAAGAAATAAGGCACTTGAAATCAACAATGATATCTTTACTTTTTCTTGACCGTGTCATCTTAAACTCTTCATATGTCATAAGCTTGATAGGTAAAAACATCTATCCTATGACTCAAATTGTTTTTTCTAGAATTAAGCCAATACTACAAATTGAATCAGTTGAAATTTTTTCCATACAAATCTCCTCCTTTGGATATTTTCCAGGACAAAACTAAACCAAAAATCTGAAGGGTCATGCTCATCTAAAAAGGATAAAACCCCGACCAAAATAAAAAATTACATTTTCTTGACTCGACACTGAGAGTGAATGGCTTTGCCCCTTTAGAAGATTGCCGGTAAATATGAAATCATGTACACTTAAACAAACCATCAAACGCATAGGGAATATAACAAATTAAAGTCTCCCCCTTTATCTAAAATGATCTACCTAAGAAGATAGCGCTCTCCACCTAAGTTAGATCTCCTAAACTAAAGGTTTAGATACCATTTGTTACCCTTTTTTGTTTAGGAATAGACAAAAGTCAAGAATAAAATAACTTATTTATCCCCAATTAAAGAAAATACCCCCCCCCCCCCCCTAAACTAAGCAAGGGATATGAATAAGGAAAAATAGGTTAAACATGCAATGGTGCATAAAGTGACAAGAGCATTTAAGCATATGGCAACAATGAAGTACAACTAATCCATAAAAAGATTAATAAATATCACCTATGATGCGATGTAAAAAAAGTACTACTAAAATGTACTATGATTGTAATGACCCCATTTTCTTATGCCAATATATAATTGTCTTCTTTCAATTTCGTCACACTTACTATCTAATAATGATATATTATTACATATATGATATTCTGAGTTCTTAATGTGACAGATCCCGTTTTTAAATTTGAAGAATCAACGGTAAAATGGGTCAGATTGAGATTTTATGGCACATCATAAGCTAAGTGATAAGTTTTGAGGTAGAAAATGAAATTTTATGAAACTTTAGGGACTTGGTTTTAATAATGAAAGTTTCAGGGACCAAAATGAAAAATAAAAAGGGGCCTTTTCATAAATAAAATATTTCAAGGGACCTAAAAGAAATATTGAAAATATATGGTGTGAAATTACAAAAATGCCCTTCAGGTCCGAAATAACCCTTATACCCTTAATACCTATCCACCTCGTGCTCGACACCTCGTTCTCGATTTTGACACCTACATCGTATACGTGTCGTCATTAGAGGAGAAGCCAAAACACGTGTCGTCATTAGAGGATAAGCTAAAACACGTGTCGCAGTCCGGTGAAATAAGACTGCAAGACTCCTTCGTTATGTGACACATCAACGCTGACTCCCATTGTAAAAGCTAGGTCAGCATGGACATGTGTCAACCCCGGGATATCTTTGGAAAACTATAAATAGGGCCTTTGGGGGATCATTTGAAACTCACACCAGTTCCTTGAGAATTATAGAAAGAAATAGTGAGAGAAAGTGTGAGAAAGTTTAAGAAGAAGTTCCTAGGGATATTCATCTAAAGGTAATCTTAATGTTATAATGCATCTTTATAGTTTTAATTTATTGTTTTATAGCTTTACTTAGTAGTTATGCTGGTAAAATACAATAAAGAATTCACTAATCAAAACTTAAAATTTAGAACAAATCCAAGTTGATTTTATAAACTTGTTTGAAATTATATGCTTTTAAAAATGATTCTTTTTAAAGAAATTGCTCGTTATTATGGAATCTGATTTAAGTAATTCCAAAGTCAGGCCTGATGAAGTTCTGTCTAGATGAGATGGTATTTAAGTGGTGTCCCTGTGACCCTCCATCTCTACTGGGAATGAATCCGGATATCTTCTGTCTAGATGAGATGGTATTTAAGTGGTGCCCCTGTGACCCTCAATTTCTACTAGGAACCGACTGATGAGGAAAGACTATGAATTGAATTATTCAATTACGATCAATGAGTTTTATAAGTTAACAAATAGGGATTCAGTAATCCTTTAAAAGAAGAGGTTAGTATAGTATAAACTGGACCTTAGAATATGTACTTAAATATTTATCAGATTAACGTGTGATCGAAGACCAATACCAGTAAATTTGACCTCGATTTTGGGTGAGTACTCTGACATTCCTTGTGCGTTTTGATTATATGATATTATGCAAACTATATATATTTTGTGAACTGCTTTTATTCTCAAAATTCACGTGATACCGATGATTGATTCATTTTTGATATGTTTATATTTGTCCATATAAACATACCGATTAAAATGGTTATTGAAAAGGATATTGAATATTGAAAAATATGATTCGTCCTATGGGACCTCTTTACTGACTGACCTTCCCAGCTGGGTTATCGCTGGTGTGCCCTAAATAAGGCATTGTGACGAACATGTTCGATTGACCTTCAACTACCGGGGTATAATACAGTAGAAGAATACGGTATTAGAGTGTACTTGACCATCAAAAGGATATGATTGAAAGAAAAAGATATCACATTTGATTTGTTGCATTCGTCTTATTTTGATCTATCCAATTGTGATATATATAATTTCATTTCAAAATTATATATATTTACTGCAAGTTCCTCTCCATATATGTATATGCCTTCTCTTTTGACTTGAATAGGTATATATTTCTGAAAACCCTGGAATGTTTGGAGATTGAACCTCATTCGGCTTTTAGCTGATGTTGTATAAATAACCATTTTTCAGGAAATGTTTAGGCTCACGAACGGAACGAAAATGGACTATATTGAAGATTTAGCTTTTAGAGCTCTTTTTGTAAAATGTTTATTTAGAGCATGTCTGGCTCTCTTGTAATAAGGTTTAAATTTTCTCTTAAGTTGTAACTCATTGTTACTTTTAATATATATGAAGTTTCCTTTAGAAAGCTCTGATGACGTAATTCCTTTACTTTCAGTATTTTACGATTCATAACCATGTGATAATACATCCGTTGCATTTATTTAAGGAAACAATTAAATCGGAATATTTGTTGCCTTGGTGGCATGCCAAGACACTCGTTCACTAATACTATTTTGGCTCAGGGTCATGACAGAGGTGGTATCAGAGAGTAGGTTATGAACCCGTAGACTACTGTACATAAGTTTCGAACGTTATAGATTTTAAGTTTCCATACATAGGATACAGGATTGAATATCGACTTATGTGATAACCCTCCACATGTATTTAAATATATATAAATTATTTATATATCATTGTCCTTCTAAATTTCAATCTTGGGCTAGTATAATACATCTTACGTTTGGCCATGACTGTAGAAAATGACCAAGGCAAGATCAACTCCAGGAACTAGTGGTTCGAGTATGGAAGGACTGGAAGGTGCATACAAGGCAATTGAAAGTCTAGCAAGAATTGTGGAGCATCAAGTGAATAATGGAGAACCAAGGAATCTTGAACTAAGTAGTTGTGCAATTGAACAGTTCAAGAAGTTGAATCCGCCATCTTTTAAAGGGACTCCTAACCCCACTGAAGCAGAAAACTGGGTGATGCAAATGGAAAACATGTTCGATGTTCTGAAGTGTACAGATGAACAACGGGTTTTATTTGGTACATTCATGTTAGAAGGTGAAACCGAACATTGATGGAGAATGACTAAGAAAATGCATGGGGAAAGGAATAATCCCATAGGTTAGAATGACTTCTTAGTGATCTTCTACAAGAAATACTTTCCCGAAACGGTGCAAGACCAAAAAGCAGCTGACTTCATGGGTCTAGTTCAAGGAAATATGACGGTTAGTCAATATGAGGCAAAGTTTACTGAGTTATCCCGTTTTGCACCTCATGTAGTTCAAGGAAATATGACGGTTAGTCAATATGAGGCAAAGTTTACTGAGTTATCCCGTTTTGCACCTCATGTTGTGATAACCGATGTTTTAAGAGCCAAGAAGTTTGGACGTGGGTTAAGGTTGAATATTCGTAGACGAATTTCCATCCTAAAGTTGACATCATATAATGACGTGGTGGCTAGGGCAACAATAGCTGAGAAGGATAGTGAAGAATATAATCAGGTTAGAGAGGGGAAGAGGAAGTTTGGAGAACAATGAATAAGGAACCCCAATAACAAACCCTTTAGGACTATACCTAATATAGGACAACCTATAGTAAACAAACCCTTTAATGTTGATAAATGCCAACGTTGTGGTAATATTCATAGAGGGCGACCGTGTTACCTGGAGACGGGGAGTTGCTTTGGGTGTGGCCAAAAGGGGCATAAAATGCTAGATTGTCCTAACAAAGGGAAGGCAGAAAAAAAGACTTCTAATGACAATAAGGATCAGGGCAGACAAGGTAGAGTCTTTAATCTTTCTGATGCAAAGGCTTCTAATGCAGTAGTGTCAGGTACACTTTCTATATGTGCACAACCTTTTCATGTTTTAATTGATCCTGGTTCTACCCATTCATTTATGTCTGTGCGTTTTGTTAATCGTTTTCCTAATATTCCTGAATCCCTGAATCATATCATACACATTTCTACTCCTTCGGGTGAGTTATTGACGGGAACATTAGTATATAAGTCTTGCCCTATAAATGTCAGTAGTCATAAACTATTCGCTGATTTTATAGTTTTAGACAGAAGAAATTTTGAAGTCATTTTGGGGATGGATTGGTTAGCATCATATCATGCTAGGGTGGATTATTTTGAGAAGAGAGTTATTTTCCAAATTCCTAACCAACCAGAATTCAGTTTTGAAGGAACTAGCATCTTATCTCCCATGTGTATTATCTCTGCAATGCAAGCTTGTAGTTTTCTTATGAAGGGATGTCAAGGATTCCTTTCCAGTGTTATTGATTTGCAAATAAAAGAGCCTAGTTTAGAAGATATTCCTATAGCTAGGTTTTTTCCAGATGTTTTTCCAGATGATTTTCCCAGTCTACCTCCTAGTAGAGAAGTTGAATTTACCATTGACCTTGTTCCTGGAACCACACCAATCTCAAAACCACCTTATCGCATGACACCTTTAGAATTAAAGGAATTAAAAGTTCAATTACAAGATCTGTTAGACAAGGGTTTTATTAGACCTAGTATATCCTCTTGGGGTTCTCCAGTGTTATTTGTTAAAAAGAAGGATGGAATGATGAGGTTATGTATAGATTATCGTGAACTAAATAAGGTGACCATTAAGAATAAATACCCCTTACCTTGTATAGATGATTTGTTTGACCAACTGCAAGGTGAGCAAGTATTTTCGAAGATTAACCTTAGGTCAGGCTATCACGAATTAAAGATTAAGGAAGAGGATATTTTGAAATCAACTTTTCGTACTAGATATGGTCACTATGAATTTCTTGTGATGCCATTTGGATTAACTAATGCACCAGCCGCTTTTATGGATATGATGAATAGAGTGTTTATGAAATATCTGGATCAGTGTGTGGTTATTTTCATTGATGACATCCTTATTTATTCCAAAGGTATTGAAGAACACGAGAAGCATTTGGAGATAGTATTACGAATCCTTAGGAAAGAGAAATTATATGCGAAATTAGAGAAGTGTGAATTTTGGTTGCCTAGTGTTTCTTTTCTAGGACATGTCATATCCAAGGGGGGAGTGTCGGTTGATCCTCAAAAGATCGAGGCTATATTAGATTGGCTAAGACCAACTAATGTGACAGAGATTCGTAGTTTTCTAGGATTAGAAGGTTATTATCGAAGATTTGTTGAAGGATTTTCTAGTATTGCCAAACCTCTGTCTAGGTTAACACAAAAGATGGTGAAATATGAATGGTCTGAGAAGTTGAGAATAGTTTTTGAAAACTTAAGAACGGATTAGTAACTGCCCCAATTTTGACTATTCCTTCCGGTACAGGAGGGTTTGTGATTTATAGTTATGCTTCTAAAAATGGTTTGGGATGTGTGCTAATGCAAAATGGAAAAGTAGTAGCTTATGCCTCAAGACAGTTAAAACCACACGAGCAAAATTATCCAACCCATGACTTAGAATTAGCAGCGGTAATTTTTTCTCTTAAGATTTGGAGACATTATTTGTATGGTGAGACTTGTGAGATTTATACCGATCATAAGAGTTTGAAATATATCTTTACTCAGAAAGAATTGAACATGAGACAAAGGAGGTGGTTAGAATTGATGAAGGATTATGATGTAAATATTCACTATCACCCGGGGAAAGCTAATGTAGTTGCCGACACTTTGAGTAGAAAGTCTACACCAAATTTAGCATGCCTTATTACCAGTCAGGAATCTATTGAAAGATTTGAGAAGTATGGAAATAGATGTACGTATTTATAGCGAAGGAGGAATAATCGCAAACTTACAAATACAACCCACATTAATGGAAATAATTAAAGTTGCACAAGTAAATGACCCACAACTGAAGAAGATTAAAGAAGAGGTTATTGAAGGGAAAAGAATTAAATTTGTGATACGAGATGATATATTAAGGTTTGGAAATAGAGTCTGCATACCTGGTGATGCCCAACTAAAGAGGCAAATTTTGGAGGAAGGTCATTACTCGAGATTCACAGTTCATCAAGGAAATACCAAGATGTACAGAGATCTTCGAGAAGTGTTTTGGTGGAATAACATGAAAAGGGAGATAGCAGAGTTTTTATATCAGTGCTTGATCTGTCAACAAGTAAAATCTCAACATCAGAAACCATCAGGATTATTACAACCTTTACCAATCCCTGAGTGGAAATGGGAACATATTACCATGGATTTTTTGACAGGGCGACCAAGGAGTTCCAATGGTAATGATTCTATTTGGGTAATTATTGATAGGTTAACTAAATCTGCTCATTTTCTTGCCATTAAGATTACTCATTCCTTAGAAAAGCTAGCTAAATTGTATATACGGGAAATTATTAAGCTTCATGGAACCCTAATTTCAATTGTATCTGATCGTGACCCTAGATTCGTGTCTCGCTTTTGGAAAAGCATACAAGTAGCCATGGGAACAAAACTGAATTTCAGCACTGCTTTTCATCCTTAAACAGACGGACAATCTGAAAGAACCATCCAAACGTTAGAGGATATGCTTAGGGCATATGTACTTGAGTTGAAGGGGAATTGGGACAATCATTTACCGTTAGTGGAATTTGCATATAATAATAGTTATCAAGCAAGTATTCAAATGGATCCGTATGAGGCACTCTATGGTAGAAGGTGTCGTTCTCCTGCATGTTGGGTAGAAGTTGGAGAAAGAAAATTATTGGGACCAAAATTGATTCAGGTCACAACAGAGAAAGTGAAATTGATACAAGACCGACTTCAAATCGCTCAAAGCCGTTAAAAGAGTTATGCTGACAATCGACACCGACCGTTAGAATTCCAAAGAGGAGACTATTTTTTCTTATGAGTATCACCGACAAAGGGAGTAATCCGATTTCGGAAGAAAGGAAAGTTGAGTCCAAGATACATAGGACCTTTTGAAATCCTTGAAAGGATAGGTGTTGTTGCGTATCGAATAGCCTTACCCCCTGAACTCTCTAGTGTGCATAATGTGTTTCATGTTTCAATGATGAGGAAATACATCCCTGATCTAGAACATATCTTTAGTCACGAGCCTCTTCAAGTTAGAGAAGATTTGACATACATTGAGCATCCAGTGGAAATCTTGGACCATAAAGATCAAATATTACGAACCAAGGTTATTCTACTAGTCAAAGTATTATGGCGGAATCATTCTGTTGAAGAAGCAACATGGGAGTGGGAAGATGAAATAAAAGAGCGATATCCACACATTTTTGGACATTAATGTAAGTAAAGTTTGGGGACCAAACTTTTTACAAGGAGGGTAGGATGTAATGACCCCATTTTCTTATGCCAATATATAATTGTCTTCTTTCAATTTTGTCACACTTACTATCTAATAATGATATATTATTACATATATGATATTCCGAGTTCTTAATGTGACAGATCCCGTTTTTAAATTTGAAGAATCAACGGTAAAATGGGTCAGATTAAGATTTTATGGCCCATCCTAAGCTAAGTGATAAGTTTTGGGGTAGAAAATGTAATTTTAAGAAACTTTAGGGACTTGGTTTTAATAAAGAAAGTTTCAGGGACCAAAATGAAAAATAAAAAGGGGACTTTTCATAAATAAAATATTTTCAGGGCCCTAAAAGAAATATTGAAAATATATGGTGTGAAATTACCAAACTGCCCTTCAGGTTCGAAATGACCCTTATACCCTTAATACCTATCCACCTCGTGCTCGATTTTGACACCTCCACCATATACATGTTGTCATTAGAGGAGAAGTCAAAACACGTGTCGTCGTTAGAGGAGAAGCTAAAACACGTGTCGCAGTCCGGTAAAATAAGACTGCAAGACGCCTCCATTACGCGACACGTCAACGCTAACTCCCATTGTAAAATCTTGGTCAGCATGGACATGTGTCAACCCCGGTATATCTTTGGAAAACTATAAATAGGACCTTTGGGGGATCATTTAAAACTCACACCAATTCCTTGAGAATTATAAAAAGAAATAATGAGAGAAAGTGTGAGAAAGTTTAAGAAGAAGTTCTTAGGGATATTCATCTTAAGGTAATCTTAATGTTATAATGCATCTTTATAGTTTTAATTTATTATTTTATAGCTTTAATTAGTAGTTATGATGGTAAAATACAATAAATAATTCATTAATCAAAACTTAAAATTTAGAACAAATCCAAGTTGATTTTATAAACTTGTTTCAAATTATACGCTTTTAAAAATGATTCTTTTTAATGAAATCGCTCATTATTATGGAATCTGATTTAAGTAATTCCAAAGTCAGGCCCGGTGAAGTTATGTCTAGATGAGATGGTATTTAAGTGGTGCCCCTGTTACCCTCCATCTATACTGGGAATGAATCCGGAAATGTTCTGTCTAGATGAGATGGTATTTAAGTGGTGCCCCTGTGACTCTCCATCTCTACTGGGAACCAAGTGATGAAGAAAGACTATGAATTGAATTTTTCAATTACGATCAATGAGTTTTAAAAGTTAACAAATAGGGATTCAGTAATCCTTTAAAAGAAGAGGTTAGGATAGTATAAACTGGACCTTATAATATGTACTTAAATATTTATCAGATTAATGTGTGATCGAAGACCAATACCATTAAATTTGACCTCGATTTTGGGTGAGTACTCTGACATTCCTTGTATGTTTTGATTATATGATATTATGCAAACTATATATATTTTGTGAACTGCTTTTATTCTCAAAATTCACGTGATACCGATGATTGATTCATTTGTGATATGTTTATATTTGTCCATATAAACATACCGATTAAAATGATTATTGAAACGGATATTGAATATTGAAAATATGATTCGGACTAAGGGACCTCTTTACTGACTGACCTTCCCAGCTGGGTTTTCGCTGGTGTGCCCTAAATAAGGCGTTGTGACGAACATGTTCGATTGACCCTCAACTACCGGGGTATAATACGGTAGAAGAATACGGTATTAGAGTGTACTTCTCCATCAAAATGATATGATTGAAAGAAAAAGATATCACATTTGATTTGTTGCATTCGTCTTATTCTGAGCTATCCAATTGTGATATATATAATTTCATTTCAAAATTATATCTATTTACTGCAAGTTCCTCTCCATATATGTATATGCCTTCTCTTTTGACTTGAATAGGTATCTATTTTCTGAAAACCCTGGAATGTTTGGAGATTGAAATTCATTCGGCTTTTAGTTGATGTTGTATAAATAACCATTTTTCAGGAAATGTTTAGGCTCATGGACGGAACGAAAATGGATTATATTGACGATTTAGCTTTTAGAGTTCTTTTTGTAAAATGTTTATTTAGAGCATGTCTGGCTCTCTTCTAATAAGGTTTAAATTTTCTCTTAAGTTGTAACTCGTTGTTACTTTTAATATATATGAAGTTTCCTTTAGAAAGCTCTGATGACGTAATTCCTTTACTTTCAGTATTTTACGATTCATAACCATGTGATAATACATCCGTTGCATTTATTTAAGGAAACAATTAAATCGGAATATTTGTTGCCTTGGTGGCATGTCAAGACACTCGTTCCCTAATACTATTTTGGGTCGGGGTCGTGACAATGATAATCATGAAATATCAAACACAATTCGCAACAAGATAGATACCAATTTTGAATTCAAAGCATACATGGACTAGATAGCAAGGCAAATACTGAAAAATAAAGAAATACTATATATATATATATATATAGACACACACACACACAAAAAAATGATACCAATATAAAAATGCACATATACATAGGTATAAACACCACATACGACACAAAATACATTAAGCTTTCCACATTGATCTGGCAAAAATGTGTCTAAATACATATGGTAAATGGAAGTGAAGGGGTGTGAACTAGAGACTAAATAAATATTGACCCAATCACCTAAACATGTTCATAGAGTTCTCATTTGGTTGCAAAAACTTTATCTAACTTAAATATAGCCTCACGTGAAAATATAGAGTGAACTCACGGAACAAACATACACAATGCACACAAGTCTAGAATTTTGATGATTATACAAACCAATAGAGTCATGACAAAAATAGCATAACTAGGATGCATTGTGATTGTGCAAACCCGTTGATATATCCAACCAAACTTCCTCATTAATATGCTTTCTCTTTTTCTTTTCTTTATGAACATACCTACTAAACAATGAAGGCCATGTAAAAAAAATTATGGCACATTTTTAGGGCAAATTTCAATGGTGTCTTTTCATGAAAAGTATTTTTCTTCTTTTGCAGCCCGATTCCATTGATAAACAACTAAACCGAATAAATATTTTTTCTATTTTTTAAAATCTAAAAAACTGTTATTACATGCACAAATCCTCCATAGTCATAGCAACATGTAGATGACTAAATTGATAGGAGAACATATCACATAGCTTAAATATATATGTGAAGTTAAATTTCAAATGAGCTCGTGCATATGTGAATCGAGGCATATAAAAAGATAATCAATTAAGCAAGTCAAAGTCAAACTAGTCCATGCAAGCATGATAAAGAACAATTTAAGGATTGAAAATCTTAACCAAAATTTCTATCCACATGGAAGAGAAAATGATAATGGATTCAAACACAAGTATATGCCACATAAAATGTGTAAAACTAAAATACACAAAAATAGAAAATCTTTTTGAGCTTTTCAAATTTTTAACGAAACACAAAAATTCAAATCAAAAGAAAAAAAAATCTTTTTCTATTTTTCAATGAGACCAAACAAAATAGATTAAAATACAAAAAAATACACATATCATAATTCTAGCACAATTTTTATATAATGAAGAAAAGACTACAAAATAACTAACAAACATACAACTAGTAAGAATATATCATGATGCACAAAATCTAGTCTAAGAAAACAAAACTTAACACATTCAACCTTTATATTTAACAAGGGAGGTATCACGTGTAAGAAAATGAGAATAAAAAATCCTATCTTATAAATTAGCCAAATCGGATCTCCTAACCCAAACTAGTGAAGCATGACGCTCTTGGGATTTGGGAATTTTGTTGACTCTACCATTGGATCTCCTAGGACACTTTTTGAGGTCGAATTTTTTTTTTCCTAAGATGACCTTTTGAACCACAATGTGAGCATGTAAAGACCCTATGAATGGTAATACCTAAGGATTGACCTTTGAAAGTGGTCCTTGTAGATTCTCTCAAACATACGATTTTGGCTTTATTAATTGAATCATTTTGAGTATCAAAGTCAATACTACAGAAGTCATTTTTAATTTGCACGGTTCCAAGTATTTTATCTAATATTTTGGACCTGCATTCCAAATGAAATTTGACTCGACTTGAGTCTCTCAACTTTTCTTCCAACTCTAAAATACGTGACTCAAGCAAACACTTACTCTCTTCAAACTCGAGAATCTCTTTCTTCATATACTCCATTAAATCTCTAAGGTTATCTCTCTCACCTTCTACATTATCAAGCTTCTCATAAAAAGCTCTCTCACGTGTCCTAAGGTCTTCCGTTAAAGCACTCTCATTATTAACCTTGTCACGTTCTCTCAAACTAGCTTCTAATTTCAAGTCAACAATTTTAATTTTAATTGATTCCTCATATATCTCTCGAAAGGCCACTTGAAGTTCACTTTCATCAACCTCTTCTTCTCTTTCACTCTCACTTTTAAAACCACTCTCTATACCATCAATTTTTTTGGATTCACCAACCTCGTCCTCAGAAGTTTCATATAAAGGAATATCTTCATGGGAATATTCATTATAATGCTCACATGACTTTCCATAAACGCGGTAAAGTTGCGCTCAATGGGGGAATTAGGTCCTTCTTCCTTTTCACTGTCACTAAAGGTGGCATTCTGTGTAATTGGTTGCTTGACCTCCCTCCTTAGTTTAGTGGGACACTGTCTTGACCTATGGCCATAATCCTCACAAACATAACATCTATTAGGCTCGTCCCTATTAAGATCTTCATTATACTTTGTAGAGAATTTCTTGGATTTGTTGTACTTAGACATGTCAAATTTTTTAAAATCCTTTTTAAGATTGTCTTTATTAAACTTAAGAAATTTTCTAAACTTCCTAGCAAACATAGCCATATCATCGGAGTCGATATCACTCTCATCATCCGAAAATTATTTTTCCTCCTTTAAAGCTTTCAAGGCAATTCCCTTATCTTTCTTCTTCTCATCCTTGGAGGTAAACATGTCAAGTTCATAGGTTTTAAGTCACCTACGAGCTCTTCAAGTTTCAAAGAGGATAAAGTGGGTAAAGAATTTAAAACAGTCACTTTTGGAATAAACCTATCTTGTAAGGACCTCAAAACTTTCTTTACTACACGGTTTTAGTGTATCTTTTCTCCCAAATTAAACGACGAATTAACAATGCCAGAAAGTTTAGCATATAATTCATCAAAAGTCTCAATTGCAAGCATTTTAATGGTTTCAAATTGAGTGGTGACATTTTGGAGTTTTGAAGCCTTAACGACACTTGTTCCCTCCTGGGTGAGTTGTAGTATATCCCAAGCCTCCATAGATGTTTTACGCGACAAAGTCAGATGGAACTTATCAGGTATAACCGCACTAAAGAGGGCATTCAAATCATGGGAATTAAAATTTTCTAATTTAAGTTCATTCTCACTCCATCTCTCTACGGGTTTAGGTACACACTCATTTTCAACTAGAAACGTAGCTGGAGACCACCCATTAACAACGAATTTCCAAATCTCTCATCTAAGGACTTAAGTGTCGATTTAAATTACGCTTTCCAATACATATAATTTGAACCATAAAAATAGGGAATTTTGAAAACAGTGAATCTTTCATTTTTAAACCAAATAAAATTAAGGATCTTAATGCAATAAATTAACTCTCCCTCTCTGATATCAATATAAGAATGTGATTTCTCTAAACAATATGCTCTGATACTACTTGTTGGAGCGAATTACCTGAAGTTTTAAACTCAAATTATGAGATGGCTAAAAGATTTACCCAATTTTAATTTTTCAAAAATTATTTTATTTTATTTCCTTTAAAGCACAGTCGAACACAAGAAAAATTAAATTAAACTTTAAGTGAAATTAAACTACATAAACATTTTAACTTTGGTTTAAACAAAATTCAATGCAATTCAAGTTAAACAATCTAAGCATGAATATTATCAAATTAAACTAACGCTGACTTGAATTAAATTAAACTAAAATTACCCATATATTTAAATACCCCAAAATTAAACATGATTTGTGATTTAAACCATTTTTTTAATCTTATTAACCTGCACATGCATCTAAGTGAGAATTTTGTAGGATAAAAAATAAATCAAAAACACACTACGCCGCGATTTATGAGTAAATCCCACAAGAAGAAAAACTTCGGATGACCCTACCCACAAGTCCACTAAGTATGGTATTTTTACAAAAGACACGACAAAAGACTTACTTCCTGGACTCGACTCCCTTCAAGCCTTGACTCTCCTTCATTCTTCAACCTCCGCCTAGTCAATAACTCTGGAGTCCATCGTAATCTTGGAATCCACCAATGGGGAACAGCTACCATCAACCCACACCCATTGCCTTTTACCGTGTACCCATGCCGCAGTAAAAACGATCTCCTTTTTTGGGTAGAGAAGGAACCTAAACTATCTCCTTGTAGTTATAGAAGAAACCTGGTGTCAAACAATCTCCAAGAAAGGATATATATATATATACTAGGGTATGCCCATGCCTGAAGGCACGACGAAAATTTTAAAATATGTAATCGTAAAATGACATATATTTCCAAAGTATAAAATTGCGAAGCTTCAAAAATTTCGCTCGCCAACAAAATATTGAATGTGTAAACAATTTAGTCAATATAGTCAAACTCTCCTTAAGGGTGTTCCCCTAAACATGTGCCTTCGTCTTTGATTCTACAAAAGGTTCACAACGTCCTAAATCTTAGGGGTGTTCAAATTTGTTCCCATGGTATTTTGTCCCCCATGTCAATGGGGAGAAAATAAATGTATTCCCGTGATAAATTAGTTTTCGTAATCTGTAATTCATCATTTCCAAAAACTCTGTTCAAACTCAATTTACCCTATTATCAATTTTACGAAAGGCATGTTTAGTAATAGTTATAAGACACGTGCAAAATTAAAACCTTTTTAATAATGTTATATATAATGCACATATATAGTGATATATTGACATCTTAAGTAAATATTTTTAAATCTAAAATTAGTTTCACTCACACTTTTAGATGAAAAATCTATTAATATATTTTATTCCATGATTGTTTATAATATTTTTTCAATATATATATTATGGTCAATCCACTTTCATATTTTCTATTATCTAAAGAAAATGTTGACAAATAAACTTTATTGAAAAAATGCAAATATAAAATAAAATTTCAAAATAAAAAAAACATAATAAGAGCCTACCTCTTTTAAGAGTTATATTTTGCAACAAATGTTTAAAAAAAATTAATAATAAAAACATAATATAATTGAATAAAAAATTTTAAAACGTATTTTCAAAATGAATAAAAATTTATAATTGATTAAACATAATATAATCAAAAACAAAAAAAAAACATATTTAGTTAGATAAAATAAATAAAAAAAAGTTTAAAACGTAATATAATTGCAGCAGCTACAAAACATATTCACAAAACAAAATTGCAGTAGCTACAAATCAAAACGTTTTCCACTAATAATGTGTAAGACCACTGTAAAGAAATCACAACACCTAAGAAAGCACACATACCCTAAGAAACTGTCAGCTGCCGAATTTAGATCCTGCATTCCATTTCAACCAAAGAAACATACAAATTTTCACAACAAATTCTAAAACAATAAGACACCAAATCAAGCACCCAATGTGGATATTTTTCAAACATTTGGCATGCATGTAAATATATTCACACTTTCAACACATTACTGTCTTCAATTTGTCAAATAAAAATTCTCTAATTTTTAACACCTAAACATCAAATATATCAGCAAAATTAAAAATCAAAAGGTGTAAATAACTACATCAGGATAGAGGAAAGTGCAGGGGAATCTCAAATTTTAATGGAGAAACAAAAGATCCATTTTTTAATGGAGTTCATGATGTGGTCACGAAGGAGGCAAGATTTGGCCTGATCCATTCCATTTCCTCCGTCCTGTACCTGAACAATAGAAACAGACAATAGCTATGGAACAACATAAACGGACTGAGAGAGAAAAAAAACTCGAACTGGCAAACCACTTCGTGAAACAGGGTTTGTTCATGATTTTAGTACCTGAGTTCGTGATAGAGGGCACAACCCACTTCGTGGACCTCACAACACACAACACAACTCCGACATTAACAGTCTCCACCCACAACACAGCTCTGACATTAACAATCTCCACAACAAACAGTAAAAATTAAAGATCCACTAACAAATCAACCATAAGAGAAACATAATAGAGAGATACAGATGTAGAATGAGAAATACCTTCGTTTCCCCAGTTAGAAGTCGAGAATCTTAAATCGATTCATATCTGCCAATTTCAATATGAACAAAAAAATTGATTCAAATATTAATACACATTGATTGAACCAACACATGACATATATAAAGCAGTAGAGCAAACTAAAAAAAAATCCAACACAGAATATCCATGGGAAAGAAGTTCGGAGAGAGAGAGAGAGAGAGAGAGAGAGATGCGTGTCTGGGGGGGACTGAATATTAGAGTTGGGTTTATGCGTGTATGGGGGATTGATCACACCTACTACTTCTCCTCCCACTCACAAATCGAGATAAATCCCCACACGCACCGTCTACCCAACAGTACCCACTCCCTTACACCTGCTACTACGCACGCATAAAACCGTAGCCCCCACCTTGAGGATGAAAATGGTTACGAAAGAAATCTTGGATTAAGTTCCCCCACCTTCACCTCTGCCTGGTAGTTTAAAAGAAAGGTAGCTACGTTCAAAGTGAGAGAGAGAAAGGATTTGAAATTAAAGAAAGGGTGGGTGGGTGGGTGAGAGCTGCGTTCAGAGAAAGGGTTAAAATTAAATTGTAGGGTGGGTGAGAGCTGCATTCGAATTAAATGATTATTGGTTCACATGGCTCGAGGTCTGATAAAGTAAGGAGTAAAGGAGCTGGAGGTCTGAGAAACTAAATAGGTGGGAGAAAGCGTGGATGTATAGTGTAGCAGACTAAAAAGTTTTAAAATATTCCTTTGAATGTTGTGCACCCTTTTTCGTCAAATCTATCCCAACCATCCATTCGTGCCTTGCATTCTACCTTATTTTTGAATTTTGAAAGAAAGGGAGACATAAGTTAGATTGAGTGAAAGAGAGAGGAAACTTAAATTTATAAGGGGTAAAATAGGAAACATATTGATAAGTCATCTTGTGATGTCATATTTGAAACTTATGACATACATAAGTTTTGTAACTTATTATATATATATATATATTAAGCTTGTATTTTAATTAAAACATGGGTCTAAACATGTGTTCTGGGTAGGGATTTGTTCTTGAAGTCATAACACATGAATATGACTTTCTGTAAACGGTTCTTTCTCTCAAAAGAACTAGGTAGGATTGAAAAAAGTCTTGTTAAAAGTTTTTTGTTCCCGCACTTCTTTAATCAGGAAAAAGTTAGTGGGACAAAGGAACAAAACTACTTAAAACTTTCAGAAAACTGTTCCCGCTGAAATGTCATTCGAACAACATTTTGAGTTCGTTCGAACAACAGTGTTCAAACAAGATTAAAGTCTCTAAGTTCGTTCGATGATGTTGTTCGTTCGATATTTCGTTCGAACGACTTTGTTCGAACAACCTTCTAATAAGAAAACAAATAAAAAATATTCACAATGTTGTTAGAAGTTTGTTCGAACGATCTGGGAATTTCATTCGAACGAGATTCCAGGTCCATTCAAATGACTTTCCAAAAAATGCTAAAATTACTTCGAGAGCCCAAAAACTTTTATTAAAAGTTCTAAAATGATTTTCTAAGAAAAATAAAAAGTCGTTGATGATAAAAGTTTTATAAAAAGAACACCCAAATAATTTTCCAAGCTCCTATATATATTAATGCATTCACACCTTTGGAGACCTTATAAAATGAGACAATGTTGATGACAAGAAACAAGGAACTTGAAACCGACAATAATATCTACACTTTTTCTTGGCCGCATCATCTTTAACTCTTCAAATGTCATAGGTTTCATAGGTACAAACCTCTATCCTATGACTCAAATAGTCTTGTCCGTAATTAATCCAATACTACAAATTGAATCGATTGGAAATTTTTCCTTACAAAAGTTGCAAGAAAAGCAAAAGAAATTAAAGGATAATAAAAGTGAGAGGATTTATGAATAAGTTCGGGGATTTTTGGTTATCATCTAGAACGAATTTAGACACTATAAAACTAGAGGCAAGTAATTATCTTGCTAATCTGTTATGTATGATTTTCAATTCATATTATAGTTGGGAACTTTTTAATTGAATAATTTTAGAATGGGATTTATATGACCACTGGGTTTTGACACATGATTCAAAATAATTTATGGGTGAATTATTAGAATGAAATTATGGAAATATGAATTCCTAGATAATTGGCTTAAATTATGGAAATTGAGGATTTAAATATTTGGAAATTTTAGGATATAGTGATATATTGCATCATATTTAGAGATTAGTTTAATTTCCATGTATTTAGCATATGTAGAGGATGATTATGTTTAAGATGAATCCAATTCATGTTAAAATTCATATAGGTTAATAATTTAGTGATGAAATTTCGAGTTGATGATCATAAAATTACTGAAATTCAAGGAAAACGAGGGAGTGGAGGGAGGGGATGGGGATTCATTATCTATAGAGGCCAACCGGTTTGTCCTTAAGTGAAAGTAGTTCGGCTGTCCTACCATAAACAATCTCGGTCATTTGTTGATTTAAGTTGAAGTTTTAATTCAAGATTTAATACGGGATGTTCGGGGGAATACTTTAAGGGTCTAGAAATTAGATGAATGGTTATTTAATCCTTTAGTTATCTTGTGATCTAGTTTGTTGTTCTATTTCGGGGTTGAAATTAGAAATGAATACTGGAGAATAAATTATACCCAAAATTGTAGTACTGAAAATATGATAAAAAATCAGGAAATAAGTATCAGAGCTAATGTATTGTAGGACATATCAAGAATTCATGTTTTATGAATCAATTAACAAATTAAGTGTATAATTATATAATTGAGAATGAGAATGCTATTCAAAAAATGATGTATTTATGCCACGAGTGGTAGGCATGATTAATCGAATATATTAAGAAAATATATACAACTGTAGAGACTATATATATATATATATGTGTGTGTGTTTGTGTGTGTGTGTGTATGTGTGTGTCAGTGTGCAAGATGTAATTATATGAATATATGGACTTACTCCTCTAGTGCTATAATCAAAATTTTCATGATGTGGGCGATCTTTGCTGGTGAAAAACAATAGGCTAAGTATGGACTGAAGGGTATAGCACCATCCATGTGCCCTTTGATGATTATGTTCAAAGTGATTTAATTTGGGTATGGTTATAAATCATTATCGAAGAACCTATGATCGCCTCCAATATAATTATGATTTTATTGATTTCAGTGTGAGATGTCGACCTGGTAGCCCATGATGATGTGTGTATGCCCTGGTGCATGATAGAATTTTAGAGACATGCATCCAATGAACTATTACTCGGAGGGATGGCGGATATACTTTACATATGTGTGCTTGTTGTGTTATAGAAAATATGTGTATATATATGTAGAACGTATATACGGGTTTGAGACAATAATTGTTAATTCTTATGTAATAGCTAGTGAAAGTTATTAGAAAATAAATTAATAGACTATATAATTAAAAATTATAATTATTAATTGTATGTGAAAAATAATTTTGTAAAATACATATGAATGGATTAGAGTATGGACTTAGAGATATTGGAAACTAGTTAGGCGGGTAGCTTAACTAGGGGTTAATATGCATATGTTATAGTTGAGGCGTGAGCATTACTGTAATACCCCGTACTTTTGGCTATATTTATTTTTGGGATTAATTAATTAAATGCGTATTAATTGGAAATTAATCCGGGTTATAAATACTAATGTGATGCGAGTTGGTATTTGATTATGTGCATATATTATTATATATGAACTTGGTATTATAAAATTTATCGTGGGATTTATATACGGCATTTTAGAAATTTTGTTGAGACGCGTGGGACCGCCGCGTCACGGTATATTATTTTGTTAATAAAAGTGAATTTAAAATCTATAATTCGTATGGTCATTTTGAGTGCGCCATCACGTCCGGAAGGGTCGAGATAGTCAGAAAACACTAGCCGGGGGTATAGTTCGGGTCCCGGGGTATTTTTAGGCCATACCGGTAACTTAAAGGGTATTTTAGTAATTTGGTATTTTTGGGTAATTAAAAGTGACGAAAATTGAGAGTTGTAATCTGATAAGGAATTGACCCAACCAACCCTTTATTAACCCCATTAGCTACGTAGGTTATCATTTAGTCTTCCAACTCTCCCAAAGAAAACCCTAGCCACCATAGCCATCTTTGGAAGAAGAAAGCTTAGAGAGGAAGGGAAAGAGGAGGAATTCTGCAGAAAATCTGCAGAAAGAGATTACAAATCCAACACCGGATTCAGAAACAATCAAGGCAAGTGATTTATTCCATTTAAATTTCAGAGAATGCTTCTTCCATGTTAGATTATTCATAAATTTTGTATGTTCTTGGAAGATAATGAAAAACCCATAAGATTGGAGTTATCAGTTTAAATTTTGGGATATAGGTTGCATGTAGAATGTTACTGGAAGATTATATTAAGAGAAATACTGACTTTTGTTATACCAAAAACGGATTTAAGATGAAGTTTATGAATGTTCTTGAGATAAATTGGAAAACTAGGTTTTTGATGAAGATTGATCCATATGTAGCCTTTAGTTGTTGAAAATATTGATTTATGGACGTTAGAAATGTTGTAGGATGATTATATGGCATTACTATATCGTTATATTAGAGAATCATGCTTTAAAAATAAGTTTTGGGATGTTTTCAAATCTGTAAAACGAAGCAGTCCGTAGCCATACCTGTTTGATCGATCGATATTCATCAGTCGATCGATCGACTCAATCGATCGATCGAAGGTCATGGTCGATCGATCGACCTTCCCAGAATAAATGAAGTTTTCCCTTAATTGAATTTTAGTGGTGTTAACCCTTGGAGAATATTTTTAGAGACTTTATGAACACCCTCACCTTAAAGAAGACCAGTAGGTGTGATTATTATAGTGGACTTTATTTAGAATGCAATTCGAGGAATTTTTCTAGATTATTGAAATTCGATAAGTGAGATAACGTTTGGGTTAATAGTGTAAAATTGTGTAATTTGATGAAATAAGGTTTAGAGCAGAAGTAAAGAGCTTAGGAATAAAGATGTTATATTTGGGAATAATCGGAACCTTATAATCTATTATAGATAAGTTTTAAGGATAAGGGACTACGGCGTGAGACGTGTCGGCAACTTAACTTTATATTAACGGGAGACTTGAGATATATATGTTTGGAATAATGGTATTATGATGTAGAGTATACCTTATTAAAATATGATATTACTAAGATGTGTGTTTACTTAGTATTGGTATATGGATTGTGTGTATGACATACCTACCATACTTGCTATCACGGGAGGTTTGCGTTCGCTTAGGACCCTCTAATCCTTGTGTGCCTACGGGGGGGATATAGACTGGTACCTTGATGAACATAGGTCATAGAAGGACTTATTGTGATATTAATAAGTCGGCATGATCATGGGAGCGTAGGTATGTGTGTGACCCATGTGATGGTGACTGTGTTCGCCTCCACTATTTGTGATTTGTGTTATCTGAACTATTCCTGAGAGATTCGGAATATGTGATCCTTATGTACGTGATGTACCGGGATGGATAGCAGAGTATGTGTGCACCATAGCTTCGATTGCGGGGTGCTTGTATTGTATATTTATGATGTGAATAATATACCTTAAATTAATGGAAATCCTCATGTTAATGTTGTAAAAATATTACGGTATTATTCGAGATATATAATGAGTTAGCTGATAGTTATATCAATGGCATATTTAGTAACTGAGTTTACGTTAAACCTCTATTTAATTACGAGCATTGTTATAATAAATGAACCGAGTAATATGAATAGAACCTTTGGCAGTCTAGCTAGTTATGTTGTCAGTTAGCTAGTAGTATGGGTCGTTATAGATGGGTACTTACGTTAGGAGTGCACAGTTAGACGAGAGGTGAGGATATCATGCGAGTGTACGTCCTAACATGTACTTTGCATTTAATGTTTTAAATGTTTTTAAAGCATTTGCAGGTTTTTAAAATGATTTCCACTTTCGGGCTCTGACCCATTTGCTTTCAAAAATATTTTCTTGTAAAACCATTTTAGATGCCCAGCCACAAGGACACCAAGCGTAGGATTCTCATTCAGAAGACGAGCTGTAGCTGTTTGTGGAAGCTACAGAGACTTGCTTTTAGACGCCTCTCTCATTTGGATTCCAGTCTCAGCATCTATCAGTTGTAGGGCATGTTGCCCAATTCTATTAGACATTTTTACATTTCAGTTTTCAGACTCTAGCATGTATTGCTCAGTATTCAGTTTTAGTTATTTATTTCAGTTTACTTATCGGTTGTGGGATTTGTATTGAGGAGTTTTTCCTCCAGAGTTTCTTTACATTTTGTGATGGTTATTCGTTTTACTTCAGTATGGTGAATGGTGTTATTTAGTTATTCATTACTCTTGTTGCATGTTAATCAGATTTAATAAAATTTGGCACTTACTTTTTAAATACTAGGTGGTTAGTAATAATAAAACGTTTTCGACAGTGATGCTATTAACTGAGCCAACTTGGCATTTTGAATTAATTTTATAAAGGAGTAGCTACCCGGTGTTTAATTAGTCGGGGTGTCACAGGTGGTATCAGAGCATCAGGTTCTAGTGTCCTTTAGGATCTGTACGGCTATTATGTTTCCGCTACGTTTTCTTTGATATAGAGCCCTATATTTTAGGACTGTTGTACTCTTTTTGTGTATGCTTCGTTCTTCAGCTATATTAAGTTTATAACCGTGAACTTATAAACTTTGTTCTTATTTCAAATGCCTCCACGACGTGCACGACGAGTTCCCAGGAATGCAACGCCCGAACCCCAGCCCGCTCCAGTTCAGGGTATGTAGAACGCCGCTGAGGTTGCTGCTATAGTAGCCCAAGCGGTAAACGCCGCGATTGCCGTGATTCAGCAGGCACCGCCTCAGGCGCCAGTTGCCGCGCCAGCACAGGTTAATGCATTCCCGTCTGCTTGGGAGCGTGTACGTGACGCTTTTCAGAAAGCGCATCCGCCAGAGTTTGCAGGTAGCTCAGACGTAGTAGTCTCGAGCCAATGGAGGAAGGACATACAGAGGCATTTGAGGATGCATGAGTGCACTGATGTTCAGAAACAGGTGCTAGCTACTTTCAAGCTAGTGGGATCTGCACTACAGTGGTGGGAGTCTATCACCACCACGGAGGAGAGGGATACCCTCACGATACAGGAGTTCTGGGTGCGGTTCGACCGCAAGTACTTTCCATCTGCAGTTCACACTGAGATGAGGAGGAAGCTGATGAGTTTGAAACAGGAGGGCAAGACAGTGGCCGAGTATGAGGTCGAGTTTACTAACCTGTTGAATATCGTTCCAGACGAGATTCCAACAGAGAAGAAGAAGATAGAGAAGTTCACTGATGGGTTGAATTGGAGGATCCGTCAGCATCTGCTAGGGAACCTATCGTTGGCCACGTATTCTGATGTGGTTAACGCTGCATTATTACACTGCCAGGACCACTGTTTTCATATGGCCGAGGGCAAGCGGTCGGGGGAGTCTAGCCATCAGGGCAGGACTGGAGGACATAGTGCCAGCGGGGCACAAACCGGTCAGGGGCAGAGACAGAATGAGCAGAGTGCCCAGCAGGGGGACAATAAGAGGTTCCAGTCAGGGAACTACAGGCAGGGACAGGGAGGTTTCCGCCAGGGCCATCAGGGTCCAAACGGCCATCAGGGCCAACAGGGACAGAATGGGCAGCAGTTTCATCAGGGCCAGCAGGGCCAAGGGAGGAATGGTAACGGCCACCAGGGCCGGGGACAGCAGGGGCAGAGGGGAGGGAACTTCCCAGGGAAGTGATTTACTTGTGTCAAGACTGGCCATAAGAAGCAGGATTGTCCTGATAGGGGCAGGGCCCCACAGCAGCAGCAGCAGGGTGCTCGCCAGGAGCCCCAGAGACCTATGTTTCCCGCCGCTCTTCCTGCACCGCCACAGATGGTAGCTTTGCCACCCATTCCAGCAGTCCCAACACAGCAGGGGAAGCTACAGTATGGACGTGTCTACAACGTTCACCAGGCTGCAGTTCCACAGGCACCGCCCGCGATCGAGGGTACGTTTCCTATCCATGGCACTATGGGTCGGGTGTTATTTGATACGGGTGCTACACATTGTTTCATAGCTACACATTTCGCGAAAGCTTTAGGATTGTTAGCGACGGCAGAGAGCACAGTGACGTGTGTCGACTCACCATTAGGGAGTGGGTCACTTATTTTCTTTATATGCCGGGGAGTGGGGGTAGAGGTTGGTGGTTTGGTATTACCTGCGGACATGTTAGTGTTAGACATGCATGTTCACGATGTGATCATCGGTATGGATTGGCTCGTAGCATATAGGGCCATGATTGATTGCTTCAGCGGGAGCATTATTTTTGCCATTCCGGGGCAAGAGATGTTTGTAGTGGCGATGCCTCGCCCAGAGGGAGGATCGACCGCTCATCTGTATTACATAGAGGAGGATACCTCTAAGGAGGTTGTTATTCCTTTAGATTCGATCCCGGTTGTCAGGGAGTATTCAGATGTGTTTCAGGAGATACCAGGCTTACCGCCCAGTCGAGAGATAGACTTCGTTATTGATTTTCTACCGGGTACGAGACCTATAGCACGTGCACCATACCGTATGGCTCCAGCTGAGATGCGAGAGTTACGGGATCAGATAGAGCAGCTGTTAGGGCAGGGCTTTATTCGCAGGAGTACCTCACCTTGGGGCGCTCCAGTTTTGTTTGTGAAGAAGAGGGATGGTTCACTGAGATTGTGTGTGGACTACCGAGAGTTGAATAAGGTCACGATACGGAATAAGTATTCGTTGCCTCGAATCGATGACTTATTCGACCAGTTGATAGGAGCTTCTTTCTTCTCGAAGATTGACTTGAGGTCAGGATACCATCAGTTGCGTATCAGGGAGGAGGATGTCTCGAAGACTGCGTTCTTGTCGAGATATGGTTCTTATGAGTTTCGGGTTATGCCTTTTGGCTTGACCAACGCTCCAGCAGTGTTTATGGACTTGATGAACAGGGTGTTCAGAGATTTCCTAGATCAGTTTGCCATTGTCTTCATTGATGACATTCTGGTTTACTCTCAGACAGAGGAGGAGCACGTCGAGCATTTGAGGCAGGTTTTGCAGACACTTCGTCAGAACGAGTTGTATGCAAAATACGAGAAGTGTGGGTTTTGGTTGAAGGAAGTTCAGTTCTTGGGTCACATTATTTCCGACCAGGGAATATCTGTCGATCCAGGAAAGGTATCAGCGGTGAGGGAGTGGGGACAGCCCACGACACCAACGGAAATTCATAGTTTCTTGGGTTTAACAGGATACTACAGGAGGTTTATTCGGGGTTTCTCGAAGATAGAAGGTCCCTTGACACATCTTACTCGTAAAGGTGTGCCTTATATCTGGAGTGATGCCTGTCAGTTGGCATTCGATGAATTGAAGGACAAATTGACCTCAGCACCTGTGTTAGCATTGCCGAGACCGGGAGTTGAGTATTTGGTTTACACCGATGCGTCTTTGCAAGGGCTTAGAGGTGTTTTGCAGTAGGAGAGACAGGCCATAGCTTATGCTTCCCGTAAGCTTAAGCCTCATGAGAAAAATTACCCCACACATGATTTGGAGTTGGCAGCAATGGTATTTGTCTTACGGATTTGGAGGCACTATCTTTTGGGGGAGAAGTTTCAGCTATTCACAGACCACAAGTCCCTACAGTATCTGTTCACGCAGAAAGAGTTGAACATGCGGCAGCGTAGGTGGCTTGAGTTTGTGAAGGACTACCAGTTCGACATCCAGTACCACCCGGGTATGGCTAACGTGGTAGCAGACGCGTTGAGCCACAGGCCAGCAGATGAGGTGGCAGAGGTGTGGAAGGCTAAGTGGAAGGAATTAGGACACCAGGATGCAGTGGCCCGATCTTTCATGTCTGTGATGACCGTTACACCGCAGATTGTCACGAAGGTAGTACGGGCACAGGCCGATGACTCGTTCTGTCAGGAGCAGATAGTTCGATTACTAGCAGAGGGAGCCGAGTCCTATACCGTTAGCTCAGACGGGGGATTGCGCTTCAATGGGAGATTGGTGGTTCCGGAAGGGGAAGAATTGCGGCACGATGTGATGACAGAGTCGCACGGCTCACGGTTCGCGGTACATCCCGGAGGGGACAAAATGTACCAGGACATGAGACGGCAGTATTGGTGGAGCGGTATGAAGAAAGATATCGCTGAGTTTGTCTCGAAATGCGCCACTTGTCAGCTTGTAAAAGTGGACCATCAGAGACCAGCAGGATTGCTACAGCCGTTGGAGGTTCCGGTGTGGATGTGGGAAAGCATATCCATGGATTTTGTCACGGGGTTGCCTACATCGCAGAGGGGTCACGACTCCATTTGGGTAATTATGGACAGGTTGTCCAAGGTCGCTCAATTCTTACCCGTAAGGACTGACTACACTACGGGACAGTATGCCCAGCTTTTTATTTCAGAGATTGTGAGACTTCACGGTGTGCCCCTGAATATCGTGTCTGACAGAGACAAGATATTTGTTTCGAGGTTTTGGGAGAGTTTCCAGGAGGCCATGGGCACGGAATTGCGGTTGAGTACGGCTTATCACCCGCAGACCGATGGGCAGACAGAGCGCACCAATCAGATGTTGGAAGACATGCTACGCATGTGCATTATTGACTTCGGGGGTGGATGGGAGCAGTACCTTCCACTGGTGGAGTTTGCTTACAACAACTCCTATCAGTTCACGATTGGCATGGCTCCGTTTGAGGCATTGTACGGCAGGCCTTGTCGTTCCCCAGCATGTTGGTTGGAGGTGGGGGACAACAAATTACTTGGGCCAGAAGTGATCCAGGATACTTCGGCAAGGATTGAGTTAGTTCGGAGTCGCATTCGGGTAGCTCAAGACAGGCAGAAGAGTTATGCTGATGCGAAGAGATTTTTCAGGGAGTTCCAAGTGGGGGACCAGGTTTTGCTCAGGGTATCTCTGATGAAGGGGATTATGCGATTTGGGAAGAAGGGGAAGTTGGCACCGAGGTATGTGGGGACGTTTCCTATTATTGAGCGGATCGGACCGGTTGCATATAGACTTGGACTACCGGAGCACTTGCATCGGATTCACGACGTGTTCCATATTTCCTCGCTGAGGAAATACCTTAGAGATGATTTGTCTCATTCTCACATTTCTGTGGAGGACATCGATCTCCAGGCGGATAGCTCCTACGAGGAGGGGCCAATTGCTATTTTGGACCGAAGTGAGAGGAAACTGCGGTCAAAGATAGTCCCGTTAGTGCGTGTTCAGTGGCGACATCACAATGTCGAGGAGTCCACATGGGAGCGCGAGGATGAGATGCGCGAACGTTATCCAGAGCTATTTTTAGCAGGTACTTTCTAGTTTCGAATTTCGGGACGAAATTCAGTTATTAGGGGGGAAGTATGTAATACCCCGTACTTTTGGCTATATTTATTTTTGGGATTAATTAATTAAATGCGTATTAATTGGAAATTAATCCGGGTTATAAATACTAATGTGATGCAAGTTGGTATTTGATTATGTGCATATATGATTATATATGAACTTGGTATTATAAAATTTGTCGTGGGATTTATATACGGCATTTTAGAAATTTTGTTGAGACGCGTGCGACTGCCGCGTCACGGTATATTATTTTGTTAATAAAAGTGAATTTAAAATCTATAATTCGTATGGTCGTTTTGAGTGCGCCAACACGTCCGGAAGGGTCGAGATAGTCAGAAAACACTAGCCGGGGGTATAGTTCGGGTCCCGGGGTATTTTTAGGCCATACCGGTAACTTAAAGGGTATTTTAGTAATTTGGTATTTTTGGGTAATTAAAAGTGACGAAAATTGAGAGTTGTAATCTGATAAGGAATTGACCCAACCAACCCTTTATTAACCCCATAAGCTACGTAGGTTATCATTTAGTCTTCCAACTCTCCCAAAGAAAACCCTAGCCACCATAGCCATCTTTGGAAGAAGAAAGCTTAGAGAGGAAGGGAAAGTGGAGGAATTCTGCAGAAAATCTGCAGAAAGAGATTACAAATCCAACACCAGATTCAGAAACAATCAAGGCAAGTGATTTATTCCATTTAAATTTCAGAGAATGCTTCTTCCATGTTAGATTATTCATAAATTTTGTATGTTCTTGGAAGATAATGAAAAACCCATAAGATTGGAGTTATCAGTTTAAATTTTGGGATATAGGTTGCATGTAGAATGTTACTGGAAGATTATATTAAGAGAGCTACTGACTTTTGTTATACCAAAAACGGATTTAAGATGAAGTTTATGAATGTTCTTGAGATAAATTGGAAAACTAGGTTTTTGATGAAGATTGATCCATATGTAGCCTTTAGTTGTTGAAAATATTGATTTATGGACGTTAGAAATGTTGTAGGATGAGTATATGGCATTACTATATCGTTATATTAGAGAATTATGCTTTAAAAATAAGTTTTGGGATGTTTTCAAATCTGTAAAAAGAAGCAGTCCGTAGCCATACCTGTTTGATCGATCGATCGATATTCATCAGTCGATCGATCGACTCAATCGATCGATCGAAGGTCATGGTCGATCGATCGACCTTCCCAGAATAAATGAAGTTTTCCCTTAATTGAATTTTAGTGGTGTTAACCCTTGGAGAATATGTTTAGAGACTTTATGAACACCCTCACCTTAAAGAAGACCAGTAGGTGTGATTATTATAGTGGACTTTATTTAGAATGCAATTCGAGGAATTTTTCTAGATTATTGAAATTTGATAAGTGAGATAACGTTTGGGTTAATAGTGTAAAATTGTGTAATTTGATGAAATAAGGTTTAGAGCAGAAGTAAAGACCTTAGGAATAAAGATGTTATATTTGGGAATAATCGTAACCTTATAATCTATTATAGATAGGTTTTAAGGATAAGGGACTACGGCGTGAGACGTGTCGGCAACTTAACTTTATATTAACGGGAGACTTGAGATATATATGTTTGGAATAATGGTATTATGATGTAGAGTATACCTTATTAAAATATGATATTACTAAGATGTGTGTTTACTTAATATTGGTATATGGATTGTGTGTATGACATACCTGCCATACTTGCTATCACGGGAGGTTTGCGTTCGCTTAGGACCCTCTAATCCTTGTGTGCCTACGGGGGGGATATAGAATGGTACCTTGATGAACATAGGTCATAGAAGGACTTATTGTGATATTAATAAGTCTGCATGATCATGGGAGCGTAGGTATGTGCGTGACCCATGTGATGGTGACTGTGTTCGCCTCCACTATTTGTGATTTGTGCTATCTGAACTATTCCTGAGAGATTCGGAATATGTGATCCTTATGTACGTGATGTACCGGGATGGATAGCAGAGTATGTGTGCACCATAGCTTCGATTGCGGGGTGCTTGTATCGTATATTTATGATGTGAATAATATACCTTAAATTAATGGAAATCCTCATGTTAATGTTGTAAAAATATTACGGTATTATTCGAGATATATAATGAGTTAGCTGATAGTTATATCAATGGCATATTTAGTAACTGAGTTTACGTTAAACCTCTATTTAATTACGAGCATTGTTATAATAAATGAACCGAGTAATATGAATAGAACCTTTGGCAGTCTAGCTAGTTATGTTGTCAGTTAGCTAGTAGTATGGGTCGTTATAGATGGGTACTTACGTTAGGAGTGCACAGTTAGACGAGAGGTGAGGATATCATGCGAGTGTACGTCCTAACATGTACTTTGCATTTAATGTTTTAAATGTTTTTAAAGCACTTGCAGGTTTTTAAAATGATTTCCACTTTCGGGCTCTGACCCATTTGCTTTCAAAAATATTTTCTTGTAAAACCATTTTAGGTGCCCAGCCACAAGGACACCAAGCATAGGATTCTCATTCAGAAGACGAGCTGTAGCTGTTTGTGGAAGCTACAGAGACTTGCTTTTAGACGCCTCTCTCATTTGGATTCCAGTCTCAGCATCTATCAGTTGTAGGGCATGTTGCCCAATTCTATTAGACATTTTTACATTTCAGTTTTCAGACTCTAGCATGTATTGCTCAGTATTCAGTTTTAGTTATTTATTTCAGTTTACTTATCGGTTGTGGGATTTGTATTGAGGAGTTTTTCCTCCAGAGTTTCTTTACATTTTGTGATGGTTATTCGTTTTACTTCAGTATGGTGAATGGTGTTATTTAGTTATTCATTACTCTTATTGCATGTTAATCAGATTTAATAAAATTTGGCACTTACTTTTTAAATACTAGGTGGTTAGTAATAATAAAACGTTTTCGACAGTGATGCTATTAACTGAGCCAACTTGGCATTTTGAATTAATTTTATAAAGGAGTAGCTACCCGGTGTTTAATTAGTCGGGGTGTCACAATTACCTCATGTGAGTGCGACATCCATTCAAATATGGAAGAAAACACTCATAAGTATTATGCATTTAAATTACATGAAAAATATTTTCAAAAGGTTTTGGGAACTGACCCGTATCAAACTTATTTTGAAAAACTTGTCGGTGTCCACCCACCGGGATGCCAAACATGAGCATCTTTCAAGGTCGGCGGAGCTGCGATAATTATGGAGTGTTGCAGGGATTTGATTTAGTCCTCTCTTATTTTTAGATACTCTAGACATGACTCTTTTCCTTACTATTTGGGCATGTTTCCCCTGATAGATATTTATTCATTCTGGTTATTTCACTTTATTAAGATTATGGTATGAATTTTATGTCGATGGCTTATTCGGTGGATTTCCATATAATAAATTTCAGTGTTCAGACTAGTCATGTGATTGTGGGTTGGTTTATTTAATTGAATGAGTTAGGGTTTTATTATATTGTAATGAATGGCTATATTTATTTATTGATTTATGGATTTTTAAGAAAGATAAAAATTGACACATGTTTAATAAAATAATTAGTGGTTAATGATTAATTTGATTTTAACAGTGATGCTAAGAATGAGGCATATGAGATTTTGGTGTTATTTTAGTATTGAGTCGGGCACCCCTTATTTTAATAAGAGGGGTGCCACAAATGGTATCAGAGTATCATTTTCTAGAGTATTTAGAATATGTGCATACTTATTATGATTCCAGTGTATCATTCATTGACATAAAGCCTTATTATTAGAATTATTGTACTCATTTACGCATTTACATACTTCTAGTTGATATAATTTGTATTAACTGTGGACTTATAAAAATTCGATCTGGTTTTAGATGCCACCTAGGAAATCATAATAGACTAGGGCCGCTGGATGGGCAAATGTTGGACATGCACAACAGGAGCCTTAAGTGTCCCCGGAGACTGTGACAGCCGCAGAGGTGGATAACATTATTGCTCATGTGGTGAATGCCATAATGACCACTATGGCTCAGTAGCACCAGCCAATGGCACCAGCCGTCCAGGACTACCTGGGGATGTTCGTGTGGGAACGGGTGAGATAAGCCTTTCATAAGGGCATCCGCTAGAGTTTAAGGGAATTTCAGATGTCATAGCTTCCAATCAGTAGAAGAAGGACATGCAGAGTCACCTTCACATGGTCGAGTCCAGAGACACCCAAAGGAAGATATTTGTGATGTTTAAGCTTTTGGGTGCAACACTACAGTGGTGGGAGTTAGTCGCCCTGGTGGAGGAGTGAGATACGATGCATATTATATAGTTCTGGGTGTGGTTCGATCGTAAATATATTCCTTCATCTATTTAGATTGAGATGCAAAGGAAATTTGAAGTTGAGGAGGAAGGCCATACAGTGGTTGATTATGAGGAAGAATTCACCCACTTTGTAAAATTTGTTCCAGAAGAGGTGAATATAGAGGAAAAGAAAATGCATAAGTTTTTGGATGGGCTGAATTGGATATTTAGACAACACTTGTTGGGAAAACCGTTATTATAGACGTACACTGATGTCATAAATGTTTCATTATTTCACTCTAAGGATCATTGCTTCCATCTAAAAAGGAGCAAGAGAGCGGGGGACTCTATCGAATTGGGAAAGTTGGAGGCACCTCATCAGCAGCATGAGCGAGTTTCCCAGTCGGGGAATTCTACTAAGAGATTCCATTTGAGGGGCTTCAGGCCTAATGATGGTGGATTTAGGTAGGGTCCCCACTAGCAGCAACACATTCCTCAAGGACAACATGGATGAGGGAATAATTGGGGAGACCAATAAGGCCAGCGACAGGGACAACAACGATTCAGTCAGCGATAGTGGAATTTGGACGGTATTGTTAGCAATATCGGGAGACAGGCCACATGAAGTGAGAGTGCCCGCAACTAGGTCAGGCACAACAGCAGAGTGCCCAGTAGGGGCAACAACCACAAAAGCACCAATTTTCCTATAACAACACGGAAAATACAGTACGGGTGTGTCTATAATGTCCGTAATGAGATGATATCATAGGCACCGCCAGTGCCACCAGCAGTTGAGGGTACATTTCCTATCCATGGGCATATTGGTCAGTTATGAATTCATACTAGAGCATCACATTTATTTATACCTTTAAGATTTACATGCACGACTGATTTAGTAGAGGCTGTCGATAATATTATTATTTGTGAAGATTTGCCTATGGGTAGTGGGGCACTTATTCAATCCATGTATAGAGGGGTAGGGATAGATGTCGGGAGAATGAGTTTAGCAAACAACATACTTGTGTTGGATATGACTAGGTATGATGTTATCATGGGTATGGACTGATTGGAAAAATGTTGGCGATGGTTGTTTTTTTGGTAGGACCAGTGTGTTCATTATTCCAAGGCAAGAGATGTTCTTTGTTGCTATATCTCTTCCTAGGGGAGGGCTGAGAACTAACCTATGTTATATTGAGGAGGAGGCCATGCAGGAGGTGGTTATATCACTAGACTCGGTCCCAATGGTTAGAGAGTTTACGGACATATTGACAAGAGTGCGCGTGCATTCAAATAGAGATATTATTTAAGTAAACTCAGTTTTTATCAATTAAGTCCTAAACATGCATCTAGGTGTGATATAATAAGACGATGAAATAAGCAAGAACATCCAAACACACACATGTGAGGAAAAATCCCCCAAAGGGGCAAAGACATTTATTTTCATTATAATATTGTAACATACAATTTCTCGGATTATAATGAAAATACAGTGACACAGAGTTACCCGCAGGTGTCGGATCCGTAGTCGACGACTGGAAGTTTCCCTTTCTAGGAGGGCAGCAATGAAAAAGAAGAACAGCCATCTCCATAAGTGTATGAATAGACACACGGATGTGTTCTTGGGTTGCATACGGATTCACAAAGGTTTGGAAAGTTGTGTGAATCAAAACTTGAGTCTTGGGACTCACAAAGATGAAGACTTCGAGTATTTAGGGCTCTGAAAATCGTCTATAAAAGTCTTGGAAAACAAATCCCCGAAGTGGGTTTATAAAGGAAAACTGGCCCTAAAAAATTTGAACACGATCTACACGATTTTATCTTAGGCGGACCAGTCCAATTCTGATCCGGACCGATCCGATAGTGGAGCGGTTCGTTTTCGAAAAGGTTCTCTTCAGTTCGAAATCGGTCCGGGGTCTACTGGATTGGAGCATAGTGGAACGGTCTATCTTAAGGTGAACCGGTCTGGAGGCAGACCGGTTCTTTTTCTAAACATGTAGGATCGGTTTGGGGCGGACCGACTCTTTTATAAAATAGGTGGACCGGTCCGGCTGCAGAAAACTTGATTCCATAAATGCTTTGATATTCGGGTTGGTTGATAAAGATGCGATCTGGAATTTCTTCAACGATGTAATGGCGTATATAAATAGAAAATGGACAAAAAATGTCCTTACAAATTTCCCCCTATGTCTATGCCGGTACATACATAAAAAATATTCAATTTATCAAATATAAAATTTCCTATACAAATCTACCCTTCCATGAACCCAAAACTGGAAAGGTACAAATGAATAAGACTTCATCGTTTCCTCTTCGAAGCTTCAGGAATCTCACCGCTTTTCTCATCAGGGTGTGCAATTAAGAGATCATCAAAGTAGTACTTACACACATGACATAAAGCAAATACCAAGTGACGTATCGAGTTTGAAATAAGATAAACATATATACCAGATTATGATGAAAGCATATTGTATCAAATCTCAAAACTCATAACTCCCCCATAAATTGATAATGATAATTCCTTCTCCCCCTTTTTATGATGTCCCCAAATAGACAAAGAGAAGAATAAATCAAACAAGTAAAGCTGGGGTCACAAGGTATAAACTACTATTTTTGAAAATTTTCAAATTTTTCAACAATAACAAACAAAAATCACACCAAGAATGAACACAAAACAACCAAGTCAATGATAGCGAAAATGTAGGGGTGTGATAAAATTCGATAGGAAAATCAATGCATACAAAACATGACATATGTGCACGATGAATATCGGATACTTATAACGAATGAACTCAAAATATTCCTTTGGTGTAAAAAGGTTGTAATATAAGACATTGACTCAATCAAATCAACAAATCAAAACTCAAAGTGATTCCCACACCAATAACGTCCAAAACTATTTCATGCTTTTTCAGGACTTTCATGGAAGTGAAAACCCATTTATGTTCTCCAACCAAACTCCCTCAGATGTATATTTTGAATAGAGGCGATCTAAATTCTCAAACTTTGGAGAATTAGTGGTGAAACCTAATGGCCCATATTTGGCATATATTTGCTTTTTATTGCCTTTAAATGTTTTCGGGCTCTTTTAACCTCTTTGGATCCCGGATAATAAAAGTCCTCCAATTTTTAGGTCCTTTTGAACGGTGGCTTAAAATCGCAAAGGCTGAAAGAACCTTTCGTAGCCCTTCCCCATTTTTAAATAAGCACACAGTCTCACCAAAACGGTTTTTACATGCATTCCAATTTGTCAAGTTTTATCGCATATAGTTAGTTGTATATACAGAATTGAGATGGAAACACTCAAGCCAATATGTGATAGACAAGTACAATAATCAAATATATCCGTGCATGTGGTCAATAAAGGATATAGCAGTCAAACGTGTAGAAAGATATCACGAATAAAATCTCAAGGACTCCAAACAATGTAAATCACATGGATGAAATGTTGTAGCGTCTCAAATCTCTATCAAACACTCACATGGATAAATGGAATGAAGTTGTGACTTGGCTATCTTAAATGCTCATCCATAAAAGGTGAAAATAAAATACAAAAATCTTTTTGAGATTTTCTAAAATGTTTATAAAACGAAAATCTTTTTGGATTTTTCATAAGAATAAATAGTTGTACAACAAAACAATAATACATATAAAAAAAACTAGCAATAGGAAGCATATGATATGAATATGAAAAATCATCCTATCCTAGTCAAAGACCAAACCCTCAGTCAACTGTGCAAATCCCCAAAGACTTCCTAAGACTCTCAAATCTAAGGGCATCTAAAGGTTTTGTGAAAATATTGGCTAACTGACTCTCGATGGGTACGAAACTCAGGGATACGACTTTCTCCTCAACTAACTGACGAATAAAGTGCTCACGTATCCTGATGTGCTTTGTGCGCGAATGATGGACTGGATTGCGGGATATGTGTATCGCGCTCGTGTTATCACATGAAATGGTCATGGTGTCCTATAAAATTCCATAATCCTCCATCATCTACTTCATCCACAAGAGTTGCGTGCAACAACTCCCGGCGGCGATGTACTCAGCCTCCGCAGTGGACAAAGAGATGGAGTTTTGCTTCTTGCTCAACCAGGAGACAAGAGCAAAACCAAAATAGAAACACCCACCAAAAGTGCTCCTACAACCATCTACATCCCCAGCCCAATCGACATCGGAATAGGAGGACAAACGATCATCGGTATCAAAGGAATACCAAATACCGTATGAGAGAGTCCCACTCACGTATTTAATAATACATTTTAGAGCAAGTAAATGTGACTCTTTCGGGGATTCCTGATATCGCGCACAGACTCCAACACTAAAGGCTATATCGGGACGGCTAACAGTCAAGTAGAGAAGACTACCTATCATACTCCGATACAAGGTTTGCTCTACGTCCTTGCCTGAAGTGTCCTTATTAAGATTGATAGAAGTACTAATAGGTGTACGTGCATGCTTAGCGGAGTCTAAACCAAATTTCTTCACTAGGTCTCTAGCATACTTAGATTGGGAGATAAACATCCCATCCTCTAGCTGAAGAACCTGGAGACTAAGGAAGAAAGTAAGCTCACCTACCATGCTCATCTCAATCTCACTTTTCAGCTCCTCCTCAAAGTGGTGAGCATGCTGGGAGCACGTGGATCCAAAGACTATGTCGTCCACATAGACCTGGGCAACCAAAATAGCACCGTCATCTCTCCTGACGAACAACGTCATATCTACTCCCCCTCTCTTGAAGCCATGGGCTAAGAGATAGGAAGTAAACCTTTCATAACAAGCACGGGGTGCTTGCTTCAAATCATACAAGGCTTTCCTCAGATAATAAACGTGCTCAGGGTGCTTAGGGTCTTCAAACCCTTTTGGTTGTTCCACATAAACCTCCTCCTTTAGAATGCCATTTAGAAAGGCATTCTTGCATCCATCCGATATAACTTGAAGTGCAGATGACATCCGATGGTGAGTAGTAAGAGGAAAGACTCAAGCCTCGCAACAGGAGCAAATGTCTCCCCAAAGTCTACACCTTCTATTTGTGTGTAGCCTTGAGCGACCAACCTAGCCTTGTTTTTGATATGGTACCATTCTCATCCATTTTATTCTTAAAAATCCATCTGGTACCTATCACATTAGTCTCACTAGGTCGGGGGAAAAGTTCCCAGACATTGTTCTTTTTAAACTGAAGCAAATCATCCTGCATAGCAGATATCTAGTGTTCATCTTTGAGTGCTTTTTTGTGATTCTTGGGCTCGACTTTGGATGTGTAGCAAACATGGCTAACAACGTTCTCGAGCTGAGCACGAGTCTTGACCCCTAGAGTGGGATCACCAACAATGGCAGAAGGGTCATGACTATTTCGAACCCAAGAATGTGTGTCCCCTAACACATGAATAGGGTCCACAGAGTGTGGGTGAGGTGCAAATAAATTAGTGCCTGAATCATCCTCATCCTCACACGGAAGGCTAGAATCAATAATTGCCGAAGGTTCGTCCTCTTGCACGGTGACGTTTATTGACTCCATAACCTTGGAGATCTTTAGGTTAAAAACCCGATACGCTCTACTATTCGATGAATACCCTAGAAGTATTCCTTCGTCACTTAGGGAGTCAAACTTTCCTAATTCCTCTCTATCCCGTAGGATGTAGCATTTACTCCCAAAGACACGAAAATATGCAAGGTTGGGTTTCTTGCCAGTCCATAATTCATAAGGCGTCTTAAGTGTGAGTGGACGTAGATAAACCCTATTCACCATGTGGCATGCAGTAGACACTGCCTCTGCCCAAAATCTCCTAGAAACCTTACGACCTAGAAGCATACATCTAGCCATTTCCTGGATCGTCCTATTCTTTCTCTCAATAATCTTGTTTTGCTGAGGAGTCTTCACAGTAGAAAACTCATGTTTGATCCCAATGCTATCACAGTAAAGATCTACCTTTGCTTCCTTAAATTCAGTACCGTTGTCACTACATATCCTATTAATAGTGACATTGTGTTGATTTTGCAGGATACGGCACTTGGTCGTTAAAAACTCCACAACATCGGATTTCTCCCTTAGAAAACCTACAATAGAGTATCTGGAGAAATCATCCACCATCATGATGATATACCTCTTACCACCCAAACTCTCAGTCCGAGTAGGACCCATAAGATCCATGTGAATAAGCTCAAGTACACAAGAGGTGGTAATGGAATTCATCTTCCTATGGGGGCTATGAATTTGTTTTCCCAACTGACAGGGTCAACAAATAGTCAAAGTTGGCTTTCCAGGTGATGGTAAGCCACGTATTAGGTCCTTTTTGGCTAAACAAGATAAGTCTCTAATGTTTACGTGACCTAGACGTTGGTGCCACAGATCCATACGAGTGATCGTGGCGCAGTTGTAGACAAGTGAGGATGTGGGCTCAGTCCCATAGAAATTATCCTTAGTCCTCACCCCTCGCACTAAAAGTTTACCGGCTTAATTATAGACATTACATGCGTCCGAGTCAAACTTTACGGTAAAGTCATCGTCGCACAGCTGGATAATGCTGAGAAGGTTTGATTTTAAACCTTTGACATACAAAACATTCTCTAGCTTAGGAAATCTTGGTAACTCTACAGTACCACGACCTATAATTCTAGACTTTCTCCCATCTCCAAAGGTGACTTTGCCATCCTGATAATCCTCAAGAGACTTAAAAAATGAGGCATCACTTGTCATATGTCTGGAGCACCCACTATCAAAATACCACTGTGAGGTACTATGTGCTTTGAGAGCGACATGACCAACAAAGGCCTTTTTATCTTTCTTAGGTACCCAAGTAGTGGTGACCTTCTGTTTACATTTATTGTTGTTGGTGTTAGCCGGAACGTGAGAAGCATTCACTGACGGTAAAGACATCCATCGGAATTCCTTCATCAAACTGTGTGATATGGCAGCTAAAAACTCAACTCGCTCTCTCAAACTGGTAAAATCATCAGTACGTTGTGGTGGAGGAATAGTACGTCGTGTCCGACCCATACTATAGCAAAACTCCTTGAGGTGGCCTTTTCTTTTGCAATATGTACAAAAGAACACAGTCAAAGGCGGACCTTGGTTTACTTTTCTTGGTCGAACTCTCTTTCGAGGTTTTTGATGATGTCCATAAGGAGTCGTAGTAAACTCAAGGATTGGTCCAGGTGCAATATGGGACGTGGAGGCACCATCAAAACCAATTCCCTGCCTATCACCAAAACCTAAAAGGGGGCCGAGGAGAATATTTCCCATCTTTCCAGATATGTCCTCGATTTGAACCTTGACTTCCCATGCTCTCTCAAGATCATGATTAAGATGGAAAAAAAGGGATTCAAGTTTCTTCCGAGTCTCCATGGAGGAATGGAGCTCACTCGTAAGATTAGCCAATTGTTTGGTCAAGTCCCCTCTTACTTTCTCAAAACAACCTTCTTTCTCTTTAAATAAACTCTCTTTCTCATCACAGGCAGATTCTCTCTCTCTTAAGGTAGTGCAGGTGAATGACTCTCTCTTTATCGCTTTTCTTAAGTCTTCCTCTAAAGAGGTGATCCTAAGAACTAATGCTTTGTTACGCTTTTTAGTTTTGAATGACTCAGAATAAAGCTCGGCGTAGGCGCGTTGGAGATCACTCTATCTCTCACTTGTGTCATCCTCCCCTTCACTCACATCGATCTTACTATCGAGGTGTCCCTATGAAGCAGCATCCTCATCGTCGTGAGTAGCACTAGAAGTATTCACATGAATAGCCATGAATGCGATGAAGTTACACTCATGCGGTGACTCATTTCCAAAATCCACCGACTCGACCTCACTGTCGTCACTAAGGGTAGCATTAAGGATAGCTTTTCCCTTTTCTCTGTTCAGCCTAGTAGCACACTCAAAAGCTTTATGACCCCTACCGTCGCACTCAAATCATCTCTCACTTTCCTTCTTAGGAGGGTCTTTAAAAAAAAATTCATTTTTCTTTTCAAACTTATTTTTCTCAAACTTCTTTTTATCTTTAAAATTATCATTTTTCTTGAATTTGAGAATTCTTTTGAAATTTTTAGCAAACGTGGCTAAATCATCTAGATCAAAATCACACTCAAACCTGACGTATCAATCTCTATTTTTCTAGATGACTCCCTCTTTCTTGACGACCCCTCACATTTTCTCTCCTAGGCATTAAATGCAATTCCCTTATCTTTAGGCTTGACAGATTTAGGGAACATATCAATCTCATTAGGTGTGGCAGACCGAGAAATAGCACTTAAACCCTTAGAATTAAAAGATGAACATCTAAACTCTTCTTCAGTCCAAAAGGAGACAAGTTTTAAATTGGTCACATTTTCAACAGTGATGGAGGGAGGTATCCACCCTATTTCAACCAAAATCCATACACGTTCATCAATGGCTTTTAATGCTGATCTCATGCGGGCTTTCCAATATGCATAGTTTGTCCAGTAAAAAACTGGCATTTTATTAAATAACTTCTCCATTATGAACACACTCGTTTTTGAAAATCAATTTTTCATAAAATTGATATCTTAGAATTTTTTTTGCGAAAAATTAGGAATACGTGATAGATTAGCATAACCTGCTCTGATACCAATTTGACAAGAGTGCGCGTGCATTCAAATAGAGATATTATTTAATTAAACTCAGTTTTTATCAATTAAGTCCTGAACATGCATCTAGGTGTGATTGAATAAGATGATGAAACAAGCAAGCACATTCAAACACACACATGTGAGGAAAAATCCCCCAAAGGGGCAAAACCATTTATTTTCATTATAATATTGTAACATATAATTTCTCGAATTACAATGAAAATGCAATGACACAGAGTTATCCGCAGGTGTTGGATCAGTAGTCGGTGGCTAGAAGTTTCCCTTTCCAAGAGGGCAGCAATGAAGAAGAAGAACGGTCTTCTCCACTAAGGTATGAACAGACATATGGATGTGTTCTTGGGTTGCATACGGATTCACAAAGGTTTGGAAAGTTGTGTGAATCAAAACTTGAGTCTTGGGACTCAAAAAGATGAAGACTTCGAGTATTTAGGACTCTGGAAATCTTCTATATAAGTCTTGGGAAACAAATCCCCGAAGTGGGTTTATAAAGGAAAACTGTCCCTAAAAAATCTGAACACGATCTGCACGATTTTATCTTAGGCGGACCAGTCCGCTTCTGATCCGGACCGGTCCGATAGTGGATCGGTTCGTTTTTGAAAAGGGTCTTTTCGGTTCGTAATCCGCCCGGCGTCTACTAGATTGGAGCATAGCGGTCCGATCTGTCTTGAGGCGGACCGATCTAAAGGCGCACTGGTTCTTTTTCCAAACATAGCGAATCGGTTTGGGGCGGACCGGTTCCTTTATAAAATAGGAAGACCGGTCCGGCTGCAGAAAACTTGATTCCATAAATGCTTTGATATTCGGATTGGTTGATGAAGATGCGATCTGTAATTTCTTCAACGATGTAAAGGCTTATGAAATATAAATAGAAAATGGATAAAAAATGTCCGTACACATATTTCAGGAGATAGGTCTGTCGTCGAGTCAGGAGATACAGTTTGTTATCAATTTAGAGCCTTAGACTAGGTCGATTGTGCCTGCACCGTATCATATGGCCCCATAATATATGAAATAGTTATGAAACCAGATCAAGTAACTTTTAGGGTTGGGATTTAATGGACGGTGTACATCGCCATACGGTGCTTCGATGTTGTTTATCAAGAAGAATGATGCTCCACTTTGATTATGCAATGATTACCGAGAGCTGGACAATGTCACAATTTGGAAAAAAATCCAATTTCCTCAAATAAATGACTTCTTTGACCAGTTGAGGGGGCAACATACTTTTGTAAGATTGATTTGAAATTAAGATATCACCAGTTGCACATTAGGGAGAAGGATATTCCTAAACAAAATTCCTAACACGGTATGGGTCATATGAGTTCCTGGTTATGCTGTTTGGGCTAACAAATTCCTTAACAGTATTAATTGATTGTATTCATAGATGATATCTTAGCGTACTCTCTATCTAAGGATAATATCGTAGAGCACTTGCATATGGTATTACAGACACTATGGGATCATTAATTATACACTAAGTTCTTAAAGTGTGGATTCTGGTTACGCGAAGTGGAGTTATTGGGTCATGTGGTGTCTAACAAAGGCATATCTATACGAAAAAAGAATCAATGGTCAGGGAGTGGGGACATACAACGACACTGACAGAGATTCATAGTTTCATAGTATTAGCAGGGTATTATCATCATTTTATAAAGGGCTTTTCGAAGATTGCGGTTCCATTGAGTAATTTGACCCACAAAGGGGAGACATTTGTATGGTATGATTATTATCAATTAGATTTCAATAAGAAAAAGGTCAAGTTGACTTTAGTAGCTGTGCTCGCACTACCTAAGGTAGGAGTGGAGTACCTCGTATTTACCGATGCATCCTTACAGGGACTTGGGGGTGTGCTACAATAGGAGTATCGAGCTATAGCTTATGTTTCTAGCAAGCTCAATCCACATGAGAGGATCAACCCCCACAGAGGATGTGGAGTTAGTAGTGGTAGTTTTCTCCTTACAAATTTGGAGGTACTACCTCATAGGGGAGAAATTTAGTATGTTCACGAATCATAAGTCACTACAATATCCATTCCCTCATAAGGATCTTAACATGAGATAGAGAGTATGGTAAGAATTCATGAATGACTATCAGTTTAATATTCAGTACCTCCAGGAGAAGGCTAACTGGTAGCAAACACATTGAGCCGATGGCCTACGGGGGAGTTAGCGACGGTCTAGAAAGCTAAGTGGCGTGAGCATCGGCACAGCTTGTATGGCCATATTAATTATTATGCCTGAGATTATTATGTGAGTTATCAAAGAACATGCATGGAATCAGTTTTGCAGAGATAGTTTATGTTAGTTGTTGGTATAGGTGGCGGAGTCTTACTCTATCAACTCTCAGGGAGGTTTACGCTTCAATGGGAGACTTATAATCTTGGGCGATGGGGAATTGAGAAATGCAGTTATGGCCGAGGTTCAGGGGTAGAAATTTGCAGTAGATTTAAATGGGGATAAGATGTACTAGGATATTCACAAACAGTATTGGTTGGAATGTATGAAATAGGATATAACTAAGTTTATCTCCAAATGGGATGCATGCTAGTTAGTGAAGATTAACCATCAATGGCCAACCGAGATATTATAGCCGTTAGTGATTTTGGTGTGGAAGTAGAATGCATATCGATGGACTTTATCATGATTATGCCGAAATCATAGAGGGGTCATCATTCCATACGGGTGATTTGGATCGATTGAACAAGGTGACCCATTTTTTACCAGTACGAACAGATTATACGATGGCACAGTACGCCCAACTTTTCATAGACGAGATAGTGAGGCTACACGGAGTACAGATTAATAATGTTCTTGATAGGGGTAAAATTTTGGTGTCGTCTTTTTTACTGAGTTTCTAAGAGGCATTGGGAACTGAGTTGCAGTTGAGTACAACCTATCACCCGCAGACTGACGGGATGACTGATAGGGTGGATCAATGTGTATACTTGACTTTAGAGGAGGTTGGGAGAAGTATCTTCCACTAATGGAATTTGCGTATAATAATTTTTAATAGTTTACCATTGGGATAGAGTCTTATAAGATTTCATATAGTTGACTTGTCATTTTCATGCTTGTTGGTTAGAGGTGGGGATAAAAGCTTCTTGGACCTGAGATGATCCAACATACTTCTGCTAAGATTGAGCTCATTCGTATCACATACATATTCCTCAAGATAAGCAGAAAATGTTATGCTAACGCAGATAGGAGACATGTCGACCTTCATGTGTGTGACTAGATGTTACTACATATATCTCCTTTGAAAGGAGTTAAGAGGTTAAGGAAGAAGGGGAGGCTCACACCATGGTATATGGGACCTTTTTTTTTACTATCGAGGGGGTAGGACCCGTGGCATATACGCTCACCTTACCATAGCATTTACAGTGAATTCATGATGTGTTTCATGCATTGTGGTTGAAGAAGTATCATAGGAGTGAGGTGGCTTATCGGAGCATCCCACTAGATTAGATTAATTTGTGGCCTAATATTTTGTATAAGTAAATATCGGTTGCTATATTGGATCATAGAGAATGTAAGTTGCGATCTGAAGTGGTGTAATTGGTTCGTGTTCAGTAGGAATATCACAACGTTGATGACTCAATGTGGGAGCAGGAGGATGATATGCAAGAGAAGTACCCTCATCTCTTTATTCCAGGAATGTTCGAATTTCAAGTACAAAATTCCTTTTCAAGTGGGGATGTATGTAACACCCCATAATTTTTGAATAGTTATAAATTGGCATTTAAATTACACGTGTGCACGTAATTTAAAAAAATTTCAGAATAATGTGAATATGAAATAAATATTAATTAGAGGGAAATGAATTAATATTTATTTGATTTAATATTTACTATTGAGTTAAAGAATATGAATTAATGTCAAGAGGTATTTACGTTGTAAGTGAGTAAAGGCGACGAGATTTGACGGTATCTCAACTAGGACAAGTTTGAGTAAGTCTGGTGGGTTGTGATAGTAAAATATTGATAAGTGATGCGGGTGTTAATTTCGAGTGTAGGTTTGATCCATATTGGGTCAAAATAGTCAAAGATAAGTACCCAAGGGTACTCTTTAGATCTCGAATGTTTTTGTACTAGTCGGGAAAAGTCTATGGACATTTTGGTCCTTTTAATGGGATGTGAAGAGACAAAAAGGGTTTTGTGTTATAAATTAAAAGGTTTATAGAAACAAACCATCATTTTACTAAATGTAAAAGGTTCTTTGATAAAAGCCAAAGTGTGAGAGATAAAGTGAAGAGAAAAGTGAGAAAATCTCAAAAGTATAAAGAAAATCTAAGGAAATTTAAGGATAATTCAAGTGGGGGGATTTGTGAAGAAGTTTGAGGATTTTTGTTAACATCTACAATGAAATTTTGACATTATAGAACTAGAGACAATTAAGTATCTTGCTAATCAATTATGTATGTTTTTCAATTCATATTATAGTTGGGAATTGAATAATTTTGGGATGGGATTTAAATGACAATTGGGTTTTGACATATGATTCATAATAATCTATGGGTGAATTATAAGAATGAAATTTTGGAAATATGAATTCCCATGTAGTTGGTTTCAATTATGGAAATTAAGGATTGAAATATTTAAAAAATTTAGGATATAATGACATACTACATGATATGTAGAGATTACTTTAATTTCCATGTATTTAATATATGAAAAGGAGGATAATGTTTAAGATGAATCCAATTCATGTTAAATTAATATTTGTTAATAATTCGGTGAAGAAATTTTGATTTGAAGATCATTTTGTTGAATTAAAATTACTGAAATTTAATGAAAATAAGGGGGTGGGACTTCGTTGTCTGTAGGGGCTAACCGGTTCTCCCTCAAGCCGAACTGGTTTAACTGCCTTGCCACAGACAATCACGATTATTTGTTGATTTATGTTGACGTTTTAATTCATTATTTAATTCGGGATATTCAGAGGAAAAATTTATGGGTCGTGAAATTAAAATAATAACTAATTTGACCATAAGTTATCTTGTGATTAAATTTATGGGTCTTGAAATTCAAAGAATAATTTACGTATCCACAACTCTTGTTTTATGAATCAATTAATTGATTAAGTGTTTAATTAATTCATTACGAATGAGAATCATATTCCTAAAATGATGTACTTTAGCCACGAGTGATAGGAACGATTAGTCAAAAATATGTAGAAAATATACACAAGTGTAGGGATATATATTCGTATTGGTGTGCAAGATATAATTATATCAATATATGTACATACCACTCTAATGTTATCATCAGAGGTTTCCAGATGTGGGTGATCTTTCTAAGAAAAAATCACAGACTAAGTAGGTCATAGTGCCACGCATGTGCCCCTTTGAAGTTTAAGTTCGAACTTAGTTAATTTGGGTATGGTTATGACTCACTGTCAAAGAACCTATAACTGCCTCCAACACATTTATGATTTTACTGAGTTGGGTGTGAGAATTCGACTCGGTAGCCCAAGATGATGTGTGTATGTCGTGGTGCATGATAGCACTTTAGAGACCCGCATCTAATTTTATTATTACTCAAAGGCACGACAGCTATATGAGACATATGTTTGATTGTTTTGTTATAGAAAATATGGGTATATATGTGTAAAAAATATATACATGTTTAAGACAGTAATTGTGAATTATTATGTAATAACTAATGGGAGTTAGTAGAAAATAAATTAATAGATTATAATTGAGAATTGTAATTATTAATTGTATGCGAAAACTAATTTGGTAAAATACGCATGAATTGGATAGCTTATGGACTTAGAGATATTGGAATATAGTTAGGAGGGCAGCATAACTAGGGAGTTAAAATGTATACGTTAAGTGCGCACTATAGTTGTGGGATAAGCATAAACTCATGTGAATGTGACACCAATTTAAATATGGAAGAAAATACTCACAATTATTCTGCATTTTAATTACTTGAAAAATATTTTAAAACATTTTGGACACTGCCCCGAATCAAAATTATTTTCAAAAACTTTTTGGTGTCCATATATTGGGATGCCAAGCATGAGCATCCTTCTAGGTCAATGGAGATGCGACACTTGTGGAGTGTTGCAGGGATTTGATTTAGTCATATGTTATTTTTAGATACTCTAGACATGACAATTTTTCTTACTATTTGGGCATTTTTCCCATGTCAATCTTTAATTCATTTTGGTTATTTCACTTTATTGAGATTATGGTATTAATTTTATACCAATTGTTTATTCGGTGGATTAGCATGTAATAAACTTCAGTGTTCAGACTAGTCATGTGATTGAGGATTGGTTTATTTATTTGAATGAGTTATGTTTTTCTTATATTGTGATGAATGTTTATATTTATTTATTGATTTATGAAGTTTTAAGAAAGATAAAAATTGACACATGTTTAATTAAATAATAGGTGGTTAGTAATTAATTGATTTATGACAATGGTGCTGAGAATTTGCCATATGAGATTCCAGTGTTATTTTAATATTGGACTGACCACCCGTTATTTTAATAAGAGGGGTGTCACACCTAGACCTAGGGCCCTTCCACTTTAGTGTTGGGAAAAAAAATTATTTGCTATCTCAAATATTTCCTCGGTGATCTCTGCCCTCCTACCTTATGACATGCAAACTTTTTCAAAGAACTAAGAGAGATTTTGTGCATCGAAATCTCCTACTTTGTAAGGATAATATCAAACTCGTAATCATCAGTCTGATATACATGATCTTTATCTCTAGTGGATGATTCACCGTAGTCAATGACCACATTAACCATTCCTACCAAAAAACTGTCCTAATTTAGTTTTAACTCCGCTTAATCTATGCCCCTTCTTGTTACTTCAACTTCATCTTTTCATATAAAGTAACCACCATAATTTCCCCACGTGCTGCACCGGGTTATTATTGACGCTGGATTGAGGAATCTACACAGTCCCATATAACATATGCTCGTTAATGATTCTTCAAAGAGTTAAGCATAATTCTGTTGGATGAGAAACTCTCTATTGAACTTGGCAATACTTTGGGTCATATTGAATGATACGTCATGAATATTGCATACTCTCTACTGTTATCTTCATGCATTCCAGCACTTTAGTGTTCCTATACGTAATATAGGTTGCCTGTTATCTTCATGCATTCTAGCACTTTAGTGTTCCTAACTACCTATATTTATGCTCACTGACTAGGCACCCTCTATTACATATGTTTATATGCTCTGTGAGGTATAATCGATCTTTTCTAGGTATGGTAATGCTTATAGTGTTGATTTGTTTCTTTTTGAGGAAGTTTTATCATTTCACTCAAATTAAGGGAATGTTAGTCATTTCATACATCATCTCGGACTCAGTGGAATTCTATGGAAGTGTTTGTTGAGTTAGCTTTGCGTGGCTGCAAATGGCGTGTCATTTCGATCCCGGGTGAAGAAGTTAGAGTCATTTTTGTTAAGGACCTATTATACCTTGTGAAGAACCAAGATCCCAAGAAAATAGATCACCATTCGACCGGCCCCTAGGCCTCAGTTGACCGGCCTTTCACCATTTGCCCACGAAGGAAGGAAGGGGGGATTTTTAACTACCCCGGATCTATCTACCCCTTCTGATTTTTGGTAATTATTTTATCTCATGTATTTTTCCTTTATTTCTTTTACAACTTAATATATAAGTTGGTTTATATTATAATAATATATATACATTTATATATCTTTTATTTTTGGATAGGTTTTAGGTTAGAGAGATAGGATTATTAGGTGGAGCTTCTCTTCCCAAGGTTTGCACCCATGGGGTATTGTAAGCACTATTCATCATCTTCTCCATTTATTTAAGTTATATTTGTCCATTTGTTACTTTGTAACTTATTTTGTTTCATTTATTGCTTTCATTTAAGTACATGTCATTTATCATTCTTTCTAGCTAGTTATTTTAGGTTGAGACTGATTGAACTCACATTGGGTTAATGGGCTTCTTTTCTTTGGTGATGGGTTTTATGAGTTTAAATGGGTTATGTTGTTCTTGATTTTATTCCTAATATATTTAACCATACATATCATGTATGTACCATATTTATGACCTTGCATGTGTACTATCGGGAATATTTTTTGATGCCAAAATCAGTTAAGCTTGTATGAAAATTTAGGGGATCATAGCTCTAGATTTAATTAATTGTGAAAATGTGATTTAATATTGATAGACTTGTGTTCCCATAAGACCATTTATACGTATTAATACGAAGTGAGGGATATTAGTGTTAATCCATCATTTTTATTCCTTTTGTTAATCGTAGTTCAAACATATGCCTAGACTTATCTTTGGTTTTATATATCATATTTTACTTTTTTATTCCAGAAATAATAATTCGATCAAAGTCTAGCAACATTCCCTCTGGATTCAATACTCGGACTGGATGATGTACTCTCTTATAGAGTGTAGTATTTGTGTACATTTTTGTATGGTGGCGGGAGCCAAACACAACGATAAGTGTAAGGACTCAAATTTCCAATTGAGTCTTAATGTAGTATTGGCTCAATTCAGGACAAAAAAATTTGAGTCATAGGATATTAATCAGGAGTATCCTCCAAGCCTATGATGTTTGAAGTTTAAGTTGAAGACGTAGCGGCCAATATTTCAAAGTAAAGATATCAAAGGGTCGGGTTTACATAGTGCCTAGTTTTCCGTCCACAATGGTTCATATTTCAAGTATCCAAAATGTATGAATGCACATTATATATATATATATATATATATATATATTTAGGAGACTTGAAATAATTTTTAATGGGTGTAATTTTATTTAAATTAAATTTTTATGAGCTTAAAATGAAAAATGCACATTTTGACTTTTCGTTTGAAATTGTCGTTCGAACGAGAATGTCGTTCTAACGAGTTTTGCCAACGAGTTTCCCTTTTGAACACTGACTTTTCATTAGAAAGGTCGTTCGAACAAAAAAGTATTTCATACGAGATTTCAGGCGGGAACCGTTTTTGGCAGTTTTTGACATTTTCCCACTATTTTGTCCCGCTACTTTTTGACAGTTTTTAACCACTTCGGGACCAGATTTTTTCCAAGACTTTTGAGCATCCTTAGAGAGTTTTTGAGAGAAATTCTTCCAACCAAAAGTCCATATTTTCATGTGTTAAATTTCAATTGAAAATTTTCTTTAAACACCTGTTTATACACCCGTAGTTTAGTTCGTTTAGTCCAAGCATCTTTATATACTTATATTGTGCTTGGAGAAGTTTGGCACCGGGTTCTACTCAACCCATCGAAGAGTTGTTTGGGTTCATTATCTACCCAAAAAGGAGATAAGTTTGCTACGAAGTTCTCATACTGTGAAAGGCATCGTATGTGGTATACGGGTTCCAAAAGATTCATTGTAAGAGTCCAAGGTTCCGGTCAAATTCGGGATTGTCAACTAACCAGAGGTTTGTACAAGAAGATGTGTCAAGGGCTTGAAGGAGTCAAGTTGATTAAGTCATTTGTCTTGTACTTATAAAAATTAAGTACTTATTGGACTTAAGCCTAGGGCCGCCCGAGGTTTTTCCCATTTGGATTTTCCTCGTAAATTGCGGCATAGTGGTTGTGAATCTATTTTTTCTTGCAAATCACCTAGAACGCATGCTTAGGATTAAAAGATAAAATATGGTTAATTCACTACTCTTATTTAATTTAGTGCAAAAATTAATTTGGGTGAAATTTGGATTAATTTAATTCAAGTCATTAATATAATTCGGTAAAATTTGGTTTGGCCTAATTTGTGAAAAATGAATTAATCTTGTTAGGAAAATATTTAGGACTTGGGTTGAATTAATTTGGTTTAAGTAAAAGAAATTATTAGTTTCTTAATTTAATTTTAATTTGAAATAAATTAAAAAAAATTATTTGTGCATGTTGTGTTGAACCATCTTATTCTGTATTTTTAGGCAATTCAATTGTAATTATTTTATAATTGGGGGCCTTCGTTTCCAGAAATAAGGTCAAGTAACACGGACGTGCGATTTTCCCCTTGTGTGAACATCTTCTCCTGGGGAATATGATGGTGAAATCTAGGAGGATAAACCAAACCTCCCATCACCATTGTGTAGTAACAACTCACTGCTGTGACATCCCGCTTAAAATAATAATGGGTGGCCTGCCCTATACTAAAATAATCAGGAATCTCAAGAGAATCATTATCAGCAATAACTTACGATTTTAAAATAAACACGGTTAACTACCCAAAACCAAAAAAAGAGGTGACCAAAAAATATTAAAATATTAATTTATATTACAAAAACAAACCATGCAACAACTAACCAACGACATAATATCTAAATAGGATAAGAGACACATACACTCAAATTAAATAAAAGAGACTAATACAAGAGTACAACAAAATCTCCAAAATGAATTACCCGAATATGTTGTGGGGTCACAGACAATACAATAATCTGGGAAGGAAAATATAAAAGTGTTACACTACACTACTTGGGTATAAACCCTATATACAAGTTGAATCCTAATCTAGATACACAAATATAGTAATTGACTATATCAAAATACCGCAACAGTCCGCTACTGCCACAACTCCAAAAATACACTGGATGGATAAAATCAATGGAGTACTTGCGGAGGAACACCTAAAAGAATACAATATATACAAGGCAAGAGAAAATAGAAACGGGTCAGAGCCCGAGGTGTGAAAACATTTGTATCAAGTGCATTAAAATGCATAACAATTATAAATGCATTATGACATGATTAAAGTGGAGTCGCAGTCTCCATAAAATTTAACTCACTTCTCAACTAAAGCGCTCATCTAGACGTATGCATATGGTCTCCAAATAATTGCCCAAATATATCTAGGGGCAAAGGAATCTAACTTACTCCCAAATTACACTCCTCTAAAATCCATCTAAATCATAACTCTCAACTTCTACTATTTCCAATCTCAAATATTCACCCACTTTCTAAACATATAAAAATATACATAAACATTCTCTTCTGCTAGAATTTCTCATATTCTAGTTATACACGTAAATATATATATATATATATATATATATATATATATATAAATATATATGAGTTATTAGCATCTAAGTGTTAAGGACTAAACTACTCCTAATTCTCAATACTGCACTGCGTTTTGTGCGTGGGACGTCTCACAAGCAAAATCCAAATAAGGACCCCCCGATACACTACTCCTTGGAAGTATTGATTATCAAGATTCATTATGCCCTCAATGCATCATGCATATAACCCAAATTCACTTATACAATAAATGAACTATTATTCTCAATTCTTAACAGTGCATAGCGTTTCGTGCGTGGGACGTCCCACAAGCGAAATCCAAACAAGGAACCCCCCGATACACTACTACTTGGCACTATCGATTGTCGAGATACGTATTAATATATAAATATGAGCACTAAGGACTAACTTCTCCTCACTCCCAACATTGCACTGCGTTTCATGCGTGGGATGTCTCGCAAGAGAAATCCAAACAAGGAACCCCCCGATACATTACTCCTTGGCAATGTTGGTCATTGAGGTCCAGTATGCCCTCGATACCCAAAGTACTATATATATACTCATATAGTTATCTACTCTTCATTTTCTCTATAATATATTCATCGCAGTTTGTCCGGATAAAATCTCTCGAAATGAGATTCAATCAATCTTTTTATATCTCTTTACTCTAGAGATAAATGCTATCACATAATTATATACAATTAATATACTATTCACACAAGTATAATAATAATAACCATCCCAGCGAGCTATAACTCGAGGATGCAGGTTCTCAATGCCATCATCTACCAGGGAATCACTCACATATCATCCTAGGTACCAACGGTCGGAATCTCACACCGCCTTAGCAAAAACCATATCACATCGTACGAGAAGCGGTCATAGTTCCTCCCTGAAAATGAGACGAAACATACCCACCACATCTCACCCCTAATAAAAATCACACAATAATAAATAGACGATATGACCTGGGGACTATACCCACCCTGATCCTCAAGCTAGGGACCCTACCCACATCGCACAACTTCCCATGATAGCATAGACGGGGTATGCTTCATATATATATATAACAATTTATTATATCATCCTATAATAAATAATTGTAGTAATTATCTTTAATTAATTAATCCGCCATTAATTAATCTATTGTCATGGCATCACTCAATCAAAATATTCGGAAACCCCCTTGGTCCATAATAGAATATCCCCAAATCTGAGGTTTTCAATTCACTCAATCTACGTAGATTTTTAAAATGCCGTTTTGGGTATTTTGGGGCCGTTTTGGAAAAAGTGTATTAAAGAAAGAAAGTTAGAAAACGCCATTTTTAGAGGGCTCAGCGGACATAACCACCACTAACAACTTTTGTGAAGCATTTTGCTCAGAATTATCCACTAAAATCCTTACGAATCAAAACCAGCCCCAATAACTTGATTCGTAACTTCCCCAAATCAAAACCCAATTTGTATTAACCCAATCCAAAAATCATTTGTATAACACCTACTATGATATGAATTGAATATCACCAATTTACATTGAAGCAATTTAATGGCTTTCCTTATAAATTCGTAGTGTCTGATTATCCTTTGGTGTAGAGATCGTTGTGTGATGAAGAACACCTTCCTTGTTCTTCCTGTTTGGCTCTCAAGAGTCATCCCTCTTTGTCCCTTATGTTCTCAAATTTCTCCCAAATGAGTTATAGCTGCCCACAACTCGAAAACTTAGGTTTTTATCTCCAAATCCTATTTTCAATCATATGGGCCTAATTAAAATTGCCCAAATACCCTCGAGTGGGATCGGTTATGCCCAAAATTATCTCGGGACCCATTTACCACCCCGGGTACACTTTTCTGACTATCTCGACCCATCCGGACTTAACCGGGCACTCAGAATTGACATTCGAATTAATTTATAAAAAGTCCCTATCTCACGCCTCACTTAGTCTATATTCGACTTTCGGCTGAGATAAATAAATGCAACATCACTTATACACGTTATGACATAAATACACTATTACTATTCACTTAGTAACTTAATTTCCGTAAATATTAACCATCTTCTCTCTGATTAATATTTAAATATATATTAACATAACTAATTCAATTAAATTACGACATATAAGTAATTTAAAATTTTCCCGAACTAATAAAATATTAAATACACAGAAATACGGGGTGTTACATACTCCCTCCCTTACCAAGAAATTTCGTCCCCGAAATTTGGTCATAACTTGGGCGAATGACTCTGGATACTGCTCTCACATATCCTACTCCCGCTCCCACATATACTCATAAATACTGTGATAACCCCACTCCACTAAACTCTAACTGGTAGTACTACCTTACACTTCACCTTGCGCTCACATAGCTACTAGTATCTCCTCATATGAGGTGTCTTATTGCAAGTCGTTCTCCTCGAGTGCCGAAAAATCCCTATCATTCCTCCTGTATCTCTCCAGCTATGCCACATGGGACACATCACATATCCACTAAAGATGTTCTGGAAAACCCAGTCGATAAGCCACCGGTCCCACCCTCGCAAATATAGGGAAAGGACCTACATACCTCTATGCTAGCTTCTCTTTCTTGCCGAACTTCACCACTCCTTTCATAGGAGACACCCGAACCAATACATGGTCACAAATCATTAACTCGATGGCCCCTGACAACGTAGTGCCCCAAAAGAAGAGCCTATACTCCACCGACACCCCTATCTGTATGTTAAGAAATTCCCCACCATACTTCCCTGAACTATACGAAAGGATACAACTTACTAAATTCCCACTGCTGGACCATAACCCATTTTGGGTCCTAGCAGCTTGTTATTTCGCCACCTCTTATCAACCAAAAGTGGATAATGAAATATTTCCCGTAAAGTCTCCCAAGGTGTCATGCATATACTAAACTGTTATGAGGCATCACACGTAACTCTACCTATGGTAATTACTACTCTTGAATTACCCAAAAATATGGAATGCATAATCCTCGCTTCCTATCTACCCATCAACTTATGGGTGACACATTCAACCCAATATGTAACTTTGTCCCTATCACCTCATGACACTTTTTACCAGAGGTGGGACTGAAAGGTCTCACCCAAATTCCCAATAATATTGAACAAAACCTTCTTCTATTTCACTCCTTCCAATTAATAGTAAATTTGGGCATACTAGTTGATAGTATAACCCATTCCGAGACAACAAATTATGTTCAGGTCAATCCATTCAACAACCCAATGGAAACCTTGACCCCTCCACAATTTTTACCAACCTGAGCGTTAATTCTAACTCTGGAACCATAAAATTTCAAAAAATTCTGGGTTGATACCCTCAAATCAACCTTTTCCCATTCATAAATGTTCTATACAAAGACAAATTCACTATGTCTCACTCAACACCAATTCATATGCTCAAAAACTATATTCCTTGTGCAGTTTTCGTCAGATAGGATTTTACACCTTGTCTATGCGTAAGACCACTCTAAGCATATAACTAAGTGATACTATTTTCTATTTTCCTATAAATATGACTTCTTTCTTGCCTTAAAATATTTTGTTACATGCACCTCCATCGTCTTTACACTCCTTACGGTGGAGATAGTTCACCTTGATACACATATAGTCGGATTGTTTCCTCTTTCAAACGGATTTCAGTTCACTGCACTTTCCCACTTATTTTCTGACTGCCCTATAGGCATACATTCAATATGTTCATTCACACATCCCTTTATTTAAGATGACTCTGAAATAACACTAACCAGGGCACCCATACACCCTAAATCCCATGCATATTTGCACAACATCACATACGTCACATACGTAATATTTTTCTTTCAAGGTTATTCCACATATCACATTATATTTTATGATTACATTAGATATTTCCCCAAATTGCAATTTAATCTTCTCGATGTTACCCCTGCCTTTAACTTGCGGTGCAAAAGTTTTCTTAGTGCTTCTTTCGTAGAACTACCCGGCTATACTGGCCTTTGAGCGTAATAGTTTTCACCTCAAAGTGTAACTCCACATGTTCAAAAATCACCCTTTAAATTGTGGTTCTAGCATCATATAATGCCTTTCCACTACTAATGTTTATTAAGGCTTATGCGCATAACATTTCATAACAAAGCCCCCCCCCCAAAAAAATTGTCCAATGCATTAAACACTAGCATTGTTGTTCATTAATTTTCGTAGACCCGGGCATATAACCGGGACACCCAAAACTCTGTCCCTGTAGTCAAAGGTCTAATTGTTGACTCCCTATCTCTAACGGAGTTATATAATGCCACGTTCACAATATCACTAAGTCCTTAGTGCTAAATCTCTTTGCTCCATGGACAATCCACCATGCCCCGATTCACATCAGTAAAAATCCCTATGCATTGGGATATAATATACTAGACAACCCTACCCTCTGAAGTTTATTTTATAAAATATTTTCGTGAGCCCAAAATTCTTTCGGGTGGAACCTCGCAAAGAATATACATCTTGCGCTGGAATAGCGAACGCGATAGTCTTGCTGTAACATCCCATTATCGCTTACCCGTCGCCAAGGTTCTAAAAGGCGCGAGGCGTGGTCGAGGCGTAGAGGTCAAGCCTCAAGCCTTAGGAGCCTAGGCGAAGCCTAGACGTAAAAAAACGTTTTTCCTTTTTTTATTATTTTAATTATTCCAAGGCTAGTAATATAATAAAATAGTTCACAACTTGAATTTTGAAAATATATTCATATGTTTGGTAGCCATTTTTCTCATATTCATGCTCCATAACCATTATTTTTCAACTAATCCTTTGTTTTTTTTTAAAAAAGTGTGCCTTAAGCCTTTTAACAAGAATAAGGCGTAGGCGATGCGTTTCTCTCAAGCCTCAAGCCTAGGCGAGCCTTTTAGAACAGAACCCGTCGCTAACCAATTTGTACCTAGTATAAAATCATGCTCGTATAGCACTTCTGAAAATGAGTTAACCTTATAAAAAGTACCCTCTCAGTGTTCACACCTGCTCCTCTACAGGTAAAACAAAAGAGATCCCCGTTACCCCGCGGTAAACATATACTTAATAGTAACACTACGATAAACCCACTAAACTCGTCTCCCTTGCGAATATAGTGTTAAGAAGAATACTGTGACCACTCGCTCACGAAGTTTTCCTTATCTATTCAAGGATAAAACTCGTACTTCCACTCGCCTATACACCAGTGGACCAAATGGTTCATGGACATAATATTTTCATCCAACCGAACCAAAACATCATAATTGTTGTCCCTACTAGGCATCCCATTCCTATCCCCTGATTCACTATGGACATACTCAATTGATGTGGTCCCACTTTCCACACATAAGACAGTTCTATGTGTCAATCCCCTGTCTCTGGCCCCAATGGCCATGTCGGGGTTATCCCACTCACGTATTTGGTAGTCTTGACCCAAATTGTTACCCTCGTTGTCCCTTTGGCTTTGCTAGCCCTATGGGACTCGTTGCTGGCCTCGATGACTCGGATTAAATCCACCACTGATCGGTTTGAATTTAACTGATATTAATCATATAGATGGGTTCCTTTACTGGGTATCCCCTTGTGGTGCCTCACTAGCACTGCTAAATACGACCTTGCCTTTTGTCAGATACTCCACCCTCCTTGGCTTCCTTCTCACAGAACTATTGATATTAAATCGAAAGCATACTACCTTGATGACTATATCCCCAGTCATCCTAGTAGGAGTTTTCCATCCACGCTTGTGTATTACCTAAGAGTCCATTATTAACTCATGGACCCCTTATTGACCTTTGCATCCACCTCGTTGGGTACGAAGTTTATTACATAATTCAAATTTACCTTATGTCCGGCCACTGTCCGTCCCTTTTGAAGTAAGTACTGAAATCTTCTTGGCCTACCGGTTCAAATGGATGATGCGAAGATTTTTGGTCAAACCGCACCCTAAATTTCTTCTTATTTATGGTATTTTCCCACGGTTGTGGTGACTGACTCCTGCCACTACAACACCACCCCACTAGGCCAAAAATTTCATTCAAAATTTAGTCCTGGGTGCCACCGCACACCACCCTACACAATTATCTTTGGGTTATTTCCTCCCATTAACTGATCTCACTACTATGCTACTCGAATCCTTATAGATAGCCCTTCTAAAAGGGTCCTTCCACACTTTCCCCACCCTTTTCTAACTACGCAGGGTGTGACTAAAATTGTACCATCGTTATCTACAATAGTTCTTTGGGAGACTATCGCTCCTGGGTAATTATTTTATCCCCACTAGCCTAAAAAATAATCAAGGTGATTCCTATAACACCCCGCTCGCCCGGGGAAAGCGAACGGCGCGCTACTGTTGACAAAACTAACTAAATCCACAAATAACAAGGTATAGAGCATCTAAATAAATCCCACAATACAAAAGAGAATCCACTAATCTCAAATCTCTTCAAATTAAATACAACCAAAAGTCTCTTGAAAAAATAGAACTATCTAACTCGAAAGAAAATAAATCGCCAATGCTCTATACATCAAAATAAATACAATCTCCTCATCTTGCATTCTCGAATATTCTTCCCAAAATAATGCTCGCTAAAATCACACCAATTATTCCAAAGCACCAAAATTCGTGCTAATCTGCCACTAAAAGAAAATATGGGGAAGTACACAATACGACAGGAAAGATGCTCAACAAATATTAGCGGTGAATAAAACGTAACAACACGAGTACGAATATTCAAATCAAATGAAAATCTCAAAAGAATTTTATCAGTATAATTTTTCAACAACACATTAATCCTATTCACCGGGCCTCACCATACCGCGCTATACTTTATCAAGTAGCCGGAACAGGAATCTTGGTGGGTGCCCAACCTCAGTGCCATATTAAAATCTCATGACAACATGCCCAATACAGTAATAGTAGCACATGAATCAATAAATAGATTCCAATAATAATTTTTAGATTCCAAATGAATTTAGCAATTAAAATATGAGTTCAATGATCACATGAAATCAAAGGTAATAAACTCGCAAGATTAAGGAGCATATTGTGTAAAACCCCATACCTCAAAATCATCACATAATTTCATCCTCAAAATCTGATCACACCATCACATTCCTCTCGTAAAAATAATCAAATCTCGTTCTATCCCAAACTCGAAAAAACACCAAATAAGTTTTCTAATCTAAGTTTGAAATCTTAAATAAGTTTGAGGGTATGGTTTGTAGATGAAAGGGAGTCATTTTGGAGAGGTCTTATGGTTAAAAAGTTTGAGAAAAATTTATTTGAAAATCCAAGCCACGAATTAGTTGTGATATATAAAGGATTAAGAGTTTGATTAGAAATTATAGAGAAGCTATGGACATTAAGGAGAGTGATAAGTGGATACTAGCTATGTATGAAGAAATTAACTCATTACATAAGAATAAGACCTGGGAATTGGTGGATAAACCTGAAGAACAAAAGTTGGTTAGTTGTAAGTGAATATTCAAGAGAAAGGAAGGAATTCCTGGTGTTGAAAAGGATCGGTATAAGGCTAGCCTAGTTGCAAGTGGTTCACCCAAAAGGAAGGAATAGATTTTACTGAAGTATTCTCTCCAGTGGTCAAATACATCTCTATACGAGTACTTGCTACGGTATCTCATCAAGGCCTTGAGTTAGAAAAATTGGATGTAAGAACAACATTTCTCTATGGTGAGTTGGAAGAACAAATTTAGATGAATCAACTAGAGGGTTTTATAGTCAAAGCAAGAGAAAGCAAGGTATGTTTACTAAATAAATCTCTTTATGGTCTGAAATAATCCCCTAGACAATGGTATAAGAGATTTGATGTGTTTATGATAAGTAGTGTCTTTGGGAGAAATGAGCATGAGAGTTGTGTCTATTATAAGCAATTAAGTTCTTCCTTGTTCATCTATTTATTGCTCTATGTTGATGAAATAAAAAAAAAGTCAAGGCACACTTAAACAGTAAATTTGAAATGAAGGACTTGGGTCATGTTAAGAGGATCTTTGGAATGGAAATTATGAGGAAGAAGGAAACTGGTTTGCCATTTTTATCTCAACAAGTCTGTGTAGAAAAGGTTTTAGACAGGTTTGATAAGCTACTGTCTAAATCTGTAAGTACACCTATAGCTCAATGTTTCAAATTGTCAAAGGAACAAGATCCTAAAATAGATGAAGACATGGTATATATATGTCTAGAGTGCCTTATCGAAATATTGTAGGGAGTATCATCTATACAATGGTCTGTACAAGATCGAATCTATATCATGCTGTCAGTGTTATTAGAAGGACATGTCTAACCATATTAAAGAACATTGGAAGGCTGTGAAGTGGGTATTGAGATATCTAAGAGGGTCTAAGGGGATTGGTTTTATGTATGGTAAAGATGAACAAGCAAAAGGAGTAGTGGGGTTTGTTGATTCATATTATGATGGTGATAAAGACATCAGGAAATCTCTTATAGGCTATGTGTTTTAATTATTTGGTAACACAGTTGGTTTGAAGAAAAATCTACAACCTGTGGTGGCCCTATCTACAATTGAAGATGAGTATATAACATTAACAGGGACTATAAAGGAAGTGGTTTGGTTAAACGGTCTGATAAATGAACTTAGAATCACATAATGCTCAATGAAGGTGTTTTATGACAGTCAATCTGCTATTCATTTGTCTAAAAACCAGATGTACCACAAGAGGACCAAGCATATTGATGTAAGACTTTACTTCATCAGAGAGATTATTGCTAGAGGGGAAATTAGTATGCTGAAGGTGTGTACTGAAAATAATCATGTAGATATGATTACGAAATCACCTCATCCTACTAAGTTTAGACATTGTGTGGACTTGATCCAAGTTAAAGGCATGCAACCCCAAGATTTTGGTTAGAGGAAGCAAGAGAAATAATTTCAGTTACAGGGATTTAGAACCAAGGTGGAGAATTATTGATTGTGGTTATAAGTCAAAGAATAATCACCATCTGATGTGGCATAACTAATTTGGTGCTAGTTATAGATCCTTATTGATGCCCTATTTGTAAAATTAAATAACTAAGTCAGTTAGTTTGTTAATAGGCAGTTAGAAGGCTTGGGCTACAAATAAAACCCCTGTACAAAACAATTGAGATGATATATGTCTCTTGTATAACTCTCACTCTTTGAAACTGAATAAGAAACTACTCTTGAGAGGCTTCCTGGTGGATGTAGGCTTGTTAAGCCAAACCACATTAACTTTTTGTGTTCTTTAATTTCTGTGTGTGTGCTTGCCATAATCTAATCATTCTAAGTCATTTTATTAATTGGTATATTGTCTTTTTATGGTTTAATACTCAATAATTTTTAATTAACAAATGAACTAACAAAAAAGTGTAATACCCCGTAATTTTATGGCTTTTAATTATGAGATTAATTAAATAAAATTGCTTTTAATTGTGGATTTAATTAAATTAATTTGGGATAATTAATTGGAAATCAATTCGGATCTAAATAATTAGCGAGACGAGAGTTAGTATTTAAATGTGATGATAATGTTTAATATTACTGAGTGATTATGGTAATATGTGATTATTGAAGTTATTAAAATTACCGTGAGTTAAAAATACGACAGTTTCGGTAATTAAGTTGGGACGCGCGTGTCAGTCGTGTCAGAACCAAATTTAATGGACTTAAAGTATTTTATTTTTTATATCATCGGTATGATCATTTTGAGTGTGCCAACGTGTTCGGAAGGGTCGAGATAGTCAGAAAACACTAGTCGGGGGTTTAGTTTGGGTCCCGGGGTATTTTTTGGCCTAACTGGTAACCCGGGAGGGTATTTTAGCCATTCCTATTTTTGGTGAATAGTGAACCACGAAAATTAAGAGATATTTATCAGCCAACACTTATGGTTATTAGGGCCACTATTTGTTAAGCACAAGAGAGAGTAACATGAGAAGAAAGAAAAAGGTTATAGGAGAATTCCAAGGGTTTTCAAGGCAAAATAACCACCACCGTCGCCGGATTTGTGACCGAAAAGAGAGGGAGAACAACCAATAATGTCATCAACGGATCATAACTTCTAATCATAGGCAAGTGATTTATCTTGTAAAGATTTAAAGCATACATTTTACAGGATAGTTTAGATTTGATGAATTATCGTAAATAAGTGAATTAATTGTGAAATTGGAGAATTAAACATTGAATATGGGTAGGATTCATGTAGATAAACTTCTGGGTACATACTAATTATGAAACCATGATCTATGCGTAGAGAATTATGAATTTATGTTGAGATTTATGAAGATCTTGAAGGAAATAGGAGAAATAGGGTTTTTATGAAAATTGGGTGTTTTGATCCAAGAAACTTGTGATCCATGATGTTTTAATGATTCTAATACGTTAAAGATTATGCTAATATGTTAATAGGATGATTAGTGAATTTTCTTGAGAGTTTAGGACGTTGTAATGAAGAACTTGAGGTGTAAAAAGGAAGAAACGTGTAACTGTTTAAGAAATATGTGTAAATACCTGCTTGATCGATCGATCGATCCAAGAACGTTGATCAATCGATCCTTTTTGTCAATCGATCGACCTTTCCTAATTTTTGGCAATTTTTATCTTAAGGTTTAATGAAAATACCAAGGCCGATGATAATTCTTAGGATGATTAATTTGATATGGTAGGACTTAGTTAAGGTCAGTATGGAATTGAATGCTATTGCTTATGAGGGTTACCGAGTGAGGTACTGTTAGAAATCGTTTGAATTGAAACTATAATGGGAATGAATGGTGATGTAAGGATACGAACAGTAATGGAGGGACTTTAAGTTACTGAAATAACATTAGAAATTAATAGGAGACCTAGTAACCTTTTGGGATAGGTTTAACTACTCAAATTGACACGATGAGAGTTATCAAGCTAAATATATATTACGTATGATGTTTGGAATAAACTTGCTACGTACAAGACTTACTAGATGGAATGTGTGAATACCTATATTGAAATATGATTACGTACGATGTGTGAATGCCTAGTGTATGGATTTCTTATGTGTATGACATACCTACCATACTTGCTATAACGGGAGGCTGGTTTTCGAAAAAGGGCCATCTTATCCGTGTGTGCCTTCAGGGGGGATTTAGATTGGTACCCTAAGGACATAGGACTGTGAATGACTTCTTTGTGAGTTAATAAGTCAGTTGGGTATGTGAACTATGTTCGCCTCCAATATGTGTGATTTTGTTTATTCAGACAGTTCCTGAGTGATTCGGAACATGTGATCCTTACGTACGTGATGTACATGGATTTGATATCAGAGTATGTGTGCACCGCAGCTTAGCCTAGGGGTGCCTTATATGTATATATGTACTGAGAATGATTTATATATATACTTGTGACTGGTTCACTGTTGCTTAGTAGTTGTGAAGAACTAAGATATTTGAATGGGCTAAAAATGTGAGAACTTAATTTACACTTGAGATAAGTAATTTAATGAAAGTGTAAATGGGTTATGACTATAACTTGTTTGGGTGTTACGGGTAGATACTCTATGTTAGAATGCGAAAGCAGGAGTGGTACATACTAGTTAGTTAGTGGCATAACTAGGATGGGTTAAGGGAATACGTTAGGCGTGCACAATAGTTAAGAGGTGAGAAACTCAGGTGAGAGTACGCAACTAACATGTTTATAATATGTTTTGTTCAATTGTAATTTAAACACTTGATAAAGTTTTAAACTTTTTTTACCTCGGGCCCTGACCCGTTTTCCTCCAAATCTACTTTTTTTTTTTTGTAAAAACATTTTAGATGCCGAGCCATAGGGACGCCAAGCATACGAGTTCCATTATGATGACGTGATGTAGCTACTGTGGAAGTTATAGGATCTTGGTATTAAATGCCTCCACATTTATTCTTGATTACTCCAGGGCCATTCATTTGTGTTAGGACATGGTGCCCAATTCTTATCTAAATATTGTAGATGAAGACTTTCATTATTTCGGATGTTGGATTATTCAAACCCTTGTATTGGGATTTTATTTACTGTGGTAATATTATTATTGGAGTGTTTACTCAGACTTAGTTTATTTTATTGCGTTGGTTATTTACATGAAATTGTTTGTACAATTAAAGGTTGTTGATTTAATTACATGGTTATTGTTAATTTAATTGATAATAATATGGCATCTCTCTTTTTAAATATTAGGTGGCCAGAAAAAAATTAAATGTTTTCGACTGTGATGCTACAACTGAACCAACTTGACATTCTGTATTAATTTCATAAAAGAGCAGCTACCCGACATTTAATTATCATGGGTGTCACAATTTCGATCACGATCACTATTTCCATAATACCCTATGACTTCTGTTGAGCCTCTCCTCCTACAATTCTCCTATGGCCCTTGTTGGTCGTCCTAAAGAATATTCGATATACAAATCCCAACCAAACTCGTGTATGAATCACCTCAAAATACTTGATAGCAGTAGAACGTAACTCGCATACGTAGAGGAATACAACAATTCTATCATAAGGCTCTACATTAAATAATGCTAAGATGAAACGTGAAACGCTGCAAAGATCCTAAAGGCACTAGAACCTAATGCTATGATACCATCTATGACACCCCTCTCAATGAAATAGGGGGTTATGAGTCCTATATTAAATTAAAACAAGAATCTCATCTGGTTCATTCTTAGCATCACTATCGAAAACTTTTTAAAACTTACTAACCACCTTGTATTCAAAAGCTGATGTCAAAATTTTAATCTTTTTATTTAACAACAATAACCATAAAAATAACAATACGAACCATTCACACAAACCTTGAATCTAAAGAAACGCTGAATAAATCAATAAATGGCCGACCGAATAAACCATCGGCAAAAAACCAACATCCACTAATATAATCCAACAAAGAATAGTAACTAGTAAAAAGTCCGACTAAAATGAAAATAGCTGGGGAAACATGCTCGAAAGAAATACCAAGTTGCATCCTACACTAGGAATGAAATGACTGAAGTGTCTATGTCCAAATCCTTCAACATCCACACCAGTTGCAGCTACACATCCCTAGAACAGATCTTCAAGTTTGGAATCCCTGTGGCTGGATACCTAAATGGTTTTGAAAATATTTTGCAAGTATGGGTCAGAGCCTAAAGTCCTTTATAAAATATTTTGCAAGTGAAATAAAATTCAATAATTAAAGTGTATGAATTTTCTTCATATTTAAGTTAGTGTTGTACTTCCTTGGGACCTCTAAAGTGCACACCTAATGCTTTATTCCTAATCCTCCTAATTACACCAGCCCGTCAATCTAGCCTTGCCATGAAACTCCTTGAACTCTACTCTATCCTGAGTAATTTGTATATTTACTTCGTAAGTTGTTTATCACATTAACTTAATTAATCATTTCTTAAAAGTCATATAACATTCACTAGTTATATAAGTAATACAAATTATCTTCATCCATTTAATTACCCGTATATAATTATGTACTCAATTATATACGTAGAACTATATTCCATAATTATTCATATGTTGAATTTAAATAAAACCACTCTTAAAAGCCATATAACATTCACTAGTTATATAACTAATTTAAATTCTCTTCATGTATTTATTTACCCATATATAATTATCTACTCCATTATATACATAAAACTATATTCCACAATCACACATATGTTGAATATAATTAAAACCATCCTTTCGAGTAATACCTCATCGGATGCATTCTCTAAAGTGCTATCTTCCCAGGTCTACTCAGTCCCACCTGGATTTCTTAGACAACTACCCACCTTCGAATCAGAACAGAAATATAAACGTATTGGAGGCGGTCATATTCCCCTGAGTGTGAAGACAATCATCTCAATGCCTACCTCTATTGAACGCTATAACTTGGGGATATACTCTCCCTACTCCTCAAGCTAGAGAATTCACCCACATCATGCAACCACCTTTAATAGCACTCGAGCATATAATTCTAAATAAATACCTAGCCACTGGTAATTATTAGCACACAATATATATATATATATATATATATATATATATATATATATATATATAATATCACACTACCGTATATATATATATATATATGTAAATAAAATTTAATCCCGGCTTTACCGTGTACAAAATCCGTAACACTAGCCAACATATTTCCGAGTCTATGGTCCGACTCTAATTTAATTAATTTACCCATTATTTAAGTTAATTTACCCATTATTTACCCATTTTGGATGGTCGATATAGTTAAAAAACACTACCTGGGTATTTTATTTGGACTCTGGAATATTTTAGGCCAAATCAGCACCCCGTAGGGGTAGTTTTCTAATTTGGGTTTTTGGAGAATTAAAATGGAAAAAAATAAGTAATTAAATAGAAAAGGTAAGTGGGTGAGAGGTTACCTATCAGTTTCTAAACCTAAGTCAGAGAGAGGGAAAACCTAAGAGGGAGAAGAAGAACTACATAGATGTTCTTAGGGAAAGACTTAAGCATTCACATAAATAGTTACACCAACACATAGGTCGGAAAGCGAGGAACGCACCAATACCAACATCATCAACGGATTAGACCTTTGAATTTGAGGAAAGTGTTTATTACTTTCTTTCATTTAGCAATAATCATATTCAAGTTAGTGTAGGTAAATTTGATAATGAATTTCATTGAAATTGGGTGAAAATTTGGAGAAGTAATTTGTGATTATGGATAGATGGTTCAGTAGTTAATTACTTCATGTATGCATGAGAATTTAATACGAAATTTGAGTACAAATTGATGAATAAATCGGAGTTAATTAAGTTCTTAAATGGATAATTGGAAAACTAGGGTTCTTATGATATAAAATAGGGATTGGTTTTTACCATGTAATTTATAACGATTGAATGATCTTATGATGTTAAAAATTGTGTAAACATGTTGGGTTATCAATCAAAATAGTTGCATTAAAGATTGGGTATGAACTGTGGCATTTTGGGTGCAAAAATGGTAAAAACGTAACTGCTGAAGAACAGGTCGTACATAATAGAACAGCTTCCTTTTTTTGATAGGATCGGTTTCTTTTTTCTAACAGGATAGATTCTATTTTTTATAGGATTGGTTCCTTTTTCTATAGGATCGGTTCCTTTTTCTGATCGGATAAATTTTTTTTTATAGTATCTGTTCATTTTATTTTGGTAGGATCGGTTCATTTTCTAGAGGATCGGTTCGGTTCATTTTTCTGTAGACTTTCAGTGCTGCTGCAGAACCTTGGAGAAACCTTTAGAATCTTAAATTGCGAGATTTGAGGAGAAAAATACCCTGGACTGGTAGAGTATTGGGACCGTATCTACTATCTTCATATATAAATGTAGTGGTACCATTCGAGTGAGGACAAATACTCTACGTAGATTATTTGGGATAAAGAAAATATATTATACGTAGTAATGAGAGAATAATCCATATGGAAAATGTATGATTAGGTTGGGTAGATACCTAATGGATTTTAATAGGTTGTGTGGATACCTATTACATACTTAATATTATGTGTATGACACATATAGCTGCTTGCTATCGCGGGAGGTTGTGTAGAGACAGTCTTATCCTGGATGACCTTTGGGGGGGCGGATATTTGACTTATATCTCAGGACATAGGACTCTGAAGACTTATTTGTGAGTTGATAAGTCAACTGACTATGGGAGCGTAGGTATGTGCGTGACCCATAGGTATGTGAACTATGTTCGCCTCCACTATTTCTGATTTGTGTATATGGTTCGTGGGAGACTTCCGAGCCGATAGTCCTTATTGGAGTAGAGATGTATCGGGACATGATAGCAGAGTATGCGATGCACTACAGGTTTTGCCTTAGGGTGCTGTATTAGTATATGTATATTATAGTGATGGACACATATGTATACTTATGTTATTCCAACTGTGAGATAATTTGTAGGTTATTAAGATAGTACAATATTAAATAATTTAAACTATAAATACTTAACTTAGTGTGATAACACTCAACCGAATTAATAAATATTGTTATGAACAATGTGGGAATTTGGAAATTTCGGGTTTCTACCACGAGGTATGACTAGAAGTATAATTCCTTACCTAGTTAGAAGGGTTACGAATGGCTGGGTTAAAATAGATGTACGTTAGGTGTGAACAATAGACGAGAGGTGAGGATCTCATGTGAGAGTTTGAACTAACATGCATTTGATACTTGCTTTATTGCAAATTTTAAATACTTGCTAAAACAAATATTTGTATACATCGGGCTCTGACCCGTTTCTTGCATCTCTTTTCTCTCTTGATATGTATATGTATTATATCAAGTGCTCAGCCATAGGGACACCGGACTTAGAGACTTGGATTGCTTGGCGTGCTGCAGCTATTGTGGAAGCTGTAGGTATTTGCATTAGACACCTCTATCATTTCACTCAGTCTTTCTAGACTTTTCATTTAGGGCATGTCTCGCCCACTCCTTAGACATTTTTATCAGAGATTGTATTCAGTTACTTTCCAGTCATTTCAATTGGATTTATTTTACTATGGTGCTTGGTTTAGAGTTTTGAACTTGAAATATTTATTCCAATCTTAGTAATTTCAGTAGGTATTCAGATTCAGTATTTATTTTATTCAGTTGTGTGGTGGATGGGTTATATTTAAATTGTTGGACTTATTAAATAAATTATTTTGGTTTCAATTTAAAAAGAAAAAAATTATATTTTGACACCAACTTAGTTAATTATTAGGTGGTTAATAAGGTTGTTATGTTTTCAATAGTGATGCTAAGAGTGAACCAACTAAACATTCTGTTTTAAATTTTATAATAGACTGATCACCTGGTATTGAATTGGGCAGGGTGTCACATTATGCTTACCACACTATTCAAATCACAAGAACATAAACGAAAATAGTCTACATAAATAATGACATCATTTTCAATATTTACATTTTATATAAGCCTCCACTTTTTATTTACAAACTAAATTTAAAAATTGAGATAAATGCACATAGTAACACTTTGGAACAAATTCTCAGGTAACGAACTTCCCATTAACTCAAATCGTGAAAAATAATTTTCATGTTGCACCTAAAAATGAGAGGACAAACACAAATAACCCAATAAAGAACAATCTTTCTGAATCTTGAATCACTTTTCTAATGAAAAATCCCATTTACGTCTGCACAAATTCTTTTCCTTTTTTCTTAAGGTAATTGCTTGAAAACATAATATAGCTCTAGAAATTAGTAAAAAAGAAGCACTATTGACAATCTATGAGATTAAATTTGGGAAAATCAACAAAGAATAGTGCCAGATAAATTCAGTATTAATACCCTTGTAGTGTCATGATGTATGAAAGATTCCAACATTTATTTAAAATTAGCTTATTATTTAAAATAAAAATCACCTGAAGAAAGTAATTGAGATCCTTTACACATTGTTCATACTGCTTATGGACAAAAATCCCAACTATTGCATATGTTGCGTTGTCTACATTAGATTGATCATATAAATCAGATATTAAAGATTGGATAGAAGTAATTCAATACAAAACAACATTGTCTTAATTAATAAGATGAACAGAAGGTGCATAGTAGTACAAGGATATAACATTACTAATAGAATTAAATGTGGTAATTAAGAAGTTACAAATGTCCTCAGATGGTGTCATCTACTTTAAAAGATAATAGGACTTTCTACTAATAAAAAATCAAACACGACATATAATAGATCTCTTTGAAAAAAAGTTTCAATAAAAGTTCCGCATTTACATTGATCTTATTTTAGAAACAAATTTATACACATACATCTTATTTAAAATAATCCCTTAAATAAAATTAGCAAAGACTTTTTATTTTTAGGACAATATCTACCATGACTTTGAAGATAGAATGTATTTTCATACGCAAACATATGTGAGAATTTAGATAGAATTCATAACTTGAATACCTGTAATAGAATTAATAGCTCGAATACTTGTAAAAGACTTGGTTCTACTTTCGATAAGAAAAGTAACTTGGATGGGTACTCTGGCTGTAAATTCAAATAAAAAACTTTAGAAGATATGACATTACATTAATAAGAAAAAATACAACAAGATGTTTTTATATTAAAACAGTGTTCAAAGCCAGGTACATCCATAATATTTATTTATTGACTTGTGTCTCAAAATCACCTATACGAGGCAAAAGGGTTAAATAAGGATAGAGAAGGAAACAAACCTATGATAGTTTAACTAGAGTAATGTAAAAAGTAAGTAATGTTTGAGAAGGAAAATATTTGACATATATACTTCATTTAATTCACTATGGTATGTAAACAAACACAAACACTTTGGTCATTAACAAGAATCCCTTCATCAATTATATAATTTTCCAAGAAATAAATTCTAAACTCTACTCAGATTTTAATGTGGAAAGATCCATTTCCTCATGTTATATCTAATATGGAGAATTTTCCATTATGGTTATGGCACTAAATGAGCCATTCATCGCTTGTTGTTGTAGCGAATTTAGTTCATCTTTCAATGCTCCAGCATCTTCCCCAGCCTATTGATAAAAAGTCAATGAGCATAGACAGATTTACAATTTTAAAAATGTTGACCCCGAAAGTAATTTCATACTCAATATTGCTCTTCTTATTCCTTAAAACATTTCTTAATTGGACGAATTTGGGCTGAGAGATCATCATATACTAAAAGATCAGAGTATGTTAAAGAACAGAGAAACATATATGTATAATTACACTAGAATTGTAAGAAAATATGTTATGATGGTGCCTACTTTTCCAATAACAATTACATCCTTTTCCATAACAACATCCCTATCACCTTTTCTCAATGATGGTATCATGCTCTATATAGAAAATTTATAATAAAGATATAGGTTGATTCAATGTAGTTAGAAACTTCATAAGATTACCGAAAAACCATTTTCTTCATATGACATATACATTACACTTCACTATCCAATGGAAAATTATATATAGTTTCTAACATTTGTAATTTTTAGTATCAAATGTACTTAAAATAAAATCCAGGGCATCCCAAAATTGGTAATTATATGAACTAAATAACTAAATGTTCATTCTATAAACTATCATTTACATTTCGAATGTTTTTTTCCAACAAAAATTATGTCAAAATATAGTTTTAATGATCGTGTATATATATAATAAGGAGTAGAATTTTTTCACTATTCCATTAGTTGATAAGCTAATTAGAGGCTAAGATTAAGCCAACAATGCAATGATCCAATGGTTGAGATTAAATACTCCTCTTACCTTTTTACCCCTTAAATAATTGGTTTCCCCCTCTTTTAACACACTATACTTTATTTCCACCCTTCTTCAAAATTCAAAAACAAGGGTAGAATAGTCAATACATGCCTGTACACTATTAGACAGCCTCTTACTCACCCTGTCTCTTCCAGACACTTCATTTCCCCTTCACCCAAAGCATCTCTCTCTACACGACGAATTCTCTCTACATTAAACACCAGGTATTAGTTTCAATTTTATTACTTTTAATTTTGAATGTTAATGCTTGTTTAGAATTTTAGGGGTTTGGCTAGTACTGTTAGAATTTTTGGGTTTTGGTTAGAACGGTTAGAAATTTCTAGGTTTTCGTTAGAACTTTAAGAAATTTCTATTTTGTGAGTTCTTTTTATCACCAATCCCCATACAGTTTTTTGCAAATCATGTTTTATTTTTACAGATCTAGCCGCAAATTAGATTACCTCACCTAGATCCATTGTATTTCTATTTCAATTTCATGATTTTCTAATTTCCACTTCTGTGGTGGTTTGTTGTGGTATAATCACCGGATCTACCTCCATTTTCAATAAATGGAGAGTTCTTTAGTTATTTTCCAATCATTTGCTATATCTTTTCTATGTTAAACTGCCTCAATTTTGGATTCGATTTTCAAGTCCTCCATATTTGTGCTTGATTTTTGTGTAGTGCCTCTAGAAAACATACTTGTAATATCTCATTCTGACCATTTCATTTCCATGACAGGTTTTGTTTCATGGTAGGTGTTCGACAAAATGCTCGAATGATTGTACATTGATGCTCAAATGTGTAACAAATTGTAAGACATGTTTCACAAATTTTGAATTAACTTTGTTATTTTACACAATTTGGCATGTTTGAAATTCGGAAAAACTAACATAGAAAGATGTTGAAAATTCGAGTTTAATACTTTTGTTTTCAGATTAGAAAGTTATTCAAAACATGAGCTCTTGCAGTTATGCCATAGATAAGTTGTTCTTGAAATTAACTAACTTTTTTATACTTCCATTTTGTAGTAATTCTACTCAAGTTTTCATCCTATAGATTCAATGGTAAATGTTCAATATCTCTATTTTTCTCCATATTTAACGTAGGTTTTGTTTGCTAAAGTGAAACAAACTGTTGCTGACACTATAGATTTGTTCTCTCTCTATTTAGCTTTCTTTTTGGTTTTGTGGAGAGAGTCCGTTATTTTTGGCGTTGATTGGTTAGGAAAGAACCTGTTTTCATTTTGCAAATTCCATTTTAGGCATTTAGTGGGGCTTTTTTTTGCTGCAATATTCATTTACACTCACATTGTCATTTGAATATGTAATTGTAAAACCCCGTATGTTTAGGGCTTTTAAAATTGGGGACTTATTAAATTTATTGGATATATTAATTTAATATTAATTCGGCATTTTATTTTAAATATTTACTAGCACGACGAGAGTTAGTAATTATTGGGAATTTGTTGAATTTTAATGGATGAATAACGTAATATATGAGATTAATTTTATTAATATTGTCACGAGTGAATAAAATTGCAATTATGGAAATAAAAGTCGGGACGTGCCTGTGTCGTGTCAGGACTAAACTATTATTATAAAAGTGAATAAATTATAAGTCGTCTGTATGGTCATTTTTGAGTGCGCCAAGGTGTCCAGAAGGGTTGAGATAGTTCGAAAGTGTACTCAGGGGTTTAGTTTGGGTCTCGAGGCATTTTTAGGCCTACTTGGCATCCCGAGAGGGTATTATAGACATTTTGTATTTTTGGGTAATTAAACCCACGATTTTTCTTAGTATATATTAACCCTTTGGAGTTGTATCTTAGATTTAACAAACATAAAACCTAAGACCAACCATTAGAGAAGAAGATGAAAAGATTAGAGAAGAAGGTGAAGAGTTTCCAAGCAATCCAAGGCCAAGAACTCACCCGATTGCATCACCACCACCACCAAAATGTAGATTGCATGACGAGGAACACAACCATATAATTTTCATCAACAAATTAGATCCTTGAATCCCATGCAAGTATCTATCTTGTTGAGTTCCAAGTTAATATACCTTCCATGTTTGTCTAGGAATGAAAATTGTATGTTTTAATTGAAGAATTATATGTTTTGGAAGAGAATTTATATGTGTTGTAGGGAGAATACATACAATCTGAAATCGTGATCATATATATAGGACTACCCACGAATTTATTATGATATTTGGGAAGAAAATCTAGATTAAAATAGAGGTTTGTGATTATTCATGCAAAATTTGATTTTATAAATAGAGACAAATCCGTTATGCGAGATAATTGAGTAAAATATGTTCTAAGAATGGATGATAATAATTATGGGTCATGGGTGAACCTAATTTGGAAAATGTGAATATCTATATATATGACTGTGTGACTGTGCATATATTATGTATCTGTGTAAAAATCATACTCGAGTTACTTGCTATCATGGAGGTTTTCGCCCCGGGAAGGTCTTATCTCGATTGGATCTTTATGGGGGATATTGAGTCGCACCCTAGAACATAGGATTCCTTGGTACAAGCTATCTGAGAATAATAGTCAGATGGTCCTAAGAGACGTGAGGGGTATGTGCTGACCACTTAGTGACTTGGAAGTATGTTTCACCTCCATTTGTATATGTATTGTGTTAATACAGTTCGAGAGTGATTCCGAACTAGTATTTCCTTTAGTATGAGTGAAACAGGGACTTGATAACAGAGTATGGCAGCACCATAGATTTATGTGGGGTGCTGATAGTATATATATATATATGGAAACTTTCTACTGTGTGTATAAATAGTTAAGAAATGAAAAAATGCTTCAGCTTTATAACAAGTGTTCGTGAATTTTGTAACGGTACTAAGTGGTTTCAAGCAACGTAAGAATATGGAAGATAATGATTTTCTAAAACTAAATATTATGGCCTTAGTCCTTCTTGGGATAGAACTTTATGGAAAAATAAGTTTGATAGACTTATGTGATTGGTAGTACGGTAGGTGTGCACTCTACATGAGAGGTGAGAATTCTCAAGAAAGTGTCGCGCACTAACATGATGGTTATATTAGCCAGTAAGCATTTTAAATACTTGCTAAACTATTTTTAAAACTATTTTACACTCGGGATCTAACCCGTTTTCTGTCATTTCTCTCTCTTGTATATATATGTATGTATTACAGGTGCCCAGCCACAGGGGAGTCATGCATAGGTTCTTTCGATTGGACGTGCTGCAACTTATGTGGGAGTTGCAGGCTTTTGATTTAGACGACCTCATCATTGACTTTAGGGCACGTGTCGCCCTATTTCCTATTCTGCTTGGATTTGTCATAGATTTATGTTCATTTATATTTCCAGTATTCAGTACTCCTTGGGAGTTAACTATTGTCAGGACGATTTTATTTATAGTTCTTAAACTTGGTTTGGTTTATCTAGATGGTTTAATTCTTGTGTGTTATTTTCCATCCTTAGTATGTATGTTATTCTTAACTGTTGGGTATTAAGAATGTTTTCATATTGGTATTTAATAAAGGAAAAAAATGAGACTTAACATTGTTTTGACACTTAGATTAATTATTTAGGGTGTTTAAATTGGAAATATTATTTTGCGACGGTGATGCTGAGAATTAACCAACCGTTCACCTTAATTTTAATTTAATAAAGGACGGATCACCCGGTATATAATTAGGTGAGGTGTTACAGTAATCTGAATAGACATCTACATGCAATAATTTATCTATTGACTAGCTCTATTTACCCTTAGGATAGTGGAGCTCTTACAAGACTCATCAACATTCGTATATGGGGTACTTGGAATCGGAGAAGGTACAATACATTCGACTTTCTTAGAAGACAAATTCGACCGAACTTGGATTCCATATCATTGATGATTTAATTATCCCTACAAATGATGATCCCATATTAGCGATCATCACAAGTACATACTTCGGCCTTCTTACAAAAATGTAAAATGGGGATTATTTGAGATCGAGGGAAATTCTTACTTTTTAAATTAAGCAGATAGTTGATGTGGAAATCCATAAATAAATGTTATTGGCAAAGATTCGCAAGACATTGTTGTAGAAAGACATGCTTATCGTTTGGAATTCAAACTTTCATACGTTAAATGTAAAAATCCCAAATTGAATACATATTAGCTGTTTAAACCTTGGATTTGAATTTCTATTCATAAGAGCTGCTAATTATATCATGATGATGAATTTGCTTGACTTTTATCAACAAATTTTATAATGAGATAAATGATAGTTGATGGCATTTTGTGCTTTGATTATTTTTTCACTTGAAAGTGATTAAGATGAGCTATGGTCTATATGATTTGTCTGTTGTATATACCCCATTTGATGTTCTATCAATCAGAACCTTTTCTTGTATTATAATGATGTAGAGTGTGTGATTTTTATGTGATAAATGAATTCCGCTAATTTTTTATATACTTTTTTTTCTGTTATATTCACAAATATGAAGTATGACTTTAATGTGGAAGCATGACTCAAATTATGTTTGAATCACTATGGGATCCTTTTTAGTTAAAAACATGGTTCAGTGGCATTATGCCATATCTTCGTTTGAATTATTTAGTTCTATTGTAATTGCTAGCATTTTCATATTTATTACTCATTAATGTTGATCTTAATTTGTCTGAAGTGTGATATGGAGATATGAAGTGGTTTTTAATGATGCCAATTATTATTTTCCTACTTGGTTATCCAATAATACATAAAGGCAATAATTATTTATATTATATATTTAGTACTATCATTGGAGTGTGCTGTTTTGATTTAAAATCTCTGTTAGAGACTATTTTTGGATTTTAATACCTATGAAAACATTGGTTTTTATATTGCTTTTATACACTCACTTATACACTAAATATTTATTTGATAGGTTTCACAGTGTCGTTTAACTCTATGCACATCATATTTCAACTCGTCTCTTTTCGCCCAAAGGCCTGAATCAGTTGTGTTCGACACACACATTCTACCACACTGCTCCTGATATAAAAAATGAAAACAAGTCAGAAGGAAACCTTTTGGACGTCTTGCGCTGACCGATGATGTATCTAGGACTTCAACCACAATAACATGAAAGTACATATTGACTACCACGACATCAAACTGTAGATGCAACCCTTTGACATAAAGTCTTTTAAGGTAATTTTTTTTATATATTATTTCCACATAGTTTACTTTATTTGTGGACTAAACCTTTTAATCACTTCAAATAATAAGGCATTATTTGCAGAAGCTGAGAAAGATTTTATTGACTTTCTTTTTAGTTTCCTCACTATCCCATTAGGGAGGGTTGTGCCACTCTTGAAACGTAACACTTCTCTCTTGAAGTGTGGATAATTTGTAAAACATCATATCGGCCTTAAATGTAGGCACATACATGAAATCACAAGAGCTCAAGACAATGCTATAACAGCCTCAGCTGTCTTCACAGTGTCTCTTCAAGAATTATATATTTCTTGTGACTGAAGCCAATACTCCTTAATTATATTGTTGCGGCTACAAAGATTCTAGGTAGTTTCATGGCTACCTGACATATGTTAAAGGATTCAATTACGACAGTGTAATGTATCCTGTTATGTATTTTTAGACCCAAAGGTTGAAAGAGGATTTGTAAAGGGGCCAACATTGTCTATGGTTACAGATGTTTAGGTCATGTCCTCATTCTCAACTGTCTCCACCATCTCATTTCTGAATTGGTCGAAAATTTCTCACAATGATGTTGATGAACAAATTTTCAGTATTAGGAATGGCGAGGAAAATGAACTACATGAGTGCAAATTCGTGCAAACATAATATAGTGTCTTTGTTAACAAGCATTTTTTCGTTTAAATACACATGATTTTTATTTAAATACACACATATACATTTTGATCTTTACCAGGCCATTGAGTTTTGTTGTTTTAGTTTTAACGTGAATTTATGTATTTTGAGTTTAGATGTGATTAAAATAAGTTGGTGTTCAAGATCAGTAGCCGTTTTATCTTTGCCTAATATGTAAATCAAAATTCTGGCAGTATCATTTTTTTCCTTCCTGTTTTCAGCAAAGGGTGTTCTCACCAGGTTGAGCAGTGATAAAATTATAGCAAAGGATGTATCAACTACTAAAGAAATTCTCACTAGGTTGAGCTATGATATATTGAAGCAATATTATTGATAATATATGGCAAGGGAAAAAATGGCACTCCATCGCAATCAGGTATATTGTCTCCAATATTGAAAAAGCAACCATCACCACTTTGAAAGTATAAAAATGGCCTGGAATCCAGATCCAAAAGTATTAACAACAAATATGTCGAGCAACTTACCTAATAGATGAACCAGTTTGAAAATCACTTGAAGATATTATTAACGTTGGCAATACAAACCCTGTTCCAAATATCATTTGACTACCTTTAGATCCGCTTGAAACTGTTGTGACAACACCGACAACTACAACTAGACATCCAAAATTTTTATTCCATGAGCACCTTCTACCTAGGTGAAGTGTAGAGAAAGTCAACTACCACGATAAAAATGTCTGGGATATAGTAATCCTAGAGGGAGAAACATCAAAGTATGAGCTTTAATTTTCAAGGTATGTTAGCATTTAAGATTTGTATGTTAATAAATGTTCGGGATTATCTTAATGAAAGTTAAAATTTATATATTAATAAATTCTATCAAATTCAACTAAGAATGTTCCTTATTTAACATAATATATATATATATATATATATATATATATATATATATATATGAACAAGATCTTACCGTTAGTTTGTTAAATCCCACTTTGAAAATTAATTTGACTTACTTTTTTTATAAATTTATGACATACTCACTGGCCATGTTACATTTAAAAGTCCGCTTGAGAACTAATTTATATGTTAAAGCCATAGAATAATAAAACAAAACTAAATAACTAATTGATAAAAATAAATAAATGAAAAAACTGGTGTTCGGGTCAGCTTGAAGCCACGAGATCGTTCACGATTTTTCGCTGAAGCTAGATTGAAGCCACCAGATTGAAGAGATAAAATGACCAAAATCCGGTGAATATCTCAGGTGGTTCTCTCTCAGTCTCATGTTAATTGTTTCTTTTGTTTTTATCAGATGAGTTCTACCCCTACTCATATAAATTTTATTTACTGAGTTATATTGATTGAATTCAATTAAGTTTTTAGTTGCCTCTTGCATTATATAGAAAAAAAAGAGTCGACAAGTTTTTAAGGAATGCCCCCAACTTTTTTTTGACAATGAGGGTGACATAGAAGCTAGAAATCTAATTTTCTCCCAAATGTTCCTTTTATCTTATTGTCCTCAAAGACTCTTAAGTTTCTTTCAATCCAAATATCCCAAAAGGATGAACTATTATTTTTTGTAGTGTATAATTGAAAAGATTCAATTGAGAAGAGTAAAAGTACAATTGAGGACAAGCTGCACATTCTGAGACCAGAATGTGCAATACAAAAAAAAGAGAAACCCTGCTGAAGAAAATATAAATCCCTTTGCAAAAAGAAGCTAAAGTATAAAAGGATATGCTTATAGGTAACAAAATCCCTGGAATATGATCGGTCCATTTCATGTCCACCGTAAATTCCATGATACCAAGCAGAGATAAAATGTACAAAAGAATGGTATACAGATTCGATGGCGATTTCCATATGAAATCAGTTACAACATCCACCCCTCCGGGAAACTGTCCCATGAGTTACAACCACCTTGCTAAATATTGTGGTCATACAAATTCTTTTATTTTGTTATCCATCTCTATTGGTACTTATTTTTATGTTATGTATTAGTATTCTTAATTCACTTTGGGTATTCGATTTATTCCACCTGTATTTATGCTTTGTTGAAATGGGATTGTTCTTAACAACGTGCGTGCTTTTGATTATTAATGCATCGATGTTTTTTGTAGGTATGTGGGAGTTTGTGAATGTGCAAAAGATATAAATATGCAACAATTGTGTTTGAGTGAACAATTCGACAATAAATGTGTCAATTATTGGTATGTGGTGAGAATGCGTTTTTGTCCACATTTGTTAATATATTGTAAGTTGTCTCTTAATTAGTTTCATCAATTATTTTTGTGTTTTCATTTGATTACTACATGATTTTAGTGGAACTTTTTTTTCTCAATACATTTGTCAACAAATGCTTTAATTGATTTGTTATCAGCTTTGTTAATGCATTTTTGTCCATATTTGTTAATATTTTGTAAGTTGTCTATTAATTAGTTTCATCAATTATTTTTGTGTCTTCATTTGATTACTACATGATTTTAGTGGAACTTTTATTTCTCAATACATCTGTCAACAATTTATTTGCTATCAGCTTTGTTAACATATTTCAGTAGCTATTATGTTGTAAGGTTGTGGTCAATGCAGTAAATGTCCTAGGAATGTGAGGTGGAGACATGAGAATAAGGGCATGCCAGATAGGTGGTGTAACACAAATAAAATTAGAGGAGTTCCATCGAAACAATTCTATTTTTTTTATTGTACTCTCTGGGAGTAAGACAACTCATCTCCTAGTGTATATATGCCAAGTAAATGGAACCATAAAATCATTTTGGACTTTTTATGTATAATTGTAACTATTAAATTGTGGTTTTTGAGGCTTTGCAATGGTTCAATGAATTATTATTGTTAGAGTTATTTTTTATTTATTAAACATGATGGATATTCCTATAATAAAAAAAAAACTTTGACCAAATGATCTAAATTGTTTACACTTAATTGTATTGTAAAAAAAATTCACTTAAATTATACACGATTCAATAATTTATAAAATTTTCTCCGTGCCTTCAGGCACGGGATATATATATATATAATAAAGTAGGAAACTTATGTATGTCACAAGTTTGGCACATGATGTCATGAGATAGTTTTTTTCCTGCAATACCTATTTTACCCTTGCAAATTTTGGGTTCCCCCTCTTTTGACACTCTCTAATTTGTTTCCCTCTTTTCTCCAAAACTCAAACATAAGGGTACAATAGTATTTGCTCCCATTTTCCCCCTTTCACTCATTCTCCAAACCAGCCCGTCTTCTTATTTTTCACCCTCACTCTACTCTCCATCTCTCTCTCTCTCTCTCTCTCTCTCTCTCTCTCTCTCTCCTTTACGACTAACAACCACAATCAACAACTATCAACCAAGGTAATTATTTTTTTGACTGTTGGTCGATCGATTCCTGTATCTCCATCGTTGCTAAATTTTTCGATTCATGGTCGATTTTATACCTGTTTGTAGTATGTTTACCTATTCGATTCAGGTATGATTAAACCTAAAACGTATTAATTGTTTGTTGTTCGATTCATGGTCGATTAATCGTTTGATGTTCATTTAATACCCTATTTTTGTTCTTTGATGTTTTCTGTTTTGATTCATGGTCGATTTATAATGTTTCGATTCATGGTCCATAAATATGTTTGTTGCTTAGTGTTCGATTCACATTTGCTATTCTATTCACTTATATTATTGTTTGCTATTCTATGCACTTTTTCTATATTTATGTTATTTAGAGTTCAAGAAAATTTTAGATTGTTATCATTTATACCCTCTTATCATTTATACACTCTTAGATTGGGTCGAAATTCAGAACAACAACGTTGTCTCTCTCGAGCTTCTATCCCACGTACTCCGGTAACTCCCTCCTATGTGCTCGATATTTTTTGATTTTGGATTTTAGGTTTGATTGGGTTTCACAACTTTTTGTTCTGATTATGGCATTTTTCTCTTAATAGGGTTTCATATGGTGAAATATGCATGTTTCCCCTATTGAAGGGACTTTTTTCTGCAAATGGTTAGTTTCGCTCCGTTTGCAGAAAGGACTTGAGGTTGTTCTGCTCTGATTACGGTGTTCTTTCCACTTGAGGTTGTTTATTTTGCATTTTTATTTTATTTACTTTTATGTGTTTGTTCATCCTAAATTTTTTAAAATGTTTTTTTTTTGTTGTAATATCAGATTCTGATTGCTTTGCTATTTGTTTGTTTCCAACTCTATGTGATCCATCTATCGTATTTATGGTTCAAGAATTTTGCAGTGTTATTTGTTATTTCCATGGGATTTTCTTTTTTGCTACCCGCAACCGTTTCTTGATTTCGCAAAGGAGGTGTATACTGGATATGTAGATTTCTTGGTCACATTTTATTTGTAAATCTCATGCACTTCACTAGATATGTTGATTTCCTTGTTTTTTTAATTTATTGCAGCAAAATTTCTAATTTCAGAATAATTATATGGTAGTTGTGAGAGGGTAGTCGGAATCAAATCTTTGTTGATCATACGAGAAGAAATAGTTGTTGGAATCAAATCCCCAACATGAGTTCTGATATTTTCTTGCTTTGTCAATCTGGGAAGCTTTTGATTTTCTTTGGTTTGATATGCAGAGTAAGTTGGTTTGGATATCTAAATATGAAAAGTTGGTTTGGGTATCTAAAGATGTGTTTTCGATAAGCCTCAACAATCATGTTTATGATATTGCAATTTTGATGTTTTGATAATTTTGAAGTATTACATGAAAAATTCTCATGCGTTGATTTGAGTAATCTGAATTTTCTTTTCATTGAGTATTAATACATGTGATTATAGTTTTTTTGTATTCATTTGAATACATATGTGGTGTTCATTGTATATATTATGAGGTGTATGTAAATAGGGTACTCATTTGTAGGCATAGTACAAGGTTGATTTGATCCCTTTTTGTCCGGATAAAGTAGGTCTGATAGTGTTACTCATGTCATGTTTTTTATAGTTGTCTCTATTCTAGACATATTTTGAATAAGCTACTACAGAAAGTAAAAATTAATAGGATTGTTCCTGCTATCAAAGTTTTTAAACTTGAAAAGAAAAAAACTCTGAAATCTGATACACACAAATGTCCTATTCGGATGCCATGAATAAAGTGCAAAAATTAATAGAGTTGCTTACACACATTAGAAAATATCTAGATACAAGGTTTTATCGGGCCAATCGTCGATTTTCTGTTCTTTGGAATTTTTTAATCTTAATAATTTAAGTTTCTTTTGTGGTAAACACTTATCCAGTGTATATTCAAATTGAAAGTTAGAAGGCGGTAGCAGCTCCCCCAAGTATATAGTAGAGGATGTATGACTTGGATTAGCTTTTCTGTTGTTGTGATGAAAGCGACATATTATAGCTATGTAAATTCTATGAGTCAGAGCACTATAACTGCAATACGCGTTTTGCAACTGTTAATTTATTCTTTTGAAGTTTTGCACCGTCAACGTTAGATTTCTTTTTTTAATGATTATACTTTTGAATTTTTAAAACATCTATTTACTACCTAAAAAATTGTTGGAACATTGATCTTATTATTCCATAATATGTCCTCCTTTAGTGACTATAATCTGTCCTTCAGAGTTACGGGCCTAATGAGATAGTATCTAATCCACTAGAATGGTTATAGTGAAAGATATTTTAATTTTGTTTCTTTACTTTGTTCTATGATATGATGTAACTAGGTTTTATTCCCTAAAATGAGATCCTGCTTTATAGACCTATAAGTCTTGCCAAGACACCAAAATAAGAAAAAAAGCCAAAGTGATACCATTTAATCATAAAGGTTTTTTTAGTTAAAAAAATTTCTTTGATTCAATGATGAATTATCCGTCTCTCCCTTACAGATGACATTGCAAGTTGATTTTCATATTGAATTTTTTTTTTGTAAACAAGGTATTTAAGACATCATTGAAGGGTGTTGCTGCTGATCTCATTCACGACAACCCATTGATGGAGCTGCAATTAGATGAGCAACGGGATGAGCGCTGCTGCAAGTGGATGGCGCTGCAATTTTTTGTTTATTTCAGAGTAAATACACCCAATAGTTAGTTACATAGTATATACTCTGAAAAACATAATGCTGCCATAAACACAATGTTGCCTCCATCCTCCAAACATAGCAGGTTTTGAATAGAGGAGGTACTCAATGGAGTACCAATACAAACAAAGTGGGTACTTGAACAAAGAATACGAGATAGAACAATAAATGGAGTTCATAGTGTTAATTTAAATTGATAGTGTTAATTTCACTTGATTTCAGTGGGTACTTAAGTTAATTTCAGTTTCTAATCACAACACTATGATTTCAGTTGATAGTGTTATAATTGTTTACCGTATTGTGCATTTTATTAAAGTTACTCTAATAACTGTTGAATTTTTTTGTATTCCCATGTACACCATACTCAGTGTTCAATCTGTGACACATATACCAATAGAATCAATGCCTACTGATCTATTATGATCACTTGAATCATCATTTGTGCTAATGATATTGATTATTTTTATTGGGGATTTAGATTAATGTCGATGATCAAACAAACCTTACTTTATTGATTTTGTCTATTATCGTTCATCACATGGTATGGCTCATCCGTAGTGGATCATGTAGTGTACTAAAGTGAGTGTTTGTAGGCTTCATTATCATAGTGGACTTATAATATGACCATATTGGTTATAAATACACAAAGTGAATGTTTGAATGTTTTGACATATGGCTACCATTTTTCTTATGGAATATGTTCATTAGTTTTTTAGGTTGTTTTGATTTTGGCTTATGAATTGCAGGTCCTTAGATTTTGACGTGTTCGATCTAACTGAGTGTGGGGTAGTTTCCCCAATCCTATATGCATATAGCATGTCATTCTCTCCACGGGTTGCAAGCCAGTCAGCTGCTGGGTTAGTCCCTCGATTGGGATCTGCCAGGTCTCTTTCAAATAGAATTGGCAAGCTTCAAGAATAACAGAATTGTAGCCCAAGTCCCAGGCAAGTTTCAGTCCGTGCTATGTGAGATTGATTGTAAATATGAGAATATAGGAACGTATGTTATGTTGAAAAGGATATTTATATGTTAAAATACTTTGACTTAAATTTTCTAATTTTCCATTTGTTTTCCTCACAGGTGTTTTAGACAATACAATGTGAGATTGATTGTAAATATCAGTTTGTAAGAAAGTAGACATCGTTAATGGTTTCTGAGTAACAACTTGGCATCCACTTTGTCTTTGTGTATTTACAGAAAACATAGATAAGGTTGAGAAATGTAGGCATGCTTCATGATTAAATTGATATCAACTTAGTCTCTTCGATTGTGTGCATCTTTTGGTTTCCTCGGCTTTTCTTCCCTCTGTGCATTTTAACACTAATGATGTTTTTTTCTTTTTTTCTTTTTTTTTTTGATATTCAGGTCTCCTTCACATGTTTGTCATTATTAATCATGCTAGGTTAGTTTTTTTGGTATGCTACTACCAAGTGAGGTACTTGGTTGCTTAAGATATGGAGGAACATAGAGCCTCTACCACTGTTGATTTTATTGCTTAGCCTATTTTTATTTTATTTATTTTTATTATGCGCGATTGCATAACCTCTACCACCGAGATTTCATGATAGTTAATATTAAGTAACTTGATATATCTTTTATGTTAGAGCTATATCTTTTATGTTCGTACAGTGTATATTGTTGCGATTGAATCGGAGCATCATACAATGTTAGTACATTGTATGTTAGTACACTGTATGCTGTTGTGAATATACGAAGTATGGAAGTATTAGTCGTGGTTTGCCACACTATTAGGTATAATACTATGAAAATTATATATATTCAAATTAGGGGTTACACCAGAAGATTAGGCTTACATCTGACTATGACTCCTTATTAATTACATACTCGATATATCTTATTTTTTGGTGTTTGACGTACAATTTATTTATCTTCCAAGTTTTAGGTGGCCACAACTTCATGGTTTCTCAGCGTTCCAACTCTCTGAACTGGCTATGCACATTTAAGTACATATAAAAGATGCATAAGATCTTGGTTCATATCAGAGGCCTTGACACTATATGATAATTTGGCATAGTCTTGCTTTTTCCTCATTTCTTCGTTTGAAGAACATTTTTCTATCTTAAATGATGTCAATACTTTTTTCTTTTACAACTTTTACAATTTTAACGTGGTTTTTCTTTTGGGGGAAAGAGTATATATGACCTGCATCTGTTAGTCACGTGTGTATTAAGGATTATGTCACAATTTTATAGTTTAATTTATGCCATTTATGTCACACAGAGATGTTCTTTAGGATATTGATATACTAAAATCTATTTTTCTTTGTAGTTTTTATTTTTCTGGAACTTTTCTTTTCATTCTTAGTTTCTTTCTTTTAGCAGTATAATGTACCATTTAACAATAATCTTTTGTGTTCAAGTTCAGTGTCTTCATTTGTGTGCACTTTTATAGGGCTATGATTGCTTGGGTACAAGGATAAAATTCTATTCAATAGTTGTTTTATATCATTTGTTTTGTTGGAAAAAATCTATTCAATAGTTACATGGTCTATTGGTTATGTCTTTGTTAAATGATTATTCCTTTTCCTTTTTGCCTATCATAACGAAGTGTTTATCTTAAACTCTTGACATTTCAAGTTAGACAACAAATTCGATATCCTTTATGAAGTAAATTTCTTAATTTATTGTGTTAATTTATCTCACATGATATATTACTTTTATCATATGTATTGCGACTTGAAGGCACACATTTAGTTCCATTGGCACAACACTATCAAATGTTGTTTTAATATCTGTGAGGATGATGTGGCCACTGGGAGTCCGAATTGGAAATATTCTATTCCATCAGATTCCGAACAACAAAGTTAAACACAGTCATCACTAAAAGCTGAGGAACGAGGAGCTGTAAGATATGATGATGAGACTCTACGACAAAGTAGCTCCTTAGCACAATCTGCTCATGTGCATAAGATTTTTTTGAGTGGTTCTCTGCTACAAGACAACGTTGTTCTCCTAAAACGTTCATTAGTGATGGGAATATGGATCATTTGCAGTCAAGATATCAACAGGCATGTGTTTAACTGACACTTGAAGTTGGATATCTAGCTAAATTAAGCATGGCAAAGACCATGTCTACCAAACAGGTATGCAAGAATTCACCTTTCCTCCTTTTGATGTTATTTTCCTTATATTATAATAAATATAACTTATTATTTATTTGGTTTTGTGTAATATTGATCATGTTTGTAGGTGTTTAACTTGAGTTTTAACAATTTAGTTTAATATAGAGGCTTTGAATTATGATGAATAAGAATAAAGACCTACGCATAGTTTTGTTTTATTTCTACTAACTGCTTTTGGTTTGATGTTTCATTTGTTCCTTATTTTGTTACTTATAACCTATTTGTTATGTAATTAGATATCATAATTTAAGCTTTGTTCTATTCATGAACATTAATAACATTTTGTTCACGGATATAACAGATTTTGGTGTTATTGTTTACGTTGGTGGTGTTGATGTTAGTTCTTTGATTAGTTTTGTGTTCCCATTGTTATATACGTGTTGCTATTGTTGTTAGTAATTTGATTACTATTTATATCGGTGTTGCTGCATTCTTTGTTAAACAGATCATATTCAATAACCCCCTAATATCAACTAATATAAGCTGTATAGTTGTTATTATTCAACTATAGTTTATATTATTCAATAACTATAGTTTATATTATTCAATAACTATACAACTAATATTATAAAGTTTTGATAAACATGTTTTGAAGCTGATACTGGAATACTATAGATGCTCCTAGATGAAAGACACAAACGTGAACGAGAGAGAGCATTGGATACATAATCATGTAAGTTGTTTGATTAGTATTAATTGGATACACAATCATGTAATAGTAACTAAATGCGATACTTACAAGATACTAAGTTATTTGATTAGAAATTTCATTTATTGTAGTATTAGTTAGTATATGTGTTTTTTTAAGTTGGATTGAGTATTGAAAGATTCTATCGATTGTGTTCATCCCACGGATTTGATATCTATAATTTTTATTTTTTTCACTTAATGCAACTGTTCTTAAGAGTAGAAATTATGAAATTGTGTAACATACAACAATAATGCCTACATTTATTAAGAAAATAAAACTCAGGCAGGCAGCATAGTAAAACTAGATGCATAAGACCTTCTAATGCATATTATATATAATAGAAATATCAGATTTAATTACCTGAAGAATTGAGGGAAAGATCTGATCATAGATGTACTATTGTGAGGATTCCAATAAATCTTCTTCATAAGACCTGATCGCAGATGTACGTTTAACACTGTGCTGAAATGCATTGATGCTTGAATATTTTTCGTTAAAAACATGAATGCATTGATGCTCAAATGCAACCTAATTCATTTTTGTTTTGCAGATTTAACCAATATGGTTTTTCTTGCTATGTTCATTATTAAGGCGCATATGTTCGGGCATGCCACAATCACATTACCTGAGAGAAATGTGGGATTAAGCAGCTGAAAAAGAACATCAAACGACATCTAAGAACTCATGATGCAGATAAGGCTACATTCGAGAGGATAAAATGCAGCTATAAGGGTTGTCTCCACATATTTTCATCTGGATCAAAATCTTTGTCAGCACATGAATCCAATCCACTTCAAACTAAAACCATTTGCTTTTGGAATTTCTGGGTGGCATGAGATTTGTGTTCAAGAATGTGAGAGATAATCACGAGCAACCCAGATTCCATCTTTACACTACCGATGATTTTGAGGAGTTCGATGAACAATTTCATTCGAGGCCAAGGGGTGGCCTAAAAAGGAAATACCCAACCATTTTAGGGACTTTTGTGCAGAGAAGCGTTATGCATATTCCACCAAGTTAATCAGATTATATTTTGGACAAAGGCCTTGAGGCTAAAATGAATAAGTAGTTGAGTTAGTTATTATTAGTGCTTAAAACGTTGATCAAGAAATGTATAAGTCATGTTTATGTTGCTTTGTTCATATATTATCACAAATGCTTTTATAAAAGTAGATTAAAACTTTGTATTGGGTTTGTTTGAACATTTTGAATATTGTACGATTGGTTTTTACCCCTTAATCAGGGTGTGGGTAGTCCAATATACAAAGGAGATTATGCCCGTTTTTTAAGAATTGACACATTGTTAATTTGAGGCACAATGTGAATTCAAGTGATGAATTCAGACTATTTGAACGTTGTTGGACTATTTATTATTTGTGAAGACTATTTGAATGTTCTTGGCAAACGAATTCGAGGGTGGCAAATGCTGAACGTTCATGGAAAATGAATTCGAGGGTGGTAAACATTGTTAGACAATGTGAATTTGAGGGCGGCAAATGAATTTAAACTATTTGAACATTCTTGCCAAAAGAAATTTTTTCCTTCTTGCAATGACGTACTTTGAAAATTTTCGCCATTATGTGATTATCAGCGTGCCTTCAGGCACGGGCATACCCTAGTGTGTATATATATATATATATATATATATATATAAAATAGAAGAGACTCAAGGGAAGAAAAAAACATGAAGGCAGTGAGACATCTCAGCGAGGCAACTTATGAGGAAGCTCGGCGAGGAGATTGGTCGAGAGAGCTTATCCTTTATCTTCTTTTTCTTACTTATGTAACATTGATTGTAATGTGAGGTCAAATGGTACTTACGCGAGACCAGGACTGTCAAGTCCTGGTAGAGCTTACATGCTCTATCGAATGACCTCTCCATGGGAACTTCAAAGGGACTTGTTTTTTTAGGATTGAGAAGTGAGGTAGCGTTAGGGCTTATCGTGACCGTCTTAGATACACTTGGTAAAACATCGATTGACCTTTTCACCATGAAAGCTCGTGTAAAGCAATCTTGAGTTCCATTATTTGTTATGCTTTAATCCAAACAGTCCCCTACCTAATGTCACATATACTTTAGGTGATGTCACCAGCCAGGTAAACATCGTCCAATCCAAACTCAAGTAAACCAGTGTGCTACTGGGGATGTAAAATAATTTGGTGAGATACCTATGTGGTGACAGTCGTCTGATGCATATTGGTTAGGCAAAAGGCATGTCTTGAAATTTAATGTTTATGATGTAGGATAGGCTGGACCATCATGCATTTAATGTTTATGACGTAAAGTATGAGTTGATGTCTTTCACAGCTGTGAAAGACTGAGGCATCTTAGGAATTGGGTGGGGCTATTTATTGGCCTTATCCACTTCTGAAAGTGGGAGTTATTTATAGAGATTATTTCTAGAGAGAGAATATATCACAGAGAGAAGTTGTTACAATCTAGAGTTCTTACTCACACACCATTGTCATTTATTGTGAAGTGTTTAGTAGCTAAACCAGAGATATTTCAGAGAATGTTGGTGTGTTGGCTGCCTGCCAAGGTGTACCTAGGGTGCTTACTTCTCTATCCCTTAGAATGAGTTGCTTCTGAGTTCCCTTTATTATTATTATTATTATTATTATTATTATTATTATTATTATTATTATTATTATTATTATTATTATTATTATTATTATTATTATTATTATTATTATTATTATTATTATTATTATTATTATTTAAGTTATACACGAGATACTTTTGATTTCAATATGAGTTTTGATTATATACAATATTTTCTGTTCACTGGCATTTATTGAAGAGTTCTTGGGTTATCGTTTATCACCATACCTATAGGGGTTACACCTCAACCAGTATTACCACACTCCTAGGATTTAAGGGGATACCCTCTTACATTTGGAGACTCTGTTGGCGAGGTATTCTTTTAAAAGTAAGAAGCAAGATAACGTTAATTATACCATAGATTTTGACATTATCTAGTGTAACAAATAACAAGTTACAAGGGAGCTGGAGGCAGTCGGGGGTGAGGTTCCTCGGGTGGAGGTTCCAATTATTTAAATGTTGATAGGATCCCCAATGGTGACACAAGCTTCCACCAGTGCGGTGTTGGTCCAAGCACATATGGCCCTTCTCATGGGCAAGTTCTATGAGTTCTTGCAGGCTCTCATGGCTATAATGACTTTGGGAGGGGGATTTAACCCCCTGTCCTTCGAAACACTAATGGCGGCTCCTATAGCCCTATAAAGTGTAGCTTCAACGGGAACTATATCCATGAAAATAATACCCACCCCTATCCCAGGGATGGGTATCTCAGGCATGGAAGTTATTCCACTTATTATAGGTACCCCAGACGTGGAATGTATCCCACATGTGGCCCCTCACCCCATTGCTAAAGATCTTGAGAAAACACCTGCATCTACCTTGGAAGAAATGAGGAAGGAGATGTTAAATATGATAGCATCTTCCTCACAGTCAGCCAACGAGGTATCATCGATATACCATAATTTTCGTACCCCTTAACCTCAAGATTAGAATGATGAACCTTAACCAAAGGACTACATTCCTCCCATATTTGATAAATACACAGGAAAGGGGGGAAACCCAAACCAATATATTAAGAGCTCAATTAAGCATCTGGGGGATCATTGCAACAAAATGAAACTTAGGTTGAAGGAGTTTTACAAATCCCTAATCGATAAATCTTACACCTGGTACTCTCACTTGGCATGAAAAAGTGTCTCAACATGGGAGGAAATGCATGTTCTGTTTGTCAAGAAGTTCTTTCTGGTAGAAAATGAGTTGACGCTAAACCAATTACGCATGGAGAAGCAATGACTAGGGGAGGAAGTTATAGTGTACGTCCGAAGGTTCAAGGAAGGGTTTCTCAATGTAAAAAAAAGACCAAGGAGTCCAAACTGCTTTAGATTTGTGCTGAAGGTTCGCTCCCAGAGTGCATCTACCACATCATCAATGAAATGCGAGAAAGGACTTTTGCAGCATTTCTAAAAGTAGTAAGGAACATATCGTTGGTCATTTAGCCAAGTAACCATCGTGATTCCTATGATGTAAAAATAGCTGATACCGCCCGTTGTGACACGAGGCCAACCTTCACGAGTGGGGTATGGTGATGGAGGAGAAAGGGCCAAGCAACCAAAGAAGAACAACAATTAAAAATTCTATAGAGACAAATATGATCCACCACCACTGCCTTGTACTATTGAAGAGGCTATTAGTTGTTACAAAACCATAGTCCAAGGGGGGGATAATAAATGAACCCAAGGGTATTCCAATTATGGAACCAGGTGCAGAGACAATAATTGATCCCAAGTATTGCTAGATCCATCAAAAGATGGGTTATCCAATGACAACCATCTTTACACTAAGGAATATCATAAGAAAATAGATAAAAACAAGGACTCTACAGATCCCTTAAGAGAATGTCGACAATAACCCCCTTCCAGCACATGGCGCTAATTTTATAGTTACTTATGACGAAGAGGCTTAATGGGAGGCAAGGGAGGTGGAGATCAAACATGAAGAGTTTGAGGGAGTGTTGGAGGACTGCACCAGGGGATTGGTCAACGTAGTGATAACTTACGATGAAGCTAGTGCCAGATATATGGAAAACATGTAAAATATAGATAATGAGGAGATAGACTAGGGGCTATATTACTAGATTGCATATCAGTCACTTAAGTTCTCATGGCTCTTTAAATACATTGGAATGCTAAAGGAAATCTAGATAGAGATAATGCAAGCAATCCAGGATATTGCACAGAAGAATGTAGTGTCGTCACTGACGTGAAGGGGGACCATGTCAAGATTGGTAAGAATTTTTTTATCTGAAATAACTTTTAAAGACGGCAATAGGGATGTAAGGTTGCCACATAATGGGACCTTGTATGTAACTTCTAGTATGAACGGTGTATGTTTTGTAAGAGCCTTGATGGATGGGGGAGCATCGATAACCATCATGCCCATTAATTACTTCCATGCATCCAACATTCCCGAGGCAAGGTTGATACCAATGCCTTTGCTAATTTATGGTTATGATAACCAATCCTCCAAGTTGATTGGGTATGTGAATGTTGGAATTGTGATGGGGAACCTCAATTCACTCATTAAATTCCATGTGATCGAGAGTGCTACGTCATACCACTTTCTGATAGGAAGGGTGTGGATGAACAATCATGGTTTGTCCCTTCGATATATCACTAATGTGCAAAAGCAAACATGAAAATGACTCAAATAGTGATACGTGCAACCTAAAAAACTTTTTCCATCGAAGAAGATCACCTGGTGGATGCTGCGTTCTATGCAAAACGAGAGGAAGATGCCAGGGTCCTAACGAAAAGAATAAAGGGAGCTAGAGTCCCCTCTATTATAGAAAGGATGGGGCCTGTGAATGGTCAGAGAAACGAGGGATAGGAAGAAGAGAAGTAGATAAGGAGGTTCATCATGCTTATCCTAAACCTCAGAGTATCTCGAAGAATCTCAGAGATAGAATGAGGCTCGGATGGACCCGATGGAGCTTAAAGCCCAACAATAGAGCGCGCTGAGTAGGTTTTCTAAAAATAAACTGGCATAAGCTTTGAGTGAAAGGAAATGGAAAGAAATTATAACGGCCAATAGATATTTTAAAAAGAAGATAACAAATTATGGGAGGGTGATTTATCTCCTCTGATGATGTGAGTGGGCGATCGAAGGAGATATTTTAAAAACTAATAAAGAGGTTGACCCGTTGTATGAGTATTTCTTAGTAGACCAATAGAGGCAATGTATGGTCATAGATAAATCTAATATACAAGAGTTTAGGGAAGAAGCAGGAGAAGAGCCAGAGTACATTATGGATCGGTTAAATCCACAAGTACAGGAACTACAACAATGTGACATAATCAAAGAAAGAGAAAACCTAAAGCCCATCTTCATTTTAAAAAATCTCAGTGAGTTGAAATGAAGGGCCCTGATTGAGCTAATTTGGGAGTAAAGAGACATTTTTGCATGGAAGGACACGAAAATAGAGGGGTTAGATGAAGTAGTGAGTTGCCACAAGCTTAATATTACGCCTTCATCTATACTAGTGAAAAAGCCATAAGAACTTACAAGTCCGAGATGGATTTGAAAATAAAAGATAAGGTGAAACGGTTGATACCAAAGGGGTTTATCAAACTAATACAATGCCCAATTTGGTTGTCAAGCATCGTCCCAATGGGAAAGAAGGACAAAAATTAGATAAGGATCTATGTCGAATTTAGGGATTTGAACAAAGCTAGCCCAAAGGATGAGTTCCCTCTTCCCTCCATTGATAGTTTGATCGATGCAACTACTGGGCATGAGATGTACATAAATATAGATGAGTTTGTGGGGTACAACCAGATCAAGACGGATCCAGCTAATGTCAGGAAAATAATGTTTAAAACCCCGTTAGGCAATTTTATATACAAAGTGATGCCTTTTGGGTTAAAGAATGTCGGGCCAGCGTATTAACGGATGATGATGGCCACTTTGAATTACTTATTTCATAAGTTTTTGGAAATTGATGTGGATGATTTGGTCATCAATTTGAAGAAGGCGGAGTCCCATCTAGATACTCTGATAAAGGTGTTCATCTGGTGTAGAAAGTATAAATTGAAGAGGAACCTACAGAAGTGTGCTTTCGGGTCTACAAGTGGAAAGTTCCTGGGTTTTGTGGTAGATCGACACGGCATTCAAATAGAACAGTACAAGCAACGAGCGATTCTGGAGATGCCATTTCCAATAACAATGAAAGAGCTTAAGAATATCCTTAATAAAGTCTCCTACCTTAGGATATTTGTGTCGGGTCTAGCCAAAATAACTCATCCAATGATGGAACATCTGTAAAAGGGAAGAAAGTTCAATGGGAGGAAGCTCACCAATAATTTTTGACCAAGTTAAAGAAGTTTCTCACTTTTCTACAAATGATGATTCATCCCAGGGCAGGGATACCTTTGAAGCTCTCTTGACGTAGGAAATTGATGGGCAAGAAAGGCCAGTCTACTACCTGAGCAAGATCATACATGGAACAGAGGAAAGGTACAGTAGTATAGAAAGACATTGTTTAGCCTTAGTGTTTGTAGAACAAAAACTTAGACATTATATGCTATTTTTCATAATCCACATTATGACAAGATGTGACCCAACTAAGTTTTTATTGGCGAGAACTATTTTGATTGGAAGAGAAAATATGTAGTTCCTCATCCTTTCAGAATATGACTTCAAATGTGTGGTCCCTCGTGGGATTAAAAGAGAGGCGTATGTAAATCTATTGGCAATTTTCCCATTTGGGGTATTTGAGCCACCCCGAGAGAGCATTCCATGGGACATTGCAAGAAAATTTTATGGGTGCTAACCTTGAAAAATGGAAGATGCAATTCGATGGTTCTTCGACAAAAAATAAAGGAGGAACAATGGTTATCCTTTCGAAAGGGAAGGAAGAATTTTTCATTTCCTACAAATTAGATTTCCCTATATCCAATAATAAAGCGGAGTATGAAGCCATAGTAATGGGGTTGCTAGAGTCCCTCCAAAGGGGCATCCATTAACTATGCATCAAAGTCTATTCGAACTTAGTGGTTCAATAAGTGAACGGGGAATATGTGATGAAGCACCTTAGCCTGGTGCCTTACAGAACGATCATCGAACGGTTGGTCAACCAGTTCTATCAGTTCAAGATAAAAAGGCATCCTAAATCAATGAATAGACATGTTGATGCCTATGCCACCATTTCTCAGAAAGTGGCTATGAAAACCGACACAACTATTATGGTGATACAACGAAGAATAGCTCTCCCGATTGTGCAATCTATCTTACTAATGGAAGATGATTCAGATTGGAGAGGTGAGATGAGGAAGCAGTTGGAGTGTAAGGAAGGAAATATGGAACTAAAAGAGCTAGTGCAGTACTTTGCCAATTAAGGAAATCTCTACTTCTGGAATGTGGGAAGATAGTTGTCAAGATGCATCAGTCAAGAAGAAGTAGAGGAAAAGTTTAAGAAGACACATGACGGACACTACGAAACAACTAATATCCCTTTGTACAAAAGAATTTAAAGAGAAGGATACTTCTGGATAACGGTGAAATAGGATGCAACACAATTATAATGAAGGTGCAATAGGTCTCAACTTTTCTTTTAGGAAGCTAAATGCCACTTCGTTAAGACTCATACGGTCTGGAGGCATCTTTACATTAATTTTCTCAAGGATGGAGTCATTGTTATAGAGAAAAGTGATGTGATGGGACTCAAGAGAAGGGACCCATGGTTCTACGTTCAAGATGAGCAGCTATATCATAGAGGATACTTTAACGGGCCATCAACATGCATCACGAAGGAGGAGGCAATGGAAGTTTTGAAGTGAGCTCACGATCTAGCTCACATTGGAAGGGTAAATATATATGACCAGTTAATGACCTTGGGTTATTAAATGCCAACCATGGAGAAGGAATCTACTGGGTTTGTACAAAAATGCAAGGCATGCCAACTACATGAAAATATGATTCGTGCTCTTACGGTGGACTTACACTATTTGGCCACTCCTTACCCATTACACACTTGAGACTTTGTCCTAGTAGGGGTAATACACCCATATTCGAGGGGAAAGATATGGATACTCATGGAAATCGAATGTTTTACGAAGTAGTCTGAGGTGATACCACTCAAAAGAGCAACTGCAGGTGTGGTGGATAACTTCATTTGAGAGTAAATTATTTATAAGTTACAAAGGATATCCTCTATGTTAATAGGAACCCATTTATCAACAAAGAAGTAACGATGCTTATAGAAAAATACTCCATTGTCCATCATACCTCAAGGATGGCATATCCTAAGGGCAATGGTCAAGGCGAAGCAACTAATAAGACCATGGTCAACATCTTGTCTAAGATGATAGAAGACTTACCGGGATCATTTCATGATAAGATTCATGTAGTCATGTGGGCCTATCGAATGACAAAGAGGAACCCTATAGGGTATATGCTGTTCTCTATTGTGTTTGGAGGTGAAGCAATTATGTCGGTAGAGTTGGAAGTTCCTTCGGCCCGATATGTCTTACTAAGTAGCATCCTCCCTCAAAGCAGACTTGTATAGTTGGAAGCACCTGGTGAGCACAGGGACAATGCGATGTAACACTTCCAGATGTGCACGAAGAAGCTCTATAGGACATATGACAACTTGGTAAGGACAAGAAAATTTATAGAAGGGGATTTGGTTTTGAAGCAGTGAAGCACATTCGGGGGCTCCCATTGCTTAAATTTCCTGCGAATTGGGAGGGACCTGTCATTGTAAAGGAGTCTCATGATTCAGGTTACTACTTAATATCTAAGATGGATGAAGATAAACCTTTCAAGTTTATTGACAAGCATTTAAAATTCTATCATGTTTAAGCGAGTAACCTCGGCTAGAAATTTATTTTCTTGTTAGAGTTATGTTGCACTTCGTTGTATAAGTTATTTCTTTTGTAATGAGATAAAAAGAAAGAGTTTACTTGTAAATTGTAAGATTTTGAACTTTGCTATAAATAGAAGAGTTGGAACAAGTAGTGCATGATAACGAAACATTATCTCTTTCATTGATATAATCAAAAGCATTACAAAATTAGGAACTATTTCCTAAGAGTTGCATTTCAGAAATAAAGAAAAAATTACAACATAAGATAAGGTACTTTAGCCCTAAAAAAATCACAAGTAAGGTTGGGAGAAGATGTCTCCAGGTAGGCTCGAAAAAGCCTCCAGGCATGTTCTCTGAGAAGTAAGGCAACCTTCAAGCATGGTTTGCACTTTAGCTCGTTTGATCAATTGGGACTTAACATTCTTGCTTGGCCTTTGATAGAGCTTCTTCAACATCCCTCACTTAATCATCATGTACTACTAATAGAGGTTCCAACTCTAATATCCTTTTTTCCTCTGCCTGTTATCCCTCCACATGTTTCAGATAGAGTTCACTTTAGCTCTCAAACTGTTGGTAGTTCAAAAGCTTCAAGTGACTAATATGTCAGTTCAGTTGGAAACCATCCTTGCCCATCTCCATTAAGATTCTCAGGAGACGATTGATGAAGGGCCTGGTAAGATTAGATGTTTGAGTATTGACAACCTAAGAAATTATGCTTGATAGAACTTGGAGAGCATAGCTCATCACCAACCCATTTGAACGTACACAGTTAGTGGTAAAAGTTTGAGGGTGTTTGGTCCATTCGATGATAGAATAATCCCACATAGAAATTTGAGGAGACTAGTGAAGAATCGTTAGGCAGAAATCATGAGCAGAAATATTTGGTTAAGGAACCTCACAACCTATCTCACTGTCAGCTGAAAGGTCTGTAGTTGAATCACGATAGTTATGGCCTGAATCCTCATAGAGGACTCGTTCTTGATGTGTGGATTCAACAGGTGAGGGATCACACTGAGCTGGATTTTCAATAATAGTAGGCTCCCTCACAACCTACAATGTGATAAAGAAGAATGAGTTTATGAATAATCTTAACAAGTGGGTTTTATTGTTAAGTCACCATTATAGGTGGAGTTTACGAAAAATTATAAGAAGTGGTTTTCATTATTAAGTCACCATTTTAGGTGGAGTTTATGAAAAATCTTAACAAGTGGTTTTCATTATTAAGTCATTGTTATAGGTTGAGTTTATGGAAAAATCTTAACAAGTGTTTTCCATTGTTAAGTCACCGTTATAGGTGGAGTTTGATAGAAATTTTAGCCAGTGTGTTTTCATTGCTAAAGTTACCTCGAAAGCATACCGAAAAGACTTATGCAAAAATAGGGAGAAAGTAGCAACCTACCTCAAGGATTTTGAAGGAACGGTGAATAAAGAAATAACTCCAAGGGTAGAAACTGCAGGAATAAATTTAGAATCCCCTTGAGCTTCAGAGGAACCTTCAGATAGAGGAACCTCAACCCTTGGTAATGCACCTTCCTTAGAAAAAGGCATAATAGCCAGAAAGGGGGAGGGGTTCGTAAAAATTGTTTGAACTTTCAATGGGGAATCAACCCTCACAAGGGTCGAAGGAAACCCTAGGCGAGAAGATGATCTAATGGTAGTTTGAGGAACCTAAGGGGTCCGAGAGGGAGATGGAGGAGTTAATCCTAGAGAAAGATTCATACAATAACAAAGTGTTAGGAACAATCAACACAACATAAAATTGCAAACAAAAAAAACACAAGGAGAGAGCTTACCTTAGTAATATTGATAAAAGGAGAAAACACAATTATAGGCCTCATGAGAGGGAACTAAATAATTGACCTAGTGAGAGATGTGGCCAGGTTAGGAGTTGTCACAACCTAAAGGACAAAGAAAATACAAAGTACACAATAAACTAGAGGAAAAGATAGCTAATTGATAATCAATCTATTACCTTTGGAGGTTTACATGCGACTATAAAAATGTCTACAAGAACCATTAGAAGAGAAGAAAACTCAAAAGAAGCCAGGGGAGTTTCCTATGGCTTAAATGATTGTCCAATGGATTACTCAAATGTAGAAGCCCTCCTAGAAACCTCCTCAGCATGTCAGGAGGCTGATCAATAAGAATAGGCCAGGCCATACATGGGAGAATGGGGATGAGATGCATCAACCAAGGTATTCTCAAAACTTTCTCCCACAAAGTGGCTCGCAGGGGGAGAAGGAATTTCTCTTTCAATCTCCTTCCCAAATAGAACAAATTTTGGCCAAGTGTTAGAAAATATATTTCACTAAGCTTGAAATGACTAAGTGTGGAAAAATATACCTTTTTCTTTAGAGAAGAGTAGGATGATATGACCATGGGCAAAGAATAAGGCGAAGGAAATAGAGAAGCTCTTTTAGTGGAACCATATTCAGCATCAAGTTTGTCGTCAAGGGTAATAACCTCAATGGGAGTAGAAGAAGGAGAGGCCCTGGGAACATAAGCAATAATGGTAGGCTACACTTCATAAGCATGTTTACTTTGGGTTTTTGTACCGAGAGTCTTCCTCTTGGCATAAGAGCCACCAGCAATAGAGGGGACTCTAGAACTTTTTCTTATTTTTGATAGTCCCTCGGTTGGATATACAATGATGGTGGGGAATGCAACATTAAGAGGAAGGGGAGAGTTTTGTTAAAACTTGCATTGTACCCTATCCAATTCATCTTGGCACTTGGCTCTTATCCCCCAACTAAAATCTGCAGACATTTCAAGTGGAACGGAGGAAATAGGGAATTCATCCATGGGGGTTTGAGACTTAGGATATGACTTAGATTTTCAAAAATTCCTACACTTGGAGGTCCTAGTCTTTTTGGAAGGAGTTTTTGAATTCCCTCACTAAAAGAACCTTCAACAATGATAGTTTGTTTAGGTGTGGCAACATTTTTGGCCTTGGGTGTAGCAGTGGGGATCATGGGGCAATAGGGAGGTAGCTCATTTGGGGTATCCTTGGGAGTGATGTTCATATGAAACTCAACACCAAGAACAAAATTTCCCTTGAGTCCAGTTCCGAAGAAGTGAAAGAAAGAACTGGGGGATACACTAATGGGCTTTAAACGAACTCAGTAATTTTACCTAGCTGCATTAGCCAGTACTTGGTTTCAAATGAAGAAGTCATATCCCCCTTCCTTGTAATACTGGATATGGTGATTCACCTATCGATTGTTGAGCTAATGGACCAGGACACAAAAGAGGTATAGAAAGAACAAGCCTCAGTAAAGGTGACCTTGGGATGGGAAATCTGGAATACTCTAGTACCCCGTAAGTTTTTTGAGTTTATTTAAGGGATTAATTGAATTAAATGAGAATTAATTGGGAATTAATCCGGGTATAAATACTAGCGAGATGTGAGTTGGTATTTGATTATGATGTTAAAATTTAATATTTCTGAGTATGTATGGTAATACATGAGTATTGAAAATATTAAAGTTTTTGCGAGACTGAAATATGACAATTTGGAAATTTAGTTGGGACGCGCGTGTTAGTCGCGTCGGGAACGAAATTATTTGAATTAAAAAGTGAATTATATTTTGATCAACCGAATGGGCATTTTGAGTGCACCAACATGTCCGAAATGGTCGAAATAGTCAAAAAACACTAGCCGGGGGTTTAGTTTGGGTCCCGGGGCATTTTTAGGCCAAATTGGCTACCTAGAGGGGTATTTGGGTAATTATAAAAATTAAGGAATTAAAACCCACGAAAATTAGAGTTAATATTTATTATATTAAAGGGGCCACTAAGGCCATTACCAGCCAAAAAGATTTAGAAGTGGGCTACGGGAGTTAGAGAGGAGTTACCTTAGGGTTCCAAACCAAAAACACTCACCACCATCAAATTGGAAAGGATTTGTGACCGGATAAAGGAGAGAATCAACCCCGAATCATCGAAAACACATCGGAAGAACAAATATGAGGCAAGTGATTTGATATTTTTAAATGCATTGAATATTTCATCCATGTTTAGTGTAGAAACTATTTTGAATAAATACCATACCCTCAATAGCAGTCCCACAGGATCCACCTGCTATTGAGGGTATGGTCTTTATTCAGGGGACTATGGGGCGTATTTTATTTGATATGGGGTCACACACTATTTCATTGCCATGAGATTTGCACGCACTATTGGGTTGTTAGACACTACAAAGAGCACAATTACTTATGTAGATTCACCGTGGCGTAGGGGTTCTGTGATTTCCCTTATTTGTAAAGGTGTGGGTATAGAAATCGGGAGATTTACTTTACCCACTGATATGTTAGTATAAGAAATGACTGAGTACGATGCGATTGTCAGTATGGATTAGATGGTTGCGTACCGAGCCATTATTGATTATTTTAGTAGGAATATTATATTTGCCATTCCCAGGCAGGAGATGTTTTTAGTGGTGATGCCTCGCCCTGAGGGAGGATCGTCCACTCATTTGTACTATATAGAGGAGGAGACTTCTAAGGAAGTGGCATTACCACTCGATTTGATTCAAGTTGTTAGGGAGTTTGTTGATGTATTTCAGGATATACCTGGACTACCTCCGAGTAGAGAGATAGATTTTGTGATCGATTTGACCCCGGGCACTCGGCCAATTGCCCACGCACCTTACCGAATGTCTCCAGCAGAGATAAGAGAGCTAAGGGATCAGATAAAGCAATTGTTGGGTCAGGGGTTTATCCGGAGGAGTACTTCGCCGTGGGGTGACCCTGTGTTGTTCATAAAGAAGAGGGATGGATCATTAAGGTTGTGTGTAGATTACCGAGAGTTGAATAAGGTCACGATATGAAATAAGTATCCGTTGCCTCAAATCGATGACTTATTCGACCAGCTGGGAGGAGCTTCCTTCTTCTCAAAGATTGACTTGCAATCGGGATAACATCAGTTGCGTATCAGGGAATAGGACCTCTCGAAGACTTCTTTCTTGATGAGATATGGTTCCTATGAGTTTCGGGTTATGCTTTTTGGCTTGACCAACGCTCCAACCGTGTTTATGGACTTGATGAATAGGGTGTTCAGATAGTTCCTAGACCAGTTCTGAAGGCCCTATATAGAGCACACCTAGGATTTGCTTTTCGTGCTTTAGCTATATAGGACTTCATCTAGTTGGACTTGAAATTTTGACAAAATATTTTTTTGTAATTTAGGATTGCGTGTCCCCATATCGACTCCAAGCTCTCTTTGTCCATCTACATAAAATGTGATCTCCATTCAGTCCGCCATCTCAGAAAAAGGTAAACTTATGGCTCATAGGAATTTTATATCACGTAGGACACGACATCACGTTGCATTTTACATTTTTATCATAGCTTATGATAATATTTTGTTTCGTCATAATAAAGTTATTTTTGAGTTCAAAAATTTTAATTTGGAATTTTTATAAGAAAAATGTTTTTGTGAAAATAAATTTGACACTAAATATTTTTCTTAATAAAAATTGCAAAACTTTTTTTTTGAAGTTGAAAATACATTTTGTTATTTTATGATGATTTGTATGCGTGTGTACCCATGTTTATATATATATATATATATATCTATATATATGTTATATGCGTGTCTCCTAAGATCTTTTTGTATAAATATTTTTTTAACCGCATATATGTATGTATGTAGGTATATATATATGTATGAGTGCCCATTATATGTATATGTGTATGTTAGCTTTGTCCATAGAAGAAAACTAGCTGGTAGACTTTTTAATTAGCTAGCATGCATGTCCTCACTTTTGTCTTCAAGAGATAAGACCATAGAAGATCTTTTCAAATTTGTCACATAGCCTTTTTTCATTAGCCTTAGGCCTGCATACAATTTGACCTCTCTTTGCCTATAAGGTCTTTACCTGCTTCCGATTTGAACCATGCTATATTATATATATATATATGTTAGACTTTAGTTTTTGGCCCCCTAGCTGTTAAAGCATACGTGTCTACATTAGATAATAATATGCTTGTGTGTCTTAATGGCTTTGTATGTTAAAAGGTTTTGATTTTTTATGGCCTTACACGATTTGACCAGTGCATGTACGTATGATATAATTTTTATATTATATCTATGTTTATATGTTGTCAGTAGAATAATACCATGCGCCTGTTTTACCCATGCCACAACTGTTGGCATCTTGACCCCAGTTGGCGTGTATTACATAATATATTCTACTACCGATTTGACCATTGGAGTTACTGCTGATTTGACTGCCTCGTTTATTTCAAAAATTTACCCACGGTTTCTCTTAAAACCGTAAATGGTTTTGTTTTACTTTTTGTAAACGACGTCGTGGTGTTTATTATTTACAACGGTAATAATTTGTAGCGTCTTTGTTACGCTACTGGTCTTACAGCTGGCTTTATATTTTTAAAAACGACTGCGTTTTAAATAACAAATTGCTTCTTGAATCTGTTAGTGTAACAACTTACTTTATACGTGTCTTATTTTTAATGGCACAGTTTGTGTTTCTTTCTCAGCCAGAAGATCTATTTCTTATCAACGGTTCTGTGTAATTCTTTAGTGATCCCTGTGATTCTATTTTACACCTATCAGCACACACTTGTGCACTCTATAAATAGAGACATTGTGTCTTCATTTTTTTTAACCCGAGAAAATTCGTTTTTGAGGATAAATTCTGCCAAAATTAATTCTGAGAGAGAGAGACTAAACACCAGTATTTTCAGAAAAATCTTTTGTGTATTCCTTACTAAACATTGCTGAGTCTTCAAGACGTTTTGTGGATTCAAGAATGGAAGGTTTTTAGATCTCAGAATTTCTGCATTTCCAAATCAATTGATTTTTCATTCTGAAAAATCGTTTTGTGAGTATCTCTATTATTGTTCTTGTTTTCTTGTAGTTTCTGATCTGTTATGTGCTAGATCTAAAGTGTTTGTGTAAGTATTGTGCTGATATATTTTATAAACACTACACACACTAGAACCAGTATTGATCTTACTTCATTTAAAACACTTTGTTTTAAATTGATTTTTCTGGAAATCTGATTTACACGAAAGAGGAACTAATTCTAGGTTTAGAGATTTAAACCTAATATAAGTTGTGAACCGGAATAGAACTACCTGATACTGGAAATATGACCTTGGACTAAACATATTTGTACCTGTATACTTGACCAAGGACTTGGACTGAGAACAAGAACATACTGGACCTAATCAAGAACCTGAACTGTTCAGACTGATTGGAACTTAAACTAAACTGGATTAAATCATTTTAATCTGAACTAGTTATAAACAGTTTGTATTATTTCTGATTGTATGCTTGATGTGTTTTATTTCTGTTCAGTCTTAATATATATCTGTGTGAACATGCTTACTTGATTGCTCAAGTGATTTTCGGATATTGTTCGCATCTCATATCACTCACATATAATCACTCACGATGTATTCACGTAGACACTTTGTTTGTGTAATATCTGAACAAGTCTAGTGTTCGAGATTTAAAGAAAGAGAAAAGAAGTTTTTCAAAGGTGTATTCAAAGTCAAACTGATTTGATTTGAATAACACAAGACGTGCAAAGATATAGGTGTTATATATTCTGTTGCATCACACACACTTCACTAGAAAGTAAATAATAGGCACTGAGCCAACCTGCGCTTAAAGAAGTTAAAGGGGAGGCGTGGAAGTGAAGAACGCAAAAACAAGTGAGGACAAGTTAAAGAGAGAACTGAATAAGCAACCTGGTTAGAGACTTGGTCGTGTGGGATAATAGCTAGATCATTCTTCTTTAATTGTTACGTTTGTTGTTTGTAACTCGTACCTATTCTTTTATTGTTTTAGTGGAAGTAGTTTAGGTGACTCCTAGAGGAGTCCGTCATTTTTCCCGGGGAAGGGTTTTTGCGACGTTAAATAAATACCGTGTGTTGTACATTTCTTGCATTTCACCTCATACGAAAAGGTAGGACTTAATAATTAGAAACTCGCCTAAAAATTGAATCTGTTTTGGACTTTAATTAACTTTGAAAATTAAAACTATTTTCATAAAAGTTAATCAAATTAAGTAAAAGTTTAATTTGGTCCCCCTTGGCATCATTCATATAAACTCGTAGGTTTAAGGTGTTTACTCAAACAATAGTTTACTTCCGCACATAAAGTCTTTGCGCACCGACCCGCATTGCTGGGGTAACCTCAAGTTCGTCATCGTCTTTATTGATGACATCCTGGTTTACTCCCAGATAGAAGAGGAGCACGCCGAGCATTTGGGGCAGGTTTTGCAGATGCTATATTAGAACGAGCTTTATGCAAAGTATGAGAAATGTGGATTTTGGCTGAAGGAGGTTCAGTTTTTGGGGCATATCATTTCATATTGGGGGATATCTGTTGATCCGGGGAAGGTATCCGCGGTGAGGGAGTGGGGATAGACCACGACACCGACTGAGATCTATAGTTTCTTGGGCCTAGCAAGATACTATAGGAGGTTTATTCGGGGTTTCTCAAAGATAGCGGGTCCTTTGACACATCTGACTCGTAAAGGTGCGCCATTCATCTGGAGCGATGCCTGTCAGTTGGCATTTGATGAGTTGAAGGAAAAGTTGACCTCAGCGCCTGTGTTAGCATTGCCCAGACCGGGAGTTGAGTATTTAGTTTATACCGATGCATCCTTATAAGGACTTGGAGGTGTGCTGTAACCGGAGAGTCAGGCCATAGCTTATGCTTCCCGTAAGCTTAAGACTCATGAGAGGAATTACCCCACCCACGACTTGGAGTTAGCAGCAGTCGTATTCGCTCTTCAGATTTGGAGACACTATCTCTTGGGGGAGAAATTTTGGTTGTTCACAGACCACAAGTCTCTACAATATCTCTTCACGCAGAAGGAGGTGAATATGCGTTAACGTCAATGGTATGAGTTTGTGAAGGGTTATCAGTTCGATATCCAGTATCACCTAGGGAAGGCTAATGTGGTAGCAGAAGCATTGAGCCATAGGCCAGTAGATGAGGTGGAAGAGGTGTGGAAAGCTAAGTGGAAGGAGTTGGGACACCAGGATGCAGTGTCCCGATCGTTCATGTCTATGATGACTATTACATCGTAGATTGTTACGAGAGTGATAAAGGCCCAGGCAAATGACTCGTTCTGTCAGGAGCATATAGTTCGATTACTAGAAGAGGGAGCTGAGTCCTATACCGTTAGTTCAGATGGGGGATTACACTTCAATAGAAGACTGGTTGTTCCGGAAGGGGAAGACTTGCGACACGAGGTAATGGAAGAGTCGCACGACTCACGGTTTGCGGTACACCCTGGTGGGGATAAGATGTACCAAGACATGAGACGACAGTACTGGTGGAACGGGATAAAGAGAAATATTGCCGTGTTCATTTCTAAATGTGCCACTTGTCAGCTAGTAAAGGTGGACCATTAGAAACCGTTAGGACTTCTACAGCCATTGGAGGTTCCGACGTGGATATGGGAGAGCATATCCATAGATTTTATCACGGGGTTACCTACGTCACAGAGGGGTCACGAATCCATATGGGTAATTGTGGACCAGTTGACCAAAGTTTCTCATTTTCTACCCGTAAGGACAGATTACACTACGGTATAGTATGCCCAGATTTTCATTGCAGAGATAGTGGGCCTCTAAATATCGTGTCTAACCGAGACAAGATATTTGTTTCACAATTTTTGGAGAGTTTCCAGGAGGCCATGGGTATAGAGTTGCGACTGAGTACGACATATCACCCGTAGACTGATGGGAAAACAGAGCGGACAAATCAGATATTGGAGGACATGTTGCGTATGTGCATCCTAGACTTTGGAGGTGGTTGGGAGCAGTACCTTCCACTGGTGGAGTTTGCTTATAATAACTCCTATCAATTCACCATTGGCATGGATCCATTTGAGGCGTTGTACGGTAGACCTTGTTGTTCCTCAGCATGTTGGTTAGAGGCGGGGGATAACAAACTCCTTGGGCCAGAAGTGATTCAGGACAGTTCGGCAAGGATAGAGATGATAAGGAGCCGTATTCGGGTAGCTCAGGATCGACAGAAGAGCTATGCTAATGCCAAGAGGTTCTTCAGAGAATTCAAGGTGGGGGACCAGGTGTTACTCATACTATCTTTGATGAAGGGGATCATGCGTTTTGGGAAGAAGGGGAAACTGGCACCGAGATACGTGGGGCCATTTCCTATCATCGAGAGGATTGGTCCAGTCGCATACAGACTTGGGTTACCGGAGCACTTGCATGGGATTCATGATGTGTTCCATATTTCCTCGCTAAGGAAATATCTTAGGGATGATTTGGCCCATACTCACATTACTTTGGAGGACATCGATCTTCATCCCGATAGTTCCTACGAGGAGGGGCCGATTGCTATTTTGGATCGAAGCGAGCAAAAACTGAGGTTGAAGATAGTACCGTTAGTACGTGTTCAGTGGCAGCATCATAATGCCGAGGATTCCACATGGGAGCACGAGGATGAGATGCGCTAGCGCTATCCGGAGTTATTTTTACCAGGTACTCTTGAGTTCCGAATTTTGGGACGAAATTATATTATTAGGGGGAAAGTATGTAATAACCCGTAATTTATTGATTTTATTTAAGGGTTTAATTGAATTAAATGAGAATTAATTGGGAATTAATCCGGGTATAAATACGAGCGAGATGTGAGTTGGTATTAGATTATGATGTTAAAATTTAATATTTCTGAGTATGTATGGTAAAACATGAGTATTGAAAATATTAAAGTTGTCGCAAGATTGAAATACGACAATTTGGAAATTTACTTAGAACGCGCGTATGAGTCACGTCAGGAATGAAATTATTTAAATTAAAAAGTGAATTATATTTTGATCAACTGAATGGTCATTTTGAGTGCGCCAACGTGTCCGAAAGGGTCTAAATAATCAAAAAACACTAGCCGGGGGTTTAGTTTGGGTCCCGGGCATTTTAAGGCCAAACCGGCTACGTAGAGGGGTATTTTGGTAATTTTAAAAATTAGGGAATTAAAACCCACGAAAATTAAAGTTAATATTTATTATATTAAAGGGGCCACTAAGGCCATTACCATCCAAAAAGCTTTAGAAGTGGGCTATGGGAGTTAGAGAGGAGTTACCTTTGGGTTCCAAACCAAAAACACTCACCACCATCAAATTGGAAAGGATTTGTGACCGGATAAAGGAGAGAATCAACCCCGAATCATCAACAACACATCTGAAGAACAAATCTGAGGCAAGTGATTTGATATTTTTAAGTGCATTGAATGTTTCTTCCATGTTTAGTGTAGAAACTATTTTCTCTTGAAAGTTTTGAGGAAAACTAAAAAAATTGTTGGAGAAACTCAAAATTTGGGATAGGATTTGCATGTAGAATGACGATGGACGAATTTAGTATTTGAAGACTTAAATATGATGATTTAAAAATGGATTTATGATGAGTAATTGGGCACAATCAAATTCTGGGTTCATGTTCATAGGGTTTGGGGAATATTTGGGGATTTATGTTAATTACATGTTGATTTGGAGGATTTGACCCCAAAAATATGTTAAGAAAGGACCTAAGAGGATTTAGAGAACTTTAAGAACATTAAAATTCGATTGGGATGATCTTAGGGTGAATTTAGAGAAGAGAAAAATTGAGAAAAACGAATTGGGAAATTTCTGGGTGCAAACTGCATCTCGTTAGAAGACTTTCCCAGGTCGTTCAACTTCTAATGAGATGACAGTATCCCTTTTAAAGAGTTGGTAGTTCATTCGAAGCCAACCTCGTTCGAACGAGACTTCTAACGAGTTGACAGAATGGCCTTTTAGGCCTGATTTTATTTCAGATGTTCCGTAGACTTATTTAATGGAGTAATAACCTTCCCTTATTGACTAGTGGGTATATTTGGGAGATTGGAGTACGATGAGGAGTAAAACTTAGAATATTATAGTAAATCGAATGACCTTTATGAATTAGGAAACGAGTACCTAATTACGACGTGAGAAGAGTTGACAACTTTAATGTATATAAATCGGGGACTTATAAGCGTATGATATTAAATGATGATACAAGAACGAGAAGTATACCTCTATTAATATATTGAGATATCTAAGATGAGCGAATGCTGAGTATATGTAGTTATCTATGTATAACATACCTAGCGTACTTTCTATCATGGAAGGTTGGCCTTCGATCCGGGCCATCTAATATTTGTGTGCCTACGGGGGGGGGGGGGGGATTTAGATTGGTACCTCGAGGACATAGGTCAGAGAAGGACTTATTGAGAAGTTAACAAGTCTGATGATCATGGGAACATAGGTATGTGCGTGACCCATGTGATGTGAACTATGTTCGCCTCCATTATGTGTGGTTGTTGTCATTTAAGAATGATTCCTGAGAGATTCAGAATGCGTGGTCCTTATGTACGTGATGTACTGGGATTAGATAGCAGGGTATGTGTGCACCGCAGCTTAGCCTCGGGGTGCTAGTATTGTATATTTATGATGAGAATAATATACTATAAATTGCAATTCACTGCCATGTATAAATGTGAGTATAAATAATAGCAACGTTTTTGTAAAGATAAAAATGGAAATCCTCTAGTAAATAGTATTACTAATATGGGAAATCGAGAAGCAATGTAAGATACTCTATTAAACGAAGATGCCGGAATTAAATCATGAATCATATAGTAATGTTAGATTTTATATTAGACTAGTTAAGTATGGAATAACTAGAATGGGTACAAGTACGATAGGAGTGCTCAATTAGTTGAGAGGTGAGGAACTCATGTGAGTGCACACATTATCATGTACTTTATATTAACTGTTTAATGATATTAAACACTTGCTATATTTTAAACTGTTTTCACAATCGGGCTCTGACCCGTTTGCTTCCAAATATATTTTGTTGTAAAAACCTTTTAGGTGCCTAGCCACAAGGACACCAAGCATAGGAGTTCCATATAGGTGACATACTGTAGCTGCTGTGGAAGTTACATGACCTTGACAGTAGACACCTTCATTTTTTATCTTAACTCTATATTATCATATTCTCTCATCTGTTGGGCATATCGACCTATTTCCTTTTAGAGATACTTTATCTATTCAGTTATTTCAGATTTTCGGTTGTAATTAATTTAGTGATGCGGACTTGGTATTTGTTTATTTCAGTACTCGGATTGTTGTGAGGAGTATTCCTCCAGATTCATTAATATTTTATGGTTATTCTATTGTGACTATGTTGTGGTGGTTATGTTAGCATTTCATAATCTACTTATTGCATGTTAATCGGATTTAATTAAATTTGACAACTCACTTTTAAATATTAGGTGGCTAGTAATAGTTAAAACGTATTTCGACAGTGATGCTATGAACTGAACCAACTTGGCATTTTGTATTTATTTAATAAAAGTAGATACCCGGTATTTAATTAGTCGGGGTGTCACAAATACTGGGCTAGGAGCCCCTTAGTCGAAACAAAATTGTTGTCTACATCGATTGGGATTGTAATTCTTTGAAATATATCCTCACTGAGTGTAAGAAGGTTAAAACCCTTGAGATAATGGAAGCACCATAGCAAGTGAAGGATCTTCAACGATAAGGTCCACGATAGTTGGTTGGATCATTATTTATTCATGTTGGAAAAAAATCTAAGTGTGGAGAAAATTTTCTTCATAATAAGGCCTCATGACAAAACTATCATGCTTGTAAAAAATGGGCAGTATGTTCTTACAACTTTGTTTTTTATGGTGAAGGTACAAGCGATGGGGTGTGATGGATTCCCCAGTGGGAAAATGGATGAAGTTGGATATTATTGCAGGAAAATGGGTATAGATGAAACCTGTTAGGAGTATGGTGTTGGAAAAGTTAGCTAGGTTATAACGGCTAGGGGATCGTTACATGTCTAGATAAGTCCTCTCCAACCAGCTGTATAGGAACCCCAAGGCCATGTCTCCTGGGGGAAGATTGACACCTATGGCCAAATAGGTGGAAATGTTGATAAGGACCCTTAAGGGATGGTCATTTCATTTCCCATGCAGTATAAAATGGGAAAGAAGGACAAGTATGTAAGTTGGAAGTTCCAAAGATGCACATTGGCCCTTGCCAACAGCAGAAGAACTATCATTTTCACAAGGATCTTGGAAGAAATAGATAATTATATGGATATGGATAGCTTTATTTGAAGTCATTATGTACCTTCGGCATATCTTATTTAGCTCGACATGAGAAGCCGCTTCTTCGATGTCTAGGGCCTTATTAGAATAAGGCATCAAACTTGTGGGATCAAGCCCCAGTAGTTCACAAACATCCTCTAGTGTTATGGTAAACTCACCCACACGGCCATATATATGTGGGTGGTAACATTTTAGCGATAGACTGAGACTTGGAGTGTATAAATATTTTTTGAAAGAGTGAACTCAAGAAATCACTTTGCCCGATGGAGCCTAATCTTGGGGAAGGCATCAGAATAATTTTTTTCATATATTTTTTCCAAATAACAAAGTTTGTTAGGGAACCTCCTGGCCCTTCAAAATCGATATGTGAATAGGGTAAGTCACCACGGTCAAGACTGAAATGCATAATCCCCTGTAGGGGAGAAACCCCAATCGTCAGCATTGTCATCTTCATTACCAAATGTCAAGGAGTCATACTTATCATTGAGAAGAATGGTTTTGTTCATAGATGAGTAATATTCACCCTTGATAAAAATAGGAAAGTGGGGGTAGAAGTGTAGTTACTTTTGACTATATGTCGGTATAGCAGTGGCATCCAAAACAGGGCCAAGAGTGGTGGTGATGGTAGGTGAAACAATGGTGGTACGGACAACTGGAATGTTTGGAACACTAGAAGAAGACAACATGGGGGAAGTAGGAGAAAAGCTTGAAGGAAAAGAGATTGGACTGGAAATCAAGGAGTAACAAAGGTTAAAGATGACAAAGGAAGAAAGAACTAGAAGAAAAGCTTGAGGAATAATGGCGGGTAACACATTCTCTCTCTAAAAGCTCTATAAGTATGGAGGCAAACAAAAATATAAAGAAGAAATATGACTAAGTGTTGAAAATAAGGCATTTGAAAATCAAGTGGACATTTAAATTTCCCACAGAGCCACGTGCCAAGCCATCAAAATGATTGTTAGTGGACACATGGCACTTTAGGGCACGCTTTGACAATTGAAAAAATAGGCTCACGTAATTAATGAGGTGACATTTAGGAAAGGGTTTATTTCTTTCAAGATAAGTTAAGTTTTGGTGCCAAAAATTTAGAACCATACAGAGTCCTTACACTAAAAACACAAACTAAGATAAAACGGGTTGAAGAGGCATCGGGGAGAATATCGACTTTTAGAGGAAAGGATCCTCGCAGCACAGTTCAAAAAGTTCACGATGTCCCCTCTCCACAATCCCAATCGGAGTTACTTCTAGATTAATTACATCAGGGATAATTTTACTTTTTGAACAAGTTAAAACGGAGAAGAATAACGGATAAGAGAAAATGATGAGAACTCTCTCCACCAGGGACTGCCCTATTGACAAGGTCCCCTCATTAAAGGTTCACTTAGTAGGGGAATGGAATGAAAAGACTGGGGAGAATTTAAAGATCAACAATTACTTTGGGAGAATTTTACAAGTCCAAATGGTAAATATTTTTAGCGGGGAGAATTCATAATAATAGAGGCAATCCTAATGAAAATGCCTGCTCACAACAAGTTTACTACACGACTAAACAAAATAACACAGATAGGGGAGAATTTAACCTTTTTAATGGTCAGAATGATTGATTGATAGTTTCCTGAGATATTTTGGGAGAATTCAAACCACCAGTGAAGAAGACAGAATGGTTGGAATACAATAACAGAAAAAAATTACGATGTACCCTCTCCATTCACTAAGAATTTACAGAGATTTAGTTTAGGTACATCGGGGAGAATTTAACTTTTTTATAGCAGAGATAATAGCAGAAGTTGCAACGAAGACAGTGAAGGATGGATTTATTGCTCACAACTAGACGGTTCATAGGATTGAGAAGTATTTTGTGCATACATTTCTTGTTATCTCAACAAATCTCTACATGAAAGGGAAAATATAATGGGTATTAAAGATAATTTATGAATTAAAGAAAGCCTCTCCTATTAATATAATAGACTCAAGGGAAAGAAGCAGCATGAAGGAAGTGATACAACTCATCGAGGTAGCTCAGTGAGGAATCCGAGTGACACGGCATAGTGAGGAGATAAGCTGAGAGAGATCATCCTTTATCTTATTTTTCTTACTTAGCTAAAATATACCCTTAAGTAACATTGATTGTAATGTTGTAACAATTGTAGTATTCAACGTAAGGTCAAATGGTACTCGTGAGAGACCTATCCTGGTAGGGCCTGGGAGAGCTTACATGCTCTATCGAATGACCTCATCGTGGGAACTTAAGAGGGACATGGTTTAACGGATTTATAAGTGAGGCAATGTTAGGTCTTGTCGTGACCATCTTAGATACACCTTGTAAAACATCGAGTGACCGTTTCACTATGGAAGCTCATGTAAATCAACCTTGAGTTCCATCGTTTATTGTTCATTCACCCAAATAGTCCCCTACCTAATATCACATCTACTTTAGGTGATGTCACCATCTAGCTAAACACCGTCCAATCCAAACTAGAGTAAACCACTGTAGTATTGAGGCTGTCAGACAGTTTGGTTTGCCACCTCCGTGGTGACAGTCTTCTGATGCATAGTGGTTAGGCAAAAGACAAGTCATGGCATTTAATGTTTATGACGTAGGACAAGATGGCCCATCCTGCATTTAATGTTTGTGGTGTAAAGTATGAGAGGATGTATTTAACGACTATGAAGGACTGAGGCATTTTGGTAATGGGGTGGGGCTATTTATTGGCCTCAACCACTTCTGAGAGAGGGATTTTTTTATAGATTATTGCTAGAGAGAGAAGTTATTGAAAACCAGAGTTCTTACTCACCCACCATTGTCATTTATTGTGAAGCCTTTAGTAGTTAAACCACAGATCTTTCAGAGAGTGATGGTGTGTTGGTTGTCTGCCAAGGTCTATTTAAATGAATTGCTTATGAGTTCCCTTTATTATTATTTGAGTTATACACAAGATACTTGTGAGTTCAATCTGAGTGTTGAATATATAAAATATTGTGTGTTCACTAGCATTTATTAAAGAGTTCTTGGGTTATCGTGTATCACCATACCTATAGGGGTTACACCTCAACTAGTATTACCATACTCCCAGGTTTCAAGGGAACTACCTTCTTATAGATATAATTCCCTTGATTCATTCACTAAACATTTTAGGTTATCACGTGGGACAAATACACAATCTTAAGCATCTGACAGTGCTTATTTTCATATTTGATGAATGTGTTGCAGCGATTCAAGAATTCCACTTAGATTATCCAATCAAATAAGACAACATATATAATTATGTCACTCTGCTTAAATTTTAAAACAAACATTAAAATTACACTCACATTACACAACTTATGACACCGTGTCCCCCTTTATAGTTGATGTCTCCATTTAAATTAAGTGGCGAACCTATTAATTGTCATCGAACACTACTTTAGGGTAATTTAGTCCCCAAACCCACAAAGATAACAAAAATTCCCAAAGATTCAAATGAAGATGATATTGGCACAAGGTTAGACAACATTATAAGTTATTTTCTAGACTCTTTACTTTGCTAGAGAGTATCTTTTCTTCCTACTAAATATGTTATTTCCATAAGTATATTATCAACAAGATGGAAGTTTCCTTGGACTTCTATTACCAATCTAGAGTTTGACGATATTTTTTTATATGTACCTTATAATGCGTGGATAACTAACCAAAGATGAAAACCATTAATTTTGTGAATTATGTTAACAGGGATTTATTTCTTCTACGTTTATCTTCCACACAAAAATTCTGCCTAAAATGTATTCAAGTGGCAGGAGAGTGAAGTGAGTGAGGAAGAGGAGTTTGATGTGAATGAATTACAAATTGCATTTAATGAGTTGTATACCAAGGTAGTATAAGTGAAAAGGATAAACTCTAAATTGCAAGATAGGTTGAATGAGCGTTCCATAGAAAATAATGATGTTTTGATTGAGGATCTTAGGGCACATGATAAAATGCTTAGGGAGAAGCTAGAATATGTGAACAAAAAGAGAGATATCATTCATGGTTTGATGGAGGCATTGAAAAAGGAGGTGTTAGAGTTTGAGGAGTCTAGGTGTGTGCTTGTGTCTAGGATTTGTGAGTTAAAACATAAGTTTAAAGACTCAAGTAAGGTTAGGTTTGACTTGGAATCTAGGTCAAAAAAGTTGGATAGGATGTTAGGCAGCGTCCAAGTCAAAAGTGATAGGTTTGGTATCAGCTACGATGAGAGAGTTGTTCCCATTCCTAAAGCCAATACCAAACGTGTGAGAGATCCCACTAAGAATGTGATGAGAGGTCGATATTTTGGTAATCATTTCCATCGTGTTTACACTTGTCGCCATTTTGGTAGGAAAGGTCAACTTAGACATTTTTTCTATGACCTTAGGAATGATCCTAACAAGTTTAGGAATAAAGTAATTTCAGTTGCCAAAACCCCCACCCATCATGTGATACCTACTTGGGTCAATAAATCGTACTTAGATGCTTTAGGTCCAAAAATTTATGGTTCTTATCTGATTGCACTTGATTCTTCCCATGTTAAATCTAATGGATGATTGTGTTACCATGTCTGTCATATGCTAGTCTTTGCATCATGATTTATATCTTGCTAGTGTTATGAAATGTGTATCATTCTGTATTATATTTTTATATTAGTGAGTCTTATTTGATAAATACTAAAGGATTTTGTCTTTGAGAAATTTTTTGGGAAAATACAAAAATATTTTGGGTTTATTCAATAATATTTTGCATTTATTTGAGTCAAAATATATTGAAAAACTCAAAAGATTTTCATTTTTTTGTGTGTCATGAGCTGACATGTTTCATGTGGCATATTGGTGTGCTTAGACCCCCATCCTTTAATTATCCATGTGGCTTGGACATTTGGTCGTAATTATTGCTGCTTAGAATGATCTTAACCATTTTATTATGGGGTTGTTTCAAAGTTGATATGCATTTTGATTCGACTTTGTATATATGCCATATTTTCACACATTAACGAGTTTATATGAATGTTTGACATCTCTTGCATATTGGGTTTGGCCATACGTTCTTATCTTAATTTTGTCATTTATGCGTAAGTAGACATAAGGACGAGGTGTGCATGTAAGAACCGTTTACCGTGAGGATCGTATTGAAAAAATGATGACTGTTCGCGGGAAAGGACTGTGAGAGTGTAAAATTGACTCATCATGAAAGCCACCATTTAAAAGTTCCCGAAAAACATTAATGGCAATAAAAATAATCATATGCCAACATACGGGCCAATTAGTTTATGTTCATTCCAAAAGAAAAATATGATATATTTGAGGGAGTTTGGATGGATAATTTAAACGGATTTGCACTACGAATCCTAACACTGAAAAATCATATCATGATGCTTTTGTTTGTAGAATGGTCAAAATTTTGAATTTCTGTGCATGTTGTAAGTTTAGTTCATTAAGTTCACACTTTAATTGTCATGTCTGGCTAAAATAAAATTTGATGATTTATAGATATCGATTAGATCTTCATGATTGTTTCGATGTGTTGGAATTGTGATTCATTTGTTGTAGTTCACGCCCATGCATTCCATGTTTATGTTTGAGCACATCGGTACTATGTTAGCATGTAACTCATATTGTTTTTATTGATTTTCATTACTGTTTTTCTACTATTTTTGTAGTTTTCTGCCACTTCCAGTTGGTTTTTTCACCAAACAATTTCGCTAGGCGAAATTATTTAACTTTTTGAACTGGTTGTGAGAATTTAATTTTCTCATTCGAGCGACAAACAGATGTCGCGCGAAGTCGTTAGAGTGACAAAGCTATCTCATTTGAACGACGAGCTCAAATTTGATATACCTACTCTTTTAGTTCCCTAGTTCATAAGGTTATATATTTTGGTATTTTTGGGTTTCTTCTGATCAGTGTTTTGTATGCAGATTAATTATTCATCATATTTTACTGCATTGTTTTCGTTTAGTCACCCCTGCTTAGATTATTGATGTCTATTATGTGGTTACTATTTGGTAGCTGCAGATTTGATATTATTTATCATTATTAATTTGTTGTTTGCATTATTATCTAGATATACTTCATTAATTATCTCATACTAGATATGTTTATCTTTTCACGAGGTGTCTATTGAAGACAAAGAGGGGGAGAAATGTATATGATGTAGGGGGAGAGTTTGTTTGATGAGCTGGTATCGGTATCCTGATTTGAATGATTGTTTACAAATTGGTATCATATTGTTTTTCTCACATAACAAATGATTTTGGTCTATTTTTACATATTGGTTTACATAATTTTTTGCTCCATACTTCACATGGTATTTGTATGTTTCATGTTTGTAGGTTTGCTTAAAGAGATTTTAGATTTCAAGACTACATAACATTCAGACATTCAAAGACAATTCATGCTTATCGGACCATCATTTACTAGTCTTGTTCTGTATTTTTTATTTTGGGTTTATGGGATGGGATTTAGGCATCATACGGCTTGATGGCCCTTCTTAGGAATTTCATTATTGGTTTTATCCTGGAATAGTCAAAGGGGGAGATTTGTAAGGAAAAATTTTCCAATTGAGTCCGTTGTATAGTTTTGACTTATTCCTGGAACAAAACACGTTTAAGTCATCGGGAGATTTTTATTGTCACGATACACACTATGACGCATTAAAGTTTATTGAAGACGTTGCAGCAAAGCTTCAAGGAATTATTTATGAGAAATCTTTAATTGGTTAAAGTTTATTCGTCTTCAAGTTTAATTGGATTTCAAAATCACTCAGGTAAGAATGCGTAATTTTACTGGGACTCAGAATTTATTTAAAATATTTAAGGATGTTATTTTATTAACAAAATATTTTTAAAACATTTTTTAAAGTGTTTCAAAACGTTGCCCTTCATTTTATTCTGACAAGGAAGGATTTGAGCAGTATTTAATTAGGACTCTAATTCAGTGCGTGTTCAAATAACCTGAACGGTCGTTCGAGCGAGATGTACATCTCGTTCGCGCGACATGCCAGTTTTTCTTGAACGAAACACTATCCTAACGAAATTATAAATGGCATGTTTTCCATCAGATTTCAAAGTGTGTTCATTCTGTGAAAACAATTTACAATTCAGAACTTTGTTTGCACATGTTTTCTAAGGTTATCCAAATCTAAACACATCCTTAGAGTTTCAAAGATCTGACTTTTCAATACTATATGCTATTGTGATATTTGGTTGAACCAAGAAGGGTTTTTTCCACACTTTGAAGAACATATTTGGGTTTCGCAGATAATAAACGAAGGACTTCATGTTTCGATTCCGTAGACTTTCCAAGCTATATCGGTGCACACCGAGGCCTTTGTGGAGGCGACTGCTGTGGATAGGTATCACGGAAGGATTTGTGTGGGCCCAGTGAGAGGAGTGGTTGAAGATAAGAAGATCATCAAGTCTCGTGGGTATCAATTTGTTGAGTAAGACTTGTGTCTGTTCCTTGTAAATCCACATTCATAGTGATTGTCTATCTTGGGTCGTCCAAAGATTTTTTCCCTTAGTGGTTTCCTTGTACATCCGATGTTGTGAGTTTTCTTTTCCTTACTTTACTTCCTTTAATCATTACATGAATGCTTAGGACTAATCAAGATAAAATTTGATTAAATTAAAATTGGTTCACAACTTGGTGCAAATTAAAAATTGAGAAAAGGTTTTTCATAAAAGAGAACATTGTTTTGTTATCTATAAAACACTTTCCGCATAAGAAATAAAAAGTGGTCCTACAATCAGTCATGTTACTTTATAAACAAAAGTTGAAAAATTAAGTTAGAATTTTCACTTTTCCTATTTAAAAAATTATTTCATCAAAAACATAATGCCTAATTAGGTAGCTATGTAATGACCCCATTTTCTTATGCCAATATATAATTGTCTTCTTTCAATTTCGTCATACTTACTATCTAATAATGATATATTATTACATATATGATATTTTGAGTTCTTAATTTGACAAATCCCGTTTTTTAATTTGAAGAATCAACGGTAAAATGGGTCAGATTGAGATTTTATGGCACCTCCTAAGCTAAGTGATAAGTTTTGGGGTAGAAAATACAATTTTATGAAACTTTAGGGACTTGGTTTTAATAAAGAAAGTTTCAGGGACCAAAATAAAAAATAAAAAGGGGCCTTTTCATAAATAAAATATTTTCAGGGACCTAAAAGAAATATTGAAAATATATGGTGTAAAATTACCAAAATGCCCTTCAGGTCCGAAATGACCCTTATACCCTTAATACTTATCCTCGACACCTCGTGATTTCTTTTGAACATATCCAGCATACACGTGTCATCGTTAGAGGAGAAGCCAAAACACGTGTCATCGTTAGAGGAGAAGCTAAAACACGTGTCGCAGTCCGGTGAAATAAGACTGCAAGACACCTTGGTTACGCGACACGTCAACGCTGACTCCCATTGTAAAAGCTTGGTCAACATGGACACGTGTCAACACCATGGGATCTTTGGAAAACAATAAATAGGGCCTTAGGGTTCATTTGAAACTCACACCAATTCTTTGAGAATTATAGAAAGAAATAGTGAGAGAAAGTGTGAGAAAGTCTAAGAAGAAGTTCTGAGGGATATTCATCTTAAGGTAATCTTAATGTTATAATGCATCTTTATAGTTTTAATTTATTGTTTTATAGCTTTACTTAGTAGTTATGCTGGTAAAATACAATAAAGAATTCACTAATCAAAACTTAAAATTTAGAACAAATCCAAGTTGATTTTATAAACTTGTTTGAAATTATACGCTTTTAAAAATGATTCTTTTTAAAGAAATTGCTCGTTATTATGGAATCCGATTTAAGTAATTCCAAAGTCAGGCCCGGTGAAATTCTGTCTAGATGAGATGGTATTTAAGTGGTTCCCCTGTGACCCTCCATCTCTACTGGGAATGAATCCGAAAATGTTCTGTCTAGATGAGATGGTATTTAAGTGGTGCCCCTGTGACCCTCCATCTCTACTGGGAACCGACTGATGAGGAAAGACTGTGAATTGAATTCTTCAATTACGATCAAGGAGTTTTAAAAGTTAAATGGGGATTCAGTAATCCTTTACAAGAGGAAGTTATTATTAAAGTATATTATAAACTGGACCTTAGAACGTGTACTTAAATCTTTATCAGATTAACGTGTGATCGAAGACTCAATACCAGTAAATTTGACCTCCATTTTGGGTGAGTACTCTGACATTCCTTGTGTATTTTGATTATATGATATTATGCAAACAATATATATTTTGTGAACTGCTTTTATTCTCAAAATTCATGTGATACCGATGATTGATTCATTTGTGATATGTTTATTTTTGTCCATATAAACATACTGATTAAAATGATTATTGAAAAGGATATTGAATATTGAAAATCTGATTCGGCCTAAGGGACCTCTTTACTGACTGACCTTCCCAGCTGGGTTATCGCTGGTGTGCCCTAAATAAGGCGTTGTGACAAACTAGTTCGATTGACCCTCAACTATCGGGGTATAATACGGTAGAAGAATACGGTATTAGAGTGTACTTGGCCATCAAAATGATATGATTGAAATAAAAAGATATCACATTTGATTTGTTGCATTCGTCTTATTCTGAGCTATCTAATTGTGAGATATATACTTTCATTTCAAAATATATATCTATTTACTGCAAGTTCCTATCCATATATGTATATTCCTTTTCTTTTGACTTGAATAGGTATCTATTTTCTGAAAACCCTAGAATGTCTGGAGATTGAACCTCATTCGGCTTTTAGCTGATGTTGTATAAATAAACATTTTTCAGGAAACGTTTAGGCTCACGGACGAAACGAAAAGGGACTATATTGAAGATTTATCTTTTAGAGCTCTTTTTGTAAAATATTTATTTAGAGCATGTCTGTCTCTCTTGTAATAAGGTTTAAATTTTTTTCTTAAGTTGTAACTCGTTGTTACTTTTAATATATATGAAGTTTCCTTTAGAAAGCTCTGATGACGTAATTCCTTTACTTTCAGTATTTTACGATTCATAACCATGTGATAATATATTCGTTGCATTTATTTAAGGAAACAATTAAATCAGAATATTTGTTGCCTTGGTGGCATGTCAAGACACTCGTTCCCTAATACTATTTTGGGTCGGGGTCGTGACAGAGGTGGTATCAGAGCACAGGTTATGAACCCGTAGACTACTGAACATAAGTTTCGAACGTTATCGATTTTAAGTCTCCATACATAGGTTATAGGATTGAATATCCGACTTATGTGATAACCCTCCATATTTCTTATAGTCTATATATAATTGTTTATATATCACTGTTCTTCTAAAATGCAATCTTGGGCTAGTATAATACATCTTACGTTTGGCCATGACTGTAGAAAATGACCAAGAAAAGATCAACTCCAGGAACTAGCGGTTCGAGTATGGAAGGGCTGGAAGGTGCATACAAGGCAATTGAAAGTCTAGCAAGAATTGTGGAGCATCAGGTGAATAATGGAGCACCAAGGAATCTTGAACTAAGTAGTTGTACTATTGAAAAGTTCAAGAAGTTGAATCCTCCGTCTTTTAAAGGTACTCCTAACCCCACTGAAGCAGAAAATTGGGTGATGCAAATGGAAAAGATGTTAGATGTTCTTAAGTGTACAGATGAATAACGGGTTTTATTTGGAACATTCATGTTAGAAGGTGAAGCCAAACATTGGTGGAGAATGACTAAGAGAATGCATGGGGAAAGGAATAATCCCATAGGTTGGAATGACTTCTTAGTGACCTTCTACGAGAAATACTTCCCCGAAACGGTGCAAGACCAAAAAGCAGCTGACTTCATGGGTCTGGTTCAAGGAAATATGAAATATGAGGCAAAGTTTACTGAGTTATCCCGTTGTGCACCTCATATTGTGATAACTGATGTTTTAAGAGCTAAGAAGTTTGAACGTGGGTTAAGGTTGAACATTCGTAGCCGAATTTCCATCCTAAAGTTGACAGCATATAATGACGTGGTGGCTAGGGCAACAATAGCTGAGAAGGATAGTGAAGAATATAATAAGGTTAGAGAGGGGAAGAGGAAGTTTGTAGAACAAAGAGGAAGGAACCCCAATAATAAACCCTTTAGGACTATACCTAATATAGGGCAACCTTTAGTAAACAAAACCTCTAATGTTGATAAATGCCAACGTTGTGGTAATATTCATAGTGGGCGTCCGTGTTACCTGGAGACGGGGAGTTGTTTTGGGTGTGGCCAAAAGGGGCATAAAATGCGAGATTGTCCTAACAAAGGGAAGGCGGCAACAAAGACTTCTAATGACAATAAGGATCAGGGCAGACAAGGTAGAGTCTTTAATCTTTCTGATGCAAAGGCTTCTAATGCAGTAGTGTCAGGTAAACTTTCTATATGTGCACAACCTTTTCAAGTTTTAATTGATCCTGGTTCTACCCATTCATTTGTGTCTGTGCATTTTGTTAATCGCTTTCCTTATATTCCTGAATCCTTGAATCATATCATACACGTTTCTACTCCTTCGGGTGATTTATTGACGGGAACATTAGTATATAAGTCTTGCACTATAAATGTCAGTAGTCATAAACTATTCGCTGATTTGATAGTTTTAGACATAAGAGATTTTAAAGTCATTTTGGGGATGGATTGGTTAGAATCATATCATGCTAGGGTGGATTGTTTTGAGAAGAGAGTTATTTTCCAAATTCCTAACCAACCAGAATTCAGTTTTGAAGGAACTAGCATCTTATCTCCCATGCGTATTATCTCTTCAATGCAAGCTTGTAGTTTTCTTAAGAAAGGATGTCAGGGATTCCTTGCCAGTGTTATTGATTTACAAACAAAAGAGCCTAGTTTAGAAGATATCCCTATAGCTAGGCTTTTTCCAGATGTTTTTCCAGATGATTTGCCTAGTCTACCTCCTAGTAGAGAAGTAGAATTTACCATTGACTTTGTTCCTGGAACCACACCAATCTCAAAACCACCTCATCGCATTGCACCTTTAGAGTTAAGGGAATTAAAAGTTCAATTACAAGATCTATTAGACAAGGGTTTTATTAGACCTAGTATATCCCCTTGGGGTGCTCCAGTGTTATTTGTTAAAAAGAAGGATGGAACGATGAGGTTATGTATAGATTATCGTGAACTAAATAAGGTGACCATTAAGAATAAATATCCCTTACCTCGTATAGATGATTTGTTTGACCAACTGCAAGGTGAACAAGTATTTTCGAAGATTGGCCTTAGGTCAGGCTATCACCAATTGAAGATTAAGGAAGAGGATATTTCAAAATCAGCTTTTCGTACTAGATATGGTCACTATGAATTTCTTGTGATGCCATTTGGATTAACTAATGCACCAGCCGCTTTTATGGATATGAAGAATAGAGTGTTTAGGAAATATCTGGATCAGTGTGTGGTTGTTTTCATTGATGACATCCTTATTTATTCCAAAGGTATTGAAGAACACGAGAAGCATTTGGAGATAGTATTACAAATCCTTAGGAAAGAGAAATTATATGGAAAATTAAAGAAGTGTGAATTTTGGTTGCCTAGTGTTTCTTTTCTAGGACATGTCATATCCAAGGAGGGAGTGTCGGTTGATCCTCAAAAGATCAAGGCTATACTAGATTGGCCAAGACCAACTAATGTAACGGAGATTCGTAGTTTCCTAGGATTAACAGGTTATTATTGAAGATTTGTTGAAGGATTTTCTAGTATTGCCAAACCTCTGTCTAGGTTAACACAAAATACGGTGAAATATGAATGGTCTGAGGAAGTTGAGAATAGTTTTCAAGAACTTAAGAATCGATTAGTAACTGACCCAATTTTGACTATTCCTTCCGGTACAGGAGGATTTGTGATTTATAGTGATGCTTCTAAAAATGGTTTGGGATGTGTGCTAATGCAAAATGGAAAAGTAGTAGCTTATGCCTCGAGACAGTTAAAACCCCATGAGCAAAATTATCCAACCCATGACTTAGAATTAGTAGCGGTAATTTTTGCTCTCAAGATTTGGAGACATTATTTGTATGGTGAGACTTGTGAGATTTATACCGATCATAAGAGTTTGAAATATATCTTTACTCAGAAGGAATTAAACATGAGACAAAGGAGGTGGTTAGAATTGATGAAGGATTATGATGTAAATATTCACTATCACCCGGGGAAAGCTAATGTAGTTGCCGACGCGTTGAGTAGAAAGTCTACACCAAATTTAGCATGTCTTATTACCAGCCAGGAAGCACTATTGAAAGATTTGAGAAGTATGGAAATAGATGTACATATTTATGGCGAAGGAGGAATAATCGCAAACTTACAAATACAACCCACGTTGATGGAAAGAATTAAAGTTGCACAAGTAAATGACCCACAATTGAGGAGGATTAAATAAGAGGTTATTGAAGGGAAGAGAATTGAATTTGTGATACGAGATGATATATTAAGGTTTGGAAATAGAGTCTGTATACCTGGTGATGCCCAACTAAAGAGGCAAATTTTGGAGGAAGGTCATTACTCGAGATTCACAGTTCATCCCGGAAATACCAAGATGTACAGAGATCTCCGAGAAGTGTTTTGGTGGAATAACATGAAAAGGGAGATAGCAGAGTTTGTATCTCAGTGTTTGATCTGTCAACAAGTAAAAGCTGAACATCAGAAACCATCAGGACTATTACAACCTTTACCAATCCCTGAGTGGAAGTGGGAACATATTACCATGGATTTTGTCACAGGTCTACCAAGGAGTTCCAATGGTAATGATTCCATTTGGGTAATTATTGATAGGTTAACTAAATCTGCTCATTTTCTTGCCATTAAGATTACCCATTCCTTAGAAAATCTAGCTAAATTGTATATACGGGAAATTATTAAGCTTCATGGAACCCCATTTTCAATTGTATCTGATCGTGACCCTAGATTCGTGTCTCGCTTTTGGAAAAGCCTACAAGTAGCCATGGGAACAAAATTGAATTTCAGCACCGGTTTTCATCCTCAAACAGACGGACAATCGGAGAGAACCATCCAAACCTTAGAGGATATGCTTAGGGCATGTGTACTTGATTTGAAGTGGAATTGGGACGATCATTTACCGTTAGTGGAATTTGCATATAATGATAGCTATCAAGCAAGTATTCAAATGGCTCCGTATGAGGCACTCTATGGTAGAAGGTGTCGTTCTCCTGCATGTTGGGTAGAAGTTGGAGAAAGAAAATTATTGGGACCAGAATTGATTCAGGTCACAACAGAGAAAGTGAAATTGATACAAGACCAACTTTAAATCGCTCAAAGACATCAAAAGAGTTATGCTGACAATCGGCATCGACCGTTAGAATTCCAAAGAGGAGACTATGTTTTCTTACGAGTATCACCAACAAAGGGAGTAATCCAATTTCGGAAGAAAGGAAAGTTGAGTCCAAGATACATAGGACCTTTTGAAATCCTTGAAAGGATAGGTGTTGTTGCGTATCGAATAGCCTTACCCCCTGAACTCTCTAGTGTGCATAATGTGTTTCATGTTTCAATGATGAAGAAATACATCCCTGATCTAGCACATATCTTAAGTCAGGAATAAAAGAGAGATATCCATACCTTTTTGGAAATTAATGTAAGTAAAGTTTGGGGACCAAACTTTTTATAAGGAGGGTAGGATGTAATGACCCCATTTTCTTATGCCAATATATAATTGTCTTCTTTCAACTTCGTCATACTTACTATCTAATAATGATATATTATTACATATATGATATTTCGAGTTCTTAATTTGACAAATCTCGTTTTTCAATTTGAAGAATCAACGGTAAAATGGGTCAGATTGAGATTTTATGGCACCTCCGAAGCTAAGTGATAAGTTTTGGGGTAGAAAATACAATTTTATGAAACCTTAGGGACTTGGTTTTAATAAAGAAAGTTTCAGGGACCAAAATAAAAAATAAAAAGGGGCCTTTTTGTAAATAAAATATTTTCAGGGGCCTAAAAGAAATATTGAAAATATATGGTGTGAAATTACCAAAATGCCCTTCAAGTCTGAAATGACCCTTATACCCTTAATACCTATCCTCGACACCTCGTGCTTTCTTTTGAACATATCCACCATACACGTGTCGTCGTTAGAGGAGAAGCCAAAACACGTGTCATCGTTAGAGGAGTAGCTAAAACACGTGTCGCAGTCCGGTGAAATAAGACTGCAAGACACCTTCGTTACGCGACACGTCAACGCTGACTCCCATTGTAAAAGCTTGGTCAGCATGGACACGTGTCAACACCGTGGGATCTTTGGAAAACTATAAATAGGGCCTTAGGGTTCATTTGAAACTCACACCAATTCTTTGAGAATTATAGAAAGAAATAGTGAGAGAAAGTGTGAGAAAGTCTAAGAAGAAGTTCTGAGGGATATTCATCTTAAGGTAATCTTAATGTTATAATGCATCTTTATAGTTTTCATTTATTGTTTTATAGCTTTACTTAGTAGTTATGCTGGTAAAATACAATAAAGAATTCACTAATCAAAACTTAAAATTTAGAACAAATCCAAGTTGATTTTATAAACTTGTTTGAAATTATACGCTTTTAAAAATGATTATTTTTAAAGAAATTGCTCGTTATTATGGAATCTGATTTAAGTAATTCCAAAGTCAGGCCCGGTGAAGTTCTGTCTAGATGAGATGGTATTTAAGTTGTGCCCCTGTGACCCTCCATCTCTACTGGGAATGAATCCGGAAATGTTCTGTCTAGATGAGATGGTATTTAAGTGGTGCCTCTGTGACCCTCCATCTCTACTTGGAACCAATTGATGAGGAAAGACTGTGAATTGAATTCTTCAATTACGATCAAGGAGTTTTAAAAGTTAAATGGCGATTCAGTAATCCTTTAAAAGAGGAAGTTATTATTAAAGTATAGTATAAACTGGACCTTAGAACATGTACTTAAATCTTTATCAGATTAACGTGTGATCGAAGACTCAATACCAGTAAATTTGACCTCCATTTTGGGTGAGTACTCTGACATTCCTTGTGTATTTTGATTATATGATATTATGCAAACAATATATATTTTGTGAACTGCTTTTATTCTCAAAATTCATGTGATACCGATGATTGATTCATTTGTGATATGTTTATATTTGTCCATATAAACATACCGATTAAAATGATTATTGAAAAGGATATTGAATATTGAAAATCTGATTCGGCCTAAGGGACCTCTTTACTAACTGACCTTCCCAGCTGGGTTATCGCTGGTGTGCCCTAAATAAGGCGTTGTGACGAACTAGTTCGATTGACCCTCAACTACCGGGGTATAATACGGTAGAAGAATACGGTATTAGAGTGTACTTGGCCATCAAAATGATATGATTGAAATAAAAAGATATCACATTTGATTTGTTGCATTCGTCTTATTCTGAGCTATCTAATTGTGAGATATATACTTTCATTTCAAAATATATATCTATTTACTGCAAGTTCCTATCCATATATGTATATTCCTTTTCTTTTGACTTGAATAGGTATCTATTTTCTGAAAACCCTGGAATGTCTGGAGATTGAACGTCATTCGGCTTTTAGCTGATGTTGTATAAATAAACATTTTTCAGGAAACGTTTAGGCTCACGGATGGAACGAAAATGGACTATATTGAAGATTTAGCTTTTAGAGCTCTTTTTGTAAAATATTTATTTAGAGCATGTCTGGCTCTCTTGTAATAAGGTTTAAATTTTTTTCTTAAGTTGTAACTCGTTGTTACTTTTAATATATATGAAGTTTCCTTTAGTAAGCTCTGATGACGTAATTCCTTTACTTTCAGTATTTTACGATTCATAACCATGTGATAATATATCCGTTGCATCTATTTAAGGAAACAATTAAATCAGAATATTTGTTGCCTTGGTGGCATGTCAAGACACTCGTTCCCTAATACTATTTTGGGTGGGGGTCGTAACAAGCTATGCCAATGAGAATCGACTTTCGCTCTGCGATATTTAACTCCAATCAAATTTGGGCATGTAAAATTTCAGCATATACATGTATGTATAATTTATATAAACACGTATATATTTGTGATTAAAAAAATCAACATAAGATTGAAGCCATATTACACAAATATTGGAATGATATGTGAATGAGAATGGGCAGATGAGATGTATATCTTTCGTCGACCTAAGGAAGCGTGATGAGATTCCATGGTAGGTATCAAACCCCAAAACAGAGTATGATCACCCAATTCAAAGAGTAAATTTTAAGATTTTTTTACTTTGAATTTTTATTCTTTTCACAGTACTAAGTGTTGAGCCGTAAATCACTTGAACTCAAAAGTTGAAGGGAAAAAAATTGCAGTTAATGACATCTGTTCTGATTTGGGTATCTAGAGAGAGAACGAAGGTAAAAAGGAGGAACTTCAAAATGCACACTAATAATCGAGCATGAACCTTAGGCATTGTGTTGTGTCTACCACCGGGTGTCTCGAAAAATTGGCAATGGGCATCACATTGATGACCAAGTGCAATGAGAATGAGCAACGGTTCCTGCAACATTTTAGATGTTTGCAAGTAAAGAAGCTACTCTAGGATAGTAAACTTAGATTAGAAACTTGGAGTAGGGACTATGAAAGGGAAATGGGTGGAGTTAGTGAATACCATAATAAGAAGAAAAGTTAACATAGCTTCTTTACAGGAATTTGATTGGGTCAGTGAGAAAGCTAGAGAAATAGAAAATACATGGTTTAAATTATATTATATATGAAAACATAGAAATTGGAATGGGGTCAAAATAATAGTAGATAAGAACCTGAAGGATGATATCATAGTCATTATTAGGAAATGTGGTAGACTTATTCTTGTAAAACTGGTATTAGGAGAAAATATAATTAATATTGTTAGTGCTTATGCACCCCAAGTAAGATTAGATGAGCATACATAAGTACAATTTTAGGAACAAATGGATGAACTAATTCAATAAATACCCATATGAGAGAAAATCATATAAGATATAAGATAATTCATGGAGGATATGATCTTTGATATAGGAGCAATGGTGGAGAGTCAATCTTAGATTTCTTCTACTAGTAAATACTAGTTTTAAAAAAAGGCTTGAACACTTAGTAACTTATAAAAGTGGAACGCATAAGAGGCAAATATAATTTTTCATTACTAGAAAAAGAGACCGATTAAAACGTAAAGACTAGAAGGTTATATCGAGAGAGATCTTAACCTCACAACATATGATAATGGTGTTGAATATAAATATTAAAAATGAAGCACGAGTGAGAAAAGGGAAGATTAATGAACGAACTGGGTTATAGAACTTAAAAGGATATAAATTAGAACTATTTAAAGATAAAATATTAAATTAAGCGTTGTGGAATACCAAAGATGAGACTAAAATAATGTGGGATAAGACGTCCACATGAATTAGGAGAACATCAAAAGAAATTATTGGAAAATTAAAAGGGAAGGGGCCACAACATAAAGAAACTTGGTGGTGGAGTGAAGAAGTAAAAAAATATATTAAAAATCAAAAGGGAGTTATTTAAAACATGGTAAATAACTAAAAATGAAGAAAATTTAGAGAAATATAAATGAGCCACAAAGGAGGTTACGAAAATGGTAAAATATGCTAAGTTAATGGCGTATGATGGTATTTATATAAAATTAGGAATACAAGAGGGGGAAAATTATTTATAAGCTTCCTAAACTTGGGGACAAAAAAACTAAAATATTTTAATAGCGTCGAGTGTATTAAAAGTGTTGATTTGAGAGTCCTAGTCTAGGATGATGATATTATAGAAAGATGGAAAAACTACTTCGAGAGCTTATTGAAAGGAGATAAAAGGAGTACATTAGATATAAAGGAACTTAGGGAGACTCGAGAAAATATATTTTTTTATAAAATAGGACAACTGAGGTTAGGGTTTCTCTAAGAAAGATGAAAACATGGAGGGCTTTAGGACCAGCTGATATCCGTATTGAGGTTTAGAAATGCTTAGGGGAGGAATGAGTGTTTTGACTTGTAAAATTATATAATTGAATTATAATAACTAATATGATACTCGATGAATGGAGAAAGAGTATGTTAGCACCTATTTATAAAACTAAAGGGAACATATAAAGTTGTTCAAATTATCATGATATTAAGTTAATGAGTTATACAATGAAACTTTAGAAGAGAGTATTTGAACATAGATTGAGATTAAAAATAACAAAGAGAATTGTGACACCCCGCCCAATGAAATACCGGGTGATCAATCCTTTATCTTCTAAACAGGATTCGCATTTGGTTCATTCTTAACATCACTATCTAAAACTTTATTAATTACTAATCACCTAATTGTTAATTAATTTGTTGCCATCGAATAAACCATTGGCTCCAAAATAAATCCAAATAAATAAATACTAGTACAAAACTGAAACGAATAAGAATGAATAATTTAACGGGGGGGGGGGGGGGGGGGGACTCCCAAAATAAAGTTATAGGTTAAGAATCCTAATATAGGAATAAGTAATGGAGACGTCTAGTCCAAATTCTGCATGTATCCACACATGATGCAGCTGTGCATTCCTGTAACGGATCTTCAAGCCTGACGTCCCTGTGGCTGGACACCTAAAAGGTTTTAAAAAATATATTTTTGCAAATGGAACCGAGCCCAATTATTTTGAAAATGTTTAGCAAGAATTTTATTGCACTAAATGAAATGCATAGTATATAATGTTCATAATTTATTTCACGATTGCACTCTCTTGAAGATACCCTCACTTCTCTTCTATAGTGCACACCTATCGCATTAACTTATTACATCTAGTTATTACTCAATCCAACTAGACCATAATATATATCTAAACTAGACCATTAATCACCCCATCGCATGTCACCTCTGGTCACTGGGTCGAAATGTCACCACCCAACCCAAATCATCAACAATTAATAGATAGATGCGGTTATATAAACATAGGCCTTAGGCTTTAAATATATCTTACTTGCATACTTGCGTTAAATCCTCCCCTAATCGCATTATGAGCCACCCGAGCACAGTAACCTAGGTCTAAAATCCAAACCCCGCTCGAATCGCCAGGGTGGGACCACCCACTAAGGATAACCTCCCGGATAGCATCCTCGAGTGAAATTTATATAAACAAAATTTGGATTCAACTCACATGCATACATATATATATGATCCACACACACACAAACACACACACTATATATATATATATATATATATATATATATATATATATATATATCGATAACTTTCGTGTCCGTTCATAATTGATATGTTTCCCACATTAATTAGCTACACCATGCAGTTTATTATTAATAATAGGATCATATGATTCGCCTCCTATATACTCGGTTAGGTTTGTACTGATATCATAATTGCTTCCACCGAGTGTGGTTTCAAATCGAGAGAGTTTCATCACTCATTGTAATCTCAAGGGTATTTTTGACCTTTCATAACCTATAAGAAACTACTTTAATTATCATAATAGCATACAGCCCCAGACTAAGCTTGGCCGCAAACGACACATCAATCCGAGTCCAGATGATAAATATATTCATATTGGCATATTCCCTTAAAAAAACCAACCATGGTAAAAAAACAGGGGACCGATCGACTGGCCCTGGAACCCTGGTCGATCGCCCCTTTCTTTGTATACCTATTGTTTCCCTCGTAGGAAAAATATCGAAATACTAGTCTACCGGCCCTGGGACCCCAATCGACAGCCCCCCGTTTATATACGTACTTTTAATTCACTAGGCCAAAATCGAGACCACCTGTCGACCGATCCTCGGACCCTGGTCGACTGGGCCTACCTGAGCAGCCCAATAATGGTTAATGTATTTTTTATTTTTCTCCAAATTCTAAATTTCTTCTCTATTCAATTCTAATTATCACCAAACTCATTCTCTATGATCTTTGCATCAATCATTCTTATAAATTCATAGTTTTACTTAATCGGAACATATCCACACACTAAATTACTAATTTCAAATCTTAACTCGTTTTCTCAACAATCATATATTTCACCATTTTTGAATTGTTTCATGATCTACAACCTTTATAAAACCAAGAAATCTTACAAACCTTTAACATGGTATGTTCTCAGAATCTATTTATTCACATGGATTTTAATTCATTTTTCTTCAACATATAATTAGCAAGATTTATTTTCCAAGTCTTCTAATTAACATATTTGCTAACAAGAAATTTAAAAATCAACATCCATAACTACAAATCACATAAAGAAATAAAACACTTGCCCTTTGGAATAAATCCGTGTGACACCTCACCTAATTAAACATTGGGTGATCAGGCCTTTATTAAATTAAAACAAGTTTCTCAAATGGTTCATTCTTAGCATCACTGTCGAAAACATTTTTTTTATTACTAATCCCCTAAGTAAAATTAGAACAGTGCCAAATTTTATCTTTTTTAAAACAAATAAATAAACCATGCGGAAAAATAGTAAAAACAAATACCATGATAAAACGTAAACCAACAAAGTATAAGTACAACAGCACAAGAGTATTATCGAATAAACCATCGGCTAAAAATACCAAACAGGAATAGAAGAACTACTAATATGAAACTAACATCCGAGACTGATACTGGACCACAAGTCCATCCAGAGAATAGTGTGAGATCCTTCACTAGATCTGAATGAGAGATATTGTCTAATCAAAATCCTGTAAGCATCCACTGTGCTACAGCTTCGAGTCCCTGGAATAGAATCATCATCCATGGCATCCCTATGGCTGGACACCTAAAAGGTTTTGAAAATATTTTTATAGCAAGAGTTAGTACTCAAAACATTTTGAAAATATTTAACAAGCGTTTATCACAATATAAAATGCGGTTATTGATTACACATGTTAGGTTCTCGTACACTCTCTTGAGTTTACTCCCCCCCTCAGCTTTTGTGCACACCTAACGTTCTACACTTAGCCTACCTAGCCATATCTCCCAAGCTAACTAGGACTAAGTAATCATCTGAACTTATCTATACTTAAGTTCTCACATTGCTCACATAGTACATTCATTTCATTAACATCTCACGAAGGTTAATTAATACTCAAATAACATTTCATCTATGTTATACTTCAAGGCTATTTAGTTTCACTACTAAATTTCTACAATTCTTACAATTGTTATCTTTCCACTTATGTAATTAAGTTTCACTAGTTAAGTTACAAATTAGATATGTAACATTAAACACATTATATTCGTCTACTTTTTCACAATGGTAGAATATCATTTAGTGTATATATTTCACACACAATATATATACTAAATATTAGTCATTAATATTTGTCCTTTCTACACACGTAAAGGACTCTTGGTTCGATATGATTCATCGACCCCAAGTGAGAATTGGTTCGGAATGATACATCGACCCCAATTATTTATATTTACAAATTCTGGCTCGGACTCTTTCATCACGCCACCAGTTCAAAGGTTTGGTTCGGCTTTTTACATCGACCCCAAACCTATAATAACCCTATGTTAGTTCGGAATGTCTCATCGACCCTAACAAAGTTAGTTTAGGTATATCTCAATCTACTAATAAACAGAATTAGAATATCATTAAGTATATATTTCACACATAATATATATTAAATATCATTCAGTACTATTTTGTCCTTTTTACACACATAAAGGACTCTTGGTTCGGAATGATACATCGACCCCAATTATATAATAACCCTATGTTAGTTCGGAATATCTCATCGACCCTAACATAGTTAATTTAGGTATACTTCTCTCGACCTAAAAGATCATATAATTCAGTAGGTACACACCCAACCTATTAGTCATACTTGTATGTAATATAGTATTCTCTTATATTAACAATACTTGTTTGCTTTACAAATTTATTTCGCTTTCATATTAATTCGAGTATTCACACAACTATAAGGGTCCTAGTTACCCCTTGTTATATCAATTCAGTAGTTACCCTTGTTAACCTACTGACTCAATAAATTTAATCTCTCTCACACTTTTTCAAAATCATATTCTTATCATCTCGAATTAGAATACGTAACAATCAAGCCTACGAATCTCCACTTTAATTCTCTCACAAAATTAAGGTCCAATACTCAATCATAGACCTACTTCCATATCATTATTCTATAAATATATTTCATCAAGGTCCCAAACACTTCCCCGATAAAATTTTAGGCATTTTAGTCTTAAAAAGAAAGATTTCACATTTTCTCGCAGCCGAAACGAATCATAAATTTTTCTGGCAGATTAAACACCCTCTAGTAAAAATTTTATATCTCCCTCTACAGAACTCCGATTGACCTGATTCTAAGTGAATTGGATATCTAAGAGAAATAACTTTCCAGTAATGTATGGTTCACACTCTAATTCGAAGTAAAATTCAAATCGCATACGTTTAAAGTCACGTTAAAATTCTGGCAGATTACTATGTTGACAGATCAAACACCTTATAGTAAAATATCGATTACTCCCTCTACAGAACTCCGATTGACCTGATTCTAAGTTTATTGGATAGATAAGAGAAATTACTTTCCAGTTATGTATGGTTAACACTCTAATTCGAAGTAAAAATCAAATGTCATACGTTTAAAGTTGTGTCAAAAGTTCTGGCAGATTGACATTTTGTGTTCCTCAATTAAACCCTAAGTCATTCAAGATTCATGTTCTTTAACCAATAACTCATAACGATTATATGTTAATCATCAAATATAATCAAATTTTGTTTCATCTTTACTTAGGTATTCATTCTACATGCAATCCTACCCAAACATACGATCAATTGATACATTTAGTTCAAAGTTTTTCAATAGAATCAACCAATTCTTAAAACTTCCTACACATGGTTATTATAACTTGAATTTGATTTGTAATAAACACTTGCCTTGACAGAGGGAAATCTGATTTCGTGGAGTTCATGATGGGTTGATGTTCTTCTCCCTCCATCCTTCTTCCATGGATGATTTGGGTGCAAGATTCAAGTCCAATTCTTCAAGAATCCCTTCTTAAGCTTTGGAATTGGTTTTATCCTTCTCTCTAATGGTATTGGTGTTTACATGGGTTTTCTAACCCTAACCCCTCTTGCAAACGGCTGATAAAAAGGCTCTCAAATTCGTAGGTCTTCATACTATCTTATTTTAAAAGAGCAAAACGCCCCCAAACATTCTCAGTTTAGTCCAAAATTACCCCGAGACTCAACTAGTACCCCTGGGTATACTATTTTGACTAATTTGACCTTTCCGGACTCATTTGTGACCTCTAAATTATCATTTGAGTCACTTAAAAATATTCCCGTTCTCACCCCAACACAGTCTACACGCGTTAAGTAACTATTTACCACCCGCACTAAGTAAATATAATGACACAATATAAATCGGTATCTATCTCTCGATTAATATTCCAAAATTACAATTTTTAATAAATCTCATTAAATTACTCCTCTTACGTAATTTAAATTAAGCCGTATTTTCTCATTTAATTCTCTAATTTAATTAAATAAAATATTCAGAAATACGGGGTATTATAATCCAGCGATCTCTTCTTGGAAACTGTACCCGGAATAATCTTCTCCTTCCTTTTTCCTTCTTCTTCTTTCTCCTTTCTCTCTTCTCTCAATCTTTTGTGATTTGGAATGAGTAACTACTGCCCAACTCTCTTATACCTAGGTTAAGTTTCCCTAATCCCGAAATTAAGCATATGGGACAAACTCAAAAGACAAAAATGGCCATGTATAGACCCGGTTATGTCTAGAAAAGGCCCCGATACCCAATTACTACCCACGAGTACACTATTTCATCTATCTTGGCATATCCAGACCCAACCGTGATCTCAAAATATCCATGAGAGTTAATCTAATATAATTTCCTCTCGAACCCCAATTAGTCCACATGTGACGCTCGGTTGAGATAAAGTAATACCACGTCACTATCATTAGCTATGAGGTCAAATAATTATTACTATTCACTTAGTAATTATATTCCATAAATGTTAATCATTCTCTCTCTCGATTAATATTCAAATGCACACATAGTAATTCATTCAATTAAATTATTACGCACTTGTAATTTAAATTTCCCGAATTTATTAAACATTTAATAGTAAATGCTAATGATCAGAAATAAGGGGTGTTACAAGAATACATTTGGGTTTATACCTAGGAGGTCAATAATGGAAGCAATTTATTTATTGAGGAGATTAATGAATAGGTATACGGATAAAAAGAATGGCATTTATCTTATTTTTATAGATTTGGAGAAGGCGTATGATAGGATATCAAGAGATATAATATGGCCAGTTCTACATCAAAAAGGAGTGACTTGTATATATTGATGGGATCAAGGATATGTATGATGGGTCCATGACTATGGTAAGAGTATCAGTTGGAGAATAAAGTGAATTTTCCGTTATGATAGGCTTGCATCAAGGTTCAACACTAAGTCCTTATCCATTTGATCTTATTGTGGATGAGTTGATTGGACAAATACAATATGAGGTGCCTTCGTGTATGCTATTTACAATTAATATTTTTTTTTTGTGGATCAGTTTAAGATGGAGATTAGTGCTAGATTGAAATTGTGGAGCAAAACTCTAGAAATAAGAGGATTTAAAATAAGCAGGACTAAAATAAAGTATATGGAGGTCAATTTTACTAGTAATTGGAGGATAATTGGGATTGTGGTGAAATTTGAGGATCAAGATATACCTAAAATGAGCGTTTTCATTATTTTAGCTTGATTAAAAAAAACATTGAGATATTGGTGATAATGTTACTCATAGGATTAAAGTAGGTTGAGTTAAGTGGAGAAGTTCTACCAACGTATTGTGTGATATGCGTAGACCTTTGAAGTTAAAAGATAAATTTTATAGGACTTCCGTTAAACCCGCCATGTTATATGGGACAGAGTCTTGGGTAACTAAAAAAAATATGCAGAAAATGAGTGTGGTGGAGATGCGCATTCTAAGATATATTTTTAGTAAAACTCGAAAGGATAAAATTAGAAATGAATAAATTCGTGAAATGATAAAAGAAGATCATATAGAGGATAAATTGAGAGAAAATCAACTCAAATAGTTTAATCACATTAAGCATAGATCTATGGATTCCCTCGTAAGAAAGAGTGATTTACTTAGTATTGATGGCAATGCAAGAGATAAAGGTAAAACTAAAATGACTTAGTGGGATATTGTAAAAAATGACTTGATACCATGTGGTTTAATGAAAAATATTTCACTGAACATAATGGAATAAAAAAATAGCATTCATGTAACCAACACTAAATAATTGGAAAAGGGCTTTGTTGAGTTCAATTAAGATAAAAAAAAAAATCTCTTATTTGGGTCGTGTATTTGGTTATCATGCTCGTCTCACACACTATAGGTCCCCGATTCAAACCCGGGCTTAGACATTCTCATTATTTTTGGTTTCAACTCTTATCCAAATTTCTCCTACTATTGGGAAAAAGTTGATAGGAGTGAAAATTCAAGAAATACATTAATTATTTTATAGGGTTTTTAACTTTAATAAGTTACTAATTCTCAATTTTAAACTTGCACACATTTTAATTTAAAAATAAGATTTTGTCTAAAATGAATATAAATTCGATTAATCTTAACTTTCCACGTTGTATTTTAAATTGAAACGATTAAAAAAACATAATGAAAATGAAATATTAAAAGCCAAAATTGCAATATAGTGATTAGAATGACTAATAACAAATAGGTACAACACTTCCAAACAAAGTAAAATAAACTTTAAATGTGATTAGTAAGACTAACATAAGTGGAATAATAGAAAAAAAGATATATAAATTTGGTTGAATATACTTGATCACCTACAGAAATAATCAATTCATCTAAAATCGACACATACACACATAAAAATAACCAAAACATCACTTACCAACTAAAAGCAAAAACTAAACACAAAAATTAATTTAGTTTTAGCACTAGTAATGGCGTCGTGCCTTCGCCAATCAAAATCCATTGAAAGATCATTCGTCGAAAAAATCGATGCCTTACTCGCATCCATAGGCGGACCTCAACAGTTGCAAACCTAAAAAATAAAATTGGGTGATCTTTGTTTGCTGAAGAAATAAAATAAACCCATTCGACTCCCTTTAAAGAAATGAATTCACTACACGTGTACATAAAAAAAACTTACCACATTAAAGAAAAGAAATTATCTATCTTCTTCTTTTGACCAAAGTATGATCGCTTCATTAATTAACAAAGTTGGAAGAAATTTCAAGAGCAACCACTTCAAGATCTCGACCGATGTGGATAGATTTGAGGGACGGGGGAAGAAATTTTGGGCAGTTAGGAGCTAAAGGAGTTTCATGTGTGTGAGTGATTCTTTTGAGTTTTGGGGTTGAATTTAAATCAGGATCATTTCTTTCGTTTGGGGGGAATATACCTTTCTTCTAAACAACTCACTTTTTAAAATATTGAACCAATATTAGTAACACTTATATGGGATTACAAATATTATTTTATTATGAGAAATAGTAATGGTATAATACTATTAGTAATAAAAAAAATAGTCAGTTACTAAAAGTGTGATTTGGTGTAGTGGAGATTGAGCCTTGGAATGCCAGAGTTCGCTATATTGGAATATTTGAGCCCTCAATCGATATTCCTTTGTTGATCTTAAGGTTGAAACTTGGGTTTGGGAAAAGAACGTATCCCTTTCTTACATGTAAATCTTGTCATATATCATTTTATTTACATCTTATATTCACATATTTATTAGTATATTTTTTTAGGACATTTGATTTAACCTTTGTTGGGTTGTTTTTTATCACCCCTTTATTCCTTGACTTCCTCAAGATATGAGGCTGAAGATTACAAAGGTATATAGACTTAGAGCCAAAGAGTATTTTTTCAATTCCACATCTAGTTGTAATAGAAGTATTTGACTAAGATAAACTTGTAAATCTTACTATAAGGAACTTAATACATTTGTTTATGCATGTATTAAGGACTTTGGTTGTTTATTTTGAGATTTAACTTACACTTTACGTCTGATTAATTATGATGAATGAGAAGTGGTAATAATTATGATTATGATGCCTAGGCCTACTTAGAGGTAACGACCTAGTAATATTTTCCTAACTAAGATTGTCTAAATAACTATCATGAGAGTTTAAGAGAATTAACCCCTCGGTCTGATAGGTAAATGATGCGGGCATTACAAATGGTACCATAACATTTGTTTTTGGAGACTATAGGAAGACTTTCACTCGAGAATTGAAAGTATAGTATTATACTTATACATGTGGAAATTTTGTTAGGAAGCCATGGTAAGAGGTAATCATTAGGAGTTTGAGCTTTCGCAATAAATAATGTTGAGGTTGCAGAACCTATTTCCCCCAATGAAGGATATAATGGAAAATAGGTTCCATAGATAGCGGTTGGATTTATTGAGGCCCTAGGAAGGGAAATAAACTCAAGAATGATCGGATGAAGGCCTATTAACTCCACCATTGAGCACTTCAATAAATTAGGGTCGCAACCCTTCATGGGAGAGCCTTATCCATTAGAGTCTGACTCCTAGATAAGCAAGACTCGGGAAAAAAATTATGTGTTAAAATACACTAAGGAGTATAAAGTGTCATTTGGCACACTTATGCTTGAGGCAGAGGCTAATCATTAGTGGAACATGGTCAGGAGGTCTCAGCTTCGAGCAGAGACCGGAGTTAGGGATAAGAATGAGGTAAAATTTCTTGAGCTAACTCAAGGATTATTATTTGTGTCCAAATACGAGGCCAAGTTTGTAGATCTTTTTCACTTTGATCCATATTTGATTAACACCGAGGAGGGGAATGCTAAGAAGTTTCAAAGGGTTCTAAAACCTATAATCTGTAGATGAGTTATAGATCTAGGCCTATAAAAGAGAGGAATCGATGATGGAACGAGGAAAGATGATAGGTCATGATAATAAGCACAAAGGTCATGGACTGATAATGGTTCCATGAAAAATAAATAATTTGAGAAGATAGACACAAAAATCATCACCTCCTATAACAGCATAATGAAGGGTCATTATGCTAAGAGTCATGCCTTAATAATGAGTTGTTATAATTATGTCAAGCCATGCCATAAGGCTAAGGAATTCGTGGTGCCAAAGAACGATGCAAACAAGCTGTGAAATTAGGATAGGTTCTTCAAAATAAATGACAAGGATAATGACAAGGTCTAGGACATTATTGCATATACTATTACTATTAATGGTATACATGCTTATGCAATTTATGATTCTGGTGCCACATATTCATTTATATACACCACTTTTGCACGTAGTTAAAGACGAGCTTCCGAACCTTGAACCCTATATTGATCATAGATTCCCCAGTAGTAGTAAAGATAAAGGTTGCAACCATTCTTAGGAAATGTGTCTCGGATATGAAGATCAATGTATTGAGGTTAACTTAATTCCTTGGAAATTTGAGGATTTTGATGTTATCTTATGCATGGATTGGATATTAAACCACATTAATAGTATTGATTGTTCTATAAAGGAAATCCTTCTTTGTAAGCTTGGAGGGGACGAGGTAAGCTTTAAGTGAAATAAACAAAGTAGAAAATCTTTATTGATATTAGCCTTCAGAACCAAGAAAATGCTAAAAGGAGTATGCTATGGATATATAGTTATATAAAGAATCTTGATAAGACCATGACCATTTAAATATGTTCTCGTAACCACAGGTTTTGAAGATGTATTTCCCGAGGAACTTAGAAGATTTCCCCAAGATAAAGAAATAAGGTTTAATATTGACCTCATGCCTATGGCACCATAAAGTATGGTGCCCGCAGAGTTGAAGGATCTAAATGACTAATTATAATACCTAATTGCAAATCTTGTTATTTCTCTTATATTAATGATTTATATGATAGAAATCATAGTTTTTTATTAAAATTTCAGCCCTTTATATATATATGTATGATTAGATGAAAGTTTAAGGTAACTTGAATGTACAAACCCTAAAAATTGCTTTGTATTGAAACCCCTTGCATACAAACTTAAACATATTTTTGTGTGAATACTAGAATTGATAAATTCCAACTGGATATGAAATTAGACTCATAAATTCATATTATATCCGAGAATTAGAATTTAACTCCTTGTGGTTAGTCTGTAGTGATGGTTACAAGTTGGTATATAGTTGTTGTTTGTATATTTCATTTCGGTATGCCTTGAGTTTTGTCAAGCTTTTGACATAGAAAATGAAGTCAAAATTTATGAAACTTTAATTTTGTACTATTAAGTATATTTACTAAAAATTGGTTGAAAATCAAGGAAATTTATATTGTAGAAAAATTATGAAAATTCTTGGAAGTCAAAGGAACAATAGAGGAGCTTGTAGGGTAGATTTCTTGTGTTGAAAAGAAATGGTCATAACTTGCCCTAGGAATCTTGAAAGATTACACTGTCACTTGTACTGGAAATTAAATTCATATATGTTTTCATATTGATAAGGTTGGACAGTTGTATTTATACAATTTTGGAAGATAGGACGGTTGAGTATAGAAGACAATAAATTGAGGCCATACTGAATACCTCACGAAAGAATATTGTTATCTCCTATTTCTAAAGAGTATTTTGAGTCCTTGTTTCATTTGTATATACATTGAGAAGTATGTTTTTATATTTACTTGGGTTTAATTATAAATACCTTATGAGATATTTCCTATGGTCGAATGTTCATAACTTTATCAACATGTGTACCATTATTTTGTTTTTATTCATATCTCATGGAATGTGACTGAAGTGGAATTATATTGTTGTTGTATAGTCATGGAAAGTTACATAATTATGTTAGGATAATAATTATGATTGAGATTCAGTACTGATTTAGTTGGATTGATAGGTGTAAGGTCTAATTAACCCAGTTCAGCTCCACCCGAAGGAAACATAAATACATAGTTAACAACCCAAGGTGAGTGTACTCACTGGAATGATGTATTTGTACACTGTTATGAATATGATCATAATGATATGAAAATAAAATTGTTCATTTCGGTTTACCGAAATGGGAGGTTACTCCTCGACCCAGAATGGGGGAGATTTGTCTATTAATGACAAGGGGTTACTTCTCGACCAGGAATGGGGGATAATTGTCTATTTATACGGGATATGTGAATCATGATTTGGAAAAGTTGGTCATTCATTATGAATGAGCCGGATAAGTTAATACATAATTATATGAACATGATTTATTACATTTAAATTCATGCAGTAGTGTAGTAGTGATGCATTCACTGGGCTATTATGCTCATGGTTCCTATGTTCACATTTTTTTCAGTTAACACGATGTCACTGTCAAATCTAGGAGGTAGGGTTGGGTTAGCCAAGAACGGGAGAAACAAAGATTTGATTTAATGTAAATGATGTAATTAAGTTAACTTATTCTTCAAGTAAGTTTTTATGGGCATGACTACTCTGATGTTGTAAAAAGGTTTTTAGTTATATGGATTCACAATGATGACCTTGAAATTAAAACTCATGTTTATGGTTTGGTTAAGTTAATCCTTGTTTGACTCACTTTGACTTTCAAAATTAATTATAATTAGTTGGGTTGGGGTGTGTCAGCTTTTGGTATCAGAGCCTATGGTTTCGAGGTTCTAGAATGAGAAGAGTCTAGATTTAGCAGTGAATGTTAGAAATATATTTTATTTGATACTAACAATTATGTTAGGAAAGATATGTATATCTGCATGTCGTTATATCTTTGATTCATTTAAGATATAAGAGAATGGAATGAGGGAATGCAAATATGAGAATATAAGATGAGGCTTCAAATATTCCAGCAGAAGTGGAGGTTGAGAAACTTGTTCAGATAAATGTGGAACCCGAGCCAGAAAAATGACAAATATGCAAAAAATGGCACGTGATATGACTCTAATGGCAGAGAAGCAAGCTATATTTATGGTTGAGATGGAAGAACAACAGACCAGGCAACTGGAGGCACAAGCATTGGCTAGGGCTGAGGAGGTGATACACCGGGAAGAAAGGAGTACATCACATGAGAAATTTATTAAGATGAACCCACCATCGTTCGAAGGATCAGTTGATCCAGTAGAGGCCAAAGTTTGGGTTAAAGATATTGAACTTACCTTTGGGGTAATGAGGATGCCTGAAAATCAACAGGTGACATTGGCGGCCTGGTGGGATGCAACAAAACATTTGTTGATTACTCCAGGAGGTGGGAATGTGATCTCATGGGATGCTTTTGTTAAAGCCTTGAATGACAAGTATTTCCCCTAATGTATCAAAAATAAAAGGAGAAAGAATATTTCATGTTGAATCAGGGTAGCATGACTATTAGAGAATACGAAGCTAAGATTATAACCTTATCTCGCTTTACTTCGAGGTTTATACGGAATGAGGAAGATATGTGTAGCCGATTTCTCGATGGACTAGAGTTAGTTATTAAATCAAGGCTATCAACTTTAGAGACTGTTAATTATTCAGCCTTGGTGAACAAAGTCCTGCTGGCAGAAAAGAATGCGAATGAAGCGAGAGGGAATCGAGAACTAGGTGTAAAGAGAAGCAGATTTGATCCGAATTATCAAAAAGGTAGTGGTAAAGAATATTCAACACTTGGAGGGAAGAAATTTGAGCATGGTAGAGGCATGGGACGTAGTGCAAAAAAGGGTTAAGCTAGTGGTGGGAAAGGTTCAGGAGTTCAGCACAAGGAGATCCCAATGTTTATTTCTTTTGTGGGACATCGGGTCATATAAAGAGAAATTGCCCAAAGTTACTGAATATAGAATGTTTTAACTGTCATCAGAAGGGCCATCTGAGAAAGAATTGTCCTATGTTATCAAGAGTGATTTTAATTAGTAGCGTGGGGCCTCATAAAGGATCCTCTCCAGGTAGTGCCACCAGAGGAACAGTTACAGAACAAGCAACTGGATCAAGGGCAGGAGGAAGAGTGTTTGTGATGATGATGCAAGATGCCCATGCTACACCGAAAGTGGTTACAGGTAAACTTTCTATTGCAAATAAAGATTTATATGCACTCATTGATCCTAGATCTACACATTCATTCGTAGCATCACATATTGTTTCAGATTTGGGTAGATCATGTTCATTTCTCAATTATGCCTTATATATTTCTGCCCCAATGGAAAGTGTAATTCTTATGGAGCATATTTATAAAGATTGTGTGTTACGAATGGGGTATCGAGTTTTCTATGTTGATTTGATACCGTTGGCCATTCGAGATTTTGATATTATATTGGGGATGGATTGGTTATCATCGTATTATGATTCCATTGATTATTTTCGAAAAGAAGTTTTATTTCATCTTCTCGGTGAACTTGAGTTCCAGTTTATAGGAGAAAGGAATGTTGTCCCTAATTTTCTTATCTCAGCAATTAAGAGTAGAAAGTTATTGAGTAAAGGTTGTACAAGGTATTTAGCTTATGTTGTTGATGTTAGTAAGAAGCACTTAAAGTTGAAGATATATCAGTAGTTAGAGAATTTTCTGATGCCTTCCCAGATGAATTGCCAGGATTGCCACCCAATAGGGAAGTAGAGTTTTCCATTGAATTAATTTTAGGTACTGGTCTGATTTCCCTTGCTCCTTATAGAATGGCACCAACAGAGTTGAAAGAATTTAAAGCACAATTACAAGATCTGATAAGCAGAGGTTTCATTCAGCCTAGTGTTTCACCATGGGGAGCCCCAGTGTTATTTGTGAAAAAGAAAGATGGGACAATGCGATTATGTATTGATTATCGATAATTGAATAAGGTGACCATTAGAAACAAGTACCCCTTACCTCGCATCGATGATTTGTTTGACCAATTATAGGGGGCCACATTATTTTTGAAGATTGATTTGAGATCGAGTTACCATCAATTGAAAGTAAAGGATGGTGATATTTCCAAAACAGCTTTTCGGACTCGATATGGGCACCGTGAATTTTTTATGATGCCATTTGGATTAACTAATGCTCACACAGTTTTTATGGATTTGATGAACCGGGTATTCCACCCTTTCATTGATTCATTTGTGATTATATTCATAGACGATGTGTTGATTTATTCGCGTAGCATGGAGGAACGTGAAAAACATTTGGGACTTGTATTGCATATTTTGAAAGAGAAGAAATTATTTACTAAATCTAGCAAGTGTGAGTTTTGGTTGAATGAAATTGTATTTTAGGGAATGTTGTCTTGAGAAATTGGATATATGTTGATCCAAAGAAGGTGGAAGCAATCGTTGAATGGGAAAGTCCTAAGAATGTTCCCAAAAGTAGGAGTTTCCTACGAATGGTAGGTTACTATCGCAGATTCATTAAGGGATTTTCAGCAATAGCATTACCATTGATAAAGTTGGCTCATAAAGAAGTGAAGTTTGTATGGGATGAAGAATGCGAGAGGACTTTTAAAGAATTAAAGAATCGGTTGGTTTCATCCCCTATTCTTACTATTCCATATGGGAATGAGCCTTTTGTGATCTATACAGACACTTCATTTCAGGGGTTAGGATGTGTTCTTATGTCGAATAGGAAGGTAATAGCATATGCTTCCAGACAATTAAAGGCGCATGAATAAAACTACCATACACACGATTTGGAGCTAGCAGCCATTATTTTTGCTTTAATGTTGTGGAGACATTACTTGTATAGAGAAAATTATGGGATATTTACAGATCATCAAAGTTTGAAATACTTGTTTACACAAAGAGAACTGAATTTGAGACAGATGCGTAGGATAGAGCAGATTAAAGACTATGAATGTACCATCCATCATCATCCTGGGAAGGCCAATGTAGTAGCAGATGCTTTCAGTCAAAAATCATCAGGGATTCTTAGTTGCATACAATGTGCCCATGTTAGAAATATTCTGGACTTGGCATCGATGGGGATTGAATTAAAGTTTTCAAAAAGGGTAGGATTATTAGCACGTCACAGTGAGACCTTTATTGGTACAACGCATACAAAATTTGTAGATCAGTGATCCATTCCTTGAGAAGAAGAAACAAGATGCCTTGGATGGTAAAGAGAGTGACTTTGAGATTAAGAATGATGAATCGTTCTGTTATAAAAATAGGATTTGTGTACCGAATGATCCATCCTTAAAGAAGGATATATTAGAAGAGGCACATTGTTCTCTTTCCTCTATGCATCCAGGAGGTACCAAAATTTATAGAGATTTGAAAGAGTATTCCTGATAGAACAATGATGATGCTGAAAATCAGCACCACCAGGTGAGGTGTTTGCAAGCTCAATACTGGTGTAACAATGGCAACACAGCTATACGAATAAGGTAAGAATGAGGTGAGGATAAGAGGAATGACACCTGAATATAAGTGGTTCAGCCAATCTGGTCATACTTGGGTATATCAATCACCCCCCAACCCTTAGTCATTTGCGAGAGTAGGTGGCTAGGGGGTTCTTGCCTCCGAGGTCTATTCACCCCAAAGTCAACACCTGCATGACACTTGTCCTAAGTCAAGGCGCGCCCATTTGGTTGGCACATGTTGTCAGTTGGCCCTTGGGCTTCCCAAGGCAATGATGAGCCTTGGGAATCGTGCCCAAGTGATTGTTCTGCAGAGGAATACCTCACTTCCTGCGCGATACTCTCCACCTTATTCATCAATCTCACCTTCAGGTATCCTCCCTCTCCATTTCCTTCGTTTTTGATACTTTTTATTTTGAATTTTCCGGCGAGCTCTTGAGTTTTTCGGTGAGCATTTGAATTTTCCGGTGAGCCAGGTTTCCTGCATAGGTTCCTTAGTTTGATCTTTGATTCCCTTAACTTTTCAAGCCACATTTGTTTGTAGTTTTTAGGATATTTCTACAAGTTTAGGGTCTGCCAATGCCTTGGGTCATCCCCAGATGCTCAGACCCCTGTACCAACTTCTTGAAGACTTCCCATCTCTGAAAGAAAAGATCTTAGATAAAATTAGGCAAATAGAGAGAGCTCAGGAAGAAGCTCGTAGGTCACAAGAGTCCCCTATCAGACCTCTCTTTCCTCCACCTCTCAAGGTGGTATACCCTCGTCCACCTGACCATTTTTACCAGACAGACGTCTCTTCCAACAACTTGCCGTCACCGAGGCCGAGTTTTCTCAGAGGTTCCCCGGTAACCCATCCACGTCTGCTCCAGCCGACGTTGAGTCTGATGATGATGAGGATGCCGAAAGTGATGTAGACACATCTGAGGCGGCCGAGTATGAGAGAACAATTACTGAGGTGGATCTACTGCACTTCAGGTACTTATACTCCATTAGTCCCTCTATCCACTTAAGGAGACCTCTGAGGGAAGAGAAGGCCTACCACGGCAGGGATGGGGAAATCTGCCTGTATGAGCAGATGTTCAAGTTAGGTTTTCGTCTTCCCCTCCATCCCGTCATTAGGTCCATTCTATCGTTCATTAACTTGGCCCCCTCGCAGCTCGCTCCAAATTCTTGGAGGGTTATTATAGGGGCTATCATCTTGTGGAGGGCGGTTCATCACTCTGACCTCCCAGTGCAGGTCTTTGCTGGTTGTTACGTCCCCACCTCGTCCAAAAATCACCCGAGCTACTATCACTTTGTGGCTCGGAGGCCTGAGAAAAAGATGCTCCTGGTCACTCAGACCTCCAACCATAATTGGAAACTTAGGTACTTTTTTGTCTCAGGGCCGTGGGAATTTGTTTCTTCCATTCCCTCTTCCATCTATGAGCCGAGAATACCCCTGAAATGGGGCAAAGTCACCATGGCTGCCAGGGCCGACCCTGGACTAAGTGTGCAACATGGCAAAAAGGTGAAGGCCCTGCAGGACCAAGGGGCCCATGGGATGTTCGTCAAGTTTGAGCATCAGCTGACCCCCCATTATCTCTCGGGGACGGGCCTAGGTGGAAGTCCCCTAGTTGACCTTGGTAAGGATTTTTATTTTTATTCCAAGTCTGAACTCTGATCATACTTAATTTGTCTCTGACTTACTTTTTCACTCTTGCAGAGAAACCACCAGGCATTTCAGACAAGTTGTGGGAGATGGCGGCTCCAAGCCTGTCTAGACTTGTCAAGAAGACCGGTATAAATGCTCCTCCACCTGCTCCCTCAACATCCAAGTCTAAGAAGAGGGCACCCGAGGTCCATCCTCCTGAGGATCAGAGGCCGAGCTCCAGGACAAAGAGGGCCTCAGACACTACGATCCCCGTCACGGCCGACACGTTATCAGCCCATCTGGACCAGTTAAAACTCTCTAATAGCGTGGTCGGCCACAGCCGACAGGCCATGGATTCTCTTAACAACATGATGACCGAGGCTGACAAGCGTTTCTTTAGGTCCATGGAGACCCCCATGATGGTTGAATTTGGCCTTCACCGAGTAGTCCAGGTACAACTTATTCTCGTCTGAAGTGCAACATCTGATTTTGCTTTCATCTAATTTCTTCATTTACTGTGCAGGGTGTGGCTGCCATGTATCAGCTATCTAACTGGGCCCTGAGGAAATTGCCTCTCATTCAGAAGGGGCAGGAGGCTGAGAAAGTTGAGGGTACTCTAAAGGCCGATGTTGCTCGTCTGAGGTTAGAGTTACAGGAGGCTGAGACCAAGGCCCAGACCTCTGAGAATAAGGCCCAAGGCCTAGAGAAGGACATATCTGCACTTGTTCAGAGCCATACCAAGGCTCTGAAGGACAAGGACGATGCTTTGCAAAGGAAGGCTGATGCTGCGGTGAAGGCTTCTCTTGCAGATGCCTCGGAGACAATAATTGCTGACTATAAGGTCTCCGAGGAGTTTGTAGGTTTTGGTCTGGAGTACCTTGAAAGGGGTATCAAGGCCACCTCCAAATGGGCCGAGGTAAGGGAGGCCGAGGTTGGCACTATTAAGGCCTCAGATTTTTTGGGCCTCGGCCTTGCCGACGCCCAGTTTGCCCAGGCCTTGCAGGAGATAGAGGATGAAGCTGCTGCCCCTGGTCAAACTGTTACTCTGGAAGGGACTGACCCTGCAAACGAAGTAGCTGAGGTGACCAACACCAAGAAGGCCAACCCAGACGAGACATCAAACGTTCCTCCTTCAGCTGTTTGACTTGTGTTTTGCATTTTTTGTTTTGACTTGTAATCTTGCATGTAATTTCTCAGACACGTAAATATTATGCAATTTCTTCCTTTTATTGAATGCAAATGTCTCCATCTTTATTTGTGAATGTACATGAATGCTATGCACTCTCTGAAGTCACTACTGAATGTGGTGCCATAACCATTACTTAAGAGTCTGAGGCCCTCACCTAAGAGGTTACCCCCATAATTAATTTCACCAAATGAATGATGTTAAGGGTCTGAGGTCCTCTAGCCAAGGTGTCTGAACTCAGACCTCGTCGCCACCAAGTGGTTATGAGGGTCTGAGGTCATCACCTAGGCCAAGGTAAGCCTCATAATGTCACCAAATTAATGATGTTTAAGGTCTGAGGTCCTCACCTAAGAGGTTATCCCCATAATTAATTTCACAAAATGAATGATGTTAAGGGTCTGAGGTCCTCTAGCCGAGGTGTCCGAACTCAGACCTCGTCACCACCAAGTGGTGTTATGAGGGTCTGAGGTCATCACCTAGGCCGAGGTAAGCCTCATAATGTCACCAAATTATTGATGTTTAAGGTCTGAGGTCCTCACCTAAGAGGTTATCCCCATAATTAATTTCACCAAATGAATGATGTTAAGGGTCTGAGGTCCTCTAGCCGAGGTGTCCGAACTCAGACCTCGTCACCACCAAGTGGTGTTATAAGGGTCTGAGGTCATCACCTAGGCCGAGGTAAGCCTCATAATGTCACCAAATTATTGATGTTTAAGGTCTGAGGTCCTCACCTAAGAGGTTATCCCCATAATTAATTTCACCAAATGAATGATGTTAAGGATCTGAGGTCCTCTAGCCGAGGTGTCCGAACTCAGACCTCGTCACCACCAAGTGGTGTTATGAGGGTCTGAGGTCATCACCTAGGCCGAGGTAAGCCTCATAATGTCACCAAATTATTGATGTTTAAGGTCTGAGGTCCTCACCTAAGAGGTTATCCCCATAATTACTTTCACCAAATGAATGATGTTAAGGGTCTGAGGTCCTCTAGACGAGGTGTTCGAACTTAGACCTCGTCACCACCAAGTGGTGTTATGAGGGTCTGAGGTCATCACCTAGGCCAAGGTAAGCCTCATAATGTCACCAAATTAATGATGTTAAAATGAATCAAGAATTTGCCATGTAAACTGATCTTTATTCACAACCTCTTCTCAATAAGTTGGTACTTTTACAATTGACAAAATAGATGCAACATTATATGAAATATTTCTTTAGGTGGTCGGCATTCCACGGGTTGGTGAAGGGTTCTCCCTCTAGGTTCTCTAGCCTATACGTGCCAGGCACAACCTCTTCCGTTACTCTGTAGGGGCCATGTCAGTTCGGGTGTAGCTTGTTTGTTTTCTGTAGGGTTTTCTTAAGCACTAGGTCTCCTACCGCAATGGGTCTTGTCTTCACCCTTTGATTGTAGAACTTTGCTGCCCTCTGCTGGTAGGCTGCTTTCCTGACCTCTGCGTCTTCCCTTCTTTCTTCAATAAGGTCCAAGTCTAACCTCCTCCTTTCCCCATTGCTGTCATGATCATAGGTCTGAATCCGATGAGTTGGTAGGCCTATCTCCGTTGGTATGACGGCTTCTGAACTGTGTGCCAGCATGAATGGGGTTTCTCCTGTGGGTGTTCTTGCTGTGGTCCTGTAAGCCCATAGCACAGCGTAAATCTCTTCTATCCATCTCCCTTTCGCGTCTTCTAACCTCTTCTTGATTCCATCCAAGATTGTCCTATTTGTGACTTCAGTCTGGCCATTAGCCTGGGGTCAACCAGGAGATGAGAAGAACTATTTAATCCCCACACTTTGGTAATACTTCTCCAAGGAGGCGTTCTTGAACTGGGTCCCATTATCTGAGATGAGCGTGTTTGGGAGGCCATACCTACATATGATGTTCTTCCAGATGAACTGAAAGGTCTTCTGCTCCGTAATTGTTATCATGGGTTCGGATTCTACCCATTTTGAAAAGTAGTCAATGGCAACTATCAAGAATCTATTATTGTTGACTGCTCTTGGCAAAGGTCCTACCAAGTCAATTCCCCATACCGCGAATGGCCATGGAGAAGAGATTGATGTCATAGGCTGATGGGGTTGGTGAGGGATAGTGGTGAACCTCTGGCATTTGTCGCACCTCTTCACATAGTCACCAGCGTCCCTCGACAAGGTTGGCCACCAATATCCCTGAGTGATGATCCTCTTGGCTAGGGGTCTTCCTCCTACATGGCTAGAGCAAGAGCCCTCATGAACCTCCTGCAAGACCCGGGTTACCTCCATGGGATGCACACATCTGAGGAGGGGCAAAAGAAACCCCTTTTAATACAAGACATCCCCTACCAAAGAGAACTTGGCAGCTCTGTACCTCAACTTTCTTCCTTCTAGCTTGGACTCAGGTAGCTCCCCCTCTCTTAAGTATCTGACGATCGGGTCGATCCAAGAGTCCCCTAGGTTCACGTTGTGACAAGGGCTGCGTACCTCGTCCTCCTCGATGCTTGCTTTTCTCAGGACTTCAATTGGGATGGTTCTTCCCAAGTCTGTCTTCATTGCCGAGGCCAGCCTTGCCAATGCGTCGGCGTGATTGTTGCTCAATCTCGGCACTCTCTTCAGTTTGGCTTCTTCAAAAAATTCTAGCAATCCTCTCACCTTTTTCAGGTATCTGGCCATCCTCTCATCCTTGGCCTCGTACGCCCCCAACACTTGGTTGACAACCAACCTTGAGTCGCTATGGAGTAGAAGTCGCTTTACCCGCAGAGTTGTTGCCAATATGAGGCCCGCTATCATGGCCTCGTACTCAGACTCATTGTTTGAGGCTTGGAAGTTGAATCTTAAGGCATACTCAATGTTGGCGCCATCTGGAGCTGAGAGTACTAGCCCCGCGCCGCTTCCACCGTCACAGGAGGATCTATCCACGAAGAGGCTCCACACGTCTTCATCCGAAGAGAAGACCCCTTCTCTCATCACTCTTTTTTCGAAGAGGTATCGATCCTCTTCATTTTCTTCTACTCTCCTCCGAGCCTTGCCTGGTACAACCTCTTCTCGGCCTCGAAAGATGTACAGGTATATCTCTTCCGAATTCTGGGAAACACCTTGGCCCTTCTCTTCGTCGCTTTCCAAGCTATTCTCTGACTCAATCTCTTCCCAAGTGAACTCTGCAACAAAGTCAGCAAGAGCATGTCCCTTAATGGATGTCCTGGGCTGGTAAGCAAGATCATACTCTCCTAGTTCAATGGCCCAGGCCATCAATCTTCCGGACTTCTCAGGCTTGTGCAGGACCTGCCTCAGCGGGAGTCCGTGAGGACTGTCATAGAGTGAGCTTGAAAGTAGGGTTTCATTTTCCTTGAAGCATGGATAAGAGCATAAGCCAACTTCTCCATCCGGGGATAGTTCTGTTCAGACTCTTGTAGGGCCTTACTGTTAAAGTACACTGGCCTCTGAACTCCATCCTCTTCTCATATGATGGCCGCGCTAATGGCCGACTCAGAGACTGCTAGATACACAAACAACCTTTCCCCCGCGATGGGCCAGGACAACAGCAAGGGAGACCCTAAGTAGGATTTGAGTTGATCAAAAGCTTTTTCACACTCTTCATCCCACTGGAAGGCCTTCCTTAGAACCTTGAAGAATGGAAGACACTTATCCGTTGCCCTGGAAACAAACCTGTTCAGGGCTGTCACTCTTCCTGTGAGTCTCTGGACATCCTTGATACACCTAGAAGTCTTCATATCGAGCAATGCCTTGATTTTCTCAGGGTTTGCCTAAATCCCCCTTTGATTAACGATGAACCCCAGGAACTTCCCGACTCCTACCCCGAAGACACATTTCGCCGGGTTGAGCTTCATTCTGTATTGGTCCATGACATCAAAGGTCTTCTCAAGGTCTGCCACGTGAGTACATGCCTTCAGACTCTTCGTTAGCATATCGTCCACGTACACCTCCATGGTCTTACATATATGTTCCTCAAACATCCTATTGACGAGACGCTGATATGTTACCCCCGCATTTTTCAGACCAAAGGGCATTACCTTGTAACAATATGTCCCTTTGTCAGTGATGAAGGCTGTCTTCTCAGAGTCTTCAGCGTTCATGAAGATTTGGTTATAACCCGAATAAGCATCCATGAAGCTCATGAGCTCATGCCCTGCTGTTGCGTCCACCATCTGGTCTATCCTAGGTAGGGGATAGCTGTCCTTCGGGCAAGACCTATTCAGGTCTGTGAAATCTACACACATCCGCCACTTTCCATTGGCCTTAGGCACGATCACTGCATTTGAGAGCCACTCTGGATAGGTGACCTCTCGTATGAACTCGGCCCCTTCCAACTTCTTCACCTCTTCCCGAATGACCTCATACTTTTCTCTGGAGTAAATTCTTCTCCTCTGCTTGATTGGCCTGGCATCCCTATCCACGTTGAGTTTGTGGGTCATGACCTCAGGGTCTATACCAGGCATGTCGGTGTGGCTCCAGGCGAAGACACTCTGCCTCTTCCTGAGAAGGCTTACCAGCTCTTCCTTAATCTTTGGTTCCAGGGCCTTGCCGACCTGGACGGTTTTTTCCGGCTCGTCCTCATTGAGGACGATGGATTCTACCTCTTCCGTGGCCTCGCCCTTCTTTAGCTTTGTTTCATCTCTCGGGTCAAGAGTGTCTATACTGTAGGTGGCGATTGCTCTCTTATGGGCCTCCCTCTCTTCCGCTGAGTTGAAATAACACTCCCGTGCCGTGGTATGATCACCTTGCACTTCCCCTACCCCATAAGGGGTCAAGAATTTTAGCATTTGATGGACTGTTGATGGCACGGCTTCAAACTCCTTGAGGGCTACTCTTCCGATGATGAGGTTGTAGGCCGAGTAGACATTCTCGTCCATCATAAAAAAGTTTATCTTCTTAGTCAGCCTCTTAGGCCACTCATCCCCCATACGCACATCCATCTCATACATGCCTAATGGGTGCACTTTCTCACCACTGAAGCCTATCAAGGGGTGGTGGTATGGTACTAGCCTTGATCTGCTAAGACCCAAGCTCTTGAAACAAGGCCAGAACATCACATCTGCTGAGCTTCCCCCATCTATGAGGATTCTCCCTACATCGCACCCATGTACCCTTGTCGTGATGACCAAGGGGTCATCATGGGGGGCTAAGATGCCCTTGAAGTCGAGCCGGGAGAACCCCACCACTAGGGTGTCCATGTGCACCTTTGTTCTCTTCTATCCAGCGTCAGAAGACGTCAGGTTCACAGCCTCAGGCTTGACCACCGACTGGGCCTCCGCTACATGAGCCTTTCTATCGGCTACCTCAGAGCCACCCCCTGCGAATCCCCCACATATGGTGCTAACACCAAAGGAGATCATTCCTACCCTCTTCACTGGGGTGTTGTCATCCCTATGTGGGAGATATGGGTCATCTCCATCATCACCCTCTGAATCATCATGCCTTTTAGCCGGGACATCACCACGGCACCTGTCGTCTCTTCTCTTCCTAGGGTCTTCTCTGCCACCTTTTTGGGCCTTGCCATCCACATACTTTCTTAGCTTCCCGGATTTCAGCATCTTCTCAATCTCGTCCTTCGGGGCAAAGCATCTGTCTGTGACATGGCCGTGATCCTGATGGAACTCACACCAGAGGTTTTTATTCCTCTTTTGTGGCGAAGCCTTCAACTTCTCTGGCCATCTCAGAGCCCGGTCACTCTTGATCTCATTAAGAATGTGTTCACAGCTCACAGTCAGAGGAGTGTAATGAGCGAACTTGTCATCTACTGACCTCTTCTTCCCTTCTTTCCTACCCTGGGACCTCCCAGCACTACCGCGGTTCTCCTCCTCGTATTTGGCGGCCATCGCCTCCTCCGCATTCATCACTTTTCCTGCAGTGGACAACAGCTCCGCCATAGACTTGGGGGGGTCTTCCGCCAGCTTCCATAGTAGCTTTCCGTTCTGAAGGCCTCCTATAAGGGCGGTCATGGCTATGCTCTCTTCATAGTCCTCCACCTCTAACTTCTCCTTGTTGAATCTTGCAATGTAGTCTCTCAGGCTTTCACCCTTAGCCTGTTTGACATATAGGAGGTGGGTAGTCTTCTTCTGAGGTCTTACCCCAAAGCAGAAGTTATGTATGAACTTCTCGGCCAACCCCTTGAAGTTTTCGATTGAATTCTTTGGAAGAGATGTGAACCAGCTATGCGCGGCCCCTGTTAAGGTCCCTGAGAAGGCCCTGCACTTCATCTCATCAGGTATCGAGTAAATATCTGCGGCTGACTGATACATCTCGATATGGTGCACTGGGTTAGTGCTGCCATCATATTTAGGAGTCACCGTAGGAGGCTTGAACTTAGCGGGGGTTGGGAACCCCACTACCCTAGCTACAAACCGGGAGCCCTCCGAGTAGCCCCTTTGTAATGGGTCCCTACTTTTCATGAGGTCCCCTATATTCTCCTCAAGACGTTGGATTGAGTCATTCTAGGGTCTTCTCCCATCAACTTGGCCGAGGTTATCCCCTGCCACCTCTCTACGGTGGACAGAGGGTTCCCCAGCCGCGACCCGCTAACTGTTGACCTCTTCCTGCTCCCTTTCTATTCTCTCCATGGGTCGGCCTTGATCTGGCCGAGCCTGCCTATCCCCTCTTTGGGAGCCTGCTGCACTCCTTGACCTTGATAGCCTGTGTCTTAGGTTATTAACTGGTCCCAGCCTCTCGAAGGCCGAGCATCTGCTCAACCTGTTGAAGGCCGACCCCCTCTGCTGGGCCTCATCTCTTCTTCGGCCGATACATCCTTGGCTTTGCCGAAGAGGTCGTATGGTGTTATCGGACACCTCATATGGCTCCCAATAGTCTTCTGGGGCCTCTTCTTCTCCTATGTCATCATACCTGTCCTCTGGGCAAGGGTTTCCTTGCCTCCCCAGGCGCAAGCGCCTAGGGTCAGCAACGTCCCTTCTCTGCTGGGGTGCAGGTTGGCCCTTCATCGGTGCCTGGGGTGGTCCCCTGGCATCCGGTTGGGGTTGAACTGCCGCCGGGGTGATCATGTCCGGTGAGACTCCAGGTGGTCTCATCATCATGGTTTGGCTGAGCTATACAAATTGCTCCTTCATCGCTTATTGTGTTGCAGCCAAAGATTTCAAGGCAGCTGCCACCTCCGCCATTTCGGACTGGGGAGGAGCCTGACTGGAGCTAGCTCCCCCATCTCCGGGCGGCGGAAGAGGCGGCGGTAAGTCTGATGCCATGTGTTAAACTGTATAGAGCCTTAGTTGCAGGTGAGCTTAATACCTGAAAGGACCTCTTTCAATGGTGAAATAGCTCCACACAAGGGGTGGTTTCTGGTTCACCACCAGAGTCTCCGGTGAGGTAAAGCAGAAAAGGGGAAGAGATAGCCTTTCGTTTCCCACAGACGGCGCCAAAATGATGATGCTGAAAATCAGCACCACCATGTGAGGTGTTTGCAAGCTCAATACTGGTGTAACAATGGCAACACAGCTATACGAATAAGGTAAGAATGAGGTGAGGATAAGAGAAATGACACCTGAATATAAGTGGTTCAGCCAATCTGGCCTACGTCCACTGTGAGTGAGTGTGAGTAATATCACTGAAAGAAGGCACTAATGGCCATGGATACAACCTCTCAAGCTCTCTCTCTACTGTGTATCTTTAGACAGAGTTTTAACATCTGGATCCTTTTGCAATGTAGAGGGTGATCCCTTTATATAATGCCTAGGGGGTGTAATGTACCCCCTATGCATGTAATGTGCACGTGTGTAGTTTCCTCACCAATGGGGGTGTGCCAGCTGTCAGGGCCACATGTAAGTAATGATGATGAAATATTCCCTCCACTGGTGGAGAATAATCTTGTTATAACTGATTTATGCCCAGGTGTCCTTATTCAAATGTCAACGGATACTTCGGCAGTCATGCTGGTGAATGGACTCGGCCTATGAGAGGCCGAGCTATAAAGGTTGGTCGTCCGATCAATCCGCGAAGTGTCATGAGGAACCTCAGCCTGATGTCGGCCGAGGTGTATGCTAATGTCGGCCAGAGCCGGGACTGGGCGTGATGATGATGAGTAATGCCTCTGGTAACCTCGGCCTAATACGAGGTAAGGTTCATGTTGAAGAATGTAGTGCTTCTTGTTATCTCGGCCTACTGTTGACCGAGGTTACTATTCCTCGGTGCCTGGGGTTGATGGAGCCTGTCTTGGCCGAGGTATCCTTGGCCGAGGTATGACACGTGGGCCTCGACGCACTGGAGGGGTTGATCATCATCTCGGCTCTCATCTTGGCCCAGGTAGGTACCTCCAGGCCGAGGTCATACTTGGGTATATCAAACAATATGAAACATGAGATTGCAGAATTTGTAACTAAATATTTAGTATGTCAGCAAGTGAAATCGGAGCATTAGAAGCCGACGAGATTATTACAGTCATTGCCTATTCTGGAATGGAAGTGGGAGAATATAACGATCGATTTTTTTACAAGATTACCACACTCACCAAAGGGGCATGATTCTATTTGGGTAATTGTAGACCGATTGATGAAGTGGGCCGATTTTCTTCTAGTTAAGACCACCTACACTATGGACAAATATGCACGTATGTACGTTGATGAGATTATTCGTTTACATGGGGCATCAGTGTCAATTTTATCAGATAGATATCCAACATTCACTTATATGTTTTGGCCTCGTATACAAAATTCTATGGGCACAAGTGATAATACGCAAATATTGCGTATTTCATCCATCGAACCTAGGCATTTTAGCCCCCTTGGGTGCCTTAATCTCTATATTTAAGCTCATTAACCAGACAACCTCAGTTTATATTGATAACATGTTATATGAGGTAAAATTGGGATTTTGTAGGTATTTAGGTACCAAGTATGGGATTCGGATGCATTCCATGCAATTTTCGTACACAATCTCATGTTCAAGGGCAATTTGATCATTTCACAGCTTGAGCACCTAGCTTGACATCTACATGGAAGTTGTATCCCTCCTCACTAGCTTCGCGTGGCCATGAACGGTGCGCTATTCTGAGCCCGTATGACAAAGTTACGGCGATTTGAGCGGAGATGGAAAGCATGCCAAAACAGGGGAAACTGCAATCTGCCCTGCCTGACCGATCGATCAAGCCTGGGGGTCGATTGATCGACCCTTCATTATTTTTCCATGATTTCTATATTCGATCGATTGACCACAGGGGTCGATCGATCGAACCCCTATTTTTTTGCAGATATTTTGTTTGCTTTTCTTTCTTCTTTTCTTTTATTCCAACTTACTACTTAAGCCAATTTTTGTTGTAATAAGAATAAGGACTCTCATATCCTGATATAGATAGTTTGAGGATACATTTTAGTTTAGGGTTTGGTTTGGAGAGTTCATTTTGTCTTCTTCTTGGATTGACAACCCATGGGTTTTGTAAGATTGAACTATTCACTTCCATCTCCTTTAATATAGTTTTCTCTTCATTTTGCCTTGCTTTGTAATTTAGTTTCCATGCTTTGTAACTAGTTTACTTTATTGAATTCTTATTTTCCTAGTTTAATTAACATAATTTAGTTTAATTCATCATGCACCCTTTGATAAATAGGATCGGGATTTCATTTCCGCCATTTTCGGGCCCCGAGCTCCAAAAATTAGGTTTTGTGCAAAATTGCATTTAATTGAACCCGCACGAATTAAAGTCGGATTATTATGCGTTTAACTTTCTATGTCATGCATCGTTAGTGTTTAAAGCGATAATCCGAGTTTAATAAGCGTGCGGCCAATTTTCGATTATGTGTTTATTCTCGCAACTTTGGCTTAAATTCCTAATTGTCTGAAGTTTATGTGTAATTGATAATGCTCGATTAAATTACTTTTGAGCCGGAATCTTGATTAGTAGTTGTTTCGATCCGTATGGTTGGATGATATCCCGATTCTCGCTTTACTTTATTTAGACTTAACTTCTCCTTTCTTTCATTTACATTTATACATAACCCTTTTACACTTTTATTCCTGGATTAATAATTCTCTACGATCTATCAAAAATTCTCTGTGGATTCAATACCCGACTTACCACTACACTCACCCATTGAGTGTATTCATAATTTAAGTTTTTGTATAGTTCAAGTGAGCCGAATATAAAACGACTGACGCGTAGGTGACTCTCGCGCCGCGACAAAACCCAGTCTATCAAATGGCGCCATTGTCGGGGAGTGTTTTGATTTAGATTGTAATTGTCTTATTAGTTTGTAGTATTCTTTCTTTTAACCTTTTTTGCAGGACTTCTACATTTGAGCGCCTAGAAATGCTTGAATTATCCCTCGCGCACATCTTCTATGTGGAAGCTGCCTTCTCGAGCCTTTGTTGGGGTAAGCATGTCTTATTCTAATTTTTTTGGTAATCCTAATGATAATTCTCAAAATTTTGGTAAACCTTTTACTTTTGGTCAATACTTGCAATCCCAAAAAGTTGCAACATCTAAAATGACATTGGGTGAGTATTACGAAAGTCAAAGTTTGGATTACAACAATTTTGTGCATGATCATTCTGATTTTGGGTCGCAAGATCTTTATGATAAAATTTTTGAAACCAATTGTAATCATTTTCAAAATTCTTATGTTAATGATTTTGAGTGTAGTCCTGAGAATAATTTCCAAACTTCCCATTTCCAAGAATCTGCTCCTCGCCGTATGACTTTCGGTGAGGGATTGAGTATGCTTGAAAATGAGAGGATTGAATAACGTTATCGGGAAGAAAATCATTCTTGGGAACACGAGTGGGATTTACTATTTGAATCCGACGACAATTTTTTCTCGGAGACGCCGAAGTTGAGGACTGTTTTGAACCAAATGAGGACTTCGTTCCTACTTTGGAACAAATCATCCTTGGCTTGACCCACGTTATAATAGAGAATGAAAATGAGGATGAAAAGGGCATTTTATCTACTTGCAATGAATTCGTTTCTATTTTGATTTTCAAAGAAGAAAGTTTCATTGTAAACGATCCTATTTCTTCCGAAATTCAATTTTCAAGCGATGATCAATCATCGCCTGAGATTGAATTTCTTTCATCCCCGTCTTCATTATATACTGTCACACCAATTCGAGTACCCGATCAATCGTTTCAAAACTTTTTAGTTCCAAACCTTTTCACCGACGAGGAGTACTCGCTCAAGCCGCTTTCCATAACGGAATTTTCGCCCTCATGTGTGTCGCCTCCCATTCCAACTTTAAAATACTCGGGAGTTGATTCATGTTTTCTTAGCCAACTAGTGTATTCGTCACCCGTCCTATCTAAATCCCCCATCCTCCCCCCCAAAGTTTCAATTGAGGATGGTTCACTTTTACCGCCTTACACATGCCTTCCGTCGTTCGAACGTTATTCCGATTTTTCGGGAGGCATGCATGTTCAGGAGGGTCCATCGTTGATCCGCCAAAGTCAAATTGTATTTTGGATGGATCCTCAAAAGTTTCAACTTTTAGTATATAGTTAATTACACGTCCTATGTGTAGGTTGTATATACTAACTTCTTCATTTTTATTTTTTTCATTAATTTAGTCTAGTGTAATTAGTTAATCTCTTTTTTACTTCTTTTTGTATGCTTGGTTCTAACTCTTTTGTAGGTTCAACGCACTTGAATTTGTGGAGACTATGTGCCCCGACACACATTTGTTAAGAAAATGATCAAAAAAGTCTCAAAAACATTTTTTCTTTATTTTTCACACACTCATTCTCACGCATTTGCATTTGTTTTTCTTTTTTATTTTCTTTTATTTTTCATTTTGTCGTGAACATGCGTGTGTGTTGCTCATTGTACATATTTTTTAATTTTTTGGTTAGCATAGGCCTATGTATGTGTATAATTAGCCTATGTCTATTTAATTTTTATTTATGTTTTTATTTTTATTTTTATTTTTATATTTTTATTTCACATTTTTATATATTTATACTTATCTCTCTCTCTCTCTCTCTCTCTCTCTCTCTCTCTCTCTCTCTTTATATATATATATATATATATATATATATAATACTTAAACCCCCTTAATTCCCCATAATTGCAAAAAACCCCCATTTTTAAACAGCAAAGCAGTGTGCATTTTGCTGCTCAATCGATCGATCGAAGGCCCTGGCTCGATCGATCGATCGAGTAGTATTAGTCCGAGCGCTGCTATTTTTTCCCCTTTCCCCTTATTTTCTCTTCTCTTCTATTACGCTGTTTCGTTCCCTAACTTCTCCAACACCACATTTCTTCATTTTTCCTCAATTTTCTACACTACAAAGGTATAATCCTTCCTACTTTATATTGTATTTGTAGATTTTGGTTCCTATTTCCATGTTTTCCATGTTTTATCCATTATTTGACATTTTATTGAATGTGTTGGTGTTTCCCCTAATTTGTGTTGTTCCAACAATTTTTTCTTGTGATTATTGTTGAAAATCCACTTATGAACAGGTGTTTATTATTGCATTGTTGTTTTGTTCATGAGTGGGGATTTTTGGTTGGTTCAAAATGGTATTTTTCACCCTTAACGCACATTGCGCATGCCAAGTGTTCGCTAAAATGACCCAAACAGTTTTCAATCAAATTTTTGGCGCACACTTGGGTGATTTTCACTCGTTGTCTCATTCTGACATTTTTTATCGCAATGTTGCAATATTTACCTTGGTTTTACGCACTTGCACCACCATTTCAAGTTGAACACTAACTAAACCATTAATTGTGCTTACAATTTTTTTTGTATTGCTTAATTCTTATTTTGTAGGTTAAAATGGCACAACTAAAAAAATGCAAGTATACCAGGTGTTTGCCCACCGGGGGCATTGAGGGATTTCGCTGCGACTAGGAGCGAGATTGGTACTGCTCCCATTTTCACACATCCGAGCGTCCACTTGGTTACCATTTTGAGTGGACCATTGATCATATACCGAGGGAGGCGCGTGTTCTTTTGTTCCGTTAGGGATGGGAGCTCTTTATCGCTACCAACGGGCGCATCAATGAAGAGCTAGTCCGTATTTTCTATGCGACGTTGGTAGAGGTGAAGGGGGACGGTTCGACTACTTATGAAGCTATGGTTCGTGGAGTGAGGATCCCTTTCAGCATTTCAGACTTGGCTGACTACATGGGTGTGCCAAACCCCTGGGACTCGATCAGTTTTATGGATGGGAACATCTTCGGCCAGGGGACATTTATAGAGGCCCTTGCACTGGGGGATGAATGGAAAAAGGGTGATTTTCGCTCGGCGACAATGGAGGAATTACCAAGATTACTTCACTATATTATTGTCCACTCTTTTATGGTGACGAACAACCGGTCACAGGTGCGTCACAAGCACGCCGCATTGATCCATGCACTGATTAACAATTTGGGCAATATCAGCTTGCCCAATATCTTTCTGGATATGATGTGCGCGAAGGCTAAGGAGATAGCCTGGAGGTATTCTCATCCCTTTCCTACCCTAATTATGAGGATCTGTATATTGCACGGTTTCCCAGAGTTTGACGCTGACTGCAAGCACGAGCCACTCGGGCTTCTCTCCAAGGACAATATCTCAAAGATGCTAAAACATGAGTGGGGGAAACCGGGCAGTAAAAGACAGAGGGCAGAGGTAGCTAATGAGCCCGATGATGAGGAGAGAGAGATTAGGGAGATAAAGTAGGGTGAGGGTTCTCATGCGCCACACATTGATTACGATGCCCGCTTTGAGGCATTTCAGGCCGTGAAAGACCAGCGCTGGGAGGAGACCCAGGTCAGGTGGGATACATGGGAGTCCCGCCTAGACCAGTAGCAGGCCGAGCAGCGGCAGCAGTGGACACATCAGCAGGCCGAGCAGCGGCAGGAGTGGGCCCAGTAGAGGCAGGCTAGAGCGCATCACAGACATGAGTATCGGATGATGCAGTAGATGATGAGAGATCTTTATTTGCAGCGCAGTGAGTTCGACACAGCGCTAACTCATTTTTCGGACCCTTCTGATCCTAGTGGTTCCGGCCACTAGGCTACCGTTGTACTGGGTCATCTTTGGCATTTATGGGTCGGATATTATATTGTACTTTTTATTTATTATTTTTATTTGTATTTCTTTCATTTCACTAGTTGTAATGTATTAAGTGATTTTGTATTGAGCTTATAAAATGGGAAATAAAAATGTAGTTTGTGGTTGTTTATTGGATTTTGATGTGTGCGACCTTCCATTTTATAAAATCAAAAATTTCACAATCAATTTATCTAGTATTTTCACTTCAGTCCCTCTATATTATTGTGACTTGGGACATAGATTCTCTTAACTTAATACATCGGTATATATTCTTCCTGTGCTTTGTACTAACTTATTTTGCAGCTTCATTTGGACTTGTACTTATGGAGATCACTCCACATTTGGGTAATATCATTCTTTTCCTAGCTTTGTGTTGTGTTCTTTAATGGACGCATTGGGGACAATGCAACATTCAAGTTAGGGGGTGTAGGATATTCTATCCATTTTGGGATTTGATTACAATTTAGTTACAAAGCATGTTTTTGATAAAAAATTGAAAATTTTAAAAAATATTTTCTCTCTTTTTCTCTTTTTTGGGCATTTTGCCTTTGTTTTCGATGATAAATTTTAATAATTGCCCGATCAAATAGACAATTCAATGATGAATGTTCTTGATTTTATAAGTTATTAGACTTTAGTCCTAAATCATTGATATTATGAATAGCTTCATGAGTTAAACTTTAATCCCATGAGCACATGCACCATTCTTGTTATATTGATTTGCTTTAAGATTTTTATAACTCGGTAGGCATTTGTTACATTGTATATACTTACACCAAGTGAGATTAGAGACTTATCTTCATTTGTGAGTGTATACACCTTTCTTTCATGTTTGAAAACGTTACAGTCATTGGTAATCTCTTTATTCTTTCATTGATCGTTCATTAATTGAGTTCATACTTGAAATGTGTTACTTGAGCATGATTTTCATATATTTTTTTGACTCAAGAATTGCGTATACTTTTTGAAATGATCATAGGCCATCTTTGTATATCACCCATATGACCTTGACCTCACCCTTTTATATGTTCCCTAGTCAACCCACTTGAGCCTAAATACTAGTCTTTCTTTTCATTACCCAAAATCCCATAACCAACTCAAAATTGAAGTTTTATACCATACATATTACCTTACATACCCTTGTTTGGATTATTTACTTGGTATTTAATGATATTTTTGTTTTGTGGTTGCAATTTGAGCATGAAAAGAGTGAGAAAAGAAGAAAGTGTAGTGAAAAAGAGAAAGCAAAAAAGCAAAAGAAAAAAAGAAAAAAAAAGAAATTAAAAAGAAGAATAAAAGAAAAAGAAAGATAAAGTTGTATATATTGTTTGTAGTGATTCAATAATCCTTGTTACTCTCTTGATTGTTATATCTAATGCTTATTTGGACATCCTTGTCCAATTTTGAAATTGCCCACTTTTTCCCATTTTCTCGAGTTTCATCCCCGAACACTTTGAATCTGTATATACATCCCTTTCATTTTGTATACTAACCTAGACTACATTACAAGCATATTAAAGTCCTATATGATCTTAGGTAGATGTAATTCAAAGGTTTAAATAGTTTTGATAATCTGTGAAAATTCATTTCGCCTCTTTTATATGTGTTGTATCCTTTCACTGAGATTGCAATTTTTATTTCCTATATAGCGTTATTCATTTGAGACATGTGCGCGACCTAGTTTCCATTTCCATTTACTCCTTATGTTCGCATGTCCCGTGTGTTACCTCCCTGTTTCAAGTGATTTCATTTGATTAGTGTAATGCCCGTGAGGATTTACTTTTATGCATGCTTTGATATTTAGTATCCCAGTTATTTAAGTTTTTTTCCACATCATACTTTGCATATGCTCACTCCCCTCCCACATGTTAGAGTTTCAATTCATTGAGGTGCATTCGATAATGTTAATAACTACGGACCTTTCATGTGAATTCATTTTCTTTGCTAATAACATGTTGAAATCATGTTCGTATTGTTGAGTTTGTCACATGCTTGATTGGGCATATTTTGAGGAAACCATGTGATGTTTGTGGGTATCATCACTGAAAACCCTCATGAGATGACATTCGTCCACTAGGGTAACCTAGGGGTTTAACGGCTTATTGCATATGCTAAATGCAATCGAATCGCCCGCGAAAGTGGATTTATGATTTTATACCATATTTTTGTACTTATCCTGCTTTTGGTGCTTCTTGTTCTTATTGCATCGTATTTCATAACTAGGGAGTAGCAATGTGTATGTTAGGGGGTGTGATAATACGCAAATATTGCGTATTTCATTTGTCGAACCTACGCATTTTAGCCCCCTCGGGTGCCTTAATCTCTATATTTAAGCCCATTAACCAGAAAACCTCAGTTTATATTGATAACATGCTATATGAGGTATAATTGGGCTTTTGTAGGTATTTAGGTACCAAGTATGGGATTCGGATGTGTTCCGCGCAATTTTCGTACACAATCGCACGTTTAAGGGCAATTCAGTCATTTCACAGCTTGGGCACCTAGACCCACATCTACACGGAAGTTGTATCCATCCTCGCTAGCTTCGTGTGGCCATGAATGGTGCGCTATTCCCAGCCCGTATGACAAAGTTACGACGATTTGAGCGGAGATGGAAAGCATGCCAAAATAGGGGAAACTGCAGTATGCCCTGCTTGATCGATCGATCGAGCCTGGGGGTCGATCGATCCACCCTTCATTATTTTGCCACGATTTCTACAGTCGATCGATCGACCACAGGGGTCGATCGATCGATCCCCTATTTTCTTCCATATATTTTGCTTGTTTTTCTTTTTTCTTTTCTTTTATTCCAACTTACTACTTAAGCCAATGCTTGTTGTAATAAGAATAGGGACTCTCATATTCTGATATAGATAGTTAGAGGATACATTTTAGGTTAGGGTTTGGAGAGTTCATTTTCTCTTCTTCTTAGATTGACAACCCATGGGTTTTGTAAGATTGAACTATTCACTTCCATCTCCTTTAATATAGTTTGTTCTTCATTTTTCCTTGCTTTGTAATTTAGTTTCCATGCTTTGTAACTAGTTTACTTACTTTAATTCTTGTTTTTGTAGTTTAATTAACATAATTTAGCTTAATTCATCATGCACCCTTAGATAAATAGGGTCGGGATTTCATTTCCGCCATTTTTGGGCCCCGAGCTCCGAAAATTAGGTTTTGTGCAAAATTGCATTTAACTGAACCCGCGCGAATTAAAGTCGGATTATTATGCGTTTAACTTTCTATGTCATGCATCGTTAGTGTTTAAAGAGATAATTAGAGTTTAATCCGCGGTTATGTGTTTATTCTCGCAACTTTGGCTTAAATTCCTAATTGTGTGAAGTTTATGTGTAATTGATAATGCTCGATTAAATTACTTTCGAGCCGGAAATTTGATTAGTAATTTTTTCGATCCGTATGGTTGGATGATATCCCAATCCTCGCTTTAATTTATTTATACTTAACTTCTCTTTTCTTTCATTTACATTTGTGCATCACCCTTTTACATTTTTATTCCTGGATTAATAATTCATTACGATCTATCAAACATTCTTTGTGGATTCGATACCGACTTACTGCTATATTCACCCGTTGAGTGTAGTCATAATTTAGGTTTTTGTATAGTTCAGGTGAGCTGAATATAAAATGGCCGAATATAAAACGCGTAGGTGACTCTCACGTCGCGACAAAACCTTGTCTATCAACAAGTTTGAAGTTCAGCACTGCATTTCATCCACAAACTGATGGCCAATCAAAAAGGACGATTAAAATATTAGAAGACATGTTACGAGCTTGTGTATTTGACTTCAAGGTAGTTGGGGTGATCATTTTCCATTGATGGAATTTTCGTATAATAATAGTTATCAGTCGACTATTGGTATGGACCCTTATGAAGCTTTATATGGGATGATATGTAGAACACCTTTGTGTTGGGACGAAGTGGGTGAAAGGAAAATATTGGGTCATGAATTAATGGATATGACGACTGAAAAGATCAAAATGATTCGGGAACGGATAAAGATAGCGCAAAACAGGCAAAAATTTCATGCAGATAAGAGGAATTATCCATTGGAATATCATAAGGGATATTTTGTATTCCTGCATATTTCACCATGGAAAGGCGTCATGAGATTTCGAAAAAAAAGGGAAACTAAATCCACGATACATTGGACCATATGAAGTGCTGGAAAGAATTGGAACCCTGTCATATAGATTAGCTTTACCTCCAGATTTATCCCATTTACATGATTTGTTTCACGTATCAATGCTTCGTAAGTATTTGGCAGATCCATCTCATCAGTTGAAAACTCAACCAATTGAACGGAAGGAAGACTTGTTGGACATCGAGGAACCAATGGAATTTATTGATCGTAAGGAGCAAGCATTGAGAAATAAAGTTATTCCCTTTGTTAAAGATAAGTGAATGATCCATGGGATTAAAGAAGCAACTTGGGAAGCAGAGGATAGCATGAAGAAATAGTATCCCCATTTGTTTGGTAAGTGAACTTCATATTAAATTTTGGGGACGAAATTTTCTTTGGGGGGGATGTTGTGACAACCCGGATATAATTATGACAAATTATAATTAAATCATGCTTACCTTATGTGATATAAAGAATTTGTTATTAGTATATCTAATGTTAAGTGATTATGTTTAGTCTAATCTTACTTTCATAAATCATGAAATGTCAAATTATTTAAAAACACAAAATTTTGTTATTTTCGGTAGAAATGTTCCTGTTGGAGACTAGTTTTGGCGGTTATAAAATAACAATTGACTCAAGGTGAAAAGTATATAATTGTATAAATATGAGTTAGGGTTGTAACACAACAAACGGTGCATCAAATGGATGTCCGAGTAAGAAGTAATGCCGAATTTACGAACAAGGGGCAAATTTTTACATTCCCTTTAAGTGATAAATTGCCTTTTAGTAAACCAAATATTTTAATTTGATTAGATGGCGTGGGAGGCAGACTTGGCCTACTTAAAACTCTCCCTCTAACTTATTTCTTTAGAAAATTAAGTCCTAGGTTCAATTTGAAGTGTTGTTAGCTTGAGGAAAGAGAAAGTAGAAGTTTAGGAAGAAAAAGTGAGGAGAAAAAGTGTAGAAAAATCCGTAGAAATTACGTAAAAATCCCGAAGGTAATCCTAATTGCAAATCTTCTTATTTATCTTATATTAATGATTTATATCATATAAATCATAATTTTTTTACTAAAATTTCATCCCTTTATATATATGTATGGTTAGATGAAAGTTTAAGGTAAGTTGAATGTACAAACCCTTAAAATTGCTTTGTATTAAAACCCCTTTCATTCAAACTTGAATATATTTTTGTGTGATTACGGGAATTGAGAAATTACAATTGGATATGAAAGTATACTCATATATTCATATTATATCTGAGAATTAGAATTTAATTCCTTATGGTTAGGCCGTAGTAAAGGTTGCAAGTTGGTATATAGTTGTTGTTTGTATATTTCATTTCGGTATGCCCTGAGTTTTGTCAAGCTTTTGACATAGGAAATGAAGTGAAAAATTTATGAAACTTTAATTTTGTACTATTCAGTATGTGTACTGAAAATGGGTTGAAAATCATGGAAATTTATGCTTTAGAAAAATATGAAATTTCTTGGAAGTCGAAGGAACAATAGAGGAGGTTGTAGGGCAGATTTCTTGTGTTGAAAAGAAATGGTCATAACTTGCTATAGGAAGCTTGAAAAATTACACCGTAACTTTTACTGGAAAATAAAATTCATATATGTTTTCATATTGATATGTTTGGACACCTGTATTTATACAATTTTGGAATATAGGATGGTTGAGTATAAAAGACAATAAATTGAGGCCATACTGAATATCCCATGAAAGAATATTGTTATCTCCTATTTCTAAACAATATTTTCAGTACATGTTTCATGGGTATATACATTGAGAAGTATGTTTTCATATTTACTTGAGTTTAATTATACATATATTATGAGATATTTCCTACGGTCAAATGTTCATAACTTTATCAACATGTGTACCATTGTTTTGTCTTTACTCATATTTGATGGAATGCGACTGAAGTGGAATTATATTGTTTTTGTATAGTCATGGAAAATTACATAATTATGTTAGGATAATACTTATGATTGAGATTCAGTATTGATTTAGTTGGATGGACATGTGTAAGGTCTAATCAACCCAGTTCAGCTCCACCCGAAGGAAACATAAATACATAGTTGACAACCCAAGGTGAGTGTACTCACTGGAATGCTGTATTTGTGTACTCTTACGAATATGATCATAATGTTATGAAAATAAAATTGTTCATTTCGATTTACCGAAATTGGGAGGTTACCCCTCGACCCGGAATGGGGGAGATTTTTCTATTAATGACAAGGGGTTATTCCTCGACCACAAATGGGGGATACCTGTCTATTTAGACGGGATATGTGAATCATGATTCGAAAAAATTGGTCATTCATTATGAATGATCCGTATAAGTTAATACATAATTACATGAACATGATTTATTGCAATTAAATTCATGCAGTAGTATAGTAGTGATGCATTCACTGGGCTATTTTGCTCATGGTTCCTATGTTCACATTTTTTTCAGGTAACACAATGTCACTGCCAAATCTAGGAGGTCGGGTTGGGTTAGCCAGGAACAGGAGAAACGAATATTTGGCTTAATGTAAATGATGTAACTAAGTTAACTTATCCTTCAAGGAAGTTTTGATGGGCATGACTACTCTGATGTTAGAAAAAGGGTTTTAGTTATATGGCTTCACAATGATGACTCTAAAATTAAAACTAGTGTTTATGGTTTGGTTAAATTAGTCCTGGTTTGACTCACTTTGACTTTCAAACTTAAATATAAGTAATCGGGTTGAGGTGTGTCAATGTTAAACAAAGTGGTCCTAAATGAATATTATTTTTGGAATAAAAATCAAGATTAAAGTATAAAGGACATGCAATGGTAAATTTTGAGTCTAACGTAAATTGGGGGAGTAAGTCCTTTTTTTTTACTTCAGTTGAGTGAAAAGGAAAGGAAATAATGTGTAAATTTGTGAAACAATGTTAGAACACATTAAAGGTACTCGGATGACACTGGGATAAAACAAGAAGGGCCCATATTCCTTACGTGAAAAGCCCTAAATTACTGACCAGAGCCTATGGTGGGCATAGTCCTCGGTGTGGAGCCCATGTAAGTATGCGGTTTTGGAAGATTCAGAGAAAAGATAAAGGAAATATGGAACATATCAAGAAATGAGTTGTGTGTTAAAAGGTGTTAATGCAACCTAACTTGAATGAATGTAATAAATATTCTGATAAACGTGAAATGAACAAGTAAATGCGTAAATTTATTAATTTCCATAAGGGAATAAAAAGAAGGGTAAATGAAGTAGATAAATGGGTGGTTAAATAACCTAAATGGTTAAGACCAAAATTAACACAAGAATGTATTATAAAAAGGGATTTTTGAAAAGTAAATAAGTATTTCCTAACACGATGAATGTGTGTGTTGAAATGGTGATTTTCAATGAAAATACTATGGTCCGTTCAAATGAATAAAAGGGTTAAATTCTGGTAAAGTAATGGGTTCAAATTAAATTAGTGTAATGGTTTCAAGTGTTGAACTAGGTGTGTTAAAAAAGGTGAAAATGATATGTATAAATAAAGGAAGTCTTTACTAGATTAAGGTAAATTAATCTGGATATGTAGGATTTTTCTAAAGTAAAATGGTTAATGCATTGGCATGTGTATTTACCAAAGGTATACATATGTAGATATATACATATTTTGTATGTAGATATATACATATTTCTGCATGTATGTGGTTGCAGTGTCTGAGTAATCCATTCTGCCATTCATTTTTATATTGTTTGTATAAATCCCACTGGGCATAGGCTAACATCCCACTTCGTTACAACAGGTTAGGAGGGGTTTCATATTTTAAGGGCATTATATAGGTAAGTATATTTTATTTATGTTTACGTTAGTATCTCTGTTTACTTAGACTCCGGGATACTCCCCAAGAATCCCTTATATAGTTCATCTTGAAATTTGAATTCGCATGCTAATAAGGGAAACGTTAATTAAAATAAAACTGGATTATCAACATTATATAGGTTTTGTTCCATTTAACTTCACACCTAACGTTCAATTAGGATCATGTTGACTTTTGGTTAACCCATAAATCCAGGTCGGGGTGTTACAGATTAAGTCGTCACTATTTTCTTCCCTTTCATATACCCTAGTCTCCACATTTTGTTGACTAACTATTTCTATGAGTTCTAACTATTAAAAGATTAGAAGTTATAACTATTTCTATGAGTTCACGTAGATAGGTAGTATAATATCATGCCTTACCTTATTTTTTATGACTGGGAGTGTTCTAATTTGTACTGCTTAAGGTCAGATGACTAACCTGATGGAGACTGGGCATAGGCTAGTTATGGGGCTTCCACCTTCGTATATCTCGACCAAGGATATAAAGCTAATAGAAGACCATGGATTTTTCATCCTTGAAGTGGGAACGAGATTAGGTTGCTGCCTCTTGTCTGTCTTGGTCAATATAAACTCAAAATAAGGTTATAGAGTTGTATAGTCTATCCAAAGTTGGGTGAAAGATCGTGGAAGATAAGAAGACTGAGCAAACAAAAGGATATTGACCCTTAAAGGAAGTCGAAGACTGATGGGCCGAGGGATATTGAGCATTGAGACACCAGAGTTCACTATCTGGGTTGATTTAAGCCCCCGGTCGATATTCCTTTATTGCTCTTCAGGTTGTAACCTGGGATTGAGAAAGGAACTTCTCTCTTTATTATATGTAAATATTATCATATATTATTCTGTTGATATCTTATTTTTGTAGCTCTGTTAGTACATTTTTTATTACAAATATTGTTTGCCTTGCCATGTAATGGGTTTTTTGCGTCCATCACTCTATTCCTTAACTTACTCAAGATAAAAGGTTGTGGTGAAGATTTATTGAGTACGCAGATTGGAAAGGGATATAGAGCTATAGTAAGAGAGTAGATTTTTCAAGTTAAACATCTAACTATAATAAAATCACTTTATTAAGATATTTTAATCTATAAATCTTATTATATCAAACTTAGTGATTTTATTTATGTATATTTTTTAGGATTGTGGTTGTTTATTTTGAGATTTAGCATATACTTTAAGACCTATTAGTTGTGATGAATGAGAAATAATAATTATTATGATGATGAGGCCTAGGACGACTTAGAGGTCGCTTCCTAGAAATATTTCCCTAACTAATATTGCATAAATAAGTATCGCATGAGTTAACGAGAAATAACCCCTTGGCTCGATAGAGAAAGGTCGCGCGTATTACAATCACATGTTGCAATCATGTAATATTGAAATTGATAATGACACTGATAAAATATGACTTTATCATAGCATGCATTGTTAACAATTCAAACATTTTGCAAAAAGGATAAAAATAAAGTAACAACTAAAAAGAGTTTCATATTTTCTTATTGGGATTTTATTCTTAAAACCATACCTAAAGCATTTCATTTTATTACTAAATGATTGGTTAATTCATTTTGAAATGACAATCTGTAATACCCCGTACTTTTGACTATAATTATTTTTGGGATTAATTAATTAAATTGCGTATTAATTGGAAATTAATCCGGGTTATAAATACTAATGTGATGCGAGTTGGTATTTGATTATGTGCATATATGATTATATATGGACTTGGTATTATAAAATTTGTCATGGGATTTATATACGGCATTTTAGAAATTTTGTTGAGACGCGTGGGACCGCCGCGTCACGGTATATTATTTTGTTAATAAAAGTGAATTTAAAATCTATAATCCGTATGGTCGTTTTGAGTGCGCCAACGCGTCCGGAAGGGTCGAGATAGTCAGAAAACACTAGCCGGGGGTATAGTTTGGGTCCCGGGGTATTTTTAGGCCATACCGGTAACTTAAAGGGTATTTTAGTAATTTGATATTTTTGGGTAATTAGAAGTGACGAAAATTGAGAGTTGTAATTTGTTAAGGAATTGACCCAACCAACCCTTTATTAACCCCATAAGCTACGTAGGTTATCATTTAGTCTTCCAACTCTCCCAAAGCAAACCCTAGCCACCATAGCCTTTTGGAGAAGAAAGCTTGGAGAAGGAGAGAGAGACAGAGGAATTCTGCAGAGATTCTTCACCAAATCAACACCAAATCCGAAATCAAACCAAGGCAAGTGATTTATTCCATTTAAATTTCAGAGAATGCTTCTTCCATGTTAGATTATTCATAAATTTTTTATGTTCTTGGAAGATAATGAAAAAAACCCATAAGATTGGAGTTATTAGTTTAAATTTTGGGATATAGGTTGCATGTAGAATGTTACTGGAAGATTATATTAAGGGAATTATCGACTTTTGTTATACCAAAAACTTATTTAAGATGAAGTTTATGAATGTTCTTGAGATAAAATCTGGAAACTAGGTTTTTGATGAAGATTGATCCATATGTAGCCTATAGTTGTTGAAATATGGGTTTGTGGACGTTAGTAATATTGTAGGATTGTTATATGACATTACTATAACGTTATATCTGAGAATCATACGTTAGAAATAAGTTTTGGGACATTTTCAAATCTGCAGAACGAAGCAGTCCGTAGCCATACCTGTTCGATCGATCGATCGATCGATCGACATTCATAAGTCGATCGATCGACTAGATCGATCGATCGATATTCATAGGTCGATCGATCGACCTTCCCAGAATGAGTGAAATTTTCCTTAATATGATTTTAATGGTGGAAACCCTCGGAGAATATGTTTGGAGAACTTATGAATACCCTCAACCTTAAGGAGACCAGTAGGAGTGATTATTATACTGGACTTTAATTAGAATGCAATTCGAGGAATTATTTTAGATTATTGAAATTTGTGAAGCGAGATAACGTTTAGGTTAATAGTGTAAAATTGTGTAATTCGATGAAATAAGGTTTAGAGCAGAAGTAAAGACCTTAGGAATAAAGATGTTATATTTGGGAATAATCGAAACCTAATAATCTATTATAGATAGGTTTTAAGGATAAGGGACTACGGCGTGAGACGTGTCGGTAATTTAACTTTATATTAACGGGAGACTTGAAAAATATAAGTTTGGAAATGGTATAATGATGTATAGTGTTACAATTATACTAAGGTGATTTCTAAGATGCGTGTATACTTAGTATTGTTATAGTATTTGTGTGTATGACATACCTACCATACTTGCTATCACGGGTGGTTTGCGTTCGCTTAGGACCCTCTAATCCTTGTGTGCCTACGGGGGGGATTTAGACTGGTACCTTGATGAACATAGATCATAGAAGGACTTATTGTGATATTAATAAGTCTGCATGATCATGGGAGCGTATGTATGTGCGTGACCCATGTGATGGTGACTGTGTTCGCCTCCACTATTTGTGATTTGTGTTATCTGAACTATTCCTGAGAGATTCGGAATATGTGATCCTTATGTACGTGATGTACCGGGATGGATAGCAGAGTATGTGTGCACCATAGCTTAGATTGCGGGGTGCTTGTATCGTATATTTATGATGTGAATAATATACATTAAATTAATGGAAATCCTCATGTTAATGTTATAAAAATATTACGGTATTGTTTCGAGTTATATAATGAGTTAGCAGATAGTTATATCTATGGCATAGTTAGTAACTGAGTTTACGTTAAACCTCTATTAAATTACGAGCGTTGTTATGTTAAATTAACCGAGTAAAATGGGTAGAACCTTTGGTAGTCTAGCTAGTTACGTTGTCACTTAGCTAGTGGAAAGGGTAGTTATAGATGGGTACTTACGTTAGGAGTGTACAGTTAGTCGAGAGGTGAGAATTTAATGTGAGTGCACGTCCTAACATGTACTTTGCATTTAATGTTTTAAATGTTTTTAAAGCACTTGCAGGTTTTTAAAATGATTTCCACTTTCGGGCTCTGACCCATTTGCTTTCAAATATATTTTCTTGTAAAACCATTTTAGGTGCCCAGCCACAAGGACACCAAGCATAGGATTCTCATTCAGGTGACGAGCTGTAGCTGTTTGTGGAAGCTACAGGGACTTGCTTTTAGACGCCTCTCTCATTTGGATTCCAGTCTCAGCATCTATCAGTTGTAGGGCATGTTGCCCAATTCTATTAGACATTTTTACATTTCAGTTTTCAGACTCTAGCATGTATTGCTCAGTATTCAGTTTTAGTTATTTATTTCAGTTTACTTATCAGTTGTGGGATTTGTATTGAGGAGTTTTTTCCTCCAGAGTTTATTTACATTTTGTGATGGTTATTTGTTTTACTTCAGTATGGTGAATGGTGTTATTTAGTTATTCATTACTCTTGTTGCATGTTAATCAGATTTAATAAAATTTGGCACTTACTTTTTAAATACTAGGTGGTTAGTAATAATAAAACGTTTTCGACAGTGATGCTATTAACTGAGCCAACTTGGCATTTTGAATTAATTTTATAAAGGAGTAGCTACCCGGTGTTTAATTAGTCGGGGTGTCACAGGTGGTATCAGAGCATCAGGTTCTAGTGTCCTTTAGGATCTGTACGGCTATTATGTTTCCGCTACGTTTTCTTTGATATAGAGCCCTATATTTTAGGACTGTTGTACTCTTTTGGTGTGTACGTTTCGTTCTTCAGCTATTTTAAAGTTTATCTGTAGACTTATAAATTTTGTTCTTATTTCAGATGCCTCCACGACGTGCACGACGAGTTCCCAAGAATGCAACGCCCGAACCCCAGCCCGCTCCAGTTCAGGGCATGTTGAACGCCACTGAGGTTGCAGCTATAGTAGCTCAAGCAGTGAATGCCGCTATTGCCGTTATTCAGCAGGCACCGCCTCAGGCGCCGGTTGCCGCGCCAGTACAGGTTAATGCATTCCCGTATGCTTGGGAGCGTGTACGTGACGCTTTTCAGAAAGTGCATCCGCCAGAGTTTGCAGGTAGCTCAGACGTGGTAGTCTCGAGCCAATGGAGGAAGGACATACAGAGGCATTTGAGGATGCATGAGTGCACTGACGTTCAGAAGCAGGTGCTAGCTACTTTCAAGCTAGTTGGATCTGCGCTGCAGTGGTGGGAGTCCATTACCACCGCGGAGGAGAGGGATACCCTCACCATTCAGGAGTTCTGGGTGCGGTTTGACCGCAAGTACTTTCCATCCGCAGTTCATACAAAGATGAGGAGGAAGCTTATGAGTCTGAAGCAGGAGGGCAAGACAGTGGCCGAGTATGAGGCCGAGTTCACTAACCTGTTGAATATCGTTCCAGACGAGATTCCAACAGAGAAGAAGAAGATAGAGAAGTTCACTGATGGGTTGAATTGGAGGATCCGTCAGCATCTGCTAGGGAACCTATCGTTGGCCACGTATTCTGATGTGGTTAACGCTTCACTATTGCACTGCCAGGACCACCGTTTTCATATGGCCGAGGGCAAGCGGTCAGGGGAGTCTAGCCATCAGGGCAGGACTGGAGGACATGGTGCCAGCGGGGCACAGACCGGTCAGGGGCAGAGACAGACTGAGCAGGGTATCCAGCAGGGGGACAATAAGAGGTTCCGGTCAGGGAACTACAGGCAGGGACAGGGAGGTTTCCGCCAGGGCCATCAGGGTCCAAACGGCCAGCAGGGCCAACAGGGGCAGAATGGGCAGCAGTTTCACCAGGGCCAACAGGGCCAAGGGAGGAATGGTAACGGCCACCAGGGCCGGGGACAGCAGGGGCAGAGGGGAGGGAATTTCCCAGGGAAGTGCTTTACTTGTGGCAAGACTGGCCATAAGAAGCAGGATTGTCCTTATAGGGGTAGGGCCCCACAGCAGCAGCAGCAGCAGCAGGGTGCTCGCCAGGAGCCACAGAGACCTTTGTTTCCCGCCGCTCTTCCTGCACCGCCACAGATGGCAGCATTGCCACCCATTCCAGCAGTCCCAGCTCAACAGGGTCAGCTACAGTATGGACGTGTCTACAACGTTCACCAGGCTGCAGTTCCACAGGCACCGCCCGCGATCGAGGGAACGTTTCCTATCCATGGCACTATGGGTCGGGTGTTATTTGATACGGGTGCTACACACTGTTTTATTGCTACACACTTCGCGAAAGCTTTAGGATTGTTAGCTACGGCAGAGAGCACCGTGACGTGTGTCGACTCACCATTAGGGAGTGGGTCACTTATTTTCTTTATATGCCGGGGAGTGGGAGTAGAGGTTGGTGGTTTGGTATTACCTGCGGACATGTTAGTATTAGACATGCATGTTCACGATGTGATCATCGGTATGGATTGGCTCGTATCATATAGGTCCATGATTGATTTTTTCAGCGGGAGCATTGTTTTTGCCATTCCGGGGCAGGAGATGTTTGTAGTGGCGATGCCTCGCCCAGAGGGAGGATCGACCGCTCATCTGTATTACATTGAGGAGGATACCTCTAGGGAGGTTGTTATTCCTTTAGATTCTATCCCAGTTGTCAGGGAGTATTCAGATGTGTTTCAGGAGATACCAGGCTTACCACCCAGTCGAGAAATAGACTTCGTTATTGACTTGCTACCGGGTACGAGACCTATAGCACGTGCACCGTACCGTATGGCTCCAGCTGAGATGCGAGAGCTACGGGATCAGATAGAGCAGCTGTTAGGGCAGGGCTTTATTCGTAGGAGTACCTCACCTTGGGGTGCTCTAGTTTTGTTTGTGAAGAAGAGGGACGGTTCACTGAGATTGTGTGTGGACTACCGAGAGTTGAATAAGGCCACGATACGGAATAAGTATTCGTTGCCTCGAATCGATGACTTATTCGACCAGTTGAGAGGAGCTTCTTTCTTCTCGAAGATTGACTTGAGGTCGGGATACCATCAGTTGCGTATCAGGGAGGAGGATGTCTCGAAGACTGCGTTCTTGTCGAGATATGGTTCTTATGAGTTTCGGGTTATGCCTTTCGGCTTGACCAACGCTCCAGCAGTGTTTATGGACTTGATGAACAGGGTGTTCAGAGATTTCCTCGATCAGTTTGTCATTGTCTTCATTGATGACATTCTGGTCTACTCTCAGATAGAGGAAGAGCACGCCGAGCATTTGAGGCAGGTTTTGCAGACACTTCGTCAGAACGAGTTGTATGCAAAATATGAGAAGTGCGGGTTTTGGTTGAAGGAGGTCCAGTTCTTGGGTCACATTATTTCCGACCAGGGAATATCTGTCGATCCGAGGAAGGTATCAGCGGTGAGGGAGTGGGGACAGCCCACGACACCAACAGAGATTCATAGTTTCTTGGGCTTAGCAGGATACTACAGGAGGTTTATTCGGGGTTTCTCGGAGATAGCAGGTCCTTTGACACATCTTACTCGTAAGGGTGTGCCATATATCTGGAGTGATGCCTGTCAGTTGGCATTCGATGAGTTGAAGGACAAATTGACCTCAGCACCTGTGTTAGCATTGCCGAGACCGGGCGTTGAGTATTTGGTTTACACCGATGCGTCTTTGTAAGGGCTTGGAGGTGTATTGCAGTAGGAGAGACAGGCCATAGCTTATGCTTCCCGTAAGCTTAAGCCTCATGAGAAGAATTACCCCACGCATGATTTGGAGTTGGCAGCAGTGGTATTTGCCTTACGGATTTGGAGGCACTATCTTTTGGGGGAGAAGTTTCAGCTGTTCACGGACCACAAGTCCCTACAGTATCTGTTCACACAGAAAGAGTTGAACATGCGGCAGCGTAGGTGGCTTGAATTTGTGAAGGACTACCAGTTCGACATCCAGTACCACCCGGGTAAGGCTAACGTGGTAGCATACGCGTTGAGCCGCAGGCCAGCAGATGAGGTGGCAGAGGTGTGGAAGGCTAAGTGGAAGGAATTGGGACACCAGGATGCAGTGGCCCGATCTTTCATGTCTGTGATGACCGTTACACCGCAGATTGTCACGAAGGTAGTACGGGCACAGGCCGATGACTCGTTCTGTCAGGAGCAGATAGTTCGATTACTTGGAGAGGGAGCCGAGTCCTATACCGTTAGCTCAGACGGGGGTTTGCGCTTCAATGGGAGGTTGGTAGTTCCGGAAGGGGAAGAATTGCGGCACGATGTTATGACTGAGTCGCACGGCTCACGGTTCGCGGTACATCCCGGAGGGGACAAAATGTACCAGGACATGAGACGCCAGTATTGGTGGAGCGGTATGAAGAAAGATATCGCTGAGTTTGTCTCGAAATGCGCCACTTGTCAGCTTGTAAAAGTGGATCATCAGAGACCAGCAGGATTGCTACAGCCGTTGGAGGTTCCGGTGTGGATGTGGGAGAGCATATCCATGGATTTTGTCACGGGGTTGCCTACGTCGCAGAGGGGTCACGACTCCGTTTGGGTAATTGTGGACAGGTTGTCCAAGGTCGCTCACTTCTTACCCGTAAGGACTGACTACACTACGGGACAATATGCCCAGCTTTTCATTTCAGAGATTGTGAGACTTCACGCTGTGCCCCTGAATATCGTGTCTGACAGAGACAAGATATTTGTTTCGAGGTTTTGGGAGAGTTTCCAGGAGGCCATGGGGACGGAATTGCGGTTGAGTACGGCGTATCACCCGCAGACCGATGGGCAGACAGAGCGCACCAACCAGATGTTGGAGGACATGCTACGCATGTGCATTATTGACTTCGGGGGTGGATGGGAGCAGTACCTTCCACTGGTGGAGTTTGCTTACAACAACTCCTATCAGTTCACGATTGGCATGGCTCCGTTTGAGGCATTGTACGGCAGGCCTTGTCGTTCCCTAGCATGTTGGTTGGAGGTGGGGGACAACAAATTACTTGGGCCAGAAGTGATCCAGGATACTTCGGCAAGGATTGAGTTGATTCGGAGTCGCATTCGGGTAGCTCAAGACAGGCAGAAGAGTTATGCTGATGCGAAGAGATTCTTCAGGGAGTTTCAAGTGGGGGACCAGGTTTCGCTCAGGGTATCTCCGATGAAGGGGATTATGCGATTCGGGAAGAAGGGGAAGTTGGCACCGAGGTATGTGGGGCTGTTTCCTATTATTGAGCGGATAGGACCGGTTGCATATAGACTTGGACTACCGGAGCACTTGCATCGGATTCACGAAGTGTTCCATATTTCCTCGCTGAGGAAATACCTTAGGGACAATTTGGCTCATTCTCACATTGCTGTGGAGGACATCGATCTCCAGCCGGATAGCTCCTACGAGGAGGGGCCAATTGCTATTTTGGACCAAAGCGAGAGGAAACTGCGGTCAAAGATAGTCCTGTTAGTGCGTGTTCAGTGGCGACATCACAATGTCGAGGAGTCCACATGGGAGCGCGAGGATGAGATGCGCGAACGTTATCCAGAGCTGTTTTTAGCAGGTACTTTCTAGTTTCGAATTTCGGGACGAAATTCAGTTATTAGGGGGGAAGTATGTAATACCCCGTACTTTTGACTATAATTATTTTTGGGATTAATTAATTAAATTGCGTATTAATTGGAAATTAATCCGGGTTATAAATACTAATGTGATGCGAGTTGGTATTTGATTATGTGCATATATGATTATATATGGACTTGGTATTATAAAATTTGTCGTGGGATTTATATACGGCATTTTAGAAATTTTGTTGAGACGCGTGGGACCGCCGCGTCACGGTATATTATTTTGTTAATAAAAGTGAATTTAAAATCTATAATCCGTATGGTCGTTTTGAGTGCGCCAACGCGTCCGGAAGGGTCGAGATAGTCAGAAAACACTAGCCGGGGGTATAGTTTGGGTCCCGGGGTATTTTTAGGCCATACCGGTAACTTAAAGGGTATTTTAGTAATTTGGTATTTTTGCGTAATTAGAAGTGACGAAAATTGAGAGTTGTAATCTGTTAAGGAATTGACCCAACCAACCCTTTATTAACCCCATAAGCTACGTAGGTTATCATTTAGTCTTCCAACTCTCCCAAAGCAAACCCTAGCCACCATAGCCTTTTGGAGAAGAAAGCTTGGAGAAGGAGAGAGAGAGAGGAATTCTGCAGAGATTCTTCACCAAATCAACACCAAATCCAAAATCAAACCAAGGCAAGTGATTTATTCCATTTAAATTTCAGAGAATGCTTCTTCCATGTTAGATTATTCATAAATTTTGTATGTTCTTGGAAGATAATGAAAAAAACCCATAAGATTGGAGTTATTAGTTTAAATTTTGGGATATAGGTTGCATGTAGAATGTTACTGGAAGATTATATTAAGGGAATTATCGACTTTTGTTATACCAAAAACGGATTTAAGATGAAGTTTATGAATGTTCTTGAGATAAAATCTGGAAACTAGGTTTTTGATGAAGATTGATCCATATGTAGCCTATAGTTGTTGAAATATTGGTTTGTGGATGTTAGTAATATTGTAGGATTGTTATATGACATTACTATAACGTTATATCTGAGAATCATACGTTAGAAATAAGTTTTGGGACATTTTCAAATCTGCAGAACGAAGCAGTCCGTAGCCATACCTGTTCGATCGATCGATCGATCGATCGACATTCATAAGTCGATCGATCGACTAGATCGATCGATCGATATTCATAGGTCGATCGATCGACCTTCCCAGAATGAGTGAAATTTTCCTTAATATGATTTTAATGGTGGAAACCCTCGGAGAATATGTTTGGAGAACTTATGAATACCCTCAACCTTAAGGAGACCAGTAGGAGTGATTATTATACTGGACTTTAATTAGAATGCAATTCGAGGAATTATTTTAGATTATTGAAATTTGTGAAGCGAGATAACGTTTAGGTTAATAGTGTAAAATTGTGTAATTCGATGAAATAAGGTTTAGAGCAGAAGTAAAGACCTTAGGAATAAAGATGTTATATTTGGGAATAATCGGAACCTAATAATCTATTATAGATAGGTTTTAAGGATAAGGGACTACGGCGTGAGACGTGTCGGTAATTTAACTTTATATTAACGGGAGACTTGAAAAATATAAGTTTGGAAATGGTATAATGATGTAGAGTATTACAATTATACTAAGGTGATTTCTAAGATGCGTGTATACTTAGTATTGTTATAGTATTTGTGTGTATGACATACCTACCATACTTGCTATCACGGGAGGTTTGCGTTCGCTTAGGACCCTCTAATCCTTGTGTGCCTACGGGGGGGATTTAGACTGGTACCTTGATGAACATAGATCATAGAAGGACTTATTGTGATATTAATAAGTCTGCATGATCATGGGAGCGTAGGTATGTGCGTGACCCATGTGATGGTGACTGTGTTCGCCTCCACTATTTGTGATTTGTGTTATCTGAACTATTCCTGAGAGATTCGGAATATGTGATCCTTATGTACGTGATGTACCGGGATGGATAGCAGAGTATGTGTGCACCATAGCTTAGATTGCGGGGTGCTTGTATCGTATATTTATGATGTGAATAATATACATTAAATTAATGGAAATCCTCATGTTAATGTTATAAAAATATTACGGTATTGTTTCGAGTTATATAATGAGTTAGCTGATAGTTATATCTATGGCATAGTTAGTAACTGAGTTTACGTTAAACCTCTATTAAATTACGAGCGTTGTTATGTTAAATTAACCGAGTAAAATGGGTAGAACCTTTGGTAGTCTAGCTAGTTACGTTGTCACTTAGCTAGTGGAAAGGGTAGTTATAGATGGGTACTTACGTTAGGAGTGCACATTTAGTCGAGAGGTGAGAATTTAATGTGAGTGCACGTCCTAACATGTACTTTGCATTTAATGTTTTAAATGTTTTTAAAGCACTTGCAGGTTTTTAAAATGATTTCCACTTTCGGGCTCTGACCCATTTGCTTTCAAATATATTTTCTTGTAAAACCATTTTAGGTGCCCAGCCACAAGGACACCAAGCATAGGATTCTCATTCAGGTGACGAGCTGTAGCTGTTTGTGGAAGCTACAGGGACTTGCTTTTAGACGCCACTCTCATTTGGATTCCAGTCTGAGCATCTATCAGTTGTAGGGCATGTTGCCCAATTCTATTAGACATTTTTACATTTCAGTTTTCAGACTCTAGCATGTATTGCTCAGTATTCAGTTTTAGTTATTTATTTCAGTTTACTTATCAGTTGTGGGATTTGTATTGAGGAGTTTTTTCCTCCAGAGTTTATTTACATTTTGTGATGGTTATTCGTTTTACTTCAGTATGGTGAATGGTGTTATTTAGTTATTCATTACTCTTGTTGCATGTTAATCAAATTTAATAAAATTTGGCACTTACTTTTTAAATACTAGGTGGTTAGTAATAATAAAACGTTTTCGACAGTGATGCTATTAACTGAGCCAACTTGGCATTTTGAATTAATTTTATAAAGGAGTAGCTACCCGGTGTTTAATTAGTCGGGGTGTCACACAATCAAATTTTTGAGAATGTTTTATATTTTTTAAAATATATTGTTTACACACACACACATGTGTGTGTGCGTGGCTCCATAGTAATTTCGATGAGTTGGCTTTAGCTTGATCTCAAGGAGATCAGAATTATGGTTATAGAACTGTTTAAAGGTTCACAACCTATATAGGTACTTGACATCCTATCTTAATAGTTACGATGCACTCATATAGTTAATCTCAAACGGCGGGAACCTGCATGATGGTTCGAAAACTTTTATTATAGTTTGATGCATAGATTTTTAATCCCAAAAATTATGAGGATCAGAATGCGTATGTAATTATTACTTTGATTGTTATGTTTGCGATTCTATTTTAGATTGAATCAATGATCCCATCATATTGAGTGATAATAAGGTAATTATGTCTAAGATTATAATTAAAAGAAATTCGCATCTGGGGATTGAAATACCCTTTGATTGACTAATAAGATTTTTTTTACGAGTAAACTTCATTAGTGGATTATTTATAATCCGATCGAATAGAAAAATAAGTTAATTCTGAGAATCAAGGAATTGATTAAATTATGGTAAAAGTCAATAAGCAGAAAATTGATTTGACAAAGCGCGTATAGGAAATCTAACGAGGAGAATTATATTATGTACCTTTGTCAACTTTGCAATTAATACCTCATTATATCTTAGTGATTTTTGAGATAATGAAATTGGAGTGCAGTCATAATTATTTTGTGAAATCAATTATGATTAAATAAAGAAATAAAATAAATTATGCAATTTGTAATTTGGGATTTTCGAGTATTTTTTTGGAACATAATTTAATTATTTATCTTTGGTCCCTAGTATAGTCCATATACTCAAGTAGTTGGGCTCATACTCTAAAAAAATTCGGTTTATCCTAGGACCACCTCTTAATATAGTAAATATTAGTTAGGAATGGGTTGTATCCTAAAAAAACTTATTATTAGATTTTCAGGGGGATGAGGTAATATACTATTCACGTTTTTATGAAGGAGCTTTGAGAGAGAGGATAATGTCTCACTCAAAAGCAAGAGTTTTCTTCTTCAAAGGTGACCACACACCTAACCAGCTTTGGGAAGATCATATACTAGAAAATCTAATCATTATGTAAAGTTACAAGAAAGCTTTTGGAGATCTAAAAGAAGGTACCACTCCATCATTATCAAATACCTTTCTTCCCATCAGATTGCAAACGTATTCGCTAAGTAATTAAATTCATAACCTGAGGTTTGATCTTCAAACCTAGTTATGAATTCTCTATTTCTATTATTTGATTAATCGAAGATTCAAGGTCTGAAATTTTTTTATTCCGCATATATCAATCCCCAAAAATTGATATCGGAACCATTGGTTTAGATTAATCATCCATTGGAAACATCCATGTTATCCAAATAAGAAAACACTTGTTTTTCATGTTGCAGGATTATACATCTTTATGTAAGTTTACATACTAACATGGTTTTGCAGATATTTTGTGGTTAAATATCTTGCATCATGCTCGCACGTGTTTTTTTATGTGTGAATGGATCCTAGGTGGTTCATCCATTGTTATTTTTTGCTCCTAGTTAGATATGGTAGTAATAATTAGGTTTTTGTAATTATTTTTTTATCGGGGGTTTGGGTGTTGGACAAAGTTTCATGGAGTTTCGGATGAGTTATGGTCATTTTTGCATGTAAATCCCGTAAGGAAGATGAAGTTGTCACACAGCTGGTCGGGATCTATTCGAAAGGTGTTTGGATGAATCGGACAATTTAAATCGATTCGAAATGATGTTGGATTGATTCGACGAGCGATAATCAGCTTTTATGGTTGACTTTTCGTGGTGTTTTTTGGTGTCTTTATGTGGTGGATCTTCCTCATCTCTCTTTCCAGACTAGAATGAAATATTTTCACATTGAAAACATCATTAAGAACTCTTGACTGCATTAAAGTGTGACACCCCGCCTATTAGAAAAATGGGTGGCTAGTCCGCTACCAAAATAAAACGGTAGTCTCGTATGGCTCATTCTAAGTATCACTGCTGAATGTTAATTAATTACCAACCACCTACTCGTTTAATAATAAGTGTAAAATTTTAATCTTTAATTAACATGCCAAAATAAAACCATTCAATCATAATTCAATGAAAATAAAACTAAATAAACCAATCACAACTAATGAGAAAGTTTAAATGCATAATATAAAACTAAGTACCTAATATACCATCGGTTACCAAAATCCAATCGAAATATCTTAATGCAATATAATAACTAAAAATAACTAAGTATTGCATAAAAGGGGCAACATGCCCAACTGATAATAGGAATAGGGCCTAGTCAAAGAAATAATAAATGAAGCGTCTACTAAAAAATCTGCAAGCCCCCACATCCGTTGCAGCTAAATATCGTTAAAAAAATGATCACCCATGGTGTCCCTTTGACTAGACATCTATTAGTTTTTAGAAAAATAATTTTGAAAGGGGCAGAGCCCAAAACAATTAAAAAATGTATTCAAGTAATTAAGATGTAGTAAATAGATATGCAACATAACTTTCCATATTTAAGTCGGTGTCGCACTCTCATGAATTTACCTGCTCCTTTTAACTATCGTGCACATCTAGAGCATACATATTAACCCTCCTAGTTACACTACTCCATGTAATTATTCTTATTCTAAACCTCACGAATACAACACCGTAACCCAAGTATTGTCTATCGTTCTTTTCTTTGTTATACCCCTCATTAGTTTATAAAATTATTAATCATTTTATAACTTTACTATAGTTGTTTATCAATGTTTACCATTAACGTTTTAAGCCCATATATAATTCACTACACTATTATATAAATTCATTAAAAATGCCTCAAATATAAACATACACATATATATCACTCATAATATAGTCAATTGCATTCATGAATGTACTCCACATTTTAAACGCAAGCTCACTAGCATGTTATTGTGCTGCAGGAATATCCTCCACATTTTGGGTAAGGGAAAACTTCCAATTAAGTCAATTTGTAAGTGTCGACTTAACTCCTAACAAAACTATTTATGCCATATGATAGAAGTTATTAATGACATTTCAAGTCTAATGAAGATCACATTATATGTCGTGCTTCATGTCTTGTTTAGCGTCATCAACTTTTCAACTTTCTCAGGTCTCTCAGGTATGAATGCACATGTTATATACAGACTTCGAATTTTTATTGGGTGTCATATTTTTAGGAAACCAAGATTAACAAATGTATTTTTATTTTTTTAAGGAAAATAAACATTTTTGAAATATTGTTCGTAAGGTCATTTGAATGACCTCATTTTAATGAGATTTTCGGTCATTCAAACAAGGTATCTAACGATGTTCCTTTTTGTTTTCTCTGAATTGTCGTATGAATTGCATTCCGTAGAATTCTATATGTATCGATGAGATCGAGTATGGAATTATGTTTACTCACTTTAAATTGAGTATCCGTACAATCGAAATGGACAAATTTATTGGGCCGAATCGTTGCATAGAAATATCATTATTTGATTGATCTAAGTTCATGCAATTTAATTTTTATGAAAAATATCTTTTGGTCAATCGTTGAATAAAATCAACTGGAAGGGGAATCATTCTCTATTTACATTCTCGTTCTATATGTCATTTGAAAGACATACCAGAGTCGTTCGAATGACCTAGAATTTTGAGCAATTTTTCACCAATTCTTTTTAAAAATCTTTCAACTACCCCATTTCATTCTTACCTACTTTTAAGAGTGCGGGAGTAAAATTTTTTGAGAGAATTTCCCCAATTTTCTAAGAGCCTTGAGGTCCTAAACTCCTTTCCAAAAATTTCCCTTGGTGTTTGTTAATCAAAATGAATTAATTTCAAGAACAAAAATAAGTTTTCAACCATATAGTTTACATCATCCAAGTTTGTACATAACATTGGTTTGGTGATTATTAGTTTGGCACCGGGTTTCATTCTCTACCCAAAAGAGAGAGTTTATAGTGGAGGGTTTCATGCTTGCGGTGATTTTTCATATGGAAGTGGATTTCTTGTGTTTGGCGGTTTCATTTCCACATCGGTGGATTTCGAGACGAAGATGGACTCAGGAGTATTTGACTAGGCAGAGGTGGAGGAATGAAGATCTTCAAGGCTTGCGAGGGCGTCAGGTCATTGAGTAAGTCTTCTTTTCTTGTCCTTTGTAAAATCGTACTTAGTGAACATGTGGCTGGGTCGTTCGAGATTTTTTTTGTTCTAGGGTTTTCTCATACATCGCGGCGTTGTGGTTGATTATTTTTATCTTGCAAAAATCACCTAGATTCATGATTATGTTTAAAAACATAAAAAATGGTTTAATCACAACAATGGTGTAATTTGGTGCAAATTTAATTATGTATTTTTTGTGTAATTTAATTCAAGTCGGAATTAATATTTTGGCAAAATTCATGTTTGGTTTGTCTGGCCTAATTTTAACTTGAATTGAATTAGTTTTTTCTTAGAATAAAATCTTGAATATTTTTTTTTGTGTTTTATTTTAAAAATAAAATTTAATTATTCATGTAATTTTGAAAGAAAATTGAAATTAGGAATATTTTGTGAACCATCTCATTTTGAATTTGAAAATTGGTATTTTTTGACAAGTGGTATCATAGCATATAATTTAAAGAAACCATATTCTCAGATTGGTATCAGAATGGGAATGCTAAATTATTGTGTTAACATCATTTTTGGGTTTGAATATGGAAAATATGCCTTTTTCAAAATTTCTTATTTTTTATGGTTCTAACTACCCGTATTGGAAAGTGCATATGATGTTGGCACTTAAATCGTTAGATGGGAGGGTTTGGTAATTTGTTGTTAGAGGGTGGTCCCCACCAATAAGTCTGTAAGGAGAAGTTCATGTTCCTAAATTGGTTAAAACTTGGAGTAAGGATGAGCTTAAACTAGCAATTTTTTATTCTAGAGGTTTAAATGCTCTTTTTAGTGCCGTCAAACTGGATGAGTTCCGTCAGATTATGACGTGTGAAATGTCTAAGGAGGCATGGGACATGCTCCATGTAAGGGAATTATTTTTATTGTTCGTTATCAATTGAGTATGTCGTATACTGCTACAATTGTCAAAGAATGTTCAAGATCACATATGCAACAAGACGGATCCGAATTTCAAGTTTTTTTTTAACATTCAAGCCTCCGCAAGTTTAACTTTGGTAAGGTTGTATTTTAAGTACCTTAGCATTTCACTTAGAGCTTTGGGATATTTTTTACATAATATTTTCTAAGTGTTAGAGATGAGTTTTTCGTCAAAATATTTTTTCTAAGTGTTGAGGAGGACTATTTTCTAACGAAACAAAAATATAATTATTATTTTTAATTTTTTCGTTCGAATGACAAGGTTGCTCGTTCGAGCGACATTCTTAAGTCATGGGATGTCGTTCGAGCGACATCTGGTTCCATTCGAGAGAGATTTCTTTTTTGTTCGAGCGAGCTGCCACCTTAGATTTTTTATAAAATGGTTTGTCCAACTTCATTTTAGATCAGAAGACCTGAGATTATTGTTTTATGAAAACTGATATTTTAGAAACGCCTGTCTACTCATTTTAAAGGTTTTAATCATTGTTTTCAATTCACAATTCATCCTAAAAGTTTATGTGAGTTGTTTTGTAACCCAAGAACACATCTTATGTCAAGTTTAACTTGTATAGAGGATCTCTACTGCTGATCTAGGTGCCGCTTGAGGACGGTGATGGACTGACGTTGACTGGGTGTCAAAGGGAGTGCTTACGTGTGTTCTTGGGCTGATTCAAGACTGCGCATCTTTGTGAATCTTCTGCAGTTGATTCATTGCTGATTCAGGATTGAGGTTCTTAAGAGTTCGTTTCGGCAAATTCTATGCAAATTTTATTGTAATCATTGTAAGTATTATAATGAAATAAAGGTTTTGCCCAAAAGGGATTTTTCTAGAAATCTGTGAGTCAATAATTTTATTTTTCGTGGCATTATTCACTACACCTAGATGTTTATTTATGGATGAAATAAAATTGGACTTAATTAGTTTGGTTTAAAAATTGATAATTGATTAAATAAGTATTTAATTGGAAACTTGCAAATTCGTGTTTTAAATTTGTATCACACATACGAGTCATTTAAAAATTGGTATAAGAGTAGGTTACTCAAATTTACCGAGTATTCTTATTTTTCGCAAGCTTTGTGTGATATTGATTTATTTTAAACCTATTTTGGGAAAAATCGCAATTTTTTTTATGGAGCACTTATATAATCGGATGCCCATTTTTTACGCGTCTAATTATGCCTACTGGAAAGCACGTATGAGATCATAGTTAAAGGCCATTGATAAGCGTGTTTGGGTAGTTTGTGAAAGAGGGTGCACGTCTCCTACTGTCATTGTAGATAACGTAACATCCTTAAAGCCTGTGACTACCTAGACTGAGGACGAATTTAAATGGAGCACTTTTTAATTCATGTGGGCTGAGTGCAATTTCTGGTGTCGTCAGTCCTGAGGAGTTCCGACATTTTATGGTGTGCATCACGTCAAAAGACGTGTGGGACTTTTTACAACTTACCCACTTACACTATTGCGATCAAAAAGTTTAAAATTCTAAATTTGAAACAATTATCATGCTTGAATCAGAGTGTTTTAATGACTTTTATGCACGTTTATGTGACATTGTCAACGCTTATTTCAATCTTGGTGAGCTCATACCTGATGGATGAGTGGTTAAAAAGATTTTAAGATTGCTTCTTAAACGTTTTTATCCCAAAAGTGACTGTTTTGAATACCTTAGGTAATTTGGTCAATTTAAAACTAGAAGAGTTGGTAGAAGATCTCTAGACATATGAAATTGATATGTTTCCTGACACTGTCAAGCCTAAGGATAGATGGATAGCGCTTAGAGCCCAGTCTAGGAAGGGAGAGGAAGTGTCCACGATTGAATAAAAAGAAGGTGATAGTTTGTCAGTTCTACTTTGAGGGTGACGTTGATTTTTATATGGCCATGCTTGCGAAATTTTTTAAAAAGTTTCTCAAGTTTTCAAAACAAAATTCTTCCAATATAAGATTTTTTGTGAAAAATAAAAATGAGGCCAAAGAGAGCAGTGATAAATAATGTGAGAAACACGAATAATACAAATGTTTTGAGTGTGCAGGTAGGAGGCACAGAGAATTTGAGTGTCCTACTAGGCTAAGGAGAAAGGGTAAAAAGATTGCCATGCCATCCACTCTTTGCGATAGTAAGGAAGATGTGAAAGATTCCGGGGACGATTCTTCACAAGGAAATTTTGTTATGTTTTTATCTCACCACGTGAGCACACATAGTTTATTTAACGATGATGAGGATACTTGTTCATGTGAGACCCCCGAGAAGGAGGATAGTTTGACTGTTGTGAGGGAGGATGATAGTGAGTGTGATTGCGGAGATGAAAGTGAGATCGAAATTGCATTTTGAGATATGTATGCCGATACCTTAAAGACTAAGAAATAGAATAAGGACTTAGGTCTTAGGGTGAAAGATTTGGAGAGAGAGTTTGAGGGTATTTGAGGAAAAAGAAAGTAAACTCGAGAAAGTAAAGGTTTCTTTGAGTAAACAGTTGATTGCTTTCGATCGATAAAAAGTTATTTTACCAACATGGTGTCTAGTCTAACGACATGTGTATCCCAACTCGAGAATGATCTCGAACGTGCGTGGGAGGTCAAAGTACCTTTAGAGATCTTATATAAGAAGGATGGAAAGATGGTTCTCAATCCCGTTTTGGGTGATGTTGAGAGACAAGGAATAGGTTATGACGGTGCGTCCACCTCACATGTTGCACCCAATCCAGTTCTCGAGTTTGTGATAGATCCATATGTCTCTCATCCCAACCCATATAGGAGTCCCACACCTTATAGGAGAGTGCGTAGGAGACATTTTGAGAAAGGTGTACCTAGTCATATTTATGTTTGAACACACTACAAGAAGAGAGGACACCTTACGGAGTTTTGTTTTAAGTTGGGTTATGTGTCATGTTTTTCTACTACACATGTTCATACACACGCACCCACGCATGTTGCTTTCAATGATTACACTAGAGAGTTTGCACACCTTAAGGAGCATGTAAAGCTTTTAGTTAAGACTTAACATGACTTAATAGATTTTTTCATAGGATGCAACCACCTTTGAAAAAATCCACCGCACCTAACGATTGAGGTTTAGACTTGTTTGCTAGCATTGGATGATTTTCATGATGATATTTTTACATATTTCTAGTGTGTACCATTTTTCTAGTTTTGCTTTTACTTTTTTATATATTTTTGGAAAAAGATAAAAAGAGTTTTGTATTTTATTTTACACCGTTTATGAATCGATATTTAGGATGACTGAGTCACAATTTCATTCCATATCCATGTGACGATTTGATAGTGTTTTGATATGCGTGATCATTTCATTCATGTTCTTTACAATGTTAGGAGTCACTGAGATGTGATTAGTTGCTATTAACAACATCTTTGACTCATGAGTTCCTTTATTGCAGACTTGCACGAATTTGTTTGACTATTGTACCTGTTTATCACATATTGGTCAAAGTGTTTTCATCTAAATTATGTCTTCAAAAAAAACCATATGCGATAAAACTTGCACTACAAGAAAAATGAGTATTAGGGATGGTAAAAATCCATCCCTAAAAGAATAAAAACGGCCCTAAAGAGTATTTGGGATGGATTTTGTTACGGTAAAAATTCGTCCCTTATACTATGCGTCGTAAATATTTTAGGGACGGATTTTACCATCCTAAATGTTAATTCATGGATGCCTTTTATTTGTCATTAGGGACGGATTTTTCTGTCCCAAAAGGTATTCCCACAAAAAAATTCCCGCTCTCGCGAATAGTATTAGGGACGGTCGATTCATCCCTAATACTACTCAGATTCTGGTAGGGCCAATTAGGACGGCACAATAGTCCCAAAAGGTATTCTCAAATAATATAAAATGGGTATTAGGGAAGGATTATAACAATCCCTAAAGGTATTCTCAATTCATAAACAAAAATGTCATAAACAATTATATATTTTTTTTTGTAGCATATCATGAGGTTTCAAATTTGTCATACACAATTATATTATTATTTTCTTTATGCTGCAATAACAATTTCTTTCATTAAACTACATTCAAGGCAAAATATTTAAATGAGTACAAAATCATACTAATTAATAAGAAATACAATTGTCAACAGAAAAGTCGTCCCAAAATTAAGATGATAAATATAGTTGTCATGTTACAAAAACATGTCCCTTCAACTTCTTGGGCATAACCTAAAATCAATAAATAATCATTTTATCAAAATAATATTATGGTACAATAAAATATCCAAATATATTAGTTAATCGTACAAAAGCCCACATGGCCATAAAAAATTGAAAACAACAATCTAGAATATGAACAATTCTTTACAATTTCTAAAACAATTCGACAGAGTATCGTTTGTTTATACATGAAAACCAACCTATTTAATCAACACAAATGCACGCACGACCATAAAAAATTGAAAATAAAAATCTCGCATATCAACAACTCTTTAAAATTTTTAAAAAAACTCAAGAGAGTCTCCTTTGTTTATACATGAAAACCAACCTGTTTAATTAACACAAAAGCCCTCACGGCCATTAAAAAATGAAAACAACAATATCGCATATCAATAATTCTTTATAATTTTTAAAACAATTCGGTAGAGTATCCATTGTTTATACATGAAAACCAACTTGTTTAATCAACACAAAAGCCCCAACGACCAGAAAAAAAGTTAAAACAACAATCTGGCATATCAATAATAATAAATAAACAATCAACCTAGCTAAAAAATATAAGACACTAAACAAAAAAATATCAGTAATCAAATAATGTTCAAACTTATACCTAATTTTTTGCAAATTCTCATCGTATAATCAAACCAAGAGTCTAGTGACAACGTGGTAAGTCCGTACGCGGTCGGTCCATATGAGTTACGTTGGTCCCATGCAAGTTGCTTGTGCCTCTTACCGGACCATTTTGTGGCTATTTTACATTCTCACCCTTTGACGACATGTTTTTAAACCTAGGATTAATTTTTTGAAAATTATCATCATATACTCAAATCGATAGTTCGGTCAATACAGGATCGGTTCATGCGAGTTACATTGGTCACATGCGAGGTGCTCGTGCAACTTACAAGACTGTTTTGCGGCTGTTTTACATTTTAACCCTTTTATGACATGTTTCTAACCCCAAGTCTGATTTCTGGCAAATTCTCATCGTATACACAAATTGGGAGTCTGGTGACTATGCGATTGGTCCGTACGACTTATGTCGGTCCCGTGTGAGGTACTCGTTCATCTTAAGGGATCGTTTTGTGACTGTTTTACATTTTCACCCTTAGACAACATGTTTTTAAGCAAAAGTCTAAGTTTTTGAAAATTCTCGTCATATACTCAAACAGGGAGTTTGGTGACTACATGGATGGTTCGAACGGGTTACTTTGGTCCCGTGCCAGGTGCTCGTGCATCATATGGGACTATTTTGTGGCTATTTTATATTTTCACCCTTTGACGACATGTTTTTAAGCCTAAGTCCAGATGTTTTGAAAATTCTCATTATATACTCAAACCGGGAGTCCGATAACTATGTGGTCAATTCGTACAAGTTACATTGGTCCTGTGTGAGGTGCTCATGCATTTTATAGGACCGTTTTGTGTCTATTTTATATTTTCACCTTTTGACGGCATGTTTTTAAGTCCAAGTCTAATCGTTTACAAATTCTCGTCATATACTCAAACAATGAGCCCGGTGACTACTCAATGGATTCCTACGAGTTACATTGGCCCCGTGTGAGGTGCTCGTGCCTCTTACGGGATCGTTCTATGACTATTTTATGTTTTCACCCTTTAACGACATGTTTTTCAGGCAAAGTCTAAATATTTACAAATTCTCATTGTATACTCAAATTGGGAGTCTGGTGACAATGTGGTCGGCTCCTATGAGTTACATTAGCCCCGTATGAGGTGATCGTGCCTCTTACGGGACGGTTCTATGACTGTTTTACATTTTCACCCTGTAACAACCCGCCTAAAATAATAACGGGTGGCCAGCCCTATACTATATTAAATCAGGAATTCCAGATGGTCCAGTCTCAACATCAACTAACGGTACTATATAATATAAGACTAACTACCCGAAATCATATAAGCAAGATGTTATAAAAATTTAAAACTTTCAACATACACAACCCAACACTATAAAACTACTCATGAATATGAGAGATGCAGGAAAGAACTATAATAAATAAAATGAACCAATTAAATACAACCGAATGTACTACAAAAAGTAGACCCGAATAAGCTGTCGGATCACAGCCAATACAATAACTGAATGGAATAAATATAAACATGTATGTAAATATCCCTATGATACAAACCCGATATACAACATGAATCCTACCTAGAATTTTAAAGAAGTAGGAAGCGGCTACATGAAACATCCCACGATAGTCCGCACCTGTCACGGCTCCCAAGACTCTGGATAGAAAGTCATTCGGCATCCATGCGGTAGGATACCTGTAGTAAAATATATATATACAAGAAGGAGGGAAAAGTAAACGGGTCAGAGCCCCGAATGTGTAAGATATTTAGCAAGTGTGTTAACCGTGCATAATAAATACCGGTGTACTTAATTTCATAAATAAGTGAGACCGCACTCTCGTGGAACCCCAACTCACCTCTCATCTAAAGGCGCGCACCTATTCGCGTCCACAAATTTTAGTTAAATTACCCCCATTTATTTTAGGACAACCTAACTTATCAGGCCTAGCCTATATCCACGAGAGCTACCTTCCCGTCATAATCTAAGGATCCATCCATTTCTAATCCTATTAGATTATGATTACAACAATTATGCCATAAAAGGCTTAATGAATTCCGATTAATAATCTCATGAATTATAATTATCATAATTCTTAAAACATTACCCCTATACATATACACATATATATACATACCTATTTAGGCTAAAAGCGTAAGAATGAATATACTTAATAATATGCACATGGAATATTGGCAAGACTTCTCTCTAATCCCAAAATTGTACTACGTTTCGTGCGTGGGGAGTCTCGCAAAGCGAAATCCAAACAAGGAACCGCCCCGTTACACTACTCCTGACAAGGTCAAGATCAGAGATCCGAGATGCCCCCTATGGAATTACTTCTCTCAAATCTCGACATGGCACTGCGTTTCGTGCGTGAGGTGTCTCGCAAAGCGAAATCCAAACAAGGAACCACCTCGTTACACTACTCCTGGGCAATGTCGATCCTAGAGATCCATAATCCTCAACATACAAGTATATACTAACATTACTATTAAACTATAACTCCTAAAGAAAGAAAGAAGAAAAGAAAAGAAAGAAAACAAATAAGATAGAATAGAAGAACCTCCAATAATATCCTTGGGATGATGTAACCGAAATAATACCTTATGTGCGATACATCAACCCCCATCAATCTAGTACACCATGATCATCTAAGATGTACTTCATAAAAGTCCATATCCTTTCATCTATAGGATATATATATATATATATACATATATATATAGGTATTTATTTCTAACCGTATATATATCATCATCAATCCAATAGCCAAGTGTACATACTACATATGATGTACAAGGCCATGCACATAATATACCCGGCTATATATATCGCCGATAAACTGCATCAGTGCTATCATCTTCCCAGTGCCCGGCTCACGTAGCAATACTAGGGCCACCATGGTGGGACTAAACGACACCCATCTCGTGGTAAACTCACGCAAACGACGTCCCGGGAAGCGGTCATAGTTCCAACCGGCAATGAGACGAAACATACCCACCACGTCTCATCCCAAAAATATATATCTATATGTATAATAATCACAAGGGACGACTATGACCTGGGGAATATCCACACCCTGCATTATAAGCCAGGATGCTCACCCTCTACGCGCGCAACTTCCCAATGATAGCATGAGCGGGGTATGCTTAACCAAATAAGTATATATATATCATTTACATGCATAATATATATAATCCATATGATCAAATCATATGATCAAATAATAAACCATCGTATATGGTTTAAATATCCATACCATGTATGTCCACAACATAAAGATATCCATATATCTATATACATACAAATATATATATATATATCAACACATATTCACATATCCTTATTTATATATATAAACTAATTCTCGTTCATATGTATAAGATATATATAACTGGCTATAAGTATACATAGTCCTCGATATACAAGCCGTCACTACCATTTCCATTAAATTTACCTTGATATGTGAATATAATTCCATACTTGAAACATATTCAATCATCTTCCTATGATGAGTAGTCTCCCAAAACCATATGTTTATATCTATACATATACATTCAACATTAGGGTTATCACCCAAGAATTGGTCTAGAAATCCATCACTACACCTTTCACCTCTAAATGTGAAAGTACATAATTATCTTTAGTACTATCTAACCATAGGCATTAACGGGACTTAATAGTCTAAAACCTCAATTTATTCCAACCTCATTTCAAGTATTGGAATCTCAATGGCCATATCCCCATAATTGCGTGTAAACTATCCTAACTAGAATTTACGCTACCGCTTATCCTAGTCGATAGTACACCCGCAAGCTGTTTCCCACTTTTACCTATGGTTCAATTGTATTCTATGAATCCTTACCCCTATCGGGTTATCATTTATTCATTAGTCTAAATATTTCTAAGGATAGGAGACCTCTCACTCTCTAAGAGTTCTCAACCTCAAACATATATATATATATATATATATATATATATATATATATATATACCTTTATCTATAATTGGTAAATTCCAACCTCAAAGAGTTTTCCCCCAATATCCATATGTAACTCCAATACGTACATGGGTACATTTCTCCCAAGTTACCCTAAGGAGTCCCCAAATCCCAATATGTGAGAAACTCCAATATGTGAGAAACTCCTTATATGACTCCAAGAATATATCTTTTACATCCTAAGAGAAAGCCCCCAAATCAATAAACCCAACCAAAAAGGGTTCGAAATCACTATGGAGGAAAATACTTCGAAATGCCCTGTTTCCGAATCGATTCGGCCTCCCAGGCGAATCGATTCGGGTCCAAAGACCTGGGCTTCTGCAATAGGCCGAATCGATTCGGCTTGGGGTCCGAATCGATTCGGTCAATGCAGACCTGTCAATTTTACCAAACCGAATCGATTCGCTTGAGGGGGCGAATCGATTCGGACCTGCAATTTTTGAAGGGTTCATCTGTTTCTTCAAAACCCACGAATTCTAAACCCTAAATTCCTCATTCCAACCCATAATCCTTCATCAAATCATGATTTTAAGCCCATTAACCAACCCAAAGTTGATCCCAATCATTTCTATGTCATTAATTCTCAATTTAAACATTGATTTCAAGATTTAAACCTAAAATCTAGGTTTTGACATTAATACCCAAAAACCATTTCTTTAACCCACAATTTATGAAATGAAATACACAAATAGCTATTTAGCAAGATTAAACACTTGCCTCAGATTTGTAGAGGTTGGATCATCCTCGATGTTGCGGTTGGGCCGGAAATCCCAAGCTTTCTTCCTCTCTCTCTTCTTTTCCTTCTTCTTTCTCTCTCTAGGGCTTTCTCTCTTTCTCTCAAATGAGAAATGGCTTCATCCGTAAGCCTCCAACCTTTTAAAACAAAATCCCAGTTTTAAATGTTAATACACACTTTAAATGACTCGTTGACTCCAATTCAAGTCAAAACAACTTAAAAACATTCCGGAGCCGAAATAAGACCCAATGACAGTCATTTTGACTATCTCGACCCTTCCGGGATCGATGGTACCCTAAAAAATATCATCCGGAATACTTTGAAACGTCCTCTATTTTTGGACTTAAATTCCCAAAATTTTAAAATTCTCCAATTTAATTAAATTTAATTTTACCAGAATTAAATTTCTCAGTCTCCAAAGTCGTGGGGTGTTACAATCTCCCCCCCTTACAAGAATTTCGTCCGCGAAATTTAAGATATGCCTAGGACCTCAATATCATCTAGTCCTTACATCAAATCTTAGGATCACTATACCGATCCTCCCTAGTTCTCATGTCGAACCATATAGCCTTTAAAACAAACTAACTACTCAGGGCGCCCATTCACCCCGTACCTGATCTCCACTCGTAGAATTTTAATTAGGCTCCGTTAGCCTCAAATTGTAAGATAACCCTCGGTAATATAATCTATAACAATATACTAAATATATAAAAGTTTGAAAATTTTCCACTGGTTGAACTCTCCTCAATTCCTGACGCTAGCCACTTTCGTGCGGGGGAGGTCTCGCAAGCAAAATCCAAACAAGGAACCCTCCCAATACACTACTGCGTAGCTAGGTCGGGGATTGAGATTAGTTGAACCAGGGTTAAGGTTTTATAAAAAAGATTTTTCATATTTTAGATATTGCCCGAGGGCCTATACAATAATATAATATAAATATATTCCGCGTCTTTCGACACGCCAAACAAACACCTTATGTTTAAAACACAAGGCCTCAATTAATACAATACTCTAGCCAATGCCTAGTTCTCAAAACTAGCACAACTATGAGCTAAATTATCCGCTCAACATACCCCTACTAAACTTTAAATCTCTCAACTCTAAAACTTCTTTACATACATTAACGTCTTTCCACAATATAAGTCTCCCTTCTTAGGCGTAAAATAATCACATGCCCTACCTACCCATAAGACAATAGTCTTATAGTCACTATTCAGCGAACCTTAACATTCCTCACCTCCGGAATTCAATGTTATAACTCTCGACGTTCCCGGTATCGCACAAAGTATGACTTAAACCCAAAGAAAGGTATTCTACCTTATACTTCCATAATCTAATGGTTTCACCTCATCCAAGGATCTCAATTCAAGACCCTCTACATCTTCCAGGACAATCATTACTCCTAAACCTATTTCTCCATAAGAGAAACATCTTCCTCAAAATCCTTCCTAACCACATTGAAGGGCAAGGCGCGATTGCAACCACCGAAAACTCCCTCCGTCCTACACACGAAATTGAGTCTCCAAAGGCATTCTCCCTCATCTTAGAAGGCGATATTCCTAATATTGGGACAACTACACCAACCTCACCTCGGTAAGAGTCACCAACATTAGGTTTCCTAACTAAGGTTAACAGATTCTCAATCTAAACCTCCCAAGGACTACACTACATGCCTCTCCTCGGATTTTTCTAACTAAGACCAAGATTCGCCATTCGAGTAAATTTCCTTTCTTACTCAACTGCCGATAAATCACCTCGAACCACTGCTAGAAATCTCCTCAATAACTCCTCTGAAACCGGGGAAAACAAATACCCCCGATTAAAGCGTACCCACAATATGCTATGGGTATTGTACTTCTAGTCTTATCCTTTCCTAGACGACAAAATCTAGGCGACGTCTGAAACGAAACAAGAGCAACTGTTATCAGAACGCCAATCAAGTGAATATACTTCACAGAAGAAAACAACGCGGTGAACACAACAGTCCTAATTGTAGGGCTTTATGTCAAGAACGTTAACGGAAGAATGCAGAACGCGCACAGATCCTAAGGACTCTAGAACCTGATGCTCTGATACCATCTGTAACAACCCGCCTAAAATAATAACGGGTGGCCAGCCCTATACTATATTAAATCAGGAATTCCAGATGGTCCAGTCTCAACATCAACTAACGGTACTATATAATATAAGACTAACTACCCGAAATCATATAAGCAAGATGTTATAAAAATTTAAAACTTTCAACATACACAACCCAACACTATAAAACTACTCATGAATATGAGAGATGCAGGAAAGAACTATAATAAATAAAATGAACCAATTAAATACAACCGAATGTACTACAAAAAGTAGACCCGAATAAGCTGTCGGATCACAGCCAATACAATAACTGAATGGAATAAATATAAACATGTATGTAAATATCCCTATGATACAAGCCCGATATACAACATGAATCCTACCTAGAATTTTAAAGAAGTAGGAAGCGGCTACATGAAACATCCCGCGACAGCCCGCACCTGTCACGGCTCCCAAGACTCTGGATAGAAAGTCATCCGGCATCCATGTGGTAGGATACCTGTAGTAAAATATATATATACAAGAAGGAGGGAAAAGTAAACGGGTCAGAGCCCCGAATGTGTAAGATATTTAGCAAGTGTGTTAACCGTGCATAATAAATACCGGTGTACTTAATTTCATAAATAAGTGAGACCGCACTCTCGTGGAACCCCAACTCACCTCTCATCTAAAGGCGCGCACCTATTCGCGTCCACAAATTTTAGTTAAATTACCCCCATTTATTTTAGGACAACCTAACTTATCAGGCCTAGCCTATATCCACGAGAGCTACCTTCCCGTCATAATCTAAGGATCCATCCATTTCTAATCCTATTAGATTATGATTACAACAATTATGCCATAAAAGGCTTAATGAATTCCGATTAATAATCTCATGAATTATAATTATCATAATTCTTAAAACATTACCCCTATACATATACACATATATATACATACCTATTTAGGCTAAAAGCATAAGAATGAATATACTTAATAATATGCACATGGAATATTGGCAAGACTTCTCTCTAATCCCAAAATTGTACTACGTTTCGTGCGTGGGGAGTCTCGCAAAGCGAAATCCAAACAAGGAACCGCCCCGTTACACTACTCCTGACAAGGTCAAGATCAGAGATCCGAGATGCCACCTATGGAATTACTTCTCTCAAATCTCGACATGGCACTGCGTTTCGTGCGTGAGGTGTCTCGCAAAGCGAAATACAAACAAGGAACCACCTCGTTACACTACTCCTGGGCAATGTCGATCCTAGAGATCCATAATCCTCAACATACAAGTATATACTAACATTACTATTAAACTATAACTCCTAAAGAAAGAAAGAAGAAAAGAAAAGAAAGAAAACAAATAAGATAGAAGAAAAGAACCTCCAATAATATCCTTGGGATGATGTAACCGAAATAATACCTTATGTGCGATACATCAACCCCCATCAATCTAGTACACCATGATCATCTAAGATGTAGTTCATAAAAGTCCATATCCTTTCATCTATAGGATATATATATATATACATATATATATAGGTATTTATTTCTAACCGTATATATATTATCATCAATCCAATAGCCAAGTGTACATACTACATATGATGTACAAGGCCATGCACATAATATACCCGGCTATATATATCGCCGATAAACTGCATCAGTGCTATCATCTTCCCAGTGCCCGGCTCACGTAGAAATACTGGGGCCACCATAGTGGGACTAAACGACACCCATCTCGTGGTAAACTCACGCACACGATGTCCCGGGAAGCGGTCATAGTTCCAACCGGCAATGAGACGAAACATACCCACCACGTCTCATCCCAAAAATATATATCTATATGTATAATAATCACAAGGGACGACTATGACCTGGGGAATATCCACACCCTGCATTATAAGCCAGGATGCTCACCCTCTACGCGCGCAACTTCCCAATGATAGCATGAGCGGGGTATGCTTAACCAAATAAGTATATATATATCATTTACATGCATAATATATATAATCCATATGATCAAATCATATGATCAAATAATAAACCATCGTATACGGTTTAAAGATCCATACCATGTATGTCCACAACATAAAGATATCCATATATCTATATACATACAGATATATATATATATCAACACATATTCACATATCCTTATTTATATATATAAACTAATTCTCGTTCATATGTATAAGATATATATAACTGGCTATAAGTATACATAGTCCTCGATATACAAGCCGTCACTACCATTTCCATTAAATTTACCTTGATATGTGAATATAATTCCATACTTGAAACATATTCAATCATCTTCCTATGATGAGTAGTCTCCCAAAACCATATGTTTATATCTATACATATACATTCAACATTAGGGTTATCACCCAAGAATTGGTCTAGAAATCCATCACTACACCTTTCACCTCTAAATGTGAAAGTACATAATTATCTTTAGTACTATCTAACCATAGGCATTAACGGGACTTAATAGTCTAAAACCTCAATTTATTCCAACCTCATTTCAAGTATTGGAATCTCAATGGCCATATCCCCATAATTGCGTGTAAACTATCCTAACTAGAATTTACGCTACCGCTTATCCTAGTCGATAGTACACCCGCAAGCTGTTTCCCACTTTTACCTATGGTTCAATTGTATTCTATGAATCCTTACCCCTATCGGGTTATCATTTATTCATTAGTCTAAATATTTCTAAGGATAGGAGACCTCTCACTCTCTAAGAGTTCTCAACCTCAAACATATATATATATATATATATATATATATATATATATATATATATATATATATATATATATATATATATATATATACCTTTATCTATAATTGGTAAATTCCAACCTCAAAGAGTTTTCCCCCAATATCCATATGTAACTCCAATACGTACATGGGTACATTTCTCCCAAGTTACCCTAAGGAGTCCCCAAATCCCAATATGTGAGAAACTCCAATATGTGAGAAACTCCTTATATGACTCCAAGAATATATCTTTTACATCCTAAGAGAAAGCCCCCAAATCAATAAACCCAACCAAAAAGGGTTTGAAATCACTATGGAGGAAAATACTTCGAAATGCCCTGTTTCCGAATCGATTCGGCCTCCCAGGCGAATCGATTCGGGTCCAAAGACCTGGGCTTCTGCAATAGGCCGAATCGATTCGGCTTGGGGTCCGAATCGATTCGGTCAATGCAGACCTGTCAATTTTACCAAACCGAATCGATTCGCTTGAGGGGGCGAATCGATTCGGACCTGCAATTTTTGAAGGGTTCATCTGTTTCTTCAAAACCCACGAATTCTAAACCCTAAATTCCTCATTCCAACCCATAATCCTTCATCAAATCATGATTTTAAGCCCATTAACCAACCCAAAGTTGATCCCAATCATTTCTATGTCATTAATTCTCAATTTAAACATTGATTTCAAGATTTAAACCTAAAATCTAGGTTTTGACATTGATACCCAAAAACCATTTCTTTAACCCACAATTTATGAAATGAAATACACAAATAGCTATTTAGCAAGATTAAACACTTGCCTCAGATTTGTAGAGGTTGGATCATCCTCGATGTTGCGGTTGGGCCGGAAATCCCAAGCTTTCTTCCTCTCTCTCTTCTTTTCCTTCTTCTTTCTCTCTCTAGGGCTTTCTCTCTTTCTCTCAAATGAGAAATGGCTTCATCCGTAAGCCTCCAACCTTTTAAAACAAAATCCCAGTTTTAAATGTTAATACACACTTTAAATGACTCGTTGACTCCAATTCAAGTCAAAACAACTTAAAAACATTCCGGAGCCGAAATAAGACCCAATGACAGTCATTTTGACTATCTCGACCCTTCCGGGATCGATGGTACCCTCAAAAATATCATCCGGAATACTTTGAAACGTCCTCTATTTTTGGACTTAAATTCCCAAAATTTTAAAATTCTCCAATTTAATTAAATTTAATTTTCCCAGAATTAAATTTCTCAGTCTCCAAAGTCGTGGGGTGTTACACACCCTTTGACGGCATGTTTTTAAGTCTATGTCTAAATTTTTGTAAATTCTCATCATATACACTAACCGGGAGTCCGGTGACTACGCGGTCAGTCCGTACGAGTGTCATTGGTCCCATGTGAGGATCTCATGCCTCTTAGGAAATCATTTTGTAGCTATTTTACATTTTTATCATTTGACAACATATTTTTAAGCCTAAGTCTAACAGTTTGCAAATTCTCGTTGTATACTCCAATCGGGAGTCTGGCGGCTAAGCGATAGATTTCTACGAGTTACATTGGTCTCGTGTGAGGTGCTCATGCCTCTTACGGGACCGTTCTATGGATGTTTTACGTTTTTACCGTTGATGCCATGTTTTTAAGTCGAATTCTATTTTTTTGCAAATTTTGCTCGTATACTCAAATCGGGAGTGCAGTGACTACGCAGCCGGTACCTACAAGTTACATTGGTCCCATACGAGGTGCTTGTGCCCCTTATAGAACTATTTTGTGATAGGTTTACATTTTCACTCTTTGACTAAATATTTTTTAAAATCTAAGTCAAATCGTGTGCAAATTCTCGTTCTAGACTCAAAGAGGGAGTTCGGTGACTAGAAGTCGGTTCATACGGGTTACATTGATCTCGTGTGAGGTGCTCCTGCCTCTTATGGGAATGTTATGTGGATGTTTTACATTTTCACCTTTAATGGTATGTTTTAAAACCTAATTCTAAATCTTGCAAATTCCCATCGTATACTCACACAGAGAGTCCAGTGACTACGCGATTGGTTTCTACGAGTTACATTGGTCCCATGTGAGGTGCCCATGCCTCTTACGGGACCGTTTTGTGGTTGTTTTATGCTTTCATCCTTTAATGGCATATTTATTGCCTAAGTCTAACCGTTTGCAAATTCTTGTCGTATAATCAAACGGGGAGACCGGTGACTATGTGGTCTATTCGTACGAGTTACATTGGTCCTGTTGGAGGTGCTCGTGCCTCTTATGAACTCGTTTTGTGGTTGTTTCACATTTTCACCCCTTGATGGCTAGTTTTTATGCCTAAGTCTATTTTTTTTTGCAAATTCTCGTCGTATACTCAAACTAGGAGTCCGGTGACTATGCACTGGATCAATCCAGGGTGGATACACACACACACACACACACACACACACACACACACACACATATATATATATATATATATATATATATATAAAGAACTCGGTTAAGATATTTTTTGGACAAAAATCAGATGCAATTACCTCTCCATTTTGTAGGATCCTATCGAAATGCTTCCAAAGCATGCTTCTTGCATAACGTTTCTTTCATGTCAATATACCTTAAAGAAAAAAGTCTCACTATGCGAGGGAAATAATAAATCGAAAAATAAATACTACAAATGGATTAAGCATGTGCTTATAAATTTGATGATTGATATCTTGAGGGAATTTTTTTTACATAATCATGAAAAGAATCACGATATAACAAAATACAATCATCTCAACAAATTGTCAGTACGACATAACAAAATACAATTATTTGGATGTACCTAACTCCATTTTAACTTCATTTAGGTGATTCAAATATTATCAACTTCATTTAACTTATCTGGAAGCCACCTGTCGATGTTTACTATTCAAACATGCTTCGGTTGAATGAAATGAATGAAAAAGCATTCAGAAAATAATTGCATAAGTAAAAAAAAAACTAGAAAAACCACCTGAATGAAATGAATACAAAATATTTAATCCTTTCATACCTTTACTATTCAAACATGCTTCTTATTGCATCTGTTACCAACATCTAAATTAATCTTGTCAAGATAGATACCTGCAATTTCGCAGTCAGCGCATGTTTTCTTATCCTTTTGACCATTGATTGACATGTTTGTCACTAGTAGTTGGTCGACCCTACGAATATAAAAAGAAAAATATTTAAAAAAAATTGAGGACATTAATAAGAAATTTACACGCAAATATGATGAACGTGATTACCATAGAATGAATAACATTTAGTCGATATTCATACTCGATAATAACATTGATATTATTGTTGCGCAACCTTTGAATCTGTGATTGTAAACACAACGATGTAAGTTGAAGTGAAAGAAATTATTGTAATATGTACAATTACAATATAGGGAAGTGGTTGCTACAACATATGGTGCGTCTTCATCCACCTATCAGAAAAGAATGAAACAAAAACAATAACTTAAAAAGGTGATAAGATACACCGAAAATAAGAATGAAAAATAACGTACAATTACGAATACGGTAATGTCCTCCATATGAAGGAAGACCAACCTGAAATAGAAACATATCAGTATAAACCTGCCAAAAACAAATGAAAATGACCATAAAATTATAAACTAAAATACAAACAAACCCATTAATAAATAATTAAATTGAATCTTCTTTGCATCAATAAAAAGTGAACCGAACACTAAAATTGAAACCAATCAAAACGAATGCTAAAATCGCACCAATAATGAAACACGCCAATAATGGAACGCACCAATCAGGTATCAATCAACTAAACATGTATCAACTAAAGCTAAAATCAGAAACTAAAGATACTAAAACTGAACCGAAAGCATACTAACCAAACAGGTATTATTGTCGTTAGTTCTGAAATTCCCTAAAGAACATGTGTTATTCTCTATAGCCTCTAATGTAAAAGGAATTGAGTGAATAAAAAATTAGAAATATTAACTTATTGTTCACATGAAAACGATACCACAATGAAGGTTGGTCTCCACTCAAACAATCTCTATGAATATCAAAACACATAACTGGACTTCATGAATGAAGATGAGGTATCAAAAGTTAAAACTCAAAACCAAAATACTTGTCTATGCCCAACGAAGATGTGGTATTAAAAATTAATACACATTGGAATGCCTGAATGAAAATTTAGTATGCACAACATATATACCATATATTAGTACACGCCACAAACTATGTACACAATCTAATGCACACCTAAAATGCAAGTTTAGACATCCCACTCCGACACCTGAATAAGTACCAACTATGAAAATAAAAATCAGTACCAATTATTAAAACAATCAACCCATATAACCTTGCACAAAAAATAAGGCACAATCGTTTCAATACCAACACAAAAATTTTAACTTAGATAACAACATGGAAAATTGAAACAAAAGTTTTAATACCGACATGCAGATTTTCCTATAAACAACAGTACAAATGAACATCTGTTAAAATTCCTAATTCGTTTCAATACAAAAATAAACGAATGAACATCTGTGAAAATAGTGCAAACGAACATCTGAGAAAAACAGTACCAACTCATCTATATAAACATATGTACACCATGTTATGAAAAAAATCCATATCATCTAAACATCCATAACATTTGTACACTGTGTCAAATTCCATCCAAATCATCTATACAAACGAACATATGTACACTAAAAATCATTTTAAATATAGAAACGATATATATAAATGAACATATATATACTATGAAAATCGTTTAAATACAAAAATGACTTATACAAACGAACATCTATACACTCTGTGAAAATCAAACGAACATATGTACACTCTGTGAAAATCATTGAACAATCATTTGAAAAAATCAAACTGTACACTCAGTACGTTTGTAAATCATATATATGCAATTAAGAACCCAAAATCGAAACCCACGAGTACACAACGGCCCACTATTGAAATAAAAACCCAAAATCGAAACCGAAAATTAATAGAAACCTAAAATTGAAACCCTAAATTACAAATTGCCTCTCAAAACCCAAAACCTCCATTTGTGGGAGAGATTACCAGTCAGATGGGGGTGTTCGATAAGGGCGGAATCATGGAGGCAGGAGGAGAGATGGTTCTACCGGTGTAACAACAAAGTGAAGGCGACAAGGGATGGCACCAAGCGGCGGCGCAGGGGTGGGGAGGTTTATGTGGGTGTGGAGGCTCAGGGGGAGAGAGAGACCGCACGAGAGAGAGAGAGAGAGAGAGAGAGAGAGAGAGGGTTGTCGCGTGGACAGAGCGAGAGTGAGATGGAAATTTGGAAACGATTGGAAAAATGTGTTAAAAAAGTGGGGGAAATACCAAAAGGGTCAGAAAAAACCGTCCCCTTTGGAATATCAAAAGGATCGGATTTTAAAACCGTCTCTTTTTATATACTAAAAAGTATATTTGTTTTGAGAAAAATTAAAAATTCAAGGTATATTAAATGGGACGGTTTTTAAAAATGTCCATTTTGATATATCAAAGGGGACATATTTTAAAAACTGTCCCATTTGATATACCAAAAGGGACGGTTTTTCAAACCTGTCCCTTAAATTAGCCCGGAAAAAAAAAGAATTAAAAATTCCCATAATCTTTAAGGGACGATTTTTAATAATCATCCCTTTTGGTATAGCAAATGGGATGGATTTTAAAAAGTGACCCATTTGGTATATCAAAAGGGACAAAATGGCATGACCGTCCCTAATACTTCCGTCCGTAATACTCATTCTTCTTGTAGTGTTGACAATGAAAGTAGTGCATGTAAAAACCGTTTACCATGAGAAAATTAATTACGACAAAATATGATGAGTGAATCACGGGAAAATGGATGCGAGAGTACAAAATTAACTAGTTGTGAAAGACACCATTTATAAGAGCCTGAAAAAATTAAAAGGCAATAAAAAGATAAATATGCCAAAAAGGGGCAACCTCAAAAGAAAAATATAATTCATAATTATTTATGAGGGAGTTTGGATGGAAAGTAATAAAAAACGGGTTTGCACGTCCTGACAGTGTCATGAAAAAGAATTACATAATTTTAGACGTTATTGGTGTAGGAATCATTATTGACTTTGATATGTTGATGGATTGAATCGGTGTCATTTAAATTCAACATTTTTTTCCGACACCTAAGGACGATTTTGAGTCCATCCGTTAGGAGTGCACATATTCATCAAGGAAAAATGTTATGTTTGATTGCACTGATTGAATACGTTCACACCGATTCATTCCGTTTCCATGATTTGGTTATTGTTGGAGCGCGAGGCCCCCAAATTTAAAATCTTTACTACTACAAAAAGATAATTTCCTTTTAAATATATGCGGAAGCGTAAGATGGTTCAATTGAACAACAAATTTTAATTTCTTTTCAAATTAAATTTAAACAAAGGGAAATATGATGAAACACACACACAATTTAAATTTCACTTAAAACAACTTAATTCAACCCAAGTCCGAGAAAATTTGCCTAAGTCATATTTTCAATATTACCAAGTTAGGGCAACTAATTTTATCAAATTAAGTGATGACTTGAATTAAATTATCTTAAACATTACCCAAATTAATTCAGCACCAAATTAAACATGTAGTGATTAAATCAAATTTTATCTTCTTTTTTTTACCTAAGCATGCGTTCTAGGTGAGTATAGCAAAAGATAAAATAAATAATGAATCACTACGCCGCGATGTACGAGGAAAAATCCACAATAGGAAAAAACCTCGGACGATCCTAGCCTCAAATCCACTAAGTATGGTTTTACAAATACAAGACAGTAAGACTTACAACACTCGACTCGACCCCTTTCAAGCCCCGATGCTTCTTCTTGTATACACCTCTTCCTATCGAATAACCACGGAACTCCATCGTGATCTCGAAATCCACCGATCGGATTTTTCTAGTCACCTTCAGCCAAATAAGGTTCCTTTCTCCAAGTGGGTACGTTAACGCAAACTTCTTCTTTGTGGAGTTTAAAAGCAAACCCAACCTTCTCTTCAAACGGTAGAGATAAAAATCGATGCCAAACTCCAAGCAAAGTATATATATATATATATGAACTTGGATAAACAAACCTTGGGTGTAAAATAGAAGTGTTTTAAGGATTTTTTGCGAAAATTCAACACTCAAACTTGAACTTTTTCTTCTTTTAATTTTTCTCTCAAACTCTCTCTTGGAGGTTGTAGGATATGAAAGTGTTAAGTGGAAAAAGTTATTTCCCTCACATATTAAGTCTGCCCAAAAAGTTAGTGGGAAAAGAAGTGTGAAAGTGGGAAAAAACTACTCAAACTGCCAAATAAACTGTTCCCGCCAAAACTCGTTCGAACGACATTTTCGTTCGAATGAAGTATCGTTCGAATGAGACTTCAAACGAAGTTCCAGTGTGAATTCATTAGAAATCTCGTTGAAAATCTCGTTCGAACCATCATTCTCATTCGAACGACATTCAAGTGGCCTTTTTGGGGAACTCTTTGGCAGACCTCGTTCGAACGACATTATTATTCGAACGACAAACTCGTTCGAATGACAATTCGAACGAACTTCCATAAAGTATAATAATTTGATTTTAGCCCAGAAACATTATATACTTTATTTTAAAGTTTTAATAAAATCTTCCTGAAAATAAACAACGCTTTTAAACATAAAGTTCACCCAATAGAAAATGTTTCAAGCTCCTATATATATTAAAATGCATTCATACCTTAGGAGAAATGGAACCGTGTTGATGACATAGAAATGAGGCACATTAAACTCGGTATTTTGATGAAGCTTTAAACTTCTCCGCTACATCTTCAACTTAAGTATGTCATAGTCTTGAAAGATTGTCAATAACTCTATCCTATGACTCAAATATTTTTGTCCGGAATTGAGCCAAAACTACAAAGGACTCAATTGGAAATTTGTATCCTTACAAATCTCCCCCTTTGGCTATTCCGGGACAAAAACCAACAAAAATCATTAAGGATCGTCAAGATCTACTAGACTGACAAAAATGTCCCACCCAAAATAAAAGTACAATGCTTGACTCAAACAACCCAAGGGATCAATATCTTTGCCCGATGATGAACATTGCTATTTAGAAGAATTCCTGCACACTTAAGCAAACTATCAAATGCATAGGGAATATCAAAATATTAAATGCAATTAAAATAATTACTCCCCTTAAATTAATCCTCCCCCTTATCAAACAAATGACCTACTTAGAAAGACTTCTCCCCCTAAGATAAATCTCCCCCAAACTAAAATACGATTACAATAGGATTAGATACCATTTCTACCCCTATCATTCTCCCCCATTTTGTTTAGGAATAGACAAAGGCTAAAGAATCAAAAATTAACTTATCTCCCACCAATTAAAGCATATAAACCCTCTAAACTAAACATGGGATAAATAGAATACGATAACAAGCTAAACATGCAAGGGTGCGTAAAGTGATGAGAACATTAAAGCACATATGCAACAAAATCATAACTAATCCATACAAATGAATACCGACTATAATGCGAAAAAAAAATGATACCAAATTGACAAATAAGATTCTAAGCATATGATATCAAATAAAATACGCAACAAACAAGGTACCAATTATGAATTAAAGCATGGATGGACTAGCTAAACATGGCAAAGACATAAACAAAATATCATATATATATATATATATATATATATATATATGTATACACAGTAGATATAAGATAAGCATAAGTACACACATATAGATATAAACACCAAAATGACACAAAACAAAGATAAGGTTTTCACACTTGTATGGCAAAAATGTGTCATATGGAAACGGAAGTGTTGGGGTATGAACTAGAAATAATTAAATTTAGACCCAATCACTTAAACATGTTCACGGAATTCTCAATTGATTGCAAACTTCATCACATTTGAATATAACATCATACAACAATATAAATTGAACTCAATGAACAAACATACACAATGCATACAAGCCTAGACTTTTGATGATTCTACAAACCAATAGAGTCATGACGTTGAAAGTACAACTAGGATAAATCGACACTGTGCAAACCGTTGATATACCATCCAATCTCCCTCAATAAGCATATATTATTTGAATGAATGTATCAAACAAAAATAGGCCTTAGTAATTATTTTTCCTTTTTAATGCCATAATTCTATTTTAGGCCATTGAACCACGTATTTCTTTTAGGAACAAACAAACGGTGGCTTACTATTCGCAAAGGATAATAAATCCTTTCAGAGCCCTTCCCCGTGCACATTTATATTTATCATTTTTTATATCTCACACATATCTCACATGCAACGGATTTTGACATGTACTAGTCCTCCTAGATCACAAATATGTAGATGACAAGATTCGAAGGAGAACATATCACAAAGCTCAAATATAACATGTGAAGTTAAGGTTCAAAAATCTCGTGCATGTGTGAATAGAGGCATATAAAATAGAATCCATTTAAGCAGCACAAAATCCAGCTACTCCATATAAGCATGGTAAAGAACATAATAAGGATTGACATTCTAAACCAAAAGTTCTAGCCACATGGGAGCGAAAAAGATGGAATTCAAACACAATTATATGCCACATAGAGTGTGTCAAACTAAAATACACAAAAAAAAAAATCTTTTTTAGTTTGTCAAATTTTTAACCAAAAAGAAAAATATATACTCAAATGACACACAAAAATCGTTTGAATTTTTCATTAAGCTTATATTACCAAGAGATAAAAACACAAATGATAAACAAAAATCTTCTTGTATTTTTCATTTAATGCAAACAAAAATGAAGGAAATATAATACAAAAGATAAACAAGTCATGATTTCTAGCATAAGATATGAAATAAAGCAATGACTGGAAAATGACTGAACATGCATACATCTAGCAATGATATATAATATGAAGCACAAAAATCTAGAGTATGCAAACAAAACTAACACATTCAACCTTTAGATTTTGCAAGGGAGGTTTCATGTGAAAGAAAAATGAGAATCAACAAATCTAGTATCTAGCGTGTCTAAGCATGATTTCCGAACCCATATAGATGTATATTTAAAATGATGGGATTTGGAAATTAATGAAATGCTAGACATAGACTTCCTAGGACTTCTTTTAAGATAAAAACAAAATGACCTAAGGTGACCTTTCCTACCACAATGAAAGCATTTCAAAACACGAGGAATGATACCTACGGTGTGACCTTTTCTAAAGTCCTTGGATAAAGTTGACCCTCTAAAACAAATAATGGTTTTAGCTTTAGCAACAAAAGCATTTGAACAAGATGTGCTAGAACCATTACTACAACTACACGAGTCTTGTAAATCATTTTTCATATATAAAATTGTGGACTCAAGTAATAAATTAGATTCCTCAAATTTACGAGACTTCTTCTTTAAATTTTCAGTTACACCTAGAAGGTTATCACGCTCCCCCTCAATATGAGCAAACTTGTCCCTACGAGTCTTTTCTCGACCATCACTCTCTTTTATGGACACTTCTAGAATATTACAATTGTAATTTATGTCCATGAGCTTTTCACGAAAAATATCTTTT